>CM064900.1:28119611-28719611 GCA_030347415.2 Decapterus maruadsi
CTGTAACAATAATATATATATATAGTGTCTAAACGTTCCTGAGCTGAGCTGCTCAGCCTGCAGTAATTTGCCACTAGTTGCTATATTTTCTTTTAGTGTATTGTTTGTACAGTATTTAGACCACTCAGAGCACAATTGAAGGTACAGAGCAGAAATAACAAGCAAGATACAAGACCTGAGTTTTCTTTTCTTTTTTCTCTCCCTGGACTTGGTGCACAAAACAAGAAGATGACAGAACATTTGACCTTTATAAAGTGGCACTTCTTTACTAATGGGGGTTTAATGGGAAAAGTGCCTCAGCAAATTCATTAGCTAAATGAATGACAGGTCAGGATTAGGATTGTACTGTTCTGTCTGCATCCAGGGAAAAGTCACACCTCTCATTTTCTTTTTTGTTTTTGTGATGCTGGCAACCCACGTGTATATAGGAAGATTAATCTTTTTTTGTGCAGGGAGAAGTGCAAACAAAAAGGCGGAGCTTTATCGGCAAAGAAAGAAAAGACGACAAAAACAAAACCAAACTGCTTCCAAGATCAACAAAAACAACTAGAAGCTCCAATAAAACCAACCAACTAAAACCCCTTATCTCACAGCAAACTGCCACTTTCTCTCCTTACTACAAATCAATGACTGACAGCCATTTTATCTTCTCCACCTTGCCTGACCTGGAAACTACCATCTGCTGCAGCGTGGGGGTGAAGTAAACAGGTGCAGGTGTTTCTAAAAAAAAAAAAAAAAGACTTATTGGTAAACAAAATAACAATTTAAGCTACTTAGTCACTGCCGACATCTTAAGTAAGTTGTGAACACAGTCTAGCACATAAATGAGCACATCAAGTTTAATAGGACAGTTGCAGAAAGTTGTTTTTACCCTTCAGCCACTTGGGAAAGCCCAATCACAGGATGTGATGGAGCACACCTGTTTCCAATTACACTGATCCACCACAACAGAACAGCCAGAAACTATCATAGGAATAATCCTGCAAACAGTTTTTTTTTTCTTTTTTAACACACCATTCACTACTATTTTGATGAGGAGAACATTGGAGCTGGCTTGTGTTTTGTGATTAATTTAAGTGGAATTAATGATTTAGCACCTAAAATTTGGACCTACAATGAATGTTTAACACGTAAAAACTTTGTAATATTGAAGAGTGAGAGCTTTAGCGAAAATAAAGGGTAAGCAAAACACATAATTAAAAAAAACTGGTAATGTGGAAGGGTGAGAGATTAATGAGGGAAAAAAAAGGAAGAAGCCTTTTCAGAGCCAGAGCGTGGATAAAGTGTGGATGTCACCACAATGCAAAGATGAATGGAGCTTCCAATGCCTCACCTGCATCTGTCGTCCTTTTGCTAAGTGATTTCCTGTCTTGTATTGATAACAATGCAGGTGCTTTATCTCCTCCATCTTCCCTCTGATTTATCGCGGCTTAGATTATTAAACAGGTACATCAGACAAACCTGGAGGTCTTCGGGGAACCTGTGCAGCCAGTTGGCATCCTGGTGAAATGTGCAGCGTTTAAGCACGACATCCTTCCAACATCATGTTCATCATGTTGGACTAACACTAAGTGGAGAGGAAGACAACTCCCCCATCTGCTTCACACAACTATTTCACGGCCTCTGAAAATCTTCCTAGTGCCTACACGTATGCTCTGATCCTGTTATACGGCGAGAGGTAAATCCTGGTAATTATTTTGTCTTGACAAAGGCTGGGTCATTATGAGTCAAACTACCTTTCACCCAACCCACTGCTCTTTCACTTGCACTATCTGCAGCTGCACACCATGCAAGACTCTTTGCATCATAGAGCTATTGATCTGTCGTAAAGAACCACACACACATGCACACCCACACACACACACACATATTCATATATACGTCTGATTGTCCCAGAGTTTCTGAATGGTTCCCTGGCAACAGATTGTGTTTGATTTCTCCTTCAAAATCACGTTAGAATTATAGCTACATGGACATTATCATCCCCAAGGTCTGGGACGTAAAACTGTTAGTGGGCGTAAATAAAATACGAGTGCAATAATGCCATGTGTATCGCATGAGAGGGCATGGGATCTCTGAGTGCTTGTGTTTCCATCAGCAGGGCTGCAGCCTTGATTGATGGGGCGATTGAGGCTGGGGAGTTTGCTACAAATCAGCAGTGTTGTTATGAAGGCCGGTCGGCCGGCCGGCTGGCTGGCTGGCCCGAGATGCTTGGATCTCTACGATGTCTCTACTGCTCAGCGCAGGGACAGACTTCTCATACCGATGCCTGAACCCTGTGGTCAGAGGACGGCTACGAAATGTTTCTCATCCCAGCCACTAAGCCGGCCTGGTTAGTGAGCCAGACTTCCTACCTCCTGCAAGCGCATGCAGGCGCACACACACAATGTAACCCTTAGCAGCGGTGCATCAACCTTCTCAGCCCCAGCCTCTTTCAAGTCACGCAACCGGAGCACACAGGTGCATACCTATACTCATGCACAACCCCACTGCTCCTGCTGCCAATAAAAATATGAAGAATGGAGACAGTGAGATGGAGCTTCCCGCAATGGCACAAGGGGAGCCTGGGTAATATTCAGACAGCTTTGCCTCAAGCGATGAAATCAAACAGAAGCTCCCTGCAGAGTTAGACGTCTGTTATTAAAGGCTGTTCTTTCGCTGTGAGGGTCAGCACAGACCCTCTCATACCCATGCCCAGAGAGGAAAAAAAAAAAGGAAAACCAAAAGCTCAGGTTGTGCGTGCTTTTACTACACACTGTTTGAAAGGTACCTTGTGAAATAAGTTGCTGCCCTTGGACAAGGTGAGATGATGTCACATCCTTTTATTTTGACATTGATATGCCTTGTTAATATATTTCCCCTCTTTTTTTTGAGACACAACAACACATGAACATGACCTGTCTGCTGAGTTTGAAAAATTGGATTTTTAAAGTAGTGTGTTGACTCCAGCAGCATCACTTTAAAGGGATAGTTCAACATTTTGGCAAACTGGCCCATTGCCATTATCCCTATAGTTTTAGGAGGAGGTTTGTTACTTTTAATTGTCGGTGCAAGCTATTTTTAGAACGGCGGAGCAGAGCCGTGAGCTGCTCAGACCTACACTATGGAGGCTACTGGGAGTTTCCCCTCATCAAATACACAATCCCAACAACTCCTAAACGCTCTGGTGTTGTGACCTGCACATTCATCCTGCTGTGAGATAATAACAGAGCGTTACGAGACAGAGTTGTTTTCGATCTAAATTAACCGCTGATGCACGTTCCTGTGGGGGGCAGTTTTTCAGCAAGTGGTCTCTTCAATTGCCTCGAAAACAACTACGTCTCGTAATGCTCTGTCCCATTAGCCTCCGTAGCGTAGCTCTGAGCAGCTCGCGACTCTGCACTGCCATTCTAAACATAGTTTGCACTGATTAAAGGTAACGAACCTACTCCTAAAACTATAGGGATTATGGCAGTTGGCCAATTTGCCAAAATGTTGAACTATCCCTTTACCACCACAGCAGATATTATAGCAACATTTAGCTCTGAATCAGAATCAGAAGTTCTTTATTGTCATTTTGCTAAGCAACACTGTACACACTGCTCATTAAAAACAGTTAATAGATAAATACACTTGAGTTTAAGGTACAGACGGCCCATGGAAATAACTTATTTGCTCGTCTTTTTGTGCAGATACGTCCTACCTGAGGGCAGTAAGGTGAACAGTGAGGAGTCCTTTATGATTTCCCTGGCTTTGCACAGACACTGAGTCCACACATTTATTTTTTCTTACTCACAAATTGTACCTCATAACAGGACCTGATTTGGTTTCCTTAAGTTACACTAAGAACAGAAACTTGCTCTTGCACAGTTCCCAGCAACATGATGCATTTAAGAAAGTTGAGAAAACTAAGTTTCAAAGCAACAAACAAGAGTAAAATTTTAAATCAGGTTTATATTAGATAATATTTATGTCTCATGTCAGCCTCAATACGATTTCTATTGTTACTCTCAGATTCTGGATGGGATAAACTAGGGATTAACTGAGTGGGTGTGTGTGAGAGTTGTAGTGACAAACCAGAAAAGAAGTGAAAGAAGATGCTCCTCACATTAATATGATTGTGTGTGTTTTGTTGGAATAACAGACTCTTGGTGCTCATCTCATGCCTGCATTTCATCAGTGTTTTCTGATGGCTCCTTTGCCTCTATTGGACCACACGCACACGCATATATGCACACACAGACCAATGTGTGTAGTACCTTACTTATTTCTATCCATAACCTTTGCTTTATTTGTGGTACACCCCCACACTCATGCATTCATGCTGCCTCCACCTGACCGAGTCAACTAATTAAAAATATGAAGAAAACTTTAAGCTTGATCCACAAACATGAACTTTTGTGTGTGTGATTGGGTTGGAAGGTCAAATTACCCTCAGTCATATATCTGAGGTGGACATGACCCGCTGGTCCTTTATATTAATTACAATTACACGTCATACACACTTCCATTCTGACTCACTGATGAACTTTGGGTCGAGTCTTGATGTAAACTGAACGTCACGTGAACCTGTAATGGAAGCAAGAGAGAGTCTCATGTGAACAGCTGATCAACAACTTCATCTGCTTTATAATGCATCTATTTTTAAGCCTGTTGTTCGGTGGGATGCATATGCATTTAACACAATCCCACGAGCATTACAGAAAAGTGTGGTGATGTCACTGAAATGACAACGAAGGAAGATTTTTGTAATTTTTTGCACCAGCTAGGGAGTGAAATATTTTAACACAGTCACCTTTATCTTTCACACCCTCTTTGTAATGTGGGAGCAGCTCATCCTGCGATTGTGTTAGAATAACTGGAACGACACAGTATCTGAAAGAAGTCATGCAAATTCATTTTCACACTTTTTTAAAACTCTGCATTGTGTGTTTAATCTTCTTCTCCTTTTCCTCACACTTTAATTGTACTGTGACAACACAACAGTACAAAGTGGTCTAGTAAATAAAATTAAAATATGTTAATGTTACTATATGTTAGAGTTTATACAATATACACAGATTATAGGCGCCTCAGTGGATCACCTATACAGTACGTACCATTAATGCTGTGTTTTAAGTTCAGCCTGTGGCTCTTTGCTCCATGTTGTCCCCTATGGTGTCAAGACATCTCAGAGGAACGCAATAATAGAAACACGGATGCAAAGGTCACAATACAACAGGAAAAAAGCACACATCGGTCGTGAACGAATACAGATGTTGACCATAAACGAGTGAAGGCAAAGTTACCCAGTGATGTTGGAAGGAAATCAAGTATTCATTTGAAAGAAACGGCAAGTAGTTGCACTAGCTAAAAGAAAATAAAAACAAGAGTCGCCCAAAAGAGAAGGAAAAAAAGCATCATAGCGTAGTTAAATCTATTAAATCGGATGGATCATATATTGAGGTATAAGTTCATGGTTCTAAGCTATTCACAAAGTATTATATTGGGTCCCAGGTTTTGAAAAAAAAAAATCCTAACAGAGATGTTGAAGGTGCATCAGATTTTTCTCTAACTTGATGTTCTGCAATTTGCCACTGAATATTTTGCAATTTCGTGTCTTTCCTTCATCACGTCCCTGGTGTGAAGAGGCCTTCATGGGGAAAAAAGCAGTCTGCCTGTTTGTATTTGTAGTTGTTTTCTTAGGTTAGGAGAAATGCTGGATTAAAGACTGCACTTTTAACATAACAGCTGTTACTGTGATAAGGCTCTGATATAACTCTAAATGAACACTGAAATAATTATACAAGCAAGGCCACACATCCCTCCCTCCCTCCATCCATCCATCCATCCCTCCATCCTTTTAACAGCCACATTTTCAGGTCAGGCTCCTGTTGGGAGTAAAGCAAAAAAAACAAACTTTACAGTCAGTTCAGCCCGCAACTTCTCTGTAGCTACACTTAGGGGATCCTCAGGTGCCTCAACGCCAGCTGGAAGATGAAGTCCCTTTAGTGTGTCCTTGCTTTACCCCAAGGTCCCCTCCCATTCATGCGTACCTAGAACACTTCCAAAGGGAGGTCGCTGAGGTGACGCAGAAGTACAGAGCTACCCAGTTAGTACAAACTCACACACAGGGAAGAAGAAGAAGAGAAAAAAGTGTTATAACTGGCAGCATACAGGATATGTTTTGAACTGAATGTTGCATGAAATGAATGACAGCGAGCGGGGGTGGGCAGTCAGCATCAGTCAGGGTGAAGATACATGGAAAAGTGGCATCTCATAAAGGTTAGATTGCAACATGAGCAATGTGAGCTTCAAGAAGAGGTCAAAGCTGTCAGGTGTGCAGCTCAGAAATATGAAATACAGAGGGTTTTCAGACCAATTTTCTCCTCAAATGAATCGAAGATAAGTGCCTCAACAATAGATAGCATTTATTAAATTATTAACATGTCATACCTCTCTGGAAATAATGTTACCTTTGTGTGTGTTTTTTTATTGTGATCTATTATCCTTTCTTATTTATTTATTTATTTCCCCCCCCTCACAGGTGTCCTCTAAAGGAGTACGTTCGGTTTGACGTGGACTTGTCCTGCAGTCATGTACTTAAAGCCACGGGAATCCAGAAACTCCTTAAATATTGATGGCTGTGGTGCTGACATACACTGACATACAGAAGGCATAGCCATCTGTATTAGGGAAGTAAGAAATGTGCTTGGCCTTGGGCAAATATCCTCAAGACATGTTTCGGATCTGGTTTTGGTGTCATGTTTGCCCCAAAGTAGACCGAGGATTTTCTAAAAAAACAAAACAACAAAACAAAACAGATGAAGCAATATGAATTGAACTGAACTGAACAGAACAGATTCCATATGACTGTTTTTACAGCCTGTTTGCAATGGATAAAATTTACGTAATTTGACATGTTGCTGTATTAATTCCTCCAAGAAAAACTCAACATTAGGCTCTTTTTTTATATGCACATTTGGTACTTTAGCTTAAATTGCATAAGAGTTTAATGTTATGCACTGTGCCTACAGCATAAAAGAATGCATTAAGTGACCATTTAACTGCACCAGGAGGTCAGGTTACTGTTTACACATGGTAGAAACCACTAAATAACGTTAAGAGTTAAATATCCTAACAGGAAGTGTGACTGTTGCTGCTCTGTGGCACTTGAGCCGTAAAACCTTGACGATTAAACCCAGGCCCTGATGAGACAAGACCACCACAGAGCAGTTTGTTTTCTGCAACCAAATACAGTATTCAATGTGTGTGTGTGTGTGCCGACGCTGCAGGCAGGCCGACCAGCTGTGGAGATGATGCAACAGCTTGCAGCTGGTGATATGGCCACTTAAAGCAAAAAAAAAGAAGTTTAGCACAAGTTTTTTTTTCCTTCTCCATAATTTGATCTGAATGACGTGTTTTTTTTTCAACACTCGGTCCCTCTCTAAAGGTGTTGTCGACAGAAGCTGTTGTTTTTGTTGTGAAACGGTACAAACAGAGAAGGGCAACGGAGCTCTGCTGCATCTGTGCTTCCAAGAGTGCTGATGAAACGTTTGGGACAGAGGCAGTGAAGGCAGCACGCAGCCTCCACCACGGTCAGTGCATGTGCATGGTTTGTTGAATACCCCAGTGTGTACAATATTCAACATCCCTCGTACTTTTCTTTTCTGTGTTCCCAACAGACCCAGCAGAGCTACAGTACAGGGGAGAAATACACACACACACACACACACACACACACACACACACACACACACTTGAATCATATATGTGGCTCTGCTGCTTCATATAAATTCTACACCCCCTGCTTCTAAAACTCAAAATGTGCTGTTAAATGTTAAATGTGTGAGTATTTTGCATAATTACAGCCTCAATTTGCAGCAGCACAGGTTCTCTGACACACCACACCGTTCAGTGTGTATCAGTATGAAAGGTGGCGTTGTATCCCGTCTTAACGCAGCAGGAAAGGCTTTTAAAATATTTGTGGCATTAATTGTTTCTAGAGAGAGATTGTGTGTACGTGTGCGAGTGTTTACACGAGGCTGCGAGCTCACCTGGAGTGTCTTTGTTTCTGTGCATTAACCTGAATATTCCTCACTCAACCTTTACTGACAAAAGAAAATGTTTTTTCAGTTATTGCCTTTGTTTGTCATTGGATTAAGTGGCTTAAAGACAGTTGTAGCCAGTGGTCTATTTTAAGCCGACAGAATTTACACCAGCTTTCTACCGAAGCTCTAATTTTGTTTTTGGCCACCAGTCAAAGATAACAGCTGTACACTTTGCAGGTTCAGTGAACTCTACCAGCCTCTGGCAGCCAGTTATTCCTGTGGGAGAGGATCATAATTAGAAACATTTTGGGTCATCTTAAGAAATAGAGCCAGCGTTTGTAATGAAGCAAAGAAGGAAGGAAGGAAGAGGAAACAAGATATTTATCAACATATGGTAGAAACAGAGAGAAACACGATGAAGGCAGAAAAGCCTCTGGTGCTTTTTTTAAAATTTATTTTTCATTTAATTTTTTTTTATAAAGGTCCTCCTGCCAGAGTGTCAAAGTAGTCTTAACCGCAGTGATGCTCAGAGATAACCCAGAGGTCTAAAAAAAGAAAAAAAGAAATCAAGACAAGCCTCTGGGGATGTATTGTTACTGTTGAAAGACAATTAGAAGAATGTAGAGACATGCAAGCGCTGCCCTCATCAGCTGCCACTGTTTGACTGTCATCTCATGAGGAACTATGACTTGTAGCCTTGGGGCTGCAGGGCAGTTAGGATATAACAATAAGTGTCACTCTTACCCCCCTTCTCTCCCTCTGGTTTTCACGCCCTGTCATTTCCTCTGCGTTTTCATCGTGGCCTCAGGTGAAATCGCAGAATGACCCATTAGAAACTCACTTTATCCACCAAAGTCACAGTTTAACTTGCATCAGTAACTCCCAACACGGAGGAGACCCAGATACTTCATGGAGGCAGGGGATGTGGACAGGTTGCTGTCTTTTTATTTTTAACAATTATAACAATTCCCAACTGTCAAACATTGGTTTATGTGTTTTGGGGGACAGATACAAAAAGACATCAACAACCCCCCCCCCCCCCCCCCCTCCCCGAGGAATAAGGAGACAAAAGAACAATTTAAAGCTGCTCCTATCCACATTCCCACCTGAAATCGAATAGTTGATAAAATTAATATATACGTTTTTGCTCCTGACAACAAACCCGCAGTGAAGTCATCATCCAGCTCTGTGGTTTTGCATTTCAGCTGTACAGAAGTTTTCTTTTGTTTCTTAGACTTATTTTAGCTCATTCTTTTGTTTCGCTACCTCTTGCAACATCACTGTTTTGCTGTCACTTTTCTCATCTTCATCTGTTTGAGCCACAGCAGATGTTTTTTTTTTTGTTTTTTTTTTTTACAGAAAAGCAACACAACACAACACTGATAAATCCACCCCGTATTATTTTTTGCCTGGCACCCAATGGCAGACAGACGAAATTAGCGACTAGCTGTTGAACACAGTGAAGGATTTATCAGCTAAATGAGAGTGAAAATTTGTCATGTGGCCACTAACACAACTCAAAATGATAAGTACGGCTAAACGCTGGATATGTAGACAGGCGACAACTATTTACTAATTAGTTTGTCATATTAATCATAAAAGATGATTATCTGAATGTTGTTTTTACTGCTTGTTGTTACAACATATTGAAAAAATTCAATCTTTTGCACTCTACAGTATGTGCATGTTTATGTCTCGTTGACATTCATTTTAGCCCTTTACTGCACATTACCATAATAAAGGATTTGCAGTAAATTGCTTGTACAATCCTGTCTTTTTTCACACTATACTACACTATAGACCCAGGCTGTAATCCCACTTAAGAGCCACAGTGCAGCAGTAAAACCTACAGCTCTGACAAAAAAAAAGAACACAGACAGCAACAACATCTGTAATTCGGACACATGTGCCCCCTACAGGCAATGTGTATCACAAAAGCTGAACCAAACATCCAGTCACAGTCTGGAGTCTGAGAACAAATATTCCTCTTGGTGTGTGTTTTCCTTTATTGATTTTTCTTTTTGGTTGTAATATAATCTTCCTTCCAAATACAGTATATTTGCTTGACGCCAGGCTAAAGGGCCCAGATGAACAGTACACAATGCACTGAGGCATCTCCTTTGCCGCAGAACCGTAGTTTAAACAAAAAAGACTGTCTGACTAGATCTTTACTTGTCCCCGTGGTAACAAGAAGCAGGGCAAAGGTCTATGCATGTAATAATTATGTGATACTCTATTGATCCCCTTATGGAAATTCTCCTTTTGCTCAGACTCGTCTGCAAGCAGGCCAGGCTGCAGGGTCAGCGCCAGAAGTGCACTCCTGAGGGGTGTTTTGCTCAAGGACACTTCAGCAGCGTGGATGCTTGCCATCACTTGGACTTAAACCCGGGTCCTCCAGTTGAGGGAACATATCCCCCGCTCACACTTCACCACCTGCATCTACCGTGTGCATGAAGCATGTGTGTTGCATCTGCAGTGTGTGTGTGCTGATGCTCCAACAGGGGGTCCGTGACCCCTAGGGGGTCCACAGAGGTACTGCAGGGGGCAGGGTCACGACATTTTTTGTTGATTAAACAATTTATGTTCTTTTTTTTTTTTCATTTCCACATGTATAGAATAAAAACATCAATTTGAAAAACCATTGATTGTCAGGCAATTCACAGACATTATTATATTTTTATAAATGGCAGTGTCACAGCCAATACTCATTGGACCTTGCACATGTTTAAAATAAAATATAACCTTTGTATTATTTTAATAGCTTAGTATTGAATGTGCAATAACAAGGTACAGTTATACATGGCACTAGGCCCAGTTTAAATCAACGCAATGTATATAATATTCTTATATATATCCATCTCTCCATCAGTGTGGGGGTCCTTGGCCTGAAAAACATTGAAGACCGCTGCTCTAAAGAATCATATAAAATATCAACTTGCATAAGCTGAGTAAAAAAGAGACGCTATATAAGGTGTAGGATGTTCTGTGATTGTTCTGTGATCTAGTTTCAAAAGCCAGACAAAGATGAAGTCGTGCTTTGTGGAATTTGTCTCATTATTTATCCCCAAAATGAGGTCAGGACTTCAATTCAACACTTTGATTATCATCCTCAGTATCAGTGTGATCATCTGCACTAATTAATCTGCACATATATTCTGATACTAAATACAGTGTATGCCTATTAAATAAATTAGTACACAACCTAAGTCCACCTTGGTCTCTCCCCTGCTCCCTAACACACAGACACAAAGCAGACAGCGTGACACTAATGGTTTTGTCTCAGTGACAGATAATGCTGTGGCAGCAGGGTGTGGTTCTTCTATCTGTCTGGGTATAGGAGACATCAGAGGAGGCACAGTGCTGCAGTCACAGCTGCAGGTAAATTGGTAATTAGTAATCTTGTCTATTTATCTCCCCTGCAGTGAGGCTGGAGTCTCTCTCCTGGTGATAATGTACACCGGCAGCGTGTTCCCTCAGCCTCCAGTCCTGAGATGTTGTCTAGCAGCAGAGTGGCGAGAGCCTCTCTCTGTGGCTGTGTTGTTTATATTTAATAAAACCACAAGGTGTACATAAAATATCCCCGCATGTGCACATGCTGCTTGTGAATCCTGAAGACACTGAACCCTGTTACTATTTACTGACGGTACATCTCATTTCATTTCATGTCCCTTCGCTCTCCTTGCCCTCCCGTGACCCTTGGAAATTGATTGGGTCCGCCATCACAAATGACATCTCAATTCCCTTAATTCTGCTCCGACGAGCGAGGAGAGCACAGGCTCGAGTGGAGGGAAGGGATCATTGTAAGTGGAAACCTTTATCAGATGGACACACCCTTTATTGGAAATGTATTAATGATTGGATAGGGTAAGTTATCTGATGTAACCGGCTGCACTGGAACGGCCGTTGCAACAGTGCTGATGTTATGTAGGGCTATCAGCTCAGATACACAACACAGATAAGAGTCGAATGGCAATTTTTATTTGCTGTTTTACACTTTAACTTATTAGGTATGTATAAAACAATTACACAACCAAGTAACTGGTGTTTCTCTCTTCAACACAGGACCTCTGACCCAACCTTAATCTCACATTTCAGTGCTTTGGCTCATCGTCAGAAATAAGAGGGAGTAAGTAAGACATTTTTAAAACTCCCACACACCATTTTATCTGAGAAAATGAATTTATCTTTGTTTTTTTGTTTGTTTTTTCTTCCTGTTTTGCTGCCATAAACTGTATTATCGCTACATCCTGTGTTTTTGTGCTCTTTACAGGCAAAAGATGCTGTAAAGTACATTCAATATGCCCTCACCAATGAACAGCTGGCAACTGGTGCAAAATGGCGTGGTCCAACTGTTCAGACGTAGAAAATACACTTACAAGGTCAGCTGGGATTTGAGTATCTACAGATTGAAAAGGCAGGTTTATTGTGAGTGAGTGAGTGTGTGTGTGTGTGTGTGTGTGTGTTTTAGTGCAGTTGTAGTTCGAGATACAGGAAACAAAAAATCTAAAGTTCATCTTGTAGAGATAAGAGGACAATTTTCTTTTTAAGTACCACTATGAAATGTGAGGACCTTTGGATAAAAATAAATCCAAGGCAACAAAAGGTACTGAAGAGCATTGGAAACCAGTTGTTCCAGCTGTGCAGCCACGCATACTTTGATGCATACAGTACTGGATTTTTTCCCTCTTTTTTCTTTTTTTAATTCTGTGAATCTGGCATACAAAGGTCCTTCAACTTGCTATTATGATGAAATACCAAGTCTTACAATACAACATAGTGCATCAGTACACTGACTAATGTTAAACTTTGCTATGATTACCCTTAAACTTACAGAAAGGATCATGCTTTGCTCTAATGCAGAAAAGCTTCTGCATTGATTCTGCATTGCGTTCTGCCCTCACCCTCCATTGTGACTCCTGAATGTTAAATAAATGTAGCGCTCCATTCACTCCCTTAATCCAAGCAGCTATTAAAACTCGTCACTGTGACTACCTATATTGGAGAACAACTCAGAGTGCAGTGTAAACATGATTTGGAGGACAAGAGGTTGTACACTGATGCAAAAATTTCACCCATAAACACCCAGATTGTTCTATGAGGAAGTTCTCTTCATGCTACTGTAAGCTTTGGGATGATATCAGGAATAATATTTTCTTTTACTTTTATGTATATTAATGTATTAATCCAATTTTGCGCCTCTTATTTCAAACATGTCTTGCAGATAATATCCCCATATTAAGTTGCCACTGCCTCTTAAACTCCACCTGCTGCTGAGATGCTTCTGAGGTTACCACATGATTCACTGAGGTGTTTGATCACAGAGAGATCATACGGCACTCAAATGTCTTTCCATTTGAATTACTTAGGAAAACCTCAGCCACTTCTTTATATGTGTGTCACCCATCAAGCACTGTGAACCCAACGTGATTAAGCCCAAAGACGAAAACCCAGAACAATCCCAGCTCTCATTTGCATCAAAGGGGGAGGAAGAACCAACCTTTCCCAAATTGCTCCTAGGAGAGCAGAGTTAGCTGATGAGTAAGGATCAGCCTTTGATTGCAATCCCTTCAAGATCCATTAGACACTGAACATAATCGCTCCCTTTTATTCCCCTTCGCCCACATATTGATGTCTACACGTGTCTCCCCCATCCTACCCCGCCCCCCCAGGTGTCACTCTCTGGGGTAACCCACACACAGCTCCTCCCCATGTCTCAGGATGACTCTCCCTCTGTGGTCTTGCACCGAAGCAGCAAATGCCGGAGCGATCCATAAGAGATTAAAGAGGATCACCAATTTATGTGGAAAATCACATTTTACACTGTTTAAATGGGATCGATGGAGAGACTGTGAATGTTAAACTGTTTCAGTTCAGATGGTTTAGCACAGAGTTCGACGTAGGTGAGATTGATCTGCTCAGGTGTTGCAGACGTCTTAATCAAAACATGTTGCACTGTACTTTAATGAAAGAAACATATCTGTTGGTATATAGGTCTGAGGGGAGCAAACCTATACAACCCCCACAGTGAATAAGCAGCTTCTTTTCATATGAATTCAGCAGGATTTGCATTTTAATACCACTGAATAACATATAATCAACACAGCTTTGACATTTACCCTGATTTATTTATGTAGCTTGAGATTCGACATTTCAGTCTACCACAAATATAAAAAACTTAACTTGAGACACGTCTTGCCACAACAGCAACAGCACTGTGTCGAGCAGACACCAGTTACATTCCAATTAAATAAAATATGTGACACAAATGTTTTACTCTCTTCCATGCCTCGTCCAGAAAATTAGAGAAAATGTCCAAACAAATGAGAGTTTAAGTGCATACAGACGGTTTTTTAGCAGCATTTCAGTTTACATCCTCTTGTCAAACAGTAGTAAACACAAAGCAACTTAACGCTGTGATCTTACTTAATACAATGTTTTATTCCCTCCAACCTGAATCAGCTGTTCTGCTTATAAGCAAACACATTTAGTGCAGTAGCAAAATAAAATAACTGAACCGATGTCGACCTCAGCCGTCTACAGTACAATTTCCACTTGACATAGGTTGATGTTCTTTTACCTCCTTTTTTACTAATACAAACCACATTGTAGTCTTATTTTTTGAAACTGATTGGCTGAGTTAACATATGAGAAGAGCACTGCATTAACTTCTACTTACACCAAGGTCTCCTTAAGCATTGAGGCTTTAGTGATGTCCCTTCACTTGTTAGTCATTTTGGATAAAGTCGTCCGTCAATTGAATAAATGTAAATGTCAATTTAAAGCTTTTCAGCAATGTGAGTGTGCAGAGGCCTGTTAAAAGCAATCTACCATAACAACCCTTATTCATTAATATAGAAAACTATTCAGAAATGGTCTCAAAAGAGCACTGGTTGAAGTAGGGAGATAGAATATGGACACTTGGTTTGTTACTCCGTGTCCTTAATGCCTTTGCAAGTTTCATGTCTCCTCCGTGGATACTTTACTTTATCTCCTCTGTGTTTTCTGGGCCAAAACGCGCTAAGGTTCCTCTCCTGAAAGTTTTATTGGAGTTCGCCTGTTACCCCAATCAAAAATCAATGCAGTTATTTTGGGAACGCGCTCCACGGTGAAAATAGCCAAGAGACATGCAACGCCCAACAGCTTGCTGCACCAAATGCCTCAGATCGATAGAGTTAGTGAATTATGCATGGGTATCCTGGTACAGTACAACTCCACAAACCCCCCCTGTGTGTGTGTGTCTGTGTCTGTGTGTGTGTGTGTCGCTGCCACTGACGCATTTCTTGATGTGACGTTTCATTTAAATGAGCACAGACGTGTGAATTTCCCTATATGTGTGTTCACGATCCATGACCACAGGGCTGCTGTTGTAATCTTTAACACCAGAGCTTTTGAGTTACTGCACACCTCATGACGTGCAACATCCCATTGTAAGAACAAGAGGAACATTAAAGAAATGGACTGGCGGACACGTGCACACAGACCCACACACATCTCGTGCAAAGTAACAGTGCTTCCAGGCTGCCTGGTCTTAATCTGTCAAGGGACGCAAGGATGCACGAACGTGGCACGGGCTTGTTATCGCCACAATCTCTCAACAGCCTTCATTTCAAACAATGACACATGGTGATGCTTTTTATAATTAAAACTCAAGTGGATCTATTTCATTTATTTATTCAGGCACGGCTGTTTCTTGCCTCCACTTTCATGCTTGTTCAAATTGATTTAACTTTTGAAATTGTCACTACAAAATAGGTTAGCTGCCGCAATTACAAAAGTTCTAATTAAAAGCAGAATGCAAATATATTCATAATTGTGTTGCTGTCTTATCTGTTTCATGGCTGGTGTTACTTTAAAGCAGGCAGGGGGAAAATTACCCTGAGAATTGAGAAAGAGATGAGAGAGAGGGAGGGAGGGAGAGGACGGCAGGGTGGAAGGAGGAGGGAAAAGAGAGAGAAAAAGCCCTACACTGTGATCTAATTAGCTGTCTCCCACAGATGACACTGTATTCTGACTTGTTCCCTGTCACAGCATCAATTAACTGACTGGAACAATCTTTACCACGGCTTCAGCATCACCCCACCCTCCACCCCCCTTCCTCCTTCTCTCTCTCTCTCTTACACACACACACACACACACACGTTTGCACACGCTGAGAGAGGTCATTTTGAGACATAGCAGTTTAACACTGATCGTATATTGAAACACTGTATGCCACAATATTGTTAATGAATCCCGTCTTCACCACTCTTGACATTTTGGTAGAGCAAAGCGCGCGGCTGTACGAGAAGCAGAACTATTGATGAACTGTGGCGTTGGAGAAAAGGTCATATGAGTGTATAACTAAACAATATAAAAGATCATGTTACAACATGGTGCAGACATTATTGTGTTAATGGTGTAATGTGTAAGTGCACACATTGACACAGAACCCAGTCAGCTTTTCAAAGACCCCATGAAATGAATAATGTCTTTTCCACGCTTTAATCCTGTATCCACATTGTTCATTTATCTCTAATCATAAACCAAATTCATATCAAAAAAATATTATTTGCGTATTTTCACATCATCATCAATGTATTTTCTCCTCCTATACAACAAATACAGAAGTTTGATGACTCATTCTGATTTTGAATGTTTACGTTCCCCCCAGTGCTGGATCTCCTAGCCAGTTTGAGAGTATGAGCTGATGCTGAATTTTCTGTTATGGTAACTTCCCTTCGTTGTTCACTATGAACAAACTCAACTATCATTATTTTTATCTATTTAACCTTCTACGAGGTCAGCAGGTGGAGGTGAAGGTGGAGGAGAGCAGTCCTCCACTATAGAACAAATCTCCTTGTAATTACAACTACTTCGGGGTAGAAAACCAGCACGTAATTTGAATGAGAACGAATAGAATAGTAACGAACAAGAGTTTAGCTCTATATATCATGTTTTTCACCCCGTTTAGACAAATCTGAAATGATTAAAGAAACATTACTATTTCTTTCTGCGTGAGTAAAGCAGTTTTGTGTTGCTATCATGGTGTCTAGAAAACATCAGTGGCTGCAGCTGACCGGGACAGCTGTTAAAACCCTCCCGTTGTCGGACACGACATGAAACTACTCCAGTTAGCTCAATCATGTAGTAACTAAGATATGCGCTGGAAAAAATATTATTTTTTCATGGACCGTTTATTGAGTCACTGAGTTATTAAAGTTAAACAGACAATAACTAATTACAAAAATGTGCACACAGAAGTAGTAATAGCTTTGTCCAATCATTGGTTTTATAGATGTTACCAAAATCAGATTAGTAAACGATGATATAGTGACATGAAAAATGAGATATAGTGAAACTCTCATCTGTCACTATTGTTCTCATGCTGGTTTTCTCCCCGGAAGTACATGTAAACAACAAGGTGACTCATTCTACAGAGTGCAGCCTATTTCCTTCCATCTGATCCCACAGGAAGTGGTTCATTCCATGTTATTGGCTACTGCAGATGTCTGACAAGTCCCTCCTTGCCAGTGTGTTTCTACTGGAAACGTGTGATCATGTGGAACTGAATGGTATTAGGAGAGTTAATATTAGTCCTCCATCATATCACATCAAGTTAATGCTGCTGCAACAGTTTTAATTTTAAGGAGCTGGCACTGCATGGAGGCAAGTATAATGGACACACACACAGACAATTTTCTAGTCAAATATTTTTTGTGCTGTTTTGTGCATTGATTGAGTGAACCTACCGCAACATCATGTCAGCCTTATTGTATGATTTTCTTTGCCTTTCATTCATGTCCTACATACTCTCATCTACCCCCTCCTTTAGAAGCACACGCAGGTTCAGTGACTCATTTCCCTGATAACACTCATAAATCCAACACACTATTGCCCTAGAAACATGATTCCCACCTCTCACTCCCCCTCCCCCCTCCCTAAAACATATGTAGAGTAATAAACAAATTTACATGCTAATATAATCAACGAAGGGATGTTCTAAGCAGCCGCGCATGCAAAGCTGAAGGGGAGATAATCTCACTAAACAGGAATGTTGCCAATCTGTTGTACAAGCTGAAACACTGGCCTGCAAATGTGAACGGCAAATTTGTTTTATAGCGTTTCATTGATTAGGCTAAACAGAACGGAGTGATTGAAGTTTATTTGAAAAATGTATGACAATATATGGTGTTTGCGTGATCCACTTGGTCAGTGGTCAATAAGGGGAGTTAAAAAAAAAGACTTACCCCTTTTAAAATTGAGTGCAAACAGAGCCTGAGGTCTTTCTGTTTGGAGTTCACATGTTTTAATGGTGCTTGTGGGTTCTCTCCACGTCCTCCAGCTTCCTCTCTCAGTGCAAGGACATAGGTTAACTGACTCCAAGAAGAGCCCATAGGTGTAAATGTAAGTGTGTGAGGTTCAGTCACCCCTGCATGCATCCTATATGGAGAAGCCATACAGATGTATAGATGAATGAAAACAACTATTTCTCATCTATTTACCAAGTAAAGGTTAGGAGAAAGAGTGCAGCACTGAAATATTTCACAGCAATAAATAAAACATAACATAAAAGGTCTCAGACCACTCACACTACAAGTATAGCATGTGAAAGTTTGCTGTATGGCCTGCGACTCTAGTGAGATGATCAAGATACAGCTGTAAGGCCTCCTCAGATGTTCCACCCCACTGTGAGACGTAATGAAAGATTTTTTCTTACTGCGGTAAAAGAGCAATGTATCTTTGCGGTTTATTACCATCGGGACCACTGAAAAGAAACCCCACTGACAGATCGTCAAGAAATCCATAATGATTTTACCGGCCACGTCTATCACTGTACTGTCTGTCTGTCTGTCTGTGTGCAATAGTGAGAGGTGAGAGTGGACCGTGCAATAAATGTAGTTGATGAGGACGTAACCTTTAAACACATAGAAAGGTCTTACCTCTGAACTTCTTGATTTTCCTTTTCATGCCTGGGACAGAAATTAATTCTTTAATTCTTCAGTGTGAATAATACTGACTGTTTTCTTCTCATACTGAAGGCAGGCAACTTATTAGCCTTCTTGCAGAATTGGTTGAGGTCAACTTCTAATTCCCCTAAAAACCATTAAAAAAAAAAAGTATTTCAAAGATGGCTTTAACATGACGACATCAGAGAAGTGACATCGAGCACATTTTGTACATGCAACAACGCAGTCACTGAAGAGCAGTAATGTTGGTTGGTTGTTCTTCTCATATTTTCTTCTGCAAAACTGGCAGAAGTCTTTGTTCCTGCAAAACTACAACAGCCATATTTGTTGACATGTTTTCAGTCACTCTGCACATACCTCATCATCTGGGTCATTGATTGGTTTGAGGTCTATTTGACTGTGTTGGTCAAGCCTTTTGGATTTCTGAGGTAAATACATCTTCCCCAGATTCAGACTCTATGAGACTGAGATGTGGTCTGGTGTAAGCCAGGCTTGGCGTCAAGGTTAGGCCCCAGACCTGCATCTGCCCTGACACTGGAATAAGACAAAAATAAAACTTCCTGAACAGAGTTCATCAGAGTTCTGCCTCTGCTGTTCTTAAGAGATCTGAAGAAAAAAAGAAAAGAAAATGTGGGTGAACAGTGAATAAATCTGCATAGGGAACGATGTTTTGGCAAGTGGATTAGGAAAACATGATGCCACTAGATTTCCATAGAGGATTGAAGCCGTATCTGCTACAGATGTTTCCATCATCTGTGGCAAATGACGCTCCCATATATTCAGTAGAAGATTTGTAAAATTTTAACAATGTTGATGCAGGGTGGAGAACACGGAGGGGTGAAAGTGGGAACACCAGCTGGCAGTATTGTAATGTATTTCACTTATTTTACCGTATTTTTTTTTTTTTTTGGTATTTGTAATGTATTTAGCATTTATTATCAATAAGAACATACAGTATTAAGTCAGGAAAAGTTATCGACCCTGTTCATTTATTATATATAATTGTCTTGTAGTTTGGTTGTGTGATTTAGTGTTTGAATAACAGACTCGCAGGACATAAATCTCCATGGTTACTACAGTATCATCTGAACTATTCGGGTATTGTGGTCGTTGTTCAAAGAAATCTGTGTCCACCGTCAGGTAGAAATAAACATGAACAGGTGTCTCCTGTGTTCCTCAGTCCACAGCATCTTCATCTCCATAACAACATCACCCACATTCCTTCATTACTCCAAACAGACAAGACTCATAATTCCTGTGGCAGCTTCAGGGCTTTGTCATGTTAATGTAAACAAATGTAGTTTTTGGGAATGCACAGGATGAAATAGTCCGTTGGTCTCATTTTTCTTTTGTGAGGTTTTTCAAAAATATTTTAATCCAATCATTTTCATGTCTGGGATCTATTTTTTCGCTCTGACTTTGAGCAGAGCTGAATACCACATCTGCTACGCAACATGAATATCTGAAGAGTGTTCGTATAAATGAAGCTGCATGACCTCCTTCAATCGGGGCATAAAGTAATCTACACACAGCCTACAGTATTTACACCTCAGTCATTCCAATTTGAGCCGGAGAAATTACGAGGATGGATGACGACGACTTCAGGGCTCAATGAACCAAAGAAGGTGTTTCCTCACAAATTAAAAATATTTCAACGCACGCACGACCCACCGGGACCCGGCAGTGAGATTATCATTCGAAAATAATTCAGGTTGTGACGGTTTAGACACTGAAACTAAAACAGATGCAAGTCCAATTTAGAGTTTCTAACAAGACATTATGTGTACTGTATTAAATCATTCTCCCTGCATGCATCCACCATTGTCTCAATATGAATATGACATTCATACATTTTGAATTTAACATCTAATTTATCTCTAATGACATACCTCCAGACTTAGTAGAGCATAAATTACAGCATATTCAAGTCTTGCAAGATTAATGGAAACATATTGACAAATGAGCGGGGGAAGAAACAGAGAGAAAGACTGAGAATGATGGCAAGGAGCTCATTAATTTGGACTGATGGACTCTGCAGTGAGTGAGAATATTCCTTTAAATGCAATAAACTCAGATGTTACTGTGCTTGCTTGAAAAATACCTGGCTGAGATATAGGACACACCTCATTCTTCCTTTGTCTCTTCCGGCGCCTCTGTGAATCATACCACCTCGTTCCATCCTTTTATTTCTATCGTTCACCTTTCAATCACTTTGATCCTCATCCGTCTATTTTTCCACATCTGTCTGCTCCCTCCTTCTCTTTCCTTCTTGCTGTAATGACTCATCGAACGTGCCCCGACTGTGTGAGTGCCCTCCATCTGTAAACATGGTGTTTTCTGGACAGGGGTGTTAAAAGATGGCTGCCATAAGAGAGGAATAGGTTGAAGAGACTCCCATCCAATCAGAGAAAAGAGATCTGGAGATCAGGCGACAATGACAGCGGTTTCTAACACTGTCACGGTAAGAGATGATGAAAAACATTCACTGGGGACATTAAACTGTCTTTACTTTCTTGTTCACTCATTCCCACCACCTCCTTATGTCACTTTGAATCAAAGTGATACACACACAAAAACCCCTCCACACCAAAAATAATTGATGTTTGTTTGACGTGAAAAAATAATTGATGTTGGTTGATTTCACAACGCTTATATGAAAATGGTGTCGAGCTTTATTTCTGCCATTTATCCACTCTCACTGTGTCCGATTATTTTTCCAATTACTGTCATGTAAAATCATTTGTGACAGTCTGTGTATACCTTATAACTGCACAGGCCAGCTACACACGGTATCATAAAGGAGCCTTTGGGCCATGGCAGCTCAACTTTCAACATCTCTGAGTGAAATATATTGTCCTTTGTGGAATTGTGTTTTTCTTTGTATGTTCCTCTTGAAGCGCAAATGATGCATTTTGTTGTTTGGTTGCCCGGTCATGTGCCAGTGGTCATTTAGATCTCTCTTCTTTCTGCCCTGCTCGTCTTCTTCTTCTTCCTCCCACTTGTAACTGCTTCACTGACTTGTCTGTTGTGCCTTCACTCCAAAGTGCATGTCTCATTATTTCACTACACATCTCGAAAAATGAATGTTTTAAGGTCACCCAGCCTGGGATGAAAATGACCACAAATACAGCAGGGGAGGGGGTTGATTACTCCAGTGCTTCGCTGCACTTTCCAGCAGTAAATAGTGTATTTGGTGAGTTCTTCATGTCAGATGACATTTTCTTCGATCTCCTCTGTCTGTTTTCTTGTCCACCATCAGCCCCGTTTATCTTCACATCCCTGCCTCATCCCTCGCCTTTACAACTAAATCCGCAGTTGTGGGTGAAATTCAGGGAAACGATTCAATTACAGGCAGCAGTCGTTAAAACAATGAAAACTTCGCTCACAAAATTGTCTCTTGGAATCAGGATGAAGGCTGTGAAGATGTTAATGGAGCTGTACGAACGCACAGCCTCCACACAGGCCGTGACATAGATCATAAGATCTCACTGCCAGAGGACTTTCTCATCCAATCACTGTATCGAAAAACAAACAAACAAACAAAAAAAACTTGAGTTATGCCAGAGTGAGATATTTGCCTTATAAAACAGCTTTGTGCACATCGTTTCAGCTCAGACACAGTAAATGGTAAATGTGCTGCAGCACTTTAGTCTTATCTACCACTCAAAGTGCTTTACTATAGGCCACATTCACACTGTGCTTTCACTGTCACACACACACACACGCATTTTGGGGCAAATAAGGGCTCTGTATCTTGCCCAAGGGCACTGGATGAGGCAGGGATCTAACCACTGACCCCGTGATTAGTGCTCGACCCGCTCTACTCTCCTAAATCACAGCCACTTTGATGATTGAAGTGATGATGGTGGAGGATCAGGCTGAAGCGCCAAAGTTATTAAAGTTAGGTGGTGTGACCAGCTCTGCCATAAAAGTAATGTGCTCTTGTATGAAAATGCCAGTTTCTGTATGTATGTTAATATCTCTGGTCTGCTGTATAGCTGAGCGTTGTGTCTCTATACTTATAGACTGGAACATTTTTCTCCCTGCCTGCGCTCTCCTCCCACCTCATTAGTCGCTGAATTATAAAACAGTATCCTGCTTTAGAAAAGGTTAGAGGAGATGATCACCATTTTTTAAGCCTGTCTAAACTTCACCTGTTACTGTATTTCTTACTAAATGTATGCAACCTGTTCTAAACCTTTATTTTTCCCCCCAGTGCTGAGCTATAGTGTCAGGATTGTGCTTACACCTCTGGTTCCTAAAACTGCATAATAAACAAGACAGAGTTTGCATTTGCACATGGGAGATACTATAATTTAGAAAAGTAGGCAACAGTCAGGTGAAACATTCATATAGTATGCTTTTGTGACTAGTTTCTCTATTCATTCCTTACTATTTTATTTAAATAAATAACAATTTACAAATGAGGATACATTTTTGACATTGTGCATTATTAATATGTAGTCAGTGGAACTGTTTTCTGACTAAACATTATTCTTTCTGTTCCAGATTTGTGCTTTTATACTTACACCGCCAATATACAGTAGTCTAATTAGATTTCTTTTAATTAGCTGAATACATTAATTGAAATTTCCTCAGGACTGTGTGAATTAGAGAATTTTCTATAATTTTTTTTTTTAGCTCAAGCTGTAATGGGTTATGAGTCTAATTTATAATACTGTATCTCTTTTATTTTTTTCCTTATTACACCTCCGCTTGTTGAATGGAGTCAGATAGAAAAAAGACCCTATAACTGCAGCAGATGTCTGGTTTTGACATTTTGTTTAATTTTAATACCTTATTCAATAAAAGAGCATAGGGTTAAATGGTGATGCCCACGTGACGTACCAAAACATACACACACATGATACACTGCCACTCTTGCCAAGAAGTACATGTATTTATATATTTATTTACGCTTTAGAGCCATCCACTGCAAAAGCAACCGCCTTAAACTTTCCTTTCTACCCACTTCTATTGCTCTTCTTAATAAATTGCGCCAGCCTAGTTAGTAGGGTAGTTCCTTTTTACTTATTTATTAACAGTGGTGCCTTATCTTTTATTATAGTGCCCTAATCCCTGTATTCTATATATTTCGTATTCTGTGTTGTTCTTGTATATTTTAGTAAGTATCGAGTTGTGCAATAGCTATTATTGTCTATTGGTGTTGTCTGTCCTTCTTGCTCTCGCTGCTACTGTGTGTCATTGTGTGTCTGGTGCTCTGTCGTTATTTGTGCTTGTACTGTGATGTTGCTGTCATGTGGCTGTTGTGTTGTGTTCTATGTGTTTCCTGTGTTGTGTCTGTTGTATGGTGATACAGTCTTCAGTCTGCACTTCTGCCCACAATGCATTTCCCTCTGGGACAATAAAGTATATCTTATCTTATCTTATTTCATCTTATCTTATACGCCTTTTGTCTGAGGGTGACCCTGGTAAATGAAGACTTTGACCGATACTGGCACTAGATGATCAGTCTGAAATACTACACAAATTCTGTGGGGAAAATTATGTTTGTAACACATTAAATGGCAATCAATCCAATATTTGGGTTGTTAAATCATCTGAGAACTGTGAATGTCTCTACCATATATTATTGTGCCAATCACACAGTAGAAGCTGTGATATTTCAATGCATAATTAAAACATTGACCTGCTGGTGGCATTGTAAAATATATAAAAATAAAAATAATTCTCTGCAGATCATTTATCAAACAGTTTTGCTGTTTCACTTGGAATCGAAAACATCAGCCTTTCTAGTGACAGGTATCAAAGTCATTTTTGTAAGATGATTAAGACACTGGTGACTCGTAGGTACAAACTTCAATCAAAATAAAGCTATAAAAACCAACTTTTCCACAGGTCTAAAAACATCTACAAGTGGCCCACTTAACCCTGTTCTATTCAGAGAAGGGCACTGAGTTTAATAACCAATAATAATATACACTTTTTAGTCAATGATAATAAACATAAAGTAAAACTCAGATTTAGTTTGTAATTTAAGAATATTGCATTCACCCTTCCTCCTCAATGCTTCAATATAGAAAATGAAATATTATACCACCGTAAATTCAATTAAATTGAATTAAATTTCAGAGGTCACAGTAACACATTTCTTTCAAGTATAACACACACACACACACTAACTCAAATTCAAGTGGCCTTCAATTTAAAATGAAATTTACAGTCAAGTGCTGTTTTACCATTGACGATGTGGTTCTGCAGGTGCCATGGGAACAACACTAACATCACATCATGTTAGTGCTGGTTCTTACTTCCTGTTTTCACGCGCCTGTCAATTAAACACCTCAACCAATGAAATGCTCACATCACCGGTATACCACTTCCTTCTTACTTAAAGCTATGGTCGATGTTGAGAAAGACGATGAGAAAGATTTGAAAAAAGCACATCCCATTGCAGAATTTCTCAGGGCCTCACAAACCGCTCGTCATAGGGGTCGGGACAAGGCATGACGAGGAGCAACCTTCAACCAAATCACATTTTTATGTACACAATATCATTTTAAATACCTTTTATCATTGTTTTTGTTATACCTTGGTTATGTATTTTTGTGAGGTATGTTTTTTCATTGTCTCATACTCAAGGTCACCTGTCAATGGTGTCAACCTTTAACAAATAACCTAAAGCCTCTCTTTTATTCTTTTTTAAATTGATGACGTTGTTGGTGAGTATGTAAGTATTAAAAATGATATCATTGTAAAATATTGGTGTCATTTACTCTGACATTCTTTCAGATATCGTAGACCCTTATCTTAAAACGTTGCCTCAGGCATCCATAAGCAGGCAATGCTGTCGTACAAAGGCAAACACTTTCACAGTGCAGCTATATTTAAAGCTGTTAAGCTGTTTGTATAACTGTTTCAACAGAAGGAACCCATACAAGAGTGTCCTGACTTCTAGAAATAAATTGTTTTAAGTGTTTTCCCCCCTCTTGAACGCCACTCAAAAAGCTGTAGTATGGTACCTGTGGAACTCACAGAGATGTTCAGCTAAACAAAGAAAAAACCCTCAGCCCAGTTCTGAAAAACACTTGTATATCAATTGGGTGGTAAATTCAAAAAGCTGAAGAAAGGCATTATTTCCTATGGTTAAAAGCCATGCTTCACACAACCACTTTACTCATCATGTTGCTTTAATCTATATTAAACAGCCGCAATTTAAAGCTGATCTTAAGGCTATATGCCAATTCCTTGCTGTCAAGTGTTGCTCTGGCTGGTTTATCGGAGGCTCTCAAAAAGAACATAGGAAAGATCCACAGAATGGTTAATACAGTTGTATCCTGCCGAAGTTATTAGCCTCATTAACTTGCTCCACTGGCCTACAGGCAAACTGATGGACCCCATCTATTGCAATGAAGAAAAAAAAAAAGCTGTATCAGATTTTTGATTGGATATAGAGTATAACATCCGTGTAGAGGCTGGTGAACCGTTCAGTGAGGAGGAGTAAACCAAATTAAATCTATTCTTTACACAACAAGTATAAATCACAAAAGCGATCAATCAAGATCACTTAAGCTAGCAGAACTGGCAATATTGTGGCTCAGATCCTGTTTTCAAACCTGGCTGAGGCTCGTCTTTAAAGTTTACACATTGTTTCCTGTCTGCTTGGGTTTCCTCCTGCAGTCCAGCGTCACGCAGGTTAGTTGAACTGGAAACCTGAATTGTCTGCAGGTGTGAACGTTACAGTGTGTTTATCTCTGTGTTTGCATTGGCCCTGTGATAGACTATTGACCTGTCCATTGTATAACCTGTTTCTCACCGATTGTATGCTGGGATAGGCTTCAACCCCCGATGACCTTGGAAAGGAAAAGCTGTTTAGAAAATGAATGAATGGATGGTTTAAAAAGTCATGGCTAGGAGGAAAACCAACCCACAAAAACTGAAATTACATTATGTTTTTCCCTGGCACGAACTGGAGACAAAGACGTCTGCTCAGGGCTGTTACCTTATCTTAAACCAACCCAGACAGCACAGCTCAGTTGAGCAAATGTAGGGTGATGTCTGGGAATATTGTCGAGAAGTTGTCATGTTAGTCTGCTTATCTCTTGTTTACAAGGCTCAAGGCTCAATTGTCCATACAACCTTAACCCCAACATTGTCCTTCTGTAAAATTAATTGACCTACCAGCGCTTTTCATTGTAAATGTATTCAACCAAAGTTTCTGAAGGTAGCAACATCTAACAAGGACATAATAAAATTTAACATCCTACCATTTGCTGCAGTTACAGCAAAAGTGAGATTTTTTGTTATGTGTTTTACGAACACATGTAAAAAATATCAACAAAGTAAATCAATATTAAAAGTTGGAATGTTTTGGTTAATGCACTGCAAAAATAACCAAAAACAATCAACAGAATCTGAAGAAATAACCATCATGGATGATCCTAGGTTATAAAATCACTGTGCACCTCAAGAAGTGATGGATAAGTTATAATTACTGCAGCTTGTTTTGAGGATGAAGAAGTACCACTACAGCCTCAGGGCAAGACTTTGGCTGCAGAGAGAAGTAGTGATTGAAATGGAGGCAAAACAAGAGTTAGTGTTGGTGCAGCTTTCCACTGCTGGAAACCACTCTGAGTAGTATAGGGATGAAAACATCTCACCCAGACTGGCAAATATACAGTTATTAATGCTAATATTGGCTTTGCAGCAACAGCAAATAGGCCTACGTGCATAGAGCATGTTAAAAAAAGATTGTGTTTCAGTGCGTAACAGATTGCAGGAGGAACAAGTGAACATTGATCTGGAAGAGGAGGAGATATCTGAAGATGATCATGATGGGAAAGAATAATGGAGAACACATTTTGCAAACCAAAGAAGAGAGATTTTTTGTAAGAGAAGTAGAAAATAACACGGCTCATGACACCGTATGACAACCACAAAGATTGCAGCTGAGATGACCCCGGGGTCCACAAGACATGCAGTTACCGATGCCCAGGACGTCACCTCAACATTTTTACAATGTCACATGTGCAATGTTTCTTCACCCCAGTGAACTCAGTGAGCAACTCCTGAAAATGTTTGAACCTGTTTGGCACAGTTTGAAGGACAGAGGTTGAGCTCCATCTGACCTCTTCTCAGCAAGAGGAGAGAGGTTTTCTCCTCAAAGTTTACTTTCACCTCCAAAGAGGAATAACAGTGGAGCTCTTCTGAGCACAGTGCACATGGTGGCTGACATCGGTGATTGAGAGGGCAGGAAGTCAGACATCAGGTCAAGATACCACTGGAACTAACAGGTTGTTCCCTGTTTATTCCTTGGTTACACACTACATACTCATTGGTTACACATGTTGGGGGACAAACTTGAATTTAATAGTGAAAATTATATATTGCTATGTCTTCAGGATAAAGTTTCCTGACTATTTCTGCTTCTTCTTTGCCTGGATTGGAAGTGTTTCTCTTTCTTTTACCTTTAGCAATAATTAAAGCCATCAAGCCAGGTCAGTTTTGACCCATATATGACATGGAGAGTGTACACAAGGGGGAATCCATATATTTTACAACTTAAATTAAATGTTAAATGTTTAAATAGCACTAAAAAAACACACTAAAAAGCACTGCTGTTACGATGGCAAATATGGAGCAGCTCGCTTTGAACTTCAAAGTGGATCTTAACCTTTAGGTTTTTATACAGTTAAAAAACTCCTAAGTGTCCTACCTGGTCCGACTATTAGTAAAAAAAATACAGGGGCAATAAGTGTGGAAGCTGCTGGACTTTCATTTAACAAGTGTCACAGAAGGACTCCAGTACTCATGTTGCTGTGTTCCCACTGTGTATTGCGCAGTTTCATTGAACACTGGGTGAGCAAAAGCACTCACAAACTGTAGGGTAGTGGACAGGGCTGTGGTGCTCCACTGATGTGCTACTTGTATTGAATTTAGAGCCCTGTTTGTCGACTTATTGTTTTGTCTTGGATCAGTCAAGGTTATACTTTTTTATTAGTGTATTTTGTGTTTTTATATTTGAAAGTCAGGATGTTTGAAGACTTCTTTCTCTTACCCCCTAAGCAATAAGAAAAATCTCCAAATGCAGCTTTTAAAACATGGAGACTGAGTTATAGGTTAAAAATAATAATGCGGACTGCATCTTGTGGAGCACTTTCAAAACAAACCATTGCTGTGGAAGGAATTGGTCGGGGAGTAATATGAGTTTTAGGTCTCAGTCAGAGCAACTGGCAAAGGATGGTGGAGTGAGTCATACACGCACGAGGACATGGTCAGGCCAAAGCTGTGGCAAACAGCACACGGAACATAGTGAGGGAGAGCAACTGCACAACTGTTGGGCTCAAAGTTTATTTAAAATGAGACAGGAGCAGAATAAACTTGGAAAAAGAAGAATGGCAAGAAAACAAAAGGAGACGATGAAAAGCTGAGAAATGTCAGACAAACACAAAAGTAGTCAAAGATAAGAAGCAAAGAAGCACAAGAGATGTACAGGTTTGAAAGATGAGAGCAGAGACAATAGCTTCCTAGATATCTCGATGCTAAATAAGAAGTCGGAAATGAGGTACACATCATGGTGGAAAAGATCATTAGAATTGAGAGAGCTTTAGAAGAGATCCATTCTTGGAAATGACAAAATAAGAGATAACTGCAAGATTTTTTTTTTCTCAATTTGAAGATTGAAGAATCCACAAGTGCACAATCATGACGGCAGGAAACGCAAGAAAACCCCAGCCTATTTTAAAAATGGCAAAATGGCACTTGACACAAGTAGCAGGTGAAATTGTCCATTTTCACAGCATACAGGGAGAGAAATGGAGAAAAAAATCATTTTCAAAAAGTTGATTTTTGACAGTAAGGTTAAGAGAATTTTTATATCAGCATTTTTTTTCATTTTAAAAGAAACAATTACTGTAACTTTATGTATAATTGACCAGTTTTACACTTTAGTCAGAAACCTTTTACAAAAGTAGGTGATCAAATGTGCTTTAACCGCAGGTGATTTCAAAAGTGCTTCAGAAGTGATACCAACTGATAGTTGCAATGCAAATGTATTGTGCGCACAAGCTACAAAACACACAAAAAGAGGCAAGAAACATGGAAAATAAAATTTGTTGTCATTTGAAGTACAGTAGTCCAGTGATGCATGCATGTCGAACCCTGGTGCCTATATTACCCACAATGCAACTGAAACACCAACAGATTGATCTGAGGTTTGGGATGTTCTAATAATGATAATGCTAATGGTGGTTGATGTGGCCTTGAGCCTCCAGCCTGTAGAAGTGGTGAGTAGTGGATGAAGGTCTTCTATAATCACATCTTTTCAACTCTACACAGCAACACTGTGATTTTTTCACTTGAATCAACATGAGGAACATTTGAGGACTTGTTCTGTTTGTGAAAGTTGTATAAAATGGTGAAACCTTGGTCGTGTCAGAGTGAAGGAGAAGATCTGCTGTCAGGATACTGAACTGGTGTAGTGTGTTTTACACTGTGACCGTACACAGGGCCGTTGCTAGTAGTGATGGGATCGACAGTTCTTTTGACTGTACTGAATCACTAGAATCAGTTCATTATGAGTCGTTCAAAAAATGTGTTCACCGAATTGATTCAGTCAGGGACAGTGCATTTTATTTTTGAATAAAGGGCAATGTGGTTAGTTTAGTGATCCAGTATTACTATCATTAAATCATGTTTTAGGCAATTCCTGTGTTATGCCTGTGTAATAAGAAATGTGCATGGCAGAGCCCAGGATCACGCGGCTTCAGTGCTAACGAGTGAGGCTGGGACTGGTGCAAGGCTACCCATCTATTTATTATGTAAGAAAGCAACCTCTTCTTCTGCAAATCTTGTTGACCCAGGCAAATATAGCTATGACTGGGATTCAAACCCCCAGCCTCCCAGTCCAAAGTCAATTCCAGTACCCACTGACCTATCCAGCTAAAAAGTGTTGATCAGGGATTCCTCTGACTCTCCACACTCATTCGCACAAATACACACAGACAGGCTGACAGTCGGTGGTCAGAGATAGTGGGATGACCATGTGTGTCTTTAGCTCTGTCTGTACAATGTGTGACTCCTCATTTTAAAATCATGGGTTAAATTCCCATACTGACAGAGATCATACCTTGGCAATGCCCCCTATGGCAGGAGATCTTCTACTTCTGCATTTGAAGGATGAAAGTGTGGCAGGGACAAGGGAAGGACCAGGCGGAGTTTGAGTCAAGCACACTGACCATTCGACCAAAGGGATACCCCTCTGGCCAAGTCGCCAGGGCGCATGATCAATTGGAGGCATAGTGACAGGACCGTCAACTGTCACAAAAGCACCACTAATATAAATGAAACCTGCAGTCTTTGTGTTTATTTTTTTTTAAACTAAGGCCAGTTGACCTTACATCAAAGTGTGTTTCAGTTAAAGACAATGACTGATCATTGGTTTTCTGAATGCCATTCATTAAGTGGAGCTTTATAATTAATGAAGATAAAATTATTAAATACTATAACTATATATAAATATAAATATCTTGGTGAGGAACAAAGACGTGCAACTCCGGTTCTCTACGGGTTCAAACCAAATAATTTGCATGTCTTTTACATTGAAGTTTTGAAAAGCCTGTAGAGCAAGATGTGGGAAGAGAGGTACCAAAGGTTAATTTCTCTTCATCATTTTTATTTCAGAAAAATAATTACAGGGATTTGACATTAGAGCAAAAATGTCCTAAGGGACTGAACTGAATGTACAAAAAAAAAAAAAAAAGTACAGTAAATACAAAACAGATGGAAGAAAAAAAAACACAGAGCAAGCTTTTAATTAAGTCTTATTATTCATACTTCTTTTGGAGGGAGAATATAAACTCAGCAGCAACTCTTGCATGTCTAATGATCTGTCTGACTCTCTGAATAATCATGCCCTTGCATCAAAAAACAGGGGACAAAAACAAAAAATATATGAGAGAGAAAATGTCAGCCCCCTCATGTAAAACTGTCTTGATTGACTTTACTTCAATGTGAAATGGCTGCATCGATGAAAACAGTAGCGTGAGCCTTCTAGCCAAAGGCCAGACCTTCGTGGTTTGATCTTTCGTCCCACATACATCTCCTAATATCAGCAGACACAGATATTACCTTATATTGTTCACGAGGACCAATCACAGCTTGGCTTATCAGTGTGATATCAGCATGTGCGTGTGTGTGCTGTCCTGTGCTGGTCATCTGTGCATATGTGTCATAACACGGCGGAAAAAAGAAGGAACAAAACATACTTTTCCCCCTTTTTTTTCTTTGCAAATGAGTAAAATATGTTTGAATCAATTACAGGAGCCACGGAACATGAAGAAATCTAACAGTGTTTTGTCTTTGTCTGTTTTTTAGTAACTTCACACAGTGTGATTTCAGGATTTATTTCTCACAGCTCTTCACTTCCATTTGGGCAGAATGGATGCAATGGTTCCACTGAGCAAACAGCAGATAGTATTTGACATTTATTCAGGGGTATTGCAGTGTGAAGGTTATCGGTGGAATTTTTTAGGCTTGTGCCATATCTGATGACTTTCTCTCTAGTAAGCCTTACATTTGAGTTCAAAGGCATGTTCCTTCTTGTAGTTAGATATCAGCTTCTTTCTGTTTCACTTCACTGGCAAATGGCTGTAAGGCTGCAGACAATATATGTCACCAACTGACATTACAGTTATGATTTACATTTACATGGTTCAGCTTAGTAAGCTCTAGGTGAAGACTTTATTTCTGTACTATTCGCGGAAAACCATACCAGAGACTGCATTTGTATTGATCCCTGCTCACACAACACGTCTCACCATGATTACGGCTTTGTTGTTAGTAGTTTTATAATATTTGTATCTACAATTCCTGATTTCTTTGGCTATACTCCCAGGCAGCTGTTTTGTGTTTGGTCTCATGCTCTTTTTGTTGTTAAACTAGTGCAAACATGTGGAAATAGTGAAGCACATTGGTTAAGTTATTGGCTCAAGTTGCTGCAAACCCCGTACTCTTCCACATTGTCATTTAAAATATCAATTACATTCTTCTAGCAGTATAATATCACAATGCTTGCTCCACTGTTTCATGTTCATCTGATGAAGAAAATGCAAAACTCCCATTTACACAATTAAACATAATTAGGCTACTTAAAATTATGTATGCATTTATATTTCCATCTGCAGATCCAACTGCCAGTCATCGAGACAAAAAAAAAAAACCCTTTCAAAGCCGTCATCATCATCATGTTAAACCCTAATTTTATTGTCTCTATGCTTTGCTCAAATATTGTAGTTGGGCCACTACAACAGGATTATCGCTTGTTGAAAAAGGATGTCTTCACTATGAACATCCGTCACTGGTGGCACAATAATTAGGCCTGGGTTATTTTGGGACAGGCTGTGATGAATACATACGTAGCAGTAATAATAGGAGCTTAATTTGTGAAAACACTAACAGGGCGATCAGATGATTCAAGTGTGTCTTTAAATCAATATGGAGGAGTATTAATTCTCTAGACCTTATGCTAAGCATGATTAAGTGTAGTAATGGGAGCACTGGCTGGTGAATATCAATCCAAGATAACATGATACAATCAGTGTATTAATCTATCTGTTGTTATTGGAAAAGTGTCACAGGCAAACTGTCTGCCCGCCTGTGCCTTTGTTAAAGATTGGATCATGAACCAGAGCTTAAACTGAAATGATGTGGTAAATATTTTTTAAATGTGTGGAGGAGTGGGTGTTGCACAGACAATAATGTCTATTATCAAAGAGAGGCTTGAAGCCACGGTGAAAACAAAAGCAAGAAAATCAAGTCAGCGTGCAGCTATCTGCCTCGCCGTTTGTCTGCTTCTCCTTTCTTCTTTTTGCTCTCTTCAGTCTTGACCCTGAAATTCCTAACCCCACATTCGTATGCACACGTAGTCCAATAAATACGAGCATTATGGAGAAACCCCGCATCAAGTTTTCTTGAAGGTGTTTGATGAGCACAGCTGCACATCAGCCGTGCACAACAGCCTTCATCAGTAATGAATGTAACACAGCAGTAGATCCAGGTCTCCTGCCACTCCCTCGCATCTTTAGACTCTGTCTTTTCCCCTCTTCTCTACACCAGCAACTCCTGCTTTCTCACCTCCGACTGAACAAGAAAATAACGAGGATTATTAGGCTGATCTTGCTTCTTTTTCTTTCTTCCAGCCTCCGCTCGGTTATCTTCATGCTCTGTTATCTTTGTGTTTGTGTTTGGACACAATAAGTTCCTGATTGTGTGCTTCCGCCTTTTTAGACTGTGAACATTTTCTGGTTCACAGATACATGCTGTTAATGTGTGTGTATTAAACAGAATTGTTATATAGGATGTCTTTGCTCTCTCTCTGTAGGTGCTGCAGGAACTGCCTTGTGAAAAAGACCATGGTCTGTAACTAAAACAATGAAAATCAAATTCAAAAAGGAGCAAACAGTGGTCATGTCTCTGCTTCATTAGAGACTGTTGTGCAGTTGTAAAAATGCATGAATGAAGCAGGTATTTCAGGTATTTCAAGTAAAACTTGATTTCTACACTGCACCTACACTATTCACAATACACGTCACTTGATGTTGCGCTCATTAACCCAAGATACATAAAACCACCACTCCTGTCATGCATGGCAATTAACTAGTTTCACTCATTAGTAGCAGTAAGACTTCGTCTCATGCATGCACATATAAATCTAGAGATGTAGGTTAAGTTTAAATATAATTTACAGGTGTTTTCATAAAAGCAGAAGGAATGTAAAACTTTGAAATTCAACAATCAGGGTCTGATTTGTCACTTCTCACCCCAGACATCTGTTATTTCTCAAGAACACATTGTTCTGAGAGTCTCTGTATATCTTTGAACAATGAACTGTTGCAGGGAAATAGGAATGTGAAGCGGAAGACTCATTACAGTGTGGTCTTTGCGCTTGAACTAGCAAACCTCAAGACAAGCATCAGTGCAGCAGGTTTGAAAAGATGGAAATATGTTTCCCTAATAATGTGTCCATTATTTACAAAGACAGAACCATCCAGTCACATTGGGAGAAAAGGATTACTGTGATGTTCCTCTCAAAACTGATGCAAGTCTGACAAAAATGTCTTTTTTTTCTTTCTTTTTTTTTAAAATCTCATATTTCAGGTTAGGTTTGATGGTTGCCTCAGGGACGAGGTCAGTTTTCATTCAATAGAGTGATGTTTGGATTTGACTTGGGGCCATGTTTCTTCTAGGTTTAAGTCAAAGGACAGAAAATGTAAAACTGTCGGATACATGAAATATCTCCTTTGATTTACAAGTACAATACTGCAATCTGTCTTGCACAATAAAGTTTTTTTTTTTCGGTTTGGGGATAGTCGTTCTGATGAAACTCTGATGAAATGTATATTTTCCAAGAAAGATTTTTTTTTATCAGGCTGATGTTGTAAGAAGAAGCTGACTTGAAGAGGAAAAATGCTTCAGAAAAGTTATTGCTGATGCACACAACAATTACAACCTTTTTAAATGGTGCACTGAAGACAAGTCACCAGGAAAGTAGCTATAACACACAAGTACATGGCTTTACTGCAGCAGCCAGTGATTATTAATTATTAATGCACTGATAATATGTTGTTAAAGGGACTAAGAGGAGTTTCGGAAAACAAAGTGTTTTCACATTACATTTTCCATGAGCCTCCACACGCACGGTGAAATTCTTGGACCGGCGCAAGACGGTGGACGAAAGTCAGAGGTTCGAAGACGATCAGATACCGTTATAGTTCCGACCATCAGTGATGCCAACTAGTGACCCGGCGGGCAGCGTCCAGGAAACTGAAACTAGGAAATGCTGGGCAAGTCGACCACTCATCAAAATTGAAAACTGACCCATTAAAAAGTGTGGGTAATGTAGATTCATCCACATTAATATGAGGCTCTTTCATTACCAAAGGCAAACTTTTCGGGGTCTCTTTAATTTTAGCATTTTCCATTAAAGTCGAAAAGTAATTATCTGGATAATATGCACACAGTGCTAGTTATCGGAGTGTTGTAACATTTTGTTCAGCATTTAGCACCAACTTACAATTTGGTTTGTGACTCTTTTTATTAATGCATGATACCAAAACTCATGCTTCTCGTGCCATACATCTTTGGATCACTGTAAAAGTGCTATACAAAATAAATGAATTATTATTATTATTATTATTATTATTAGGGCCCGAGCCAGTGACAACGTCACGGTCCGAGGACCCTATTGTAATTCGAGTGTCAAAAAGAGTCGACATGTAAGTAGTCAACAAGTAGCAAGTAACCAAGCAACCAAGTAGGTAATCGATTACTCATCATACCTGGCGCAAAATTCCCCGAAATGCTAATGTTTATTCTTATTATTAATGTATTGCCCTGTTTGCACGGGATTTTGACCCCTTTCCCAAGACGAGAAACGGAGGAAACTCTACACGCCGGGGGGGAAGGCCGGAAATTGCGATTCTGTGGTGGTCTCACACGTGGGCGTGGCCAAATGGCTCCACAGCGCCCCCTAGACCGCGCATAGGAAATGAGGGTCTGCGACACGGATTTGCACGAAACTTGGTATACTTGTCTATCAACCCGAGACCTTCAAAAAATTTCATAAAATGACATGCTCTAAAACGAACAGGAAGTCGGCTATTTAGCCTCGAAGTTGGTTTACTCAAAACGAACTCCTCCGGGGGGATTCGCCCAATCGGGTTCTAATTGGCTCCAGAACATGTCCAGACCTAGCTGAGCTTATCTTGTGCTCCGCAGGTTTGTCGGTCCAACGGCTTGGCCTTCAGCGGGCCTCAAAGTTTGGCGACTGATTCGGGCCTCGCCATCAACATACGAATGCCTCTAACGCCCACATGCTTGATCGTAGACGCTTCTAACTTGGGGCATATGATGGCGGCGTGTCGCAGAACGATTCGACATATCGTTTGCCTACGTTGCTCATAGCGCCCCCCGGTGGTAACCGAAAACGTACAAAAATTCCTTAAAATTACGCTCTTGACCAAATCAACTTCATTTCACCTCTACTACGTGCAGACCCGGATGGTGAAGTTACACGATGAACGCTGTGACCCTACGAGCAACGGCGTCCATGTGGCGGCGCCGCGAAGGTGTATCTTCCCAATTTAAAATACGTTTGCGTTTCACGCGCACATACTTCTTCGTAGCCACTTGAAACTCAAGGGACATGATGATGGGTCTTCCCTGAACGATTTGATGTATCGACTTCCTGCCTTGCTCATAGCGCCCCCCGGTGGTAACAGGAAGTATGTTAAAATTCATTAAAAATCCAGAATTGACCCCATCAACTTCGTTCCACTTCTAATACATGCAGAACCAGTTGCTGAAGCTACATTATGAACGCCGTGAAGCTATGTCTAACGGCGTCTGTGTGGCGCAGCGGCGACTGGCGACTTTTCGCCGTCCAATTACGTTTGCCTTTTTCGTGGCTTTAACGAAGTCGTGACGTGACGAAATTTCATCCACAGGACAAGCATGGCGAGCTCTTTCAGTTGATAGTGTTGTTTCCGATAAGCGTGGCAAAATGCCTCTATAGCGCCCCCTTGAAGATTCTCTGAAATTCCCCATAGACAAATTCCGCTTACTTTGTCGTACACATACGAAACTCCACGTATACACGTATCACACCTACCCATACAAAAAGTTGCATTGGAGCCACGCCCTTAACCCGACAGGAAGTCGGCCATTTTGGTTAGCATTTCTTGGACGCAAAACGAACTCCTCCGAGGGATTTCACCCGATTTGCTTCAAGTTTGGTACAGGACATCTCCAGACCTAGCTGAGCTTATCTTGTGCTCTGCACGTGTGCGCGTCAAAGGGCGTGGCCGCTGTGGCACGGCCAAGTTTAGCGATTCAGCTAAGACTTTTGAAATGGTACCACGCCTACAGATTTGCTCGCAGCAGCTCCTAACTTGATGGACATGATGAGGAGCTCAGCCTCAACGATCCGATGTATTCCTTTTGTTCGTGGCTAATAGCGCCCCCCGGTGGTTACAGGAAATGTCGGATAATTTGTTAAAAATACGTACTTCACCAAATTCACGTAATTTCACCTGTAAAACATTCAGAATAAGTCGCTGAAGCTATTTCATGAACACTACGAAGATACGACTAACGGCCCCCTTGTGGCGGCGACAAAAATGGCGATACAGCGTTAACACCGTCCTCCTAGGGATTTTGGCCGATTCACTTCATATTCGCTACATATCATCAGGAAACCGAGCTGGTCAAACGTTGTAAACATCTTCCCTCTACGTCAAACGGCGTGTTCGCTAGGGGGCGACAAATTTGGCCACCTGCTCATTTTGTCGCCATGCAATTACGTTTGCCTGCCACGCACACATACTTGATCACAGTCACTTCACAATTTCCACATGTGGTCAGAGGCCCTACGCCTCCATTTGATCGGCCTCAGGCCTGCTCAAGTCGCCCCCTTGTGGGCGCAGGAAATGACATGTTCTGCATCAACTTTATCCAATTTGCTCACAGCTTCACATGTGTGATGCAGGGACTCCAGCACAATTGCCAAAATCACTCTATTGCCCCCCGATGGAGTACAATTACATTTCCATCACTACATCATACATCGTCTGATTTGCTTTGGACTCCTCATTTGTGATGAGAGGTCAACCCTCAATGCACCTGCATATATTCCATTACCGACCCCTGGTGGCTGATGCATAAAGTTGTTATACCTCCTTTCCGCAATTTTAATGTGTCGAAAATTCTAGTGTCAAGAGTGTTTTTGAATACATCTGCCCACATCTGGCTACTGCCACTAGTGAATGAAAGATGAAGTTTTTATACCCCACATCAGACTAAGGTCATCTCTTGATTTTATACATATTCAATGATTTGTGGTTTTTAACACACTGGGGACAGTATTTCCATGTCATTTTACTGTTATAACTATGAATTCAATGAAGATTTATATTTAATCAAATGTATCAACCACTTATATAACCATTTTGCATGAAAGTAGTGTGTCCTTCATGATTCTTTTTAGTCCTTTCATAGGAACCATTAAAGTGTGTTAACATATTAACACATCATTATCTTATATACCTTCAACTGGAACATCATGGTCACATTACGCATCTGTTAATCCTTGTTCTCTTCCTCTGATTTTGTTTGCTTCTTCAACTCTTCATGGTTTCTTGCAATGATTTTGGATAGAACTTTATTTCATCTCATATATGGTTGTGTATTGTTATAACAAAAGAGTAGGTCCCTTCTTCATTCATGTGTGGTGTACAGGTCATGGACAATGCATAGTAATACAAACACTTAAACTAATGTACATGTGCCAAACTTGGCCGAAAGAGTATTTTACATCTGATGGATGTTCAAATTCATATGGAAACAACATTGATTTTCTTGTTAAAATACTAAACAGCCTCAACTCACAAATACCCATTGTTGAATAATAACAAAGTCATTGAAATGTAGTTCAGCAGATAACTCTGTACTTTATTATGCGAACAAACCACTAATACATATAACACATACTGGAACTTTGCACATTCCATTTCCAATATCAACCATTTATTGTCTTAATAGAATGAAAGGGTGGGGAGGGGAGGGAGAGGAGAGGAATGGAGGAGAAAAGAGAGAGATAGGACAGGAAATGATCATGGAGAGCATAAGGTCGGTTGAATGACAGGAGCATGTATGAGGCTCTGGCATGGGCACGGGCCAATGCAGATATGTCCCCATGTCACCTTCCGCGCACTGTCATGACCATATCAGATATGAAAGATAGAAGAACAGAGACACTGGAGAGAGTGGGGGTTGGGGAGTGGGGGGGATAACTACATTTTAATGAATGCATACACTCTATTACACAGAATTACATAACTGAAATACTACACATTAATATCATTCACAGTGTGTTACAGACATCACATATTTACATAGAATTAGATAATTAAAATACTCTACATCAAAATCATTCACTGTGTATTTACAGACATTACATATATGTATCTATAACAACTACATAATTCAACAAAAACATATCCATATATACTATACTTGTACACCTGTAATACAAACACAACACAAACAAACGGCTTGGCCCTTGCTGTCCATGTAGAAGGTGCCTTTAGTAAATGGCTGGAACTACCTGAAACACAGAACACAAAGAGGGCCAGCCAGGAAACACAAATACTTACACTGAACACAGATTGACATGTTAAACATTTAATTCATCTTCATATAATTCATACGTTACTATACATATCTTACTTTAGAATCACTCTATTATATTACTATATACATTACACATTTGAAACTTCTAAAACATACAAATTCATACACAATAGATTCCTTTTAGGACAGGGCACATTTCATACGAAAATACATAACTAGGTCTTGCTGAAAGAACACAGAATCCCTTCATGGTCACTGAAGTAGATTGGCAACACTATTGCCTGCACATCATAAATTGATGATTTGATATACACATGGTCAATGAGTGTACCTCTCTCTGTTGTTGGTTGTGACACATGTTGGACAAAACCATTCTCTGCCATAAAACGACAAACAGATGAAGATGGTGAACCATCTTCACTAGGTGAAAGATGTTCATTAAAGTCCCCCATAATCGCAATTGTTTTGCCCAAGGAATATAACTTCTCTAGCAACTTGTTGAGATTTTCTTTAAATAAGGACATTGGATACAATGGCGGGCGATAAATCACAGCTACGACTAACTCTACACCATTAAAGGCACCAACCAAACATTCCAGGTCCACATCTTGTACCCGAACAACTTCACAAACTAAACTATTCTTACAGTACAGACCAACACCACCATGCTGCTGCCCCTGGAATTCCACTAACACAGGATTACTGCTACTGTACGACACACTTCGTGGCTGACTGTGGAAATCAAAATCATCCATCTGGACTGATTCCAATGAAGAACCTGCAGAAAGCCATGTTTCTGTCACAGCAATGCAGTTAAGCTGCAAATGCCCAGTACATTGCACTAAATCTGCAGCATGTCCAGATAAACCTTGCACATTCATCAGAAACACAGAGAACACATTGGACTCCATGTTATGCCTGCCTATGTTGTCACTTAAAAACTTTGGCATGCGTTGAAGGGCATCCTTTATTTTGGAATTACAGAAAATAACCTTCTCATTAAAATCTGTAATGCCCAAACCAGAAAGACTCCTAACACGACTCAAAGCAACATAGGCCTGTCCTGGAGCAAATATCCTCTCTAGAGAGACCACTGCTTGGTCAACAGTGAGTCCCTGTGTTTTGTGTGCTGTACACGCCCAAGCAAGTTTCAATGGAAATTGCCGGCGCATCCCTCCTTTCCCAGTGGCTCTTTCCTCTTCAGGCTTGATGCCTGTGGAGCCTGCTACCACTGGTGGGGTGTGTGCACTATTCCTCCTCCTCTGGGCACCAACGTTACCATCATCAAACTTGACAAAAACAACCTCAGGAAACGTGCTTTGAGGTGGATACACAATATCAGTAACTGTGCCACACACCCCATTCACAAGCCCATCAGTGACATCCACATTCTTAATCAACATGACCCGAGCACCTTGACCTAACAATAGCACCTCTTCCAAACATGTGTTGGATGCTCGAGTGTGATGACCGCTAATCTTTTCCAACTTCCCTGATTTTTTGCTGTTAACAAAGTCCTGGGCGTGGATCTCTTCCCTTTCAGTGCATACAGTTTGCACTTTGCAAAAATTGAAGAAATTTACTTGGCTATTGGTGGCAAAAATATGCAAAGCTGAGCTGTCTTCATCCGTTACCCGTTGTTTCAACATCTGGACATCCTTCTCCTTCAATGGTGTTCCTTTAGGATGAGTTCTGAGCCTGTTCAACATATTAGCAAATTCCTCTTCCTTCTGCCTTACAACCGTTGTCAACTCCACAACCTTGAAACTTGACCAAAGATTCACAGTCACATCATCGTTGTACAACGATTTCCCTCTAACAGGAGGCAGCTGATAAAAGTCTCCAACAGCCAGCACACACACATTCCCAAACGGCGAAAAGTCACCAGTTTGTTTGATCTGCCTCAACCGTCCATGAATGTAAGCAAGGAGGTTATGATCTACCATGGAGATCTCATCAATAATCAAAACCTGCAGATCGCCTAACTTAGCTCGCAATGAATTGAGCTTTTCTTCCCCCAAAGGACTGTACGGCAAGCGCACATCCTTCCCTATGCTAAATGTGGTGTGTATTGTTGCTGCATTCAAATTGTACGCAGCAATGCCTGTTGGAGCACATAATAAAACACAAATGCTATCAGGATGCCGGCTAACAGTAGACAAAAGTCTTCCTGCCTCATATTGAATAGCTCTAATTAAATGGCTCTTCCCAGTCCCGGCACCACCTGTAATAAAGACATGAAGAGGCTCTGGCTTTTCCCCCCTAATCCTATCTAAACACCACTGACGGACCTGATAAAAAACTGTCAACTGCGTCTCATTTAGTGATCGAATTAATGTCAGGCCCTCGCTCCTGCTCATGACATTCCTCTTCTCTAAATGAGAAACCTGTTGCCTGGTCACAGCTAAATCTGGGATGTTTTCTGGCGGTTCATCACCTAACTGTGGATTGTCCTGAAGTTCCTGCACACACTCCAACCGTTCCAGCTCTGCCTCTGGACACAGCTCAGCCCAAGCATCCTCAAACACACCCTGATCATCTACCTGTTTTTGAGCGTCCTCGATTTGATCAGCTTCGATCTCAAATCGCTGCCTATTTCCATTAACAACTGACCTCACGGAATGCCTGGTCCCATCACTAAACCTCACATCACCTTTCTTGTAAAAGTCTTGAAAGTTTACATAGTTAGGAGGTTTAAGCTGGGATTCTGAGCGATGTGGCAGGAACAACTGTAATATGCTCTGGTAAAACAACTCTGGACTCTTGGTCTCAGAGAAGCGTGCATAACGAACTACGGCTGGCTTTGTCCGAGTTCTCTTTGCTACAGAGCCAAAATTCCCATGTAACTTTATCGCGCCTTTGCATTTCTCATTTTTGGTGAGAACCCGATACTCAGATACAAACACAGCCAAACACATATCACCAAACACGTCATCATTCGGTCTGTTCTTGTACCGGTCAACAATGCTAGTCATCCACAAGTCTTCAGCGCTGAGGTCTGGCGATGATGCAGAGGATGCCTTCTGTTTTAACACACTTAAAGGCAAACTCATCCTAATGGTACTTTCCCCTGTGGGAATGAACATGACCTTCCTGGAGCATTCTTTCAAATGCATATTTGTAAGCCTGTAAACAGCCTCCTGGGCAGACACATCTCTATGGTGCAGGTAAACACTTCCCAGATTCTTGAGAGCCTCTTTTGCACTAAGATTACCTTCCTTAGAGGCCTCCCTATGTGCATTGCCTAACATTAATCCCATTTCCCGCTCTGCCTTGGAAATGTAGGAAATAATGTAAACTACACAGGCATACGCATCAACCACAAATTGCAAATCAATATTTGCATTCCAGCATTTTAGCAAAGACTTGTTGTAATGGTTAATCCAAGTTTCGTCAACCTGCCTTTTCAAAACCACCTGAGTGCGCCGTTCAACCAATCTTACATATTCCTCAAACGCTTCCTGAGTGATACCCAATGTCTGAAACAGCTGCTGCACACTATCAAAATGTCTACTTTCATCTGACAAAGCCGTCTTAATGGCTGTCAGTACAGTTTTAGCCCATTCTTTCTTCTTTTTCTGTTCCTCTTGATATTTAAGAACACATGTACACATTCTAGCAGGACGAGCTGGGTCTACGGGACAAGTGCATGGTGGCACTGTATCATCAGGTCGCCTGCTAATAAATGTCCTACATGACACGGGCCTTGGGAAATTGAAACGACACACAGTGTTCTTCTTTTTACATGTCTTGGCATGTCGTTTCGAATGTTGCTGAACAGTAGTGACAATGTCGAGCAACTCCTCATCTGATGATGGTCGTTCACAGGTTACATATTTGTCAATAAAATTAACTACCTCCTCATCAGTGTTTTTGTCTATCAGCGGAGCGTCCTCTATCCAGAACAGACAATGGACATGAGGAGAGCCTCTCTGCTGAAACTCAACCCTGTAAAAGTAATCTATAATCTTGCCAATCGGTTGAGCTGGTGACATGAGCACATTCCTCAGGAAGTAATGCCACCTATAATCAAACATGCGCGCAGCTGTGACAGGATTGCGTCTCAACAAATCGCACTTATCTGCCCACTCTAATTCTTCTACAGTAGCTGTTCGTCCTTCCTGTTTAAGAATAGTAGACAGCAGATTGCCCCAACGCATATCTGCTGAACTAAATGAACAAAACCAGGTAGGAATGCCCAACTGACGCACACACGCCAGAAGATCACGCTGGGCTCCCTGCCAAAAAGCTGGAGTGCCTCTAATAGGTCGAAGAAAACGATAACCATCATCACACTCCAGCATCTTCTTGAAAGACTCCTCATCATTCAAAATATCTGATGCCTTGTACGAGCTTTGCCCCCCTTTACTCTTACGTAACGCAATTGAAACGTTTGACACGACCTGTTCAACCTCTGACATGTACTGAGCAAAAAATATGTACTCAACATTATTTGCAAATCGACCATCTGCATGTAAGATACGGTTATTAAAGTATCGCGACAGGGTTAAACGATACTGCCGATGCTCATGGTAAGTGTTCCTTGCCCTGGGAAACAACACTGGGAAACACTTTGCTTCATTTGTAATGTCAGAGAGCAGCTTAACAGGATTATTGCCTTCTGCTGGTGCTACATTCAAGATGTCACCAAAATATTGGTCAAGAACCTCCTGACCAATATCTACAGGCATGAGACAGGTGTCCTGAAACATGCCATGTGATTGTCTATCATGCAGAAGCTCCTCCTCCTCAGCTGCAGCAACATCATCATTAACATCAGGTCTGTCTACAGTCTCTGACACAGCAACAACATTAGCATCAGCACTGACTATAGTCTGAGATGTTGAGGGAACATTAGCATGAACACTGTCATTAGTCTGTGATGCTAAAGGAACTTCTACATTTTGTTCCTTACAAAACTCATTCAGCCACGCCTCATTAAACACAATGTCCTTATAAAGGCTATTGGTCTGCTTTAAATACTGCAAAGCCCGTCTAATGCGGAGAGTATCAATAAACTGATACTCATAGTGCCCTTTATAGGTCAATTTACGTTTTAACTTAACTGCCAACAAGGAGCCCTCCATATTGGAATGGGGCAACAAGTTACTGGTCTGTACAATGTTGGCTGGAACACAAGTCACTGGACCATGTACTCCGTTTTGACCCCCTTTTGGCAAAGCCAGCATTTTCATAAATGGAATATGTAGAGCAACCAAATGTTGCTCCAAACTATTTAAGCAGGCCAACTCGGGAGGGACAGTCTGGACTGTTAGATTGTTGAACCAACACTCAGCTGGTGTCTCACCTCTGTTAATCTTATAGTGACAGGTGTAACAAATCCACAGTTTACCACGCGCAGTCTCACACACCTGACAGGGAACCTCACAAAACTCATTACACTTATGCAAATAATCCTCACTTATGCACTTTGCTGCTACTGCGGATACCGTCTCATTTTTACTGTAGTCGCACTTTTTACATTTTAGAACCTGGTGCCTGAACAACAACCGAAAACACACTGCGCATATAAACTCTGGCCCTTCTCGCACTTCCTCTAAAAACTGTTGCATTACAAAATCAAACTGTCCTCTCTTCTCTTTCATAACCTGCCTTTTCAATCTAACATCAGCTATAACACGCTTTTTGTGATAAGGATTTTGACGATACTTCGTGGTGCTTGCAGCCTTTTTTCTGTCTCTTTTTAATTTATTCACGCTGTATGTAGTTCTGCTTGTTTTTTTCAATTTTAATTTATGGGCTGTGTTTTCTTTATATTTAGCAATACTGGCTGCTTTTAATTTTAATTTATGTGCCACATTTTCTTTGTATTTATGTACAACGAACAACTTCAATTTTTGTCTGTACTTGATATCTTCTGTATATTTCTTCGCTTGAAGAGCATTAAACCTCATTTTATTGAAAGTCCTCTGTCTGTATATTGCATGCAACTGGTCCATACGTTCCTTATACAACATGTTTTGTTGATACTTAATTTTTCGCTGCATGAGCAATTTCTTCTTGAAATATTTTGTTGAAGTAGAGGTAGATTGATTCAAGGAAACATCATCAGGGACACCACTTTCTACTTCACCATGACATCTCAAGTTATAGCCAACAGAAACAGATGTGTCAACTTCACAGTAAGCGTAGCAACTCTGTGTTTGAGGGTTCTGTACACAAACAACAGTCTCATAATGATTAGCATTAACATTATGCAAATAAACAGCTTCACCTGACAACTTCCTACTCTGACAGCTATATTCAAGCCAACGATCATTATAATATGTGAAAACACTAACGCCCAAATAATCAGCTGTGGCTTGAATTTCCAACTCCGTGGCCCAACTACCAACATAGCTCATCCTAGATACCTTGACGTACTCGGACATGGAAGTATACTCACTTCTAAGAAGACTTTGATATGCACCAGGATTGTTTTGTAATTGCTTTACTGCTGCATTTCTCATCTTCTTATGGTACTTTTGTGTACCACTAATGGCCTGACTAATGGCCCTAAAGAAACAGTTACCATCACCAACAATTTTCTCTGTGCTACAAGGGATGCCTAAGGGACCAACAGCAGACGATGTGGCATCTACTCTCTCTGACTCAATGTTAGCTTGCTGACACATTGCAAGAGCTACATCTTTAGAAAGGGGGTTAAATTGCAAGTTTTTAGATGCTACATCCCCAACAAACACAACATCTGATTTGACGTCTTTATCAACACCCTTTGCTTTTTTTGACGTTCCATATGTCTGTGTGCATTTACGTTTCTCGCGTTTGTTAGTGGCTGCACGGACCACTGGTGTAACAGCACTCTGTACCTCTACACACTCAACAGATGCACCAACACTCACCACTGGTGTGACAGGAGCAGGAGTGGAAACCTGTTCCTCTACATGCTCAGCAGCAGCACCAGCACTCACAGACACAGATGAGGTTTTCACTTTAACACCCCAGATCTCAAACTGTTTGGGACATGTCCGATCGCCTGCAAATATGCTAAAGTACTCAAACAGATGCTGTAGAGAACTAAAGTAGACTACAACACTCCTTCCATCCGCATGAACCATCCCAGCAGCATCGCGAGCATGCGAGTCAACCACAGCATACTCACCATCTTGACTACAAATGACAGCACATGTTGCTGTACCAATTGTCACCAAGCAAGATGTGTCTGGTGTGCACCTCTGATGGAGACCATCAAACAGAGATCTGTGCTCAGACGAAATATACTCCTCTGGTGTATAGTTACCACATCCATATGCCGCTTGCGCATCATACTCCAAATCAACACAACCATACTGTTTGGGCAACTCTGTAACTACAGGGAGATGATATTTTTTATCTGCTATCTTATTGCCAGCCCGCATAGATGTGTACAGAATATCACCTGCCAGCACAACCTCATCCAGTGCGTCACACTGCCACTCAAAGACACTGTATGTGGTGTGTCTCACTAAAGCTACCAAACTAATGGCCATACACTGAACACCAGCATGCTTAAACAGGGCCTTGTCGCCTTGATGGAAACTTCCTCTAACAGAAGGGCGAACCTGGGACTGACTTGTAACAGCTGGAACGGAAACACTGCTGCTCTCTACCTCTCCCTCCCTCCCTCCCTCTGAAACACTGCTGCTCTCTCCCTCTGACTGACTTGGCACTACTGGATCAATAACAACAGATACATTGCTGCTCTCTCCCTCATCAACACACTTCTCCACGGAGATGCTACTGACAGAAAAAAACTCCGAAAACAAAGACTCGCCCAGACCAATGATGTGTCGCACCAAGTCATCAAACGTGGTGTTGAAAATGACCCTGGATCTGCCTGGATAGTACCTCTTTCCCTCTTCACAACGTGCCCCACAATCCACAACTACAAAGAACTCCTTGTGCTGCATGACCAACACTGCTGCTGTGTTGACCCCCAACACACACATGCCATCCCTGGACAACTCCTGCCTCAACTTCTCCTTCAAGTCAATCACATCCCTGATGCTCCTATACTCTGGCTTGCCCAAATCCACATTCCACTGCTGACCACACACTTCAAACTGTCTCCTCCCACCCCCCAGCCAAGTCCCCAAAGCTAATGCCTCTTTGCGAACAACATCAAGATCAGCGCCACGCCACGTACAAACCGGAGCGATGCTATGTTTAACTGCCGCAACAACACAGCATGCCACGTAAGCATGGACATCATATTCATTTTTTGGCAAAAGGGAGTCTGTCCCTGACGCTGGAGACACTCCCTTCATCAATGAACAACTACAAGGCACAGTGGGAATACTCTGACCTTTAGTAGACCCTGGTGTGTCCCCTTCAGTTGATCGCTGGGTTTCCCGACCCGCTGTCACATCCAGAGGAACAGGCTGGACAGGCACAGGGCTGGGAGCGTCGGCAACAGGAAGAGTGGCGAGGCTGGGAGTAGGAGCGGTCCCTGGCACATCACAGGTCGACACAGGGTCGGGTGTCGCCTCCACCTGCAAAAGAAAGAACATGAAAACATTAATACCTGTGGGAGAGAGAGTCATGCTGGCTATAATAAAGACGGTGTTCAATCAGCCACAACAACAAACACAACTACAAAGACCCTACAATAACTCTACTTGCCTTCTGGTCCACGACCTGGGCTTCAGGACGGACAGTCAACGTAGGAGTTGAGGTCACAGCCTACAAAGAGAAAGATTTAATTTAGTGATTAATTCATTCTGCTATTTCAAGTGAGGATAATATACTGCTTCAGATTCTTCCGTTATACATTATTCACAAAAGTGGACCTACCATCATCCTTGATGCCTCCCTGCCAAAACTTGCAGCCAGCGAAGCGGCTGGTGTTGCTGCCACCTGCAAAAAAGTGACAATAAATTACTCAATGTCCAGATACAATAAAAGAAATTACTCTCTCTCCATCACAATAACACATCTTTTTCGTTGCTGCTTCAATACTAAACGTGTCCTTCGTGATTTATACATGACATACCTGCTTCCTGACACGCCTGAACTTCTTGGTGACAGGAAGAATACGACGTCCCACAGGGGGAGACTAAAGTGACAGAAACAAATGTGAAAACAGTGGAAAACATTCCCCCATGCACCAAAACTTTGTGATGATTTCGACTCTGATCAGAATTGTACATATAATATCTGCAGTATTGGAAGTTTCTTATTCATCTATAAATACCTGATCGCCGTCAGCCGATGGACGAACGTCGTCCGTGTCAGCCAACATCCCAGGCGGGAGCCAGAAAGGATTCAGGGGAAGAAGCCTCTGTATGACACACATATCGATTTTTTGTAACACTTACAGTTTTGTTAGGGAATGGAATGTCACCGGCTATATCACAATTCAATAAGATGAGCACATACCACTCGAGGAACCCTCCTTTTCCGAGGTGACTCAGAGCCGCGCTGCTGGTCACCAGAGCGACGGTGCTGCAACGACAAAACACAGAAAAGAAATTAGGATACAGAAAACATTCATTTCTCAGTGCATGACCACATGTAGACAAACTTCATCTTCTTACCTTCCTGCCTGGCACAGTCGTCCAGTCGTCGCCAGTAGGAGGGGTCCGTGGAGCTGCTTCCTCCTCCGGCGCGACCTGCCGTCCAGTCCACATGGGAATGGGTTTGGGCCTGGGGGACACCGGAAAGACAATGGGCGGCGGAGGAGGCGGAGGCGGTGGTCGCTCCAGGTGCTGCTTGGTGGCAGCCACCAGTGACTCCACGAGGATAGGCATCCCCGCGTTGTCACTGAGGTGCACCTACGAAGACACAGGAAATGAAGAAAAGATTAATTCAATTCAATAATGTTGAACAAGATGACATTTACCTTCAATCATACTGTGTTGTCTATATTCACATTGCAGAGATTTAAGGTACAATTTTTACTTACACCATCGACAGCCCAGAGCTGCCGTTGGCGCGGTGGGAAGCGCTCCACGTGGCAGTAGAAGGGAACACCTTCAAGACAAGAAGAACGCACGGATTACAGGAAAACTCAGCGCACAGTCCATGGTCAACTTTCATAACTCGCAAAATAAAGGCAAATTGCATCAATTATAGCTGAAATAGATACTCCTGATAAATAATCATAAGCGCCCAAACCCCTGCATTGCTACTTTCAAACATACCGTGCCGTCCTGCGATGTGCTGGAAGTTCTGTCTGTGGCACTCCTGGACAAACCCCTCCACAGACAGACGAGGGACATGGTCCACGACGAAAACCTACACAAAATGTAATAATGGTCAGTGAGAAATTGGTAATCACTGTACATATTATTTCCACTTCAAAACCCATACATCAATGACCTACCTCGGCAGTCCGCCAGGCTTCCACCACAGTGCGCAGGTACCGGTCAAACGCTGCGGCTGCTCGGTCCGGGGTCTGGTCCAGGTTGTTGCTAGGGGCAATGACACAGACAGCATCAGGGATCTGAGGACAAGTACGCACAACGTGATTTACCTCGATCCTGAGCAGGTCCGCACACGCCCCGGCACAGACAGGAAACCGAAGGTGTAGCCGTCCGCTGCCATTGGCACGAATCCATCCACGATGGGGCGCAGATGGGATGCCCCAACAAGAAGAACAAGCTGGGAGAGAAGGCAAAAACATGTCTTATAGGATGTACACACACAATGCAACTTATTATCCGCATTCTTCATAGTGAATAGTACATACCTTCTTATCGGGGACTTTATCCGGAATGGCCACCTTGAACTGCTTCCCGGTGCGTGGAGAAAGGGGCCACTCCAGGGACTTCCGACGCCTGCCAGTGCCAGGGACTGTTGATGAAAATACGTACAACATTTCAGCTCGTGCATACAGAAACATATACAGAGAATGGTTTGGGAAAATATATGGAAGAATACTTACTTGGACTGAAGGCGGGGCGAGTGGGCAGGAACGTCACATCCTGCCTGCGAGACTGCTCTCGGAACCTAGCAGCCTCAGCACGCCGGTAGGACTTGCCGCGGGGCATCTACAAATAGAAAGAACAAATTACATGTCTAGATTAAGACAATAATACAGAAATGACTTGCCATTTCCAGTAACACACACAAGTGTACTAACATGTCTTCCCCGCAAAAACCAAACACTATTCAAAACAAGCACAATAATAACACAGTAGTAATTACACCAGTTATAACTAACATAAGTATAAATACCTGCTGATTTCACAAAAAAAACATACTTACTCAACCTCCCTCAGCACAGAATGTGGTCTGCTACCAAGTAACAGCAATTACATTCATGAGGATGAGAATAGGTACATGATTATAATACAAAAGTCATTAAATTCTCATTTATTAGCAGTGTATAGTATATATGACAGCCACTACAAAAAAGCGATTCCTACACATGATGAATACTGCGGCCCCACATTATCACAACTCCCTGTTTGCCCACCAACCACCTCACACCTTTGAAAAGAACGACAACTAAATGAAGTACTTCAAACAACAGAGCACAGAGGACTGTCCAAAAAAAAAGGGATGAACATAAAAACCACCCTTCATATACTTCTATGATAACAAAAGCAACAGATAATGGGTCAAAACAATGGCTTCAACTTTCAATTACCCTCCCAAAAGACCATGAACAACAACACTTGCATATAAAATACCTGTTGATTAACCACAATTACCACCTACTCGGTCCCCACCCTATTCACACAACAAAGGCCACCATACAGAAAAGGGTGTGACCTGATACCATGTAACCCCCATGGAAATTGTTGAGGCTAAAAGTGATTTAATGATAATTTTGAAAAGTTGACCCTGTATAGTATATCACAGCCATTACACATGTACAACTTTCCTGCAAATACTAAAAACTCCAGGGCCACAACCACTCCCCTGTTTGGCAGGCATGTTTTACTACCATATCTATGCCTTGAAAACAAAATGGAGTCTTTCAAACAAAGGCCCACTGAGCCCAAACAGAAACTACTCTAACTTTGGCATTTCCACATCAATTCTTTGAATGAAACCAATATAAACTCACACAACATCCACTCAAACACACGAAGTTAACAATATAAAATGATACAACTAATCTTACTAAACTATATGTATGAAATATCTTGTACCAATTCAATAAACTATGAATAACTGTTGTTTACCACAAAGTCCAAGTACTGGTTGTTTCAACAAACAAACAGACGCATTTTGTGACCTCACAACTTCTCAAATTTCCAAAAAATATACACTTATATACTTACTAAATATACCAATTCCTTTAGAAATAAAGAATTTCTCCTATCCCAGTATCACACTATAACTACAAAACTTCTAAAGAAAAATAACCTCAAGAAAAGACTAGGGGAGCCCACAGAACACTGAAGCCATGGGTGCTGTGGCAACGTAACAAACAACAACAATGGAACCTAGAACACCATGGAACAACATATCCTGACTCCACCACAATGTTTAAACAACACACCTAAAATCACAATTTAGCAAACACAACTTTACACGAGCTAAATATATACCCTCACCCTATCAAAGACAACAAAGTGCACAAAGAATCCATGTGTGCTTTGGCAGGAAAGGAAACATATTCCACACATTCAAACCACAACTTTAGTGAAAAAGACATCAAACATTCTCACATTTGTATAGGAAAACTGCAAATAAAGTACTTACCGTAAAGAGTTGAAATTCTGCGGTGAAAAGAGAAGGGATTCTCAGCCAAACGCCTCAAGAGGAGATCTATCAGCAAAGGGCCTCGAAGACTGTTTGTCTCACTTTCTGAATCTGAGTAGCAGGCGCTATTCAATTCAGAGTTAGAGTCAAACTGGCTGCTTCCCGTTTGTGGAGAGTATTAAATAGCAATGGGCGTGAACATTTTGCAACCAATCACATCTCAGTGGGAGGAACGGTATGCAAAATAAACCCCGCCCCCATCAAACTCCGCCCCCCTGCTTATTCTCAGATTTTCACTGCTTGCTTAATACTTACAGAAATAAAACATTGTGATTCACACTACTTGGTAACATTTGATGAACAGAAATATCAATCAATTATCATTGGATTATATTGTTTGGTATGAAGAACTGAATACAAGCTTGGTATATGAAGTATAACCTCACCTTTTTTAATGAAAAAACATTGATTTGCTGGACTGGATTCATGTAATTCTACATTTCCATGACATTGATGTAATACTGTATAGTTGTTTAGATATAAGACCTATGAAATATTGACAACATTTTGACAACATCATATTTTGATGTGACCAAGAATCAACTATTTCAAAGGTTTTTCATGTCTGTGTACAGAGAGAATATGAGATACTTACAGTAGCAGTGTGTGTGTGTGTGTGTGTGTGTGTTTGTGTGTTTGTGTGTGTGTGTGTTTTCACAAAGAGGAGCCAAAGTGTACTGTGTCTTCAATAACTTCTACATGCACTGTCCCACATGAAAACCTGCATGGTCTTGTCTTATAACAGACCACTGTATGGTCCCAGTCCAGCAAATCGCTGTCTACAACATGAAAAAAAAGGCAACATTTAAAAGATGAAGATACATAAAATTCCAATGGTTAATTAAAGTAAGGCTAAAGTAAAGCCACAGCTGGTGGCAAGATAAAGGCAGTAGCAAAATTGTCTAAACAGGGTCTACACATTCACACATTTCAATACTGTCTGGTTAACCTGATTCTCATGTTCATCAACTTCATGCAGCCCAACTCAGCAACACTCCATGAACTCATGGACATTCACACCTTCTCACAAATTAGCATCACCAAGGATCCCCTCCTTCCCCACCACTGGTTTGACTGTGAAATGCTAAGAACATGAGCAGGAGTTTCTTGAAGGTTCTGCCTCCTGTGATAAGAGCAAACTTCTTACAGAACTGAAGGAAGCTAGATACTGGACCAGGGCTGTAAGACTACTACTCTTATGCAACATTGTAATATTCCAACAATGCTAAACCAAGCTATCTAAAAAAATCTAGGACATTTGTTGCACAGTAATATACATGTTCTAGAGAATGTAGTAAAAATCTAGAGGGTATTTTAAATACTCCAATCTGACATATTGATTAATAGAATAGATGACTACATAAAATTATTGTTGCAGGACCAAAAATTATTTGAATTATTAATTTTGCAATATTGGGTCTTCTAGGGTAAGAATAACTTCTCCAAAGTATTTTGCCCAACACTGTGGCTGCTGATGAAGTGGTAAAAGGAGACGTCCCCCTCATAGCCGCCTGCTTGATGGCTCTCTGATATGTGTGACAATGGAAGACTAATTGCCGTCTTGATACATTATAAAGGTAGACAGTTTTATCAAAAACTAATCAAACTTTTTTTATATAGCACTTTTCATACACAAACAATGTAAGACTAAGTGCTTTACACACAAAAGACAAGAACAAAAAAAAAAACCCAGCAGCAGCACAGGCACAGCTCCCAGTGTGGAGGACCCCTGAGGAAACACTGGGGTTACAGCTAAAAACTACTGTATAAATAGGATAAAAACCTTAAAGAAAAAAGTAAACAGCCTAAAACGATAAGCATATGTAAGATAATTAATAAAATGCTACCAATGATAGATAACATTAAAATAGGATTAAAAGCAACTTTAAAGCAGGATAGAAGCAGAAATATCAAATAAGGTAGAACCACATAAAACTTAAAAAGAATGTAACATCTAGTTAAAAGCCTGACAAAAAAGGTGTGTTTTTCACCTTTCTTTAAAAATTGTGCCAATAAAAAGCTTTATACTGCTAATTCAGCTGCTTACTATTTACTTTAAACTTGTAGTACATAACACCACACATCACACATCCTAACACACATAAAATCCTGTTTAGTAATTACACACATGAGCATCAGCATCATCCCTAACTGTTAAAATTAATCCCCTGGCCTAAGACATAAGGCATACAATGACTACCTGCGCAGCTGCAAAGATCTTCCAAAATTCTTTGAGTCGCATGAAATTACAATTGCAAGAGGATTACTTCAATGGAGATTCACAACGATTACATTGTGATCAAAGATTTGACTGGAGGTTTTAATAGCCTTAATTTCTGCATAAAACAGTGGAAAGTGCATAGGCCTGTTATAACGCAGGAAATGACTTGTTTTGCATGGACTTTGTCCGATATGCTCAAAACTTCACACGTATGATCAAGAACCAACCCTGAACACGACGGCCCACGTCCAACTACCGACCCCGTGTCATACGCAGCGCCAGGGGCCTGGGTCGCCGAGTGGCCTGAGTCGCCGAATGGCGTGGGTCGCCGAGTCGCGTGAGGCTCGGGCCCGCCATAGCCGCTTGCGGCTTTAATTATTATTATTATTATTATTATTATTATTATAAACCTACATACAGGTCAATATATATCAACCCCAGTGTGATAGTTAGGAAAAAGACAAGGTAGAGAGAGGAAGTGAGAGAAAAGAGGGGAAACACTGTAATGTAGCCTGTAGTCAAAGGTGCAAACACCTCATTAAGAGCAACATTTTTATAATGTGTCAGTGTTTTCACAGTCTTTGTATAAATGTCTTTAGTTATAGTTCTAACACTGTAAAGATAACAATGTGAATAATGGTGGATCTCTGTTATCATTTGAAGGAAATGCCATTTGAACATTGGAGCTTCGCTTATTATAAAGTTCTGGGCAAATGAGTGCACACTCCTGTAATTATAGCCATAAATAGGAATAATACAGTGCACCTGAATAGAAGCAGGCAGCCAGAGACATTGGTACATTACATCATTATGCACACCAATATGCAGCTGTATACTCTATCTTGAACTAACAGCTTATTGACAAATCCTCCAAGTAGGACTAATTTATGATCCCATGAGCATTGTTATGGATCACATATTGTATGATTTGAGTGATACCGACTAAATCCCTTTGTTTGTGCTAGAATGAAATCATTCCTGTAGGAAATAAGAGGATTTTATGGCCTGTATCTTTATCTTTTATTTATGAATCTATCTCGTGGTTTCATCACACAGAAGGCTGTAGCATTGTAAGTAAGCAGGTCTGAGATGTTTGAATATCCCTCACTGAACGTGTTAGGCAGCATTAAATTAGAAAGATGCATAGCCTATATACAGTAGCCTATCTTTAGTTCCTCAGAGCACAGATATTATTTGTTTACACTTTCACATACGTATGAGGTTTGTACTTGAAATTAAATTGAGTATGTCAACACGCAGCTCAATTTGGATCCAATATATCCTATTGATTGAAATGTCAGTGTAAGTCCACATTTACGTTGTACTGTAAGCTCAAGGTTGAATAAATGAAAGCTAATAATCACACTTGTGCATTACTCAACTTCTTCGTCCTATGAAAAATGGACATGGAATTTGTTAAATTCATTGTTCATTCATTTGCATTCACTTATTGATACTTCAGCTCTTTTGTTTTAAGACTACAGCGTGATAATGATGCAAAATATTATGCACCCATGTATGGCGAAGAAAATGGAAAGTGGCAAATACAGACACTGAGAAGAGTAAAAAAAAAATATAATAATAATCCTATCATCAGTTGCCATGGTGAGAGGTGAACACAGCTCTCAGTGCCTCAAAAGCAGCCCATTAGTATGGCAGAGGAGAAGGGCCCCATTGCTTTTGCCCACACTCCATCTTCAGCCCTTTACTCCGACATGACATACCATTGTGTCTTTCACTGTCTGTTTGCCTGTAGGTCACATTAAAGCTCAAAGCTGCACAGACTCGGAACAAGAATCTTTGCGGGATTGAACCAGGAGTGCATATTTATCACGTACCCTGTAGCACCGCGATGAAAGCAGACTTTTAAATTAAAAACACCATACCATCTTAATTCCAGTGGGGTGATATTCTGAGATGAGATGTATTGCTTTCAGTGGCTTTTTACCTCTGCTAGGTGTAACAGTGTGTGTGTGTGAAGCTGTGTGAAACCAAATGAAATACATTTATATCTTGACTTTATGACTTAAAGATAATCTGCTACAAAGGGTAAAACAGATGTAATGTATGTATCTTGTGTTATACATATGCAACACCTAAAAAGTAAAGTTTTCCAATCAAATATACAGGCACCCTACAGGTTTCTAATTGATAATGTGTTTCTTTACAAAATTAATAAGATGCATCTCTTGTCACACTACGATACATTGCACAGACAACTGGCTTTGTTGGTCCATTGCAAAGAATCCTGAAGTTTCTAAGCTGCTTGAAGGAAACACATAACGTTCAATTCTTGGTTCTGAAAAGCAACTTCAAATATTAAGAATATGAATGGCCATTATCAAGGAAGTTTCCTCAAAAGAGAAAGCATTCATCCATTGCATGAATGAATGATGTGTCATGCACCGATTAAGGTGCCCAGCCTATGGCTTACAAGATACACATTGCACGTGCTCTCCACAGTTCACTTTACGTAAGTGATGCTGTGTCAGTTGTGCAGTGGTTTCTACAACAGTTAGGAAATCAAATTTGACAGATTAACAAAGAGCCTTTTGAGTGAAATGATCTGGAATAAGGATCATAAACCTTTTCTTTTCTCTTGACAGTCAAACAACATAATTGGCGATTTATTTAAATAGTACTTGAAACAACACACATCAGCCTTTGTAGTTTTAACTGAGAGGCAAGTGTAAAATAGCATGATGATGTCACCAAGAAAAGCATGTGAATACAGGTATGCTCACACTACTATAATTCTATCACATGTTTTCACATGCCTATTATGACATTACAAACAAGAAGAAAAGAAAGAAGTGACATATGGCCAGATCTGCTAGGATCCCAGATAAGGGACACTAAATTGCGTGCTCTGGTGTTTGGTTACTTTTGGGCGAATGTTTGATTAGCCACCAGACGCTGTCTGTGGAAAAAAATGTACACTTAAAGCAAGTAAAGAGTTGATATTCCTGTGTTTATGACACAAACGGTAGCTCCAACTGCACCTGAACACACCAAGCACGCATTTGCAAATTGCATTTGCTATAAATGACTGAAGGCTTGGATGCACTACGCCTGAACAAAACCAATCACCCATAATCGTATTATCGATTGAAATGCAGACTTCACCTCGTGGTACAGTACTATGGTTTTTAAGGGCTCCAATGCAAACTTAGATGTATTTACTGTAGGTGGTGCATCTGATCCTCAACAGGTACAACATAAAGGGAGATAATGAGATAAAGGTTTCAGATGTAGTTAGTGTCTTGCAGCACTTAACTCCCTGACTACCCATGCTTGCCTGAACCTTTTAACCACACTGTGTCACAGTGAATTCTGGGTCCAAAGTGTTGCAGCTCTCTGTAACGCAGCCTTGTTCTCCTCATTAAGAAGTAACCTCTGATTTAAAGTCAGACTCTCACATCTGTTCACTGTCACTACAGTCAACAGCCAGGCAACCAGGGCCATGTTGTATATGGTCAAATGTGATTCTGATGAGAGAGGGCAACCAGGACAGAACGTTTAGTTTCCACAACTTTTAAATTAACGTTAACTCATTAACAGCGATGATTGATCATTCCTGTCTCCTCGTCAAACCACTTATACTATGTGGTTAGATGAACTTCTTTATTTATTTACTCACATACCAAAGTAGTGAATTACAAAAAAAAACAAACACCAAAACAACATGACCTCTCAGGTTTTGCTAGGACTCATTGTTGATAACAATGTGCAGTAGTTCTTATTGTTGTTTCAGTCTTTTTTCTTTTTGGTTTGTGAGTGTGTCTGCAGTCAACATTGGGTTTCTGCCATCTGTTACAATGCTGTCAGAGAGACAAAACGTTGGTGAATAGCAATAAAATGAAACATAGTACATACTGCAGAAGGCTTCATATTTTTTGTGTGAAACGTCTCCCCGCTCTGGATACAATGGATAAAAGGTGTTCTTCAGACGGTCTGTTTCTGTCTACACTGGATGCATTTCAGCCCTGTCCTTCAGTTGTCCCTCTCTTGGAACAGATACACTTCAATTTTAATCAATACAGCAATCGCCAGCCACATAATGGCTTGCGCCTCACTTGTGTAGCCTACTACCTGTTTCCAAAGACCCATTGTTAAGCTTTAGATCTGTTTTCTTCTGATATATGTTAAGAAAACATTTGCTTGTGTGGAGCCACTGTGATGTTCCTTTAGCTGTTCAGCTGGTATTGCCTCGGCATAAAAGGGAATTGGTTTGTATTTGTAGACCTAATGGATGCTTATTCTCTTGTACACATTGCCCCATACCACTCCACCTTGCATTTATGTGTTAGGTGCTTTTTGGAATTTACCTAGTCTTTCAATAATTTACAAGGTGCCCAGCAGCAGCCTTGTAACCACCGAGAGGCATGATAGTGCTAACATAGCTAGTCGAGTTTTTCCCAACCTGGGAGCAGACCATCCAACAGCGAACTACACCAAAAGCAACCTCATGCTCAGTCAGACATAAATGCGTGGATGCATTGTTAAAAGCTGCTCTCTCCACAGTGTGCCGTTCACGCAAATTCAAAATATTGAACTCAAGCAAAATATTCCGGAGAATGCCGCGAGTAAAAACAAATATTCCAGCGGACAAACTCGAGCAAGTATAAAGCGAGGCGAATATTTTACTTGCGCCTGGTGTGAACGCAAGATCTTTTTCAGCTGGACTAATAATTGTGGTTAAGTTATCAGTGGCTGAACAATGCCATGAACAGCAGAATTAAAGCTTGAACTCTTTGTGCAGGAGCTGTTTTGGGGTTTTTATGTGTTCTGCTGCTGTATCTGAAAGCAAAAAATACTGCAAAATCACTGCTTTGGCTCTGGGCTCCATTAAGGACAAACTCCTGTTATGTTGTTAAACCTCGTTAGCTGTAGTTGCCATTTGAAGTGCCACTCAGTGCCCTGGGGTTTCTATATGCCTATAGTTGTTTTCTTTTCAAGGGCTAGCAGGAGTCCAACACTGTGTGGCCATGGTGATATTTCAGACTTATTTGTCTGCAGACAAAAAGGTGACAGGCTATACTTGCTTAGTATTCAGATTATGCCTGTTTCTTGAAGGTGCAAAACAGAAAAGGAACAGAAAACAGATTTCTAAAATTTGGGGGTTCTATTCATGCTATTGTGGTCCATATGAGCACAGCGGTGCTGATACTTAAAGTAGCTTACTCCGCCCCCCCGTAAGTGTAATATCCAGAAAATTATATATATATAAACTTTTTCTCAAAGAAGGAAGCAGAGAACTTATACATAAAGTTTCCAATTACACCAAAAATGAAGGAAGTTCATTTTAAAATCCTCAATGGAATATACCCATCTGCTGAATTTTTACATTGTCGTTTTGGTTTTGAATGCAGCAACTGTCTATTTTGTGATGAAGTTGAATCCACAGAGCACTTTTTTTTTTATGATTGCAGGTATAAATGTTTTTTGGGAGGATCTGAATGACTGGTTGTCTTCCAGATTTGCCAATTTCTCTTGTGCAAAGAAGGAGAATATTTTGTATGGTAGGCTATACATATACTACATGAACCTTTAAATGACCTTGGAATCAACACAATAATTATCCATGCCAAATTCTTTATAGGCTACACAAAAACAAAGTTATGAAGACAGGGCCCCGAATCTATGTCTTTCATAGGGAACTGTGTCATTTTTTCTCTTCTTTAAAATGTATGGAAAAAAATAATGCTGTGAAACTTCATGAATTTGTTGAGGAGCTTGACCTCTCCACATTCCCCTAGCTCTCTCTCCCCCCTTTTTTTCTTTTCTCTCTCTCTCTTTTTTATTTATTTATTTTATTTATCATTATTAGGTATTATTATTATTTTTTTACAAGCAAACTTCTTTTGTACCAATGAAGCTATAGGTAATGCTTGTCTGTAGCCTATGTTTATTTAGCTTTGCACTGTACTACGCCAAGTGTTTCTGTAAATTTAATTGTCAATTTAAAAAAAAAGAAAAAAAAGTTTACTTTAGGGAGTTCCGGTTGACCTCACGTAATCTCGCGACAAGTGAGGCTGAGTAGAGAGAGAGTGGTGAAGAAGGAGGCGGGAGAAAATGGCATAGAGCGTGGAGTGAAAGTCTGTGATATGTTTACTATGTATTTGTGTACATAATGGAGTGTGAACTGGGACTGTTAAGCCGGCGAGGTTTTTTTTTTAAAATCTTGGATGTGAAGCAAATTCGGCTAAGCTAACTAGCCGGGGCTAGACTAACTACCGTGGTTTCTTCACCTGCACGGACTGGAGGAGGAGCTGCACTGGTTGCCGCGGGGTATTTTAGCCAGCCGAGGACGATTCGCTGCCGACAGGAGGGAGTGATTGCTGCGGTGCGGTCCTGCTGACTTCACCGGCCACACGGAGGAGCTGCTGCCATGATTTCTTCTGACAACACTGCTCTGCATTCACCATTTGGAGGTAAGTTAAGGATTTGGTTTCTCCCTGAGCTCCAACGTTAAGCACCCTAACCTTGTTTTAAAAACAAAATATTAACTTTTAAATAGTCTCCATACCTGTTTTAACCTGTAAGCCTCTAAATGGGAAGCAAGATGATACATTAGGTTTTTCAATACAATGCAGTTAAGTGTCTCTGTAGACAATTTTACCAGCCATGAGTGTTTTTAGGGCTTGGCTAATAGACATTTTTACAACGACTGAAGAAAGTGTTATTAGAGAATAATACCTACTTAAATATATTGTCTGACACTATGACAAAAGTCAGAACTCGGCGAGAGAAAACTCACAAATTTGAAAAAGTGTGGGTTACACTTGGTAAGGTTGGAAGAGCAGAGGCACCACAATGATGATATCAATATTGACTCTGGGCTAAAATAACAGGCTTTTTCTTATTGCTAAATCTAACTAATAAGTACCTATATTTTATTAGGATGTTCCTCTGTGGACATAGCCTAATGCGTCACACAAAGTGTCAATGTGTTTCTTATCTCCTTTTTTAAATATACATTTATATTTTTAATATACATTTTTTTCCCTGCAAAGTTGTTACTTCACAGTATCAGAGCTATTTAATTTGTTTATTTATTTTACCAACAATTCTGATACGTCATCATACATGACCCTTCTTCATCTCGAATGCTTAGTCACGGCATGTCCCGTCAGTCACAATGGCAAAGGGTCATGGTGCAAGTTGATTTAAGTGTATGAGTGTTGTTTGGATGAAATGAACTACGAGAAGGCGTGGGCTGACATTAATCATGAGCATCAAATCAGCTATATTCATTCCCTTAAAAATATATCCTCTTCTGTCCTTTGCTTCTGTTGAGGCAGGCAGAATCATAAAATCACCACGTGGTTGCAGGCTCCAGGAGAATCTGCTTTCAGTCAATGAAATTGCTACTTCCCCAGTGCAAGGTCACTGCAGTTGATTTGCACCTGCATGAAAATGGGCCCCAGGATATTTTATGGGACAGTGTTCTGCACACAATGTGGCACTAAGAGGCTCCAAGACCTCCGTGCAATTGAATTACATTTACTTTCATCTTAAATCTGAATGTCCCGTTGTGTTGAACTGTTAATATATAAAACATAAACTTTAAAATGCTGGTCATAACCCATTTTCATTTGTCGACACACACACATGCAACCGGTTAGATCAGTTACCACCATGCTGGCAATTTTTATGGTGACCCTGAGAACTCAATGCACTGCAACTTTAGGAAACACAGAGCTGTAAATTCAGAGAAAACATCTTGACAACAAACACACAGCAAAAAATAAATAAGTAAATAAATAAATTACACATGCTAATAAATAAACCATATGTAAATAACACCCACAAAACTCAGTCCTTCAAGTTCAGAAAAGTGATGAAGATGCTGAGACTGGTGGTTCCGTGCCCTGTTGAATCCCTTTTTTGCCCCTTTGATTTCTGCAGGAACATGATGGGAGGTATTCTCAGAGAAATGTATTTTTGCAAATAGCGACCTTCTTTGTGTTTGACTAAAAATGTGCGACTCTCCTTAGGTGCGAGCAGGTGTGAGACATTATTGTTTAATAGTCTTCAAACACCAATGTGCAAGACTCGGCTGTAAAGAATTGTGCTGTGTAAATATAATCCGAGCTTCTGTAGGTGGTGACAACCTGTGAATAGTTATCACCTTGAACCACGGTAAGAATTAATGCAATGGAAACGGCGACAAAAATCTTGTTTTCCTCATGATGTCACGTTGCCTATACCAGTGGGGTAGAAATACATTCATCCATTAAACAATATTTGGTTCTGGTGTTTTACTCTGACACACACCCTTGTTTCCAGGCTGCTTTTTATTATGCTGGCCCTGGAAAGGCATCACAGCCACATCATCTCTCCTTTATTTTTGCCAGGCTTCCTGTCAGCATCTGGCTGTTACCTACTGGAGCAGCGAGCCACCTGGACAGCCACCCCCCCACCCCTCCAAGGCTAACATATATGTCAGCTTTCTCCTTGGCTGCAGTTGACATCCCCTCACCTGGCCTGTGGATGTAGCCAACTGATCTTTGGCTCGAGGTAAGCAGGGATGGGTGAGGTAGGGCTGGAGGTGTGGGTGTGGGGGGTGAATTCAAAGGAAGGAAGAGAAAGCAACAGGAAATGGTTGAATTGGGAGAAAACTGCAGTGGGGAAAAAAAAACAAAAAAACCCAAGGAGCGAGGGGGAAGGAAGAGGGGAACACCTGGGACTGGGCCTTGGTCCAGCTTGGACATCTTGTCGCACCTGTAGCATCGTCTGTCTGGCAAGCACAAGTGAATAGAGTAAGGGAGTAGCCATCTGCTCCATCATGCCCTTCTCCGGTGTGTTGCCATGGGGATTTTCTTGTCCAGCCAAATGTACAGCAAAGCCCTTGCTGATAGACAATAGCTCTCACCCTCCACCTGTGCACCCCCCCACCCCCGGTGAGCTGATTAATTTGTCGATTTTTTTTTTTTCCCCAAATGAACATCCTGTGTCTGCTATTGCTATGATAGCTGTTATTGCAAGGCATTAGAGTAAAGAGGGAAATATCTCATCTCGTCTGGATGCAAAATGTGTGCTAAATACTACTATATATGTAGCCTAGTAAACATTTCCATTTTAAAGAATATCAAAGCTGATGAGAGCTGACCACCCACTGAAGGATTTAACAGCAATGATTTATTATTGAAAGATTTGTAATATTGCCACGGTGAGGAAAATGACAGTGTGTGTGTGTGTGTGTGCGTGCGCTACAGCATATCTGTGTGGTTTTTAACAGCATTTGAGGATGGAAAGACATACTGATCAAAGCAGCAAAAGTCTCTGTCTGGGGTATTAGTAGCACTTCACTGGATGAAGAATCCATCCAGTATTCATGGTGAATATTAATGATTCACCACATATACTGTCTCGTACGTGTCATCCATGTTGCTGCACCTATCAGGCACACAAGGAAAATGTAAGATCGAACCATTAGTCGTTATCAATATTTCATCACGCATCAACCCATGGAGGATGATAAGTGTGTGTGTGTGCCGTGTGTAAGATGTTGCTGTATTAAGAGTGTAATCCTTCTCTTGGTTTCAGAGGATAAAGCCGTCTAAAAATACAACTGATCTGGTGTCAATTCGTGTTCCTATACAAACACCAGGTTGCCGTCAAACAGAGTCTTAGTTACCGGGAAAAAAAGAATCTTTAGTACACCGCTGCGATACTAATGTAGTAATTTGCGAACATGTGCTTTCCAGGCCTTTGTTGCTTATTTGTTGAGCGGTGTTCTTCACCAAGGCTCGGCTGAGCCAAGTTACTGTCTTCTGATCAGCACGGGGAAATACAACATTGAGGGAAAATGAATTGTATGCATTTTTAATACACTGTGATACATCTGTAATTTGATTTAGTAACCCATAAGCATTACTCTTGGCCAGTTAGTGCATGACTGTTGCTTGTCTGCAGCAAAATGAAAGCCAGATTTAGACTATACACACTAAGTAGTGGCACGTTGTTGCCAATGAAATAAAGTCTTATTTACAGTGCACCATTAATTGGAGGAAGACAGCTTTGTTGTCAGTCAGACCATTCTCATTTATACGATCAAGTGCTTAATTTATTTGCTTTTGGAATTTAATTTTGATCAAATTTTTTAAAGTAACATTGCGGAGTTTTGCAGAGTTTTTTCGGCCTTAAAATAATGTTTCCAGACTCATTGCAGTGGTAGAAAAATGGTTAATAGGATGAATGGAGCCGCTGCCACGGTCTGAGCGGGGTCGCGTCGGCTGAAACTGCACTATGTAACTTCCCTGCACGGGTGCGAAACACTGCCCCTCCTCCTCCCCCCTTCCCTCTGCGTCGAGGAGAGACGAGGTGGGTAAAAGCGAAACTTACGTTTTCCCTCCGGTCATCGCCGCCGCCGCCGCCGCCGCCACCGCCGCCGCCGCCGCCGCCGACCTCCTCTCACTCCACCCACCACCTGCCACACAGTCTCCATGCAAACATGTGGTCAATACTGTTGTTTATTAATGGCAATCAATGCTAGATGCGCTGGCTGATTAGTTTCGTTTTCGTTAAGTTTCGTTTTCTCCCCCAGAAGATAGCGCTTTTCAACCAGATGGTGGAAGCACTGAGCTGAAACTCCACAATGTTGCTTTAAATCTGAAGTTATTAATCAAGCACAACTTGTTTTGTTATGTTTAATTTTAAAAAGCGTGGCAAGCATGAATCAAAAATCTAATATTTATACAGCTCTCATGTTTACCCAACACACAACAATAAGTTTATGCACAACAAAATCTCAGTAAAAGTAAATAAGACTGCATAGAAAATCTATAAGTGGCATATTGACTGCTTTAGAGCAATGTAACTGATAGTAAACCATTTTTCGATGCACTTCACACACAGTGAAAAATAGTCTTTTTTAATCAAAAGCAGGGCAGTTGCTAGGAATTCTGGGCCCCGTGAAAGAATATCGGTGTGGGCCCCTCTACCGTATTCATTGCCACCTTCGATTTTCTTGTTTTTCAGTGGTCTTGATGGTGTCTGGTGTACACGAATACACGAATTTGTTTCCTTTTTTACGATTAACGACTTAACAAGTCAGAGTATTATTATGTAAATTATGTATTATAAGTTGTCTATTCTATTACACCTCTGATTGCAAATACATTTTCAATTAACCCCTCAACAAACAAGTAGTAGGTGTTTTATTGTATTTAACAATCAAGCACTGATATGCAAAAAAAAAAACAAAGTGTCCTGGCTCAAGAAGTCTACAGGTAAATATGTAGCATTTAACTCAAATGTGCAAGTAAAACAAAGAGCACATAGAATACACTGTTGTAAAACAAATATAATATCAAAAACAACAACAAGCCTTATCTATTCTCAATTAAAGTTTAAATTGGCTTGTTTGTTCACTGTAAGTCTCATCAGAAAGCCCAACGCCAAGACCACATTGAACGTATCATGATAATGTAACTGACCTTCGTCAGATACTCATAATTACTGAGTGGAACTTGAATGCGTCATAATACAATTCAATGCAACCTCTGAGTGGGCGCATACTGGAGCCCTGTCACTGCCAGTGACAGTGTGAAACAAACACACACACTGTAGTAGCCTCCAAATTAGTAACGTTTAGTTATAGCTACTCTAGGAACCGTCGCTCTACAATGAATTAATGAATTAATTGATTTTTTTTTTTTTAATGAACTGGCGACTTGTCGCGTGTGGCGCGGTCGGGTGACAGCGAGGCTCCAGCCTGCGCCCCGTCAATGGTAATGTTACAGACATTGAATGAACGAGTAGGCAAATTGGTTAGTTTTACTCTCACCATTCTTTATAAAAAAGTTTTTTATATCCGGGGCCCCTGCTCTGCTGCTCCTACTCTTGGCCTCCTTCTCAACTCGTTTCTGGTGTCCAGACTTTTGCTTTTGGGGGGCCATTCTAACCCTGCTGGAGTTCGCTCGCTTTCATTTTTTTCCGAGGAGGAAGAACGAACCGGACCAAACCATTTTTTAAGAAGGGGTCAGGGGGGTTATTGAAATGATTAAAATTAAAATATTGTATGACTTGTGGCTTTGTTTTAATTCGGATTCATTCGTATGAATATATATTAGTTCAGTGTATGCATAATAATTTTGTCATAGAGGATACTGGGGGCTCTGTGTGGGCCCCCAGCAGGCTGTGGGCCCTTATAATTGTCATCACCTTTCCCCCCTATACGACGGCCCTGATCAAAAGTGCATTGTCATGTGGTTCTCCTGCTGAAAGTATAAAATACATCAATTCATTTCATTTTTCTTCTATAAAACTTAGACACAAGTGTTCATTACACACGCCAAAAGCTTTAGGTTATATTTACAGTCGTAGCTGTTAGCACATATATTACATATGCATTTTGTTCAATTAATTACAGCATGTTACCAGTTTGTAATTTATCAGGCTGAGGCAGAGTCTTTTGTTAAAGTAGCCTACTGCTGTTCATGATTTAGATGAAAAAAAAGCAAAAGCAAATTTATTGGTCTTTTAAGTGAGAGATTTTGACTACATAATATGTGGTGTGTTTTCTAAGCTATATTCTTTATATACTGAATATATTACCAGTGCTATACGGCTGCATATTGAGATACCATGGCCAAGAAAAAAAAACAAAAAACATCAAGTCACTGGAATGAGAAATAGCCCATGGATAAAACAAATAGTTATGAGGCCAGAAATTCTAAGAAAAGGAACAAATTCGCATTTGGCGACTGCATCGTCTAAATCATGTTATCAGATGTGACAGAAATGCTGCAGGCAGAGCTCAATAGAGGGCAACACAAGAAAGTGTGTCGTGCTCTTTTTTTTTTTTTTTCCTCCCGTCCTCTCTGTCCTCAAAAACATGCAGGAGCTGTAACATGATCAAAAATAAATTGATAATAGTAAGGGGGCTAAACTGTCTTTCTTGCAGTACAACTTAAGGGTATAAATTGTTTTCTATATCAAACAAATCTTCTTTACCAGCCAACAATATACTGGTTGAGAGCACACTTAACCAAGCATTTATCCATAGGGAACTTAAAAGGTGTGTCATTTTTATCTATTTGCTGCTGCCTCTCTGGAAGGTACTGGGGGAGGTATAAGCCCAGGAGCTTTGTACTATATTGAAATAGATGAGATATGCTTCTTATTTATTGTCTGTGCAGAATGGACTTGGTCTTTTTTCACAGTATTACAGAGACACTGGTCTCACTTGTCCAGCATTCATCTCTCTGATCTGATCAAGTTACCAAAAGCAGCTTTGGAAAATTGTGTTAATGTTGTTCCCCTTTTCTTTTCTTTCCACTTTTTTTTTTTCCTCCGGTAAAATTATAGTTGCTCATATGTCTGCTTGATTTCAGTCGGTTACTCTGACAGCAGGTCATAAACACCATTTAAATTAATTGTAGTTGATTGTAGCAAGTATTTTTCTGTGCATGTGAAAAGAAAACATCGGCCATGTACCAGCGTTATGGATGCATCTACATTTCAAACGATTTCCCTTTTAGAAATGAATAGATCTGTGACTTTACAACAACATCAGAAACTTTAACGCCTACATTTTAGTTGATGTTGTTAAAAGTAGTTGAGTTCAAGGTTAATCATTTCATGATTGTGCAACTGCATATCTTTTCTGATGTTATGCAAGTGAACATTTTTTAAGATGAAAAAAATAAACATTGTTTATATAGGTTTGTTGCTTCTTCTGTCTGACTCTCACATCTTTGTTCGGGAAATAATCGTTTGAAGATGTTTGTTTTCCGGTAAAGTTTTTTTTCTTTTTTCTTCTGAATAATAGAGTAATAACAGTCATTTCCGAAGCAGAGCTTGAATGTGTGAGCATATGTCATTTGTAAAACCAGCATGGGACCATAAAAACACCTCCATTATGAATCCCCCCTTTTGAAAGTGCCCAACTGTCACATTTTCTGTGGAAATAACTGCTCCCACTGCTTTCACAGGAAGCCAGACCCATAAAAACACCTATCCACCGTCAGATTAATATCTTTACATAACTCGCTCTATCAAAGCTATTATTTTCTGAGCAGTCCTAACCAGTGTGGTCACCTCTCTGCTACACCTGGCCTGCTGAGGACATAATGAACACATCCTCCTCACATCCCCGTAAAGAAGTGGTGAAGACGGGGCAAGTACAGCGACCTAGCCGGCTCAGTGGAGCAGACTCTTAGCAAAAAAACAAACGGCCACCTTGGCCACCGAGTGAGTTCACACTTTATTTGAACTGGATGAAACTGTGACTAAACCACTTCATGATACATTTAAGAATAACTCTTCACATACAATAGAGAGCATACTTTTCTGTGCTGGATACAAATAGTACTGCTCTGCATATTTATAAGTGGGAATGTGAAGTCATCTACAGCCCTTTTATACCACTCTATTGAGTTTTTACACAGTGCCCTCATTTACATAAAGAGTAACATGAATAACTTTGGGAAAACTCTAATCCAATCCGACATGCTGATGTTAATGCCTCTGTTTAATATTTTGGAGGTTGGGTGCATTGTACCCAGTGATGGGAATAACAGTGTTATACAACAACAACATTACCAACGGCACTACTTTTTTCAGTAACGAGTAACCGAAAACATTTACTGTTTCCCCCGTTACAACGCGTTACGATTACTGACAATAAAATGCGGCATTACTTGACTCAAGAAGTCCCATCGGGAAAATTATACACCTGTTTAAGTGTATGATGTTATACACATTATTTTCAGTTCATCGACTGGTTCGGAGAAAGCTGTTTATCTACAATTCACGTATTCCTCCACACAGACAGGCTCCACAACGGAGCGGAGTGATACAGCGCGTTGTGGAGCCTGTCTGTGTGGAGGAATACTGAGTGAGTTGGTTAGTACAGTAGTTAGATAAATGGGGTTTAGGCAGGGAAGTCCAAGTCATTTGACACATTTAAGAATATTATTTTAACGAAAGTAACGCATTAGTTACTTTCCTTGTAATTAATTACTTCCATGATGTAAGTCAGTTACTATTCAGATTCAACAGGTTTCAAAGTAACATGCCAAACATTGGTGGTGTCCCATAATTCAATGCGGTTTTATACAGTACGCCAACAAGAGTTTTATATAGTTATACTGTACATGCATAATGGATTTCATTTCATTGTTTTCCTCTTGTGTCAATATTTACACAGCTGCAATAACCTCCTTTGTTATTGAAGTGTCTATATTTTTATTTTATCTGGTTCAACTCAATACTGCAATTTATGGATTATTATTAAATATAGTTGTTGTGTTTCTGACTAATTTGGAAGTTGGAAAGGACAAAGGATTTTGTGAAAAGTTGTGTTTGGGATTGGATGCAGTGAAGAAGAGCTAATGTATTTTTCTATAGATTGGACCTTTCATGCTATTTTGTTGATTCCCATTTAGAAATGATTAGTTTAGTTTTTGTTTTACCTGAAATGGGTTGAGATGTGTAGCCTACTGCTCACCAGCCTCGGATAGTGCACTTTATCTTTTTAGTTTGTTTTCCTCAATTGAAACATGTAAAAGTTGGACTGACTATTGGTAATAGTTTAGTTTCTGTCTCGTCTTTACCAAACCTGAGTGTGTGACTGTCTCGGAAAAATAGAAAGAAAAAATCATTACTTAACACCCTGTTAACCTCCCACCCTTCCATTTATTGCCTCACATCTCCGTCTTTTCATTTACACCTTTCCTTTATCTTTACTTTCAAAGTCTCCTCTGTGTTTCCCTCAGTTCTGCTCCGCATTTGATTTATCTGGCTTTTTTTTGGCAGTTCCCCCTCTCCCCATTTTCTCTTCGCCACGTTCCCTCCCCCTCTTCATAAAAGGTTTATAGAGTAGACAGGAGAGGCACATCTTTGGTGCCACTGATGGAAGAGACTGCAGGACATTAGCTCAGTGATGTCAGAGTGATTTCTTCTCTGCACTGATGACTGAGAACAGTGTAAGACCTGATGTAACACCCCCCCCCACACACACACACCTATTCTTGTCATTACTCTCCCTCTGTCTCCTTCCTCTGTCTTTCCTTTACTGCATTTCTCACCTTTCCCTCCTTTTTTAATAATTCTGCAAATAATTACTATCTGTCTCTGTTGTCTGTCTGCGGAGGTCTCACTAAAGGTGATACAAATCACTTGTGCACCAAAGATCACAGATTGATGAAACCAAACTGACAACATCATCTGCACAGGAGCCGTTTTTAACACGACTCAACAGGATCTTCGCCAAAGCTCAGCAGCTTCAACTTCATATCCTGCCCGTGAATATCAGAAACAGGAAGTGGGGAAAATGTGCATCATGTCCTTGTTGGTGACTGATCTCCTCTCTGAGATAATTCTTTGTTCTGTTGACTTGAAGCCAAAAACAGGCACACGACACATAGCAACAGCCCTCACGCCATATTTATTCAGAGTTATGCAGGTGATGTGACCTTTTCTCCACAATGTTCGCAAACTCTGCTTCTATGAGAGAAATAGAGGAGGGGGGGATTTGTTTAAAACCACACCCTCTTGACTTCGTGTGGCTAAAAATCTTGTGTTTTCAGAGCACCTGCTGAATAAAACTACAAAACCAACATTTGTGTGACATTATACCATCTGCAGATTTCTTGTTTTGCCCCTGTACCGACTTTTGGCCATAATGGATGTTATGAAGATGTTTTCCAAGCGCTAGGTTTTAAGGCAAGCAAAAAAAAAAATTAAGAAAAAGCTTATGGTCAACGTTGATCTGTGTTCCAGCTCTAATTGGCTCACACCATAGAGAGATAAGGGGCTCAGACACTTAATGAGAGTTCACAGTAAAACTGCTGCTCCTTCATGTTGAAAGGAGCCGGTTAAGGTGGTTGAGTCATCTGATTCAGATGCCTCCTGGATGCTTCCCTGTGGGAATACTCTGGGCTCAACTTCAAGTGGGAGGAGACCCCACACTAGGTTTTTATATATCCCATCTGGCCTGGGAATATCTTGAGATCGTGTCTGGAGATGGATGCCTATAGGCCACCACCATTAGGAGCCCACGTGCACCTGGCCAAGCAGCAGATTGAGGATGGATGGTTGGATGTTTTTGTGTTGGTCCTTGTGCAGGTTTCAGTGCTGCACTGTTCCGCTGAGTTGGGATGGATCAGCTTGTAGATTCTGAGAAAGCAAAGCTTGCATTGAATGAAACTGTGATTCTAGGATTTTATTTTGTTCTTTGATCTGTTTGGTTTTTATATTGTTTTCTCCTGTAATTCAAACGTGCCCTCAAATTCCTATGTCCCAACTGTGAAAGCAAAATACATATCTCTTCCAAACACTGCAGATTACATCGCGTAGTTAATCTCACTATCGATGTCAGTTATTACAAGTGCAAATGGTAATTTCATGTTTGTATCTTGTTATATGAATTATTCTGATTTGGCCTCTTTTGTGTTTAGCTACTTTTTAAACCAAGATAAGCCTTTCAGATGCAGGGATAATCTCTTTCAATCAGTGGTAACAAGAAGAACTCACAGATAAAACCTAAACCAATCCAACAGACTGATATTTTAACATTAGTGCATTTTGTGTGAGAGGGATCAAAAGGGAGCAGTCTAATCCTTTAGGCATTTTGGGCAGCTGTTCAACTATGTTCGCTTTCTATTGCGCTTTCCCTTTCTGTCTGTCTCTCTGTCTGCCACACGCATACTCTTTGTGGGTGTACAATACATGCATGCAAACATGTGTGCATATAAATATATTTATATGAATTGATAGTGCACACAGAAAACTGTCCTCTCTGATCGCGTGGATGTGTCGGGCTGCAGGAACGCTTTTCATCAAGGACTGCAAACTGGCAGATGCTAATAGAGAAGCAGTGGATTGTGGCCTCGTCTGTTATGTACCATTCATGTCCCTCTTTATCATGTGATTATCCCCCAAGGCTCAGTCCTGTATTCACTGAATAAGGCTTCTTCTGCTATCGGCCAACACTAAACCTAACAGACAACTGATGTGGAAGAAAAAGGCAAAATCAAAGTTGTTGCTCTTGCTAACACCTCTTAAGACTGAAGACTTATTGCTGCACTCTTGAGTGTAAATATACTGTAGTAGTAACTGACAGGCCATTGATATTAAACTTAGTGAGAAACCTTAAAGTCTAATGACTTGCCCACGCAAGCCTGTCTCAACAGTAACTACATCCAATTAGTAAAGACACCATTTCTAATGATTCCTTATATGCAGCATGTTAGCTGTGCTTTATATTCACATTCATGGTCGTCACCATAGATATTTTTATGCAGAAATATTTCATATAAGCATGTGTTTTCTTTTTATTTGTTAGATTTATGTTAGAATTTGTTTTTTCATAATGTAAATCTAATTACTTGTTCTTAATCAGACATAGCCTTTTAACATGGTAATTAATGAAGACCACATTCAACCAAATCAACTTACATACTAACTATTCATAATAATATTAATTAATTATATTACATAATAGCACTTTCTGCATATGCTCAAACAGTGTCATAGCTCATGTGTATACAAACAAACATCAACATCCTTCAAGAACACCTTTGCTCCCCTTGACCAAGTTTTTGGGGCCAGTTTTAGTAGCTGGTACTGTATAATTGGTAAGTCTATGTGTAGGACTTTAATTTTGATTAAACGTGACATTTCTTAAATCAGCTTTCAAATGACAGTAAATATTTATGTGTTTTAATTGCCTGGATTTGTTAAAGAGATGTTTTCTTTTGTGTCAGCATGAAAGCAGAATCACAGTTTTTTTTATTCTTACTATTCTTTTTTTGCCCCATTAGTATTATAATGGGATATCGCCCAAATTCAGCACTGCATCCATAATTTTAACAGTTTCTGTGAACTTTTAATATGGTTTTACTGAATCCTAAATGTATTTTTCCTATAGAGTGGTGAGCACCATTTTTCTTCTTTAATTAATGTGCTCCACATTTTTTCTGCCATATAAGAGAACTGCCTGTGTAATGCTTTCAAAAACTTTAATCTATATTGTAATTGGTGGAGGTTGAATACTTTGCTTCTTTGGCTGTAAAATACTGTTAAAGCTTCCAAAGCAATTACAGCCTTGTTAAAATGCCCCGTAGCACTACGTGTGTGTGTGTGTGTGTGTGTGTGTGTGTGTGTGTGTGTGTGTGTTTAGAACAAAGTCAAGTGTTTTCAGTTGTGTTGTCTGATGGTGTTTTTATTTTTTAATTAAGTGGCACACGGTGTCACACAGTTGTGGCTCAGAAGGCGATGCAAAGATTATGTTCATTGTCATTGTTAAATAACAGAAATATCACAGAAGCTTTTCAATTCTTGGTAAAACTATAACTGCTGAGCTCAGTTTGGAGGTGATGTGCACAGCTGGATTTGTGGCTTATAGTCGCACATTTGGAATAAAGTGCCAATTTATGGCTTCACACATTCTACATTTTCTCAATGTAGTAAGGAGGAAACCCCAGAAAAAGTAGATAATAATATTTTGAGTCTTTTTGGAGGTGCTGTAAATGTCACAGTTACAGTTTTTGGACAGATGTTGGTGCTTTGCCGGATATGTGTATGTGTAGGGGGATAAATTTGAAGTAGGTTTTTTGATTAAAGTTGAAATTAACTTCATCACCCTTTTGCTATAACAAATGATCCCTGCTGTGCTTCTGTACTATTATCCATAATTACTTGCATTGAAATTAATCACTCTTGCACAGTAGTGAAGTATGGGTTTGAAATAAAAGTCCTCCAACAGTATCAAAATATCAAAGTTTCTCATCTGAAAGCAGCCAGCAGCAGACACAGAAACCATAACTAAAGAAAGTAGATATCACTGCATGTGTGCAATATCATGTGACTGTGAAAACAACTGCCAGTCTGCTTTTTAAATCAAGTCAAAAAGATCTTTTCTAAGATAATCTCAAAGGTGATTGCGGTTGTATGACGTGAGCAGTCAGATCATGCTGATCTGTCACTGCGTGGCTCTATATAGCATCATTACTGTAGAGACGCAATTACGACCTGGTTTGACGACTGAACGGTGCAACTGAAGAACAGGCTCATTGTCAGCTTGCACAAAATTGCTATGAAGATAATGGGATAAAAGACAGAATATGAGTCCATGCAGAGTTTTTTAGGAACAGGCAGTCATGAAGCAAGTAAGAAAAATCAATGCAGGCTGCCAGCATCCCCTCTCCTCTCTGAGTACCAACCTCTGCCATCAGGAAAGAGGACTCTGTGAGCCAGAGTGCAAATCAAATTGCTTCAAGTTATCATTTGTTCCAGCCTCCATCAAGCTGCTGAACTCTAATGCTTAACCTTAATGGTATAGAGCAAAGTGCAATACATATACAGGCAATAAAGCACTTCACACTTTTTCCCCCTACATTTCTATTCATTTTGATGAACTTGGTGTTTTGTTGTGTTTTCGGTGCAAAATGCAGAGCCAGATGTTACCTCCATGGTTTTTTGAAGGTGGGGGTGGTAGGGGGGGGGGGGTTGTGAACAGAAGAACTGTGACATTTTTATCCTATTGAATGTGAAGCAGCGGGCTGGTGGTGTGCTGCCCAGGACAAGTTTCCCTTTGGGGACAATGAAGTTTACTTTAACTCTAACTCTCTCTCAACTCTGAGAGCTGCATCTCTGCAGAGAAAGAAAAGGAGAGTCTGGAGAGAGGAAATGAAACAATGCGAGCTGATTTGTTCTCAGATCAACGCTGTCTGAACATACACACACATACACATGCTCCACATACTCCAGGTCAAGGACAATGTCATCGGAAAGACATCTCTATTTCTATTTCACTCTCTTGCTTTACACTTGTGGAATGAGGCAAGACCTGTGTGTGTCTCCGTATTGTGCCAATCAAAAGCACTGAATACCAGTATGAAGTAACACCACAGCTCCTTGGAGTAGTGGTGGTTTAGTGTGATATATATTTACAGTCACAGAGTCTTCCTTCTGGGATATGCCACTATAATATGCCAAGAGAGAGGTTTTAATTATGATCTCACCAGTATGCTGCATGTGCCTTGTGTTGGCTCTGATTAGTGCTTAGGGAATCAAGGCTGTAATTGTTTGTGCAAAGCAATTGTGTGTGTGTGTGTGTGTGTGTGTCCCAGTGATGAGAGTGGTTGGTCACCCATAGGGCTTATGTTTCTACTCTGAACAGAGGAGAAGTGATTTATTTGCTCAGGGCCACATTGTGCGTCCAATCAGCATCAAGCACCCTAGGGTGACACCATCATGGTCATCTCTTCTGCAGGAAATGATGCAAGCTCTCCTGAATTACATAGGGTGTGAGACCAATAAAATGGGGCCTATTCTTGTCACAGCATCAGATAAGGACTGGCTGCTGGATGCATTGCAGCAATTACTGCAGGCCCGCGCTCCTCGGCTGTGGAATTGGGAAATGATCATCTGTGAAGCACAGCAGAGTACCATTGCCTCCAGCACAATAACTCAACATGTCCACTTGGCTATGTCAGCTCTGCATGAAGAGAGAGAATAGGGATAAGGGATACATAGAGGTGGGGGGAGTTTAATGACTACAAAGGCAATCTTACATTATGGAAAGTGTTTCATTCTAAGTTAAGTAAAAAAGATGATAACTACTGTATAGACAATGCAGTAAAATGTTCTCATGGACTATTTTCAGCCATCCTTTGTGTTTATAGAGTAGAAAATTGATGGATAAATGAATGCCATTAATGTCAAACGGGCAGTAAAGTGATGTGTCAAAAGGTTTCTTGAACCAGGATGGCGCCAACGTGGAAAGATGATGTAAAGGCCCTAAATTGGGTCGTGTCTTGTGGAAAGACTGAACCAGACGTGATCATTAAAGACAGTCTTGGTCAGCGCGTGTTTGGTCGGGTTCACCTTGATTAGGTAAGATAAATGGAAAGAGAGCAAGCGCAGCGAGAGGCAAGGAGGAATTAAAGTGTGCTGAAAATGTGAGAAGTAGAAGAAGTTATTGCCACGAGGGGAAAACAGGTATATAATGAAGTGCTAAAATAATGATGTAGATGTCTATTTCTATCACTGGAGACAAGATGGCCGGCCATCTGCAAAGCCACCCCTTTTTATTACCATACATAGGTCCATGCCAATATGATCTCATCTCCCAGTGGAAAGGTAGGCGCAGTGTTTCTGACAGGCTGACATCCTCCCTGCTGGAGGAGGGCTTGGTGAGAGCACAAAGGGGGGGTGGGGTGCAGCCGGAGAGGGTCTTAGGTCAATGACTGTATTAGACACACTCATTGATCCTGTGGAGGAAGGTGCCATCACACCTAATTAATGAGCGGGAGAGACGGTTATGTGGGGTGGCCCTCTTTCACTGACCTGGAAAGGGAGACATGAGGGGAGAACACTGCGGCTCAACAGGAAACAGAGGAAAACTAATGATCTGTTTATGCATTTATATATACGTATATACCATGTTGAATAAGCATGGGGATATATTACAGCAATTTAACATGTAAGTACGTGAACACGTGACGATGTAGCCATTGACCTGTAGACTGAGGGCAAAGAAAGAAAGCTATTATAACTGTAGATACTTTCATATTTAACACCAGGAACTCTGTGCAGAAATGTGCTTTGGCTTATTAGGCAACATAAACCTTTTATGACACTGAAAATAAATAAAATTAAGACTCACTACCAGAAAAAAACATCCTGTCAAGTAACATTTGTATCTATTACTGGCAAATGCTTCATTTTCAAACCTGCAAAAAAAAAGAGAAATGCCTTGATCCTGATACAGTCCTGGGAGTCTAATGGTGTATATGCACTTAAAAAATACAACGGTTTTCATAGAGTCGCTGTGTTAACTGAAATGTTGCTGTTATAACACATCTGCTTTTAAGATTTCATGAAGTTTATGTCTCCTATGGGTCGCTATATCTCTTGAGTTGTTTCACTTTTCAAGCTGGCTCCACGTCTGGCAAGCGAGAATGTCTGGGCTTGAGTGTGTTTTGCTTGACAGCGGCAATCTGGCTGCGTGTGGGCACTGATGGCATTTATGTGTATGTTTTCAGAATGCGTTAGGGGAAACCTTACAGAGAGATGTTCTGGTGCAGACAGAAATGGAGCTTTCTCGAGGCTTCACAGGAGATGGAAACGCGATCAGACAGGAAGGGGAGGATGAGTTTCGGAGCTGTGGTGACATTACAATGCAACCTCTTCTTTGTTTCTCACTGATCAGACATGTGCAAAAGGGAAAAGTCACAAACAGTATAGAAAGTATAAGCAGAGAGAAATGCAAGTATTCAGAGGGTAAACAAAGCTCAGTCTCTTTAGAAGGTGCTTGTTAGTGGATAATTCTTTTGAATACAAGTGTGAAAAAGTAATCCTTGATCCATTAATGTTGATACGTTTCATTAACATTTAGCCATAGCAACTGTTGCTAAGTGGATGTTGTTTTTTTATCAGAAATTATTCACTATAATGAAAAAAAAACAGCTTGAGAGAGAATCCATAGTTTTGCTGAATTATGAACATCACTTTAAATACACTGCATTTTTGTTATTTTGTGTTCATTCATTCTTTGGTTCACTTTAAGTTTGGATATGATACTGTTTGTTTAAATTACCCCCAATTTCAAATTAATTCCCATAAATTCCCATGGGAAGTTTCTAATTTGAAATGTTTTTTTTTTTTTTTTACAATATTACACAGCTTAAAGGTGTACAGAAATTGCTGTTTGTCCTGTTTGTCGCGCCGAGTTGCCGCACGAGTTTACCCGATTAAGGAAAATAAATTTGATTGGTTGTTCTTGAGCGAGCGGGATATTCAAATCTTGGGGCGAGACCAAGCTCAGTGTTTGTGTGCGTCTCAGACGTTTGATTGACAGATCCAATATCAGTGACTGATTTACTCAAATAATAGAATTTTGCACAAAGTTTGAGTTATTACACTAATTTTATGGCCCAGAGTGGGCTCAAATTCAATTTTCTTTTCTATACAGCTTTGACTTTCCATGGAAAGTTTTTTTTAAATCTTCTGTCCCTTTGCAACCCAAGACCTGTTGGTTCCATATACCATGGACATAAATCCCATCCCTATCCTATTCCCCTGGCTCCAAGTTTTAACTGTCAGAGTCTGTTTTCTTTTTTTTTTTATTTCCTGTTTTTCTTCTTCCTCTCTTCATGTCTGGATCCTTTGTCTTAGATTGATCTTTGCTTTTGCTCTTCATATCTCCCGAGGGCTGTGGGGTTTAGGGTAGGTTAGGACAAACAACTCAGAATTCAAAATGATAATATTTTCTCAGGAGAGAAGTGATACGCGAGCTGCAAGTTTTTCCTCCGGGCACTCCAGACAATAACGGCCTGAATTATAGATTCTGCATCATTATGATATTGCCATAATTATTGCACTCTGAGGTCTCATTTGCTCCTGATATACTATATTCTATGTACAGATTATTTATGACAACTCGATAATAGAGATGGCCCTCTTGCTGCTTTGTGTTGACTGGCTCTTGCTTATCTGTGCAAAAAAAAAAGGGGATTTGTCTATAGGAGTGACATGAAACCAAACCCATGATGCGACCTATAGCTCTGTTGGCTGCGTTTCAGTTTGTAGTGAGGAAGGTTGTTGTAGAAAGAAAGCGCAATATATACCAAAACTGTGAAATTCAGTGAAAATAAATATATTATTAACATTGCACATACTGTTCCACATTATGTTAAAGCATAAAACACCACGGCAGCATACATACTACTACCATTACCACCACTACTGGGTGTGTGAAAGGTGATGTGTGTTATATCCTGCTGAGACAGTCTCTCATTAATGACGATGTTAGGACCATGTAGGTAACCTCACACTGAAATTAATCACACCAGCCTTAATTATCTCATTATGAGAAATAAGTCACCTCTCACGCTGAGGGAGAAAAAAAAAGAAAAGAGAAGCCAGATTCACTGTAATAACAAAATGAAAGGTAGAGCACATTTTTAGAATAATCCCAGAAGATATTACTGAAATATATATATATACTTTCTGAGTCCATCCTGCTGCATCTCTCCTTTTTTCTCTCTCTCTCCCCTCCTACCTGGTTGGCTGTCCCACTTGCTGACAGGAACTGTCGAGTGAGAGATCTCTCCTGCAGCAGACGGCGGTGACGCCTCATCAGACTTCCAGCAAGCCCTGTGGCCCCTGATGGCGCCACAGCTGGGTGGATGGACATGATCACTCACTCACAGACAGGATTAACCCCCCCAACTGCATCTGTCTTCGCTGTCCTGTTTCTAATCTCTGTCTCCTGGCCTCTGTCTGTCTTCCCCGCTTCAGCTTGTCTCTATCCCACAGTGCTCATGTCCATGTCACAGTGGTGTTAAGTCGAGACAAAGTAGGCAGAAGCCCAGGTTCTTCAGACCACTATTTACTGAGCAGCCTTTCACAGTATTGAGGGATTTTGTCAGTAAGATGATGTGCTGTAAAAGTACATCTCAGCCCGCTCCAGCAGTGTAATACTATGTCGAGGTGGGGGGGTGGGATTGTGACCATTTCAGGGCTGATACTCCTACATTTAAGAAGGTAAAATCATTAAGCTTTGCTTCAGATGACATGAAAGAGAGTAAAAGGAAAAAAGGAAAGGGAATGGTTTGAATAAGCCTATTCCATCTCAATTGTCTCCCATAAATTAATGATAAGACTTTATAATTATTACTTTGAAATATACTACATGATCAAAGTCTTTTCTCTTGTGAGGAAAAAGGCTATCATTTGACTTTTACAGCATTTGAACAGGTCCCATTATAATCTCCACGACTCTGTGATCAGACACGTGTTATCTTGGGCTGTTACTGGAAATGCACTCCTTAATTTTAATGTCTATTTGCTGTCTGTGAATCACACTGCTGCACTAAAAAAAAAAAAAAATCAGTGATAGTCCAACCACTAAACATAAAATGGAAATGAAGAGCGTCTGAGAGCTCTTTAATCTGACTTAAATATTCTTATAAAAACAGCCCGTTTCCTTTTTTACCCCTAATCAGATTTTAGATACATTTTGCCTGGGTTGATCTCTAATGATTTTCCTTGTTACTGTGCCTCGGTGTCACATATCAAAAAATTTCCTTTGCCCATTTATGCAAAAAAGGCAAAACTATACAGAGCACAGCTCCATTCGGTAACAGAAGACAGCTAAAGAGGAATACTGGATGTCTAAGTGTTATCAATGCAGTCACGAGGAAAAGGTGCAGAAAACATATTGGACTAAAATGAAGTTGAAAAATAAAGCCTATAATAATTTATTCATTAGATATGTGTGTCTGTTCGTGAACACTTGTAATCTAATGAGATGTGAAGTGCTGTCTACAAGGCTGCTCATTGCTGTGGTTGTGTAATTTCCTGTGGTTAAAAGGCTTACAGCACCACAATCAGTGCGTATCATGCACAGCTAAATCGAGCTAGCTGGTAGCTGGAGTTGGGCAACTCATCTGAGTTTTGTCCTGGTCCCAGTCTACATGCAATGGGGAGGATCAGGAACAGCGCTCACCTCAGCGCTATAGGTGGCGATATGCTTGTTTCAGCGTGGGGTTAATATAGACCCCTCTGTGGTTGAGCCATTACATACCTAGTAAACAGCTGGATACATCAGTCAGGCGGTAAACCAGGATTACAAACAGCGAGAACATTTAACGATCTGACAACTGTGTTCATTTTGTGATCTTGCAAGGCAGATGAGAATGCTCTATGCTATTGGAGGCTCACAACTAGGGATGCAAATTATCGAGTAATTCATTAATCGATAGTTGTTTCATCTTATCGATCGATGATCGATTAATTGATAAGCGGCAATTTTTCTAAGAACCTGAATTTCCCTCTGAATAGGTTCTATCTACTGTAGATGTAACGTAAAATGTTATCTTCCTTATGTTAAAAAAAATGCAAATCATATTCCTTCATCAAAGATTTATTCTGGGCTCACTTGAGGGCAGGGAATAACATTTTGGTAGAATATCAAACATATTCTGAATAGAAAATATCAAAATATTACACTCATCTCTCATGTGCGACATTGGAAACATTAATAGCAGCAGCATAAAAAAAAATACATTCCTGAATAGAAGAATACAATACTATGTAGGCTACTTTAACATGAAAATAAATTAGTGCACTGTCTCTTAGCAGCATAATAAAATAAATTCAGAAAAGTAAATAAGGTGTCACATGTGGACTATTAGCAGCATTTATAATCCCCCTTAAAATGGGAAATGTGACAATATCACAATAACATGACTGGATTGTCGTAGCTCTAGTTTTAACTTAAAATATAGGCTGCCTGATGAGATATGTCTGTCTTCGTAAAACAAAACAAAAACATCCCTAGAAGAGATTGAAACTGTCCATGTAAACGTACCCACTACTGGGTACGTTTACATGGACAGTTTCAATCTCTTTCAGAAAGGTTTGGTTTAAATCAATCTGGTTGAAGATTTCAGCTTGAGCGTATACATGGGTTACAAAGTAAACTGGTTGGGTGTTTACATGCGCCGACAAATCAAACGCTTCGAATGTGCCCGCAGCCGTGAGTGATTGCGTTACTATGGTTACAACAGTATTGATTACGGAAGTGCTACGGCTGTGCCGAAATGCATCGTTTGTTGAGCACAGTCTTTGCTGTCATAATATTTGTCCGTATTAAACAGCAGCGTGGCATATTACTAATTTTAACAGGAAAAGAAGAGAGAGCGTTTGGAGTCGGGAGTGCGTACCGTATGTTGCCGGTGTTGAGCTGATAAGAGACTACCTACAGAAAACGACTGCTTGGGCACATAGCTTGGGCAGGCAGTCTCTTTTCGGCACAACACCGGCGGCGCACCGCTTCCTCCTCCTCCTCCTCTCTCTGCATGTATTTTCGGACAACGAGTGGAAACAGAACTTCGTATGACCCGCCAGTCCGTTATGAAATTTCTTGCTCGACATTTTTTAGGCTACACGGACATTTCACTTGAGTGACAGCCAGGCAGGCACGGCTCATACGTGCTCAACGTGCATGCATGCGTACGTACGTCAACGAATGCAGCCAGGGATCAACCCGCTTCAAGTGTATACATGACAGACAGATCGCTTTGGAAAAGGTTTAAACCACCCCCTTCAAACTGGTTGGATTAAATGGAACGGTTTGAGGTGTTTACATGAAGTATTTTCAATCGGTTTGGTCTCCCAAACCTTTCTGAACCCGATTGAAACTGTCCATGTAAACGTACCCAGTGTTCCGCTGTTGTTGTTGTCGTCAGAGCCCTGCTTCGCTTGTGTTCCCGCGTTTGCCAAGTACGTTGGATTTTTCACGCGGACTGGCGGGGAATTACGGGTTCAAAACGCAATTAATTGCAAGTAATTTATTTTAATCGAGTAATTTCTTATCGACAATTAATCGATAATCGATTAATTGTTTGCATCCCTACTCACAACAATAGTCTTTCTTCTATGCTACATTTTGTGGCATTGCTACCTGGATGTGGAGCATGTGTACATGCATTGTCCAGTTTAAGCCAGATTGAGGCGTATACTGGATAAAGGGGTGGGAATCTTTTTCTATCTCACGATTAGCTTCCATTCTGATTTTTGCGGCTACGATTCAATTCAAAATCGATTTTCGATTCAAAACGATTTGATTCCTAATGATTTCTGCTTCAGTCTATCGGTGTGCAAAGGATCCTCATGATCTACTCCAGTCTGCTTTGCAAGACAGAATGACTAAAGTGTCTTTTTCACATTCATTGAGTTTTAAACATTTACCCATGGTTAGATGGATTTGTTGAAACTGTTGCACAAAAGCAATATCAGTCATTGCTTAAGTAACAAAATTAAAAGTGCCTCTTTATTAAAAAGTAGTGCAGTTAAACATGCTGCCTTTTGAATTCTAAGTAGATTTGTTTCATCTTTTTATTTTTTTAAATCGATTTTGAGACATTTTATATCGATTCTGAATTAAATGAGAATTGTGATTCTTATGTGAATCGATTTTTTGGCACACCTCTAGTCTATACATGTAGAAGAAAATCACATCACATCACCTGGACAAAGCCTAGACATAGTCAGACTAAAAAGTTGACATGCACTTTAGTCGTCCAGTTACAGCGAATTTAAGCTAGGATTAGTTTTTTTCAATTGTCATATAAACGTACTGACTGCCATGCGTTTCAAGCAGCACCATAACACACCAGCGCTGCCCACTCCGGCTGCACTATTCACACCAGCTGAGGCTTTTCGGGCTCCGGCAGACACAGTGAACAGTGTCATGCTGAGCTGCTTTGATAGAGACAGCTTACAAGCAAGTGAGATGGGGTTGGAGGTGGGTGGGTGTAGGGGTGGGGGGTGGTAGCGCAGGCTTTGAGGGAGGTGTTGGTCTGGAAGGGAGAAGGAGAAAAAAAACTGACAAAACACTGCATCAAAGTCTGGTAACAGAACAGATACTCTCATGTGACCCGGTGGTTTTACTCTCACAAGCCGGAAACTCACAGTACATGTTTCTCACACATGTGGAGTTCACTGTTACACATTATGTTATGAATATTCGGAGGTGAGATGATTCCTCGTTAATGCCGCTTCTCTTTTCGAAAGTGGGTCAGCTGGAAAATTGTATGTTAATGACTGGTGCAGAACAAACAAGATCCACTGACTGGAACTCGGTAACTCTACTCTCCTCCACATCTGGGACAAGTTCTTCACTGCAGGGTCATTTATTATGGTGGGATTTTCTCTGAAACACTGGAACACACTGTTTTTCAGTACATATTATAAGCTAAAGGCGTAGTTTTGATGCTGCTTGTAAAATGTGTGAACTTTCTCATTTCATTTCCGCTGTGGGGATAGTTAGAAAACCGATGAGTAAAAGTCAAAGGGGCCAATTATCATTTAAAAGCGGACATAACCAGCTCACATTTGTATCCCTATGAAAGTGCCTCCTGCCTGGGATGCACCACCTGTCTGGCTCTCACCGACAGCCTCCGCTTGTCAGATGCTCCACCCATGATACAGGAGCTAATTGGGCATGAAGGTGACAAACCGAGATGCATCCTGTACGAGCCCTCTGCAACGCAAACCTGTCATCACGGAGCTAAACCCAACAATATGGCAGGTAAAACACACCGGGGATGCGTGTGTGTGTGTGAGCACATCAAACTGGTAAAATTGATAGGTGAACCTCAAGGATGACATGCCACAACACATGGTGCCACTTGAGATTAGTATTTTTATTTTCACAGACATGACGACACCAACACATGTCTTTTTTTCCCCTGTGGCACATTGACAGTTTATTGGTGGATTTGAGTGCATGCATTTTAATTAACAGACTGATAGTGATTTGTTCGAATGAAGGCTCGTCTTCTTTGTCTTCTTTTGCATAGTGGAGAAGGCCAACGAGGTGGAGAGGCTGCCTTTTCTTTTAGATGTAATTAGAGTATTTTGATTAAGCTATAACTCTTAAGTTTACTGCATTGGTTGACACTTATTCTGATTGTGTGTTTCTCCACTTTAATCTTTGTTCATATAATGATATTTGCAACAGTGACTTAATTCTTTGCCTTTAATAGTATAGTTGAGAGAGAGAGATGCAGGATTCAAACAGGACCAACTGCAGCGGGGACTGTAGCCTCTGCATATGGGGCACCTGCTCAACCCACTGCGCCACACGGCATCCCCCTTTTGTCTCTGTGTCTTTATAACCTCCACATTGTGTCGTTTGGTAGGCCAGTTAGGTTGAGTTCGTCTTTTTTTAAATATAGTTTGAGATAAATACGTGTGATTAATTTGAATTTAATTAACATTTCTTTTGCTGTTTACACCCGGTGTCCTTGAGCCTTTCTGCTTGGTTCCTTGACAACGTGATGCCTAACTAGCGTATTCCTCTCCCAATATTTGCAATGATTTTCTTAACTTTTAACTTGTTTTTAATTTTTAATGCAGTATTTATTTTATGCCGTACTTTTTTGTTGTTGTGCTGTGCTTGCTGTGTCTGTCTGCCGTGTAAATGTGGGTTATGTTGCTATGTGTTGTTGAGGTTGCTGTTACAATCCAAGTGCCTAACGGATAAATAAAGTAATTTTGATTTGATTTGACCTCTGTTATGGGCCCTTTCAAATCAAAATAAGGCTCGAAAGGGCTGCAAGTGATAATGGACACCAGAGACAGTATTTGATCAAATAACAAGATGAACTTTATTAAAGCATAATTCAGCTGAATGTTTTTGTTAATATAAGTCCTAAATAGTCCTATTTTCCGTCAGCAATCACTTACATAGAGTGTTTCGGCTGAAACACGGGTCTCTCAGTCACTCTGCTCTGCTGTAAACCGAGGAGAAAACTTTCCTTGTGGGATACAAGTGTTATCCAATGAGGAGAGAGAACGGCATGAAGGGCTGTGTGTGCAGCCAAGGGATGCGCGTGAATGTGGTGATGTAGGGACGAGGACCAATAGATGCATGACGAGGGCGGGGGCTGCTAACTCATGGTGCGTTCAAGGAAACCCGTAACTTGTGTTTTTCCGACCTGTGAAGTCGTACCAGTTCGATCTGGTACGAGTTCACGGGTTGGAAGTTATGAGTGGCCGTTATAGTGAACTTTCACAGGCAACAGGACGGTAAAAACACGATTTACGGGTTACCTGGAACGCTACAAAGTCGTAGTTGTGACTTGAAGCCGTAACTTACGGCCAAAACGACCGGATCGCTGAATTCTGCTTTAACTCATGTGCAAACAATGTAAAAGGACTGTTAACAGAGACATCTCAACGAAATGCAAAGTTTAGTAAGGAGAAAATCAGAACCACAAAGGCTGAAGGTCATGGGCAAACGAAACAAAGGAAGGAAAGGTAGATAAAGGAAGGTAAATTTACCTTGAGCCTGCACAGTACAACAACACCTGACCTGACCTTTCTCAGTGCTATCCTCATTGAAGTCTTCCTGTGAGAATCAAAATACAGGTTATTTAATCAAACATGGAGTGGAGTAATACCCAGACCTCTTCCTGCAGTCTTTGTACATAAAATGTCTGAGGTGCAAATGTTGAGTGCAGATTACTCAAGATTCAGACAATACAAACAAAACAATATTGCAGCATCAAATATTCATTATCCTGTGATCAGCAACGCGCACGCCGCCATTGATCCCATATGGAAAAGGCAGCTGCCGGTAAAACCGACAGACCTGATCCATCAGCTGCAGCAGAAATAAAGAGGGAGGGACGTGGAGTGCAGGAGCAATTTGCAATCACATGGAGAAAATACATGAATTTCCTGGAGTGGAGTGTGAAGGTGAAAGATGTTGCGCCTACATGAAATTGGAAGCAGACACAACTCTTACATAAATATGATCCTTAGACAAGTGGCTTTCTCCATCCTGACAGCTTATTTTCCAGGCAGACAGAACTCTGGGTGTGACATAAATATGATCCTTAGACAAGTGGCTTTCTCCATCCTGACAAAACCCCTATGCTTATTTTCCAGGCAGACAGATAAAAGACAGCGAAAAAAAGAGAGGTTTTACCTAGAACCGCCAAGAGGTGTTTCATTCTAATGTGGGTGTGACAGGAAGTTCAAAACACTTTATGAGACATTCATGGTGGTTGCTTTTTTTTATTTTTCTATTTTTCAGTGTGTATATATAAAAATGTATAAAATTAATTTTCCAATGATTGCAATCTGCTAATAATGAGGATTTAGTCACTCAGTTTGTCAGTTAGTTATATATATAGTTAGTTAGTCATTTTGACCTCATCCCACAACACAACACCTGTTCAGACGTTAGAAAAATGTCAAAACGGGTAAAACAGATAAAGAATTAACACTGCCAATAAACATTGAACATAACAATGACAATCCCTTGTTCTCATGAGAAATGGACATGAATTCAGAAATTTGTAACAATTTTGAGGGACAAATAAAGAGGTCTATACTGGTTGCCTAGCAACCACTATTGTTATTTTTTGTAAAGTGAATGGAAGAATTACTATAAAGTGTTTTGAACTGTGTTTTCTTATATTCAAATAAATGAGATTTTCATTAGAGTGAATGGAGGTCAAAATGACCTCTTGGCGGTTCTAGGTATACATGGAATGTTGGCTGTTCTAGTGTTAAGTGATGGAGAGAGGTTTTCTGATTCAAAGAGATTTTCAGAGGAGAGAGTGTTTTGAAAAAAGGGTTGGGTGTAAAAAAAAAAAAAAAACTGCAAAGGGACATCACAGCTTGGCCACAAGCCTCAAGGATCTTCTCCAGCCTGGCAGTATTTCTTTTAGGCTGAATATCTAATAAAAGTTTATTTTACCTCCATGCAGTTTTGACCTATAGGTGAGGACCATTTTGCAGCCCTCATCAACACATAACAAAATATGCACTTATGCAGCTATTTCTAAATCAGATTATGTTCCATAGACATACATTTAGAGTCTTAAATGACAACACTTGACCTTGATTTATGAACCTAGTGGCCTTGAAATAATGTAAGACACTCGTAATACTATATCTCAACCTCGCAGATAATGGATTTATTCATTTGTTGGCTATCTTTCAAAACACTCAAGGTCACCACATAACAGTAACTAAAAGCATCTAGCCATCTGATAAATTGTTAAAAGCACAATAGATAAATGTTAAAGACAGCAAGATGTCTGCCGCAATAAAAAGGGCAGGTACGACGGCAACCGAATCCTCGCAGAGGGCAGAACGGAGGAAAAAAAAATTGAATTACGGTCAATGAAGACCGGCTTAAAGCTGTTATGTTGTGAGGGATCATTTAAATGTTCTTCTAGTGTCTGGAGGATAAAGAGGAGGAGGAGGAGTTCCAGGTTTTACGTAGAGTGTGGCTGGATGATGTGGTAGAGCTTTAAAGGTGCAGCAAGAGGATTTTGAAGTCAAGCCAGAATATCTTAGTGAAAGTTAAGGTGGTCATATGTTTCTCTTCATCCATGAGTGCTGCGTTTAATATCTAGTGGTTTAAGATGATTCTAACAGGGGGAAAAAGAACAAGTCGGCAAAAGTCAATTATATTATTGTTTAGTCAAAAGGTAAAAGGAAAATGTTTCGGGAAACTTGTGGCTTTATGAAATGTACCTATGAATATATATTGGAAATAAAGAGAAAGTTCGGAGCAGATGAAGATACCGGTATAATAATTGACAGTCGGTGCAAAATACAATGCAAGTTTACCTATTTGTTTTCCTGATTTTTTTTATTTTTATCTCTTAATTATGGAGCACAACCTGTCAGCACAAAAATGGCACTGAATGGCAATGAAGCAGGAGAGACTTCAGTTCTGCAAAACAAGACAGGAAGTGAAGAGTTGTGTGAGTCTCGTTGTGATGTTATGTGTATAGGAAGAGGGGAAGCTGGAGATCTGGATCTGTGATGAAGAGTTGATGGTCAACTCAGCCAAACTGGAGGTGTTGGGAGGAGGAGGAGGACGAGGAGGGGGGATTTGCTGTGACCCCACAGCAAATGCACCGAAATGACGACTGACAGCAGCAGAGAGGAGATCAGATTCAATGTAGGGCAGGGACAACAAGATCTGATGCTTTGCCAAACACCTGGAGTCAGCTGATGACGAGGAGAGGGAGAAATCAGAGAATTGTGAATGGAGGCAGAACTAGAGTAGGAATCTTCATTATTTGAACTTTTGCTAAGCTTCGAGTGGCATAATGAGACCAAGAGAGGAATGTGATAATGGATGATTATGCACAATTACAGATTACGCTCAATGACTCTGTTTTGTCCACCGCCAATATTTTCATTGTTTCATACCTGCATGTCTGCTGCAGAGTGGAAATGTTAGGGAAGGAATGCTGTAGAAAGTTAAACAGGGTTTTATTGAACGTTACAGTCATGGTGTGGTGAGGAGAGGTAGAGGAGGATGATGGTTAGAGCTAATGTAATTTCAGCTTTGTGATGTGTGAAGACGTCTGGTCTCATTTGTCCACGTCTGTGACGCTGACATTAATCATGGATGACAGATGATGTGTGCGACATGAGCAGAAGTCAAAGGTTCTGTGCGACTGTAACTAACTCAGTCTCAATTCAGAAGTGGCCCCCACTTCCTCCAGCCGCCGCCGTGGCCATTGTCAACCACGAAGGCCAAACTCAACTGGAAAAATAACATTTAGTCTACTGAGGATTTCCTGTGTATGCTTCAGCTATTGTTTTGTTTTTCTGGAAAAAGATAAATAGAGAAAGAGATTCCACGGTGACTCACAACCTGATGTTGCCCAGGAAACAAAAGACGCATTTGATGAGACCTTCTAAATGCAACACCCTCGTCATGTCGCTGTGATGCAGTTGGTCTTTAAACGCATCCTTCGAAAGGAGCTGAGACGCAGCTGTGTGTATTTTCCAGTCAGTCTAGTGAATGTGAGTCACAGAGCTCCTTCTGAACTCATAGAGACAGATTGTTTTATTGCCTATTTAAATTATCTGCTTGATTATGCATATAGTAATATAATTTGGTAAAGACGTATGCATAAGTGGCTCCTGTACGTCCTGCAGCGATACATACGGCTTTTGTCTGTTGGGGTAAAAATAACCCTCTGGCAGATTATTGCCATAAATACTTAATACCCCTTTTTTTTTGCCACATCCACTTATTACCCTGGGATATGTTTAATAACACCATTTTAGAAGAAGTCAAGAACACATTATGTATGGGTTAAAATGAACGGTGAGTTCAGCATCTCTATCTCGGTATTAAAACTGAAGATACGCAGCATGTGGGCTGTATTATCTATAAAATACACTTTCATTTGCTTCAGTAACAATATTTATACCAGTGATAGTTAACTGCCACAGATTTACGAACTTAAATGTGTAATTTCCCACAGCTTCACTCTGATTACCCTGTACAGTAAATGGTAATCTTAAAAAATAATTTCCTGCTCGCTGCTCGCAGGGAAATGTTTCATCACCTTGGTGTTTCATCTAAACCAGTCATCTAGATTCAAGAACCTATTGTTGCTGTCAATGGATGTAGGATTATAGAGCTAAACAACCTCTTTGGGTCCATTATGATTGATTCACCTGCTCTGGAAAGCTATATAATTACTATATATACTCAGTTTCATTTTAGACGTGTTGCTTTTGTGCCTGTGGCGTTGATGTATTAGTGCTTCCACTGGCGCGAAGGACACTGTCTACCTGTTTGACTTTACCCAAGGGGAAATGTGACCTTTAGTGCACGTCAGCTGACACTATTTAAATTTAATGTAGAAGAGTCCTTTTTTTTTTTTTTTGCTTTAATAGACAAGAGGCTGTTGATGTTGACTTTTCATATTATCATGATGTTTACTATCTGGATGAGCAATGGGAGCAATTTTAAATGCAGGATGAGCCGCACAATCATACATTTTAATAAACGATTCTGTCAAATGCGCGGTTTGAGAAGAATGCCTTCGAAAACTGTAGATATGCATCAAAGGAAAATATGACTAAGCAAGCACGCCCAAGTCGGTGTTGCTGAAACACGAAAAATACCCTGTCAGTAATTTAGAGTGTGAGCAGTTTGTTAGGATCTGAAAACGATGGCAGCAGAATAATTATTTCTGACAAGTCGATTGATAGGGTGTTGGGCTGTTGACAAATTGCGGTAACAAAATCCAGTTTCTGTCAGCCACTTTTGTGTATTAGCCTTTCCCTTCTTTTTATGAATAAAACACTTGTAACATCAAAATTGACATCTGAATTGATACGATCTGTCATTTACAGTACATTACATATTTCTTTGTCAAATTTAGAGATCTGCTCACATGGCAGTTCAATTTAAAAAAAAAAAAGAAAGAGGGATGTCGCTGTTTTAAAATAGGAACAGTTGATAATATAAATGTCACTGTCACAGAGCAATGGAGTGTGCTGTGAAACTACTGGACAGAGACGACAGTTGTCACACACCTAACACAGACACCGTATCTGCAGTGAGGCTGCTCTTTAATATTTCTATCAATATCTTTTCAGATTTTCAGCAGCTCATACCGCAGAGCAGAGATTTCACTTTCCACCTGTGATCCAGCCGATGACTTCCCGTAATGACCAGTCATTTGTTTTCCAAATGCTGGTGCAGAAGTCTCAGTGATTGTCTGAAGTCGAAAGTGTGTGATAATGAAGTTCAGCGGTGCCGCAGGGAGGCGAGGGCATCCTGTTTGTGATTGTACGATTTGACTCTAGGGTGCAAAGAGCAAAGATCCAAACAGCGTCTCTAGGTTTCATGGTTGAAACATTGACTTTTCTCAATTGGTCCGCTGAGCCAGGATGAAGAAATCAGAGAAGCGCCTTTTGAATATCTGCTTTTCTTCAAATGAAAAAGAAACTAAAAGATAATGTCAAGAATAACCCAGCACGGTCTTGACTGGTTCCATCCGGATATTGTTTTTTTTTGTGGGAAATCGTTCTCTCTCATGCTGCTGTGCATCATCAATCAGAAAGAATAAAACGAGAACGCCTATAATAAATGCTTTTTAAAATACTTTCAAACATCTGAAAATTTCTAAATTGCCTCAACAAAATAACATCAACAGAGGCTCACAAAGCGTTCCCATAATGAGGACCTGAGCGCCCCCCCAAAGGGACAATTAGAGGCAATGAGAGAGTTCTGCTGACATCGCTGATCTGTGGAATAATTACCACCTCTGCCCTTTGTGTCGTCCCAGAGGAGAGGCCTTCTCCACCACAGCGGTGCATAAGTCTGCTGGAAACTTTCACACCTCTGTAATAAACACGTATGCAAGACACAAGTTTGTTGTAAATATTCAAGAATAGATGCGCAAAAGTCACTGGAGACGCACACCCAAAGTCTGAAGGACTAATGTTCCGGAGTTTCTTGTGAAAAACAAGTTCTTTGTTGATTTAAAATCATATTTTTTGTGTGGTTTATGCTTTTATAATGGGTTAATTAAAGTGTAACTTCATGCAGCATTTGGTGATTATTAATTTTTTAAGCTCAGTCGTATTTAAGTTGATTTCATAAATACCTGCCATCTGTCCATCAGTTTTTTTCCCCGCCGTCTCCGTCTGCACACAGCAGCAGATCACCGTAACAACTACATTTCCAGCTCCTGAGCAAAACACTTAAAGTCGGTCAAAAATAGTCGCGTACCTCACACTTCGGCAAAGGCTCGAGTGGGGTCCAAGTTCAGACTCCAACTCTGTCTGGAGACTTTGTGCCTCCGATCCAGCCAGTCAGCGCCGACTCCATTCCCCAGGCACAGTTAGTCACCTCTCAGTATGACGTAGGATTCAACGACTAAGTAATGAAAAACACTTTCAAGACCATTAAATTAAGCTTGACTGTTTGAAGGCATAAAAGCTACACTTGAACAAAACTTGAACAGTTGGATAATTGAAAAGTTTCTTGCCTAAATCAGTCACCGCACGGCAACTGGACCCTCTTGAAATTTCTCAGAAGTACATTCATAAATTATTTCTACATAATACTTATGGGGTTTTTATGGGTTTTAATATTTGATATTATGTTACTGAGATTTTAAAATGTTTACAAGATTGTTTTTACCCAAGGAAAGAAACATGCAACGTGTTACACGTTTTTATTTTTACTACATCCACCCCCTGTTTTGAGGGTGATCGCTCACCTTCACTACTATTTGATTTCTTGCCAGCTGCAAGATGCATGGGCCCACATCTGATTACATTTGATTTTTGTGAAATATTCGAGGCAGAAAATATCGTTTGTGCCACGGGATAAGAGCAGCGTGAATTGTGAGAGCTTTAAAATTGAGGAAATCTTCTCTTGAGTAATACATACTTAGTGTCAGCCACAGGAATAGGCCAGAATAGTATGATAATGTGCGTAACAGAAAAGAACAAGTCACTGTTCCCCCAGGTAACCAATGACTCCTTGTCAATTTAGCAAATTATATTTCCATTATTTTCTTTTCATTCCATTTATTAGAATGGTTGTGAAATTAATGAGGGGTATACACGCAATACAAATTTGCCGTGAAGTGCAGTTTTTTTTTCTTCCCCACCCTCCCCTTCTCTGCTAATCACATTCCTCTTGAAGGATAGGAGCGAAAAACAGGGTGGGTGGGTGGATTGGTGTGTGTGTGTGTGGGAGTCTGGGAAAGAGAGAGTGAGAGAGATAGAAGGTGTGCGTGTGGTGGGGAGGGGTTGCAAAGGGAAAAGTTGTGGGGCGAGTTAAGAGGACCCTTGGCAGCAGCTTTAAGAGTCATAGATAAAAGTGAGGGGGTAATGTGACGAGGCTGAGCAGGTGAGGAGCACTGAGATCAGCCTAGAGGAGAGATAATTACACAGAAGCACAGGGATTACCATGATTCTAGATGAAGTGGAAAAGCCATGCAAAGCATATTATTATGATGAGAGTAAGTAGAACTAGATCTGTATATAATTTATCCTCTGTGGCAGCATGAGAGGGGGGGATTGAAAAAAGAAAAAAAAACTTATTTATCCCTGGAGGAAGTTCAAGGTATTTAGGCCTAAATAACAAGCATGGTCACATCAAAGGGTGTCAGGCCACAGACAGAGCTCCAGCCTTTCTGTGAATATACCACGAGAGGCTGTACGATCTGTAAACAGATCTATGAAACGGTCCGATCTCCCATCCTATGTTTTTTTTAAAATTATTTTCTTTCTGTATTGCAAAAATACATGCAATACATTTATTTTACTCATCGTGGCTGTGAGTATTGATATTCAGGGTTGTGCTTACTAATCACTTCCAGCTATGCTGAACCCTAAGATATCAAAAATTCATACATTATGAAATATACATACAGGAGTACATACGTAATATGTGTTAAAATATTCATATGTGGTTCAGCGCAGGATCCCAGTACTTATGGTTTTCTACTTAAAAAGCCAAGAGGCTGATATGATACTGATATGGTGCTATGGAAACACGGGAATGTGAACAAACTTTTCACACTTGAACCACAGGCTCAAGGTGCAGTCTCATTTTAATTTTTATCCGCAGCAGTCGCCTGGCTCGCACAGTGGAGCATTAATGTCCCTTTACACATTTTTGCCAGCTGTGTTTTCATCAACATGTAGCATGTGCCCATTTGGCAAATTAGTCTCAGAGGACTGTGCTCTGTTCATGCACTGGCATGATGTAACAATCCTAACCCAAGATGTAATTAATACAAATGCTATTTGATATTTACTTAATATTCAGCGTGGTCTTACCACTTGAGTCACTTGCATTCATTTCTATTTCCTTATTCTACAGTTTTTCAGGCTTCTTGACTTTACGTCACATCCGAAGGCAGCAGAATGAAAAGCACAGCGAATACAGAGCCTGGATTGCTTTAGTGGTTTCCCTACAGGGAGAAAATTCAACATACATCAAATTACATCCACCCTGAATTATCCTGGAGATGTTCACATAACAACTGAACAGTGATAGAGTAAATAATAGAGTACGGAACGGAAGCATGAGGATGTTTACAGGATCCCCCCCCCAGGGTTGAAAACTGCTCTGATGAGGACTGCAGCCTCAAAAATAAGGTTGTAAACACAGCTTTTACATCAACACATTGGTTCATCCTGGTCGGATGCGCACTATAGATATTATCCTCTGATTATTTTAAAGGCACCATATTCCTCTGACTCAGTCTCAGCCTTAGCTGTGCCGCCAGGCCATAATTTATTTTTTCCTCACACACACACACAAAAAGCTAAATGTAACCGGTAGACGTGGTTTGGGTTGCTGCGCGGCAGATTGTGGATGAGTCACCTCATCGCCGAGGGCCCGTGGGCTGGCAGGACGCCTCACAGGTGTCAGGATAGCAGGATGGCGCTTTCAGACCAAAGCTGATTGGACCCCACAGTGAAGCCAATGAAGTCTGGTGGCAGAAACCGTGCGCTAAGTCTCTTGACAGAGAGACTCCCTGGTTCCCACGACTGCAGCAACAAGAGGGAAAGAGCGATGGTTGTTAAAGGAAAGTAATTCTCCTTGTGATACTGAAGTGAAGGTCGACCTGGGGGGTGAAACCAGGGTACAGTAGCTTCAGCTTTCATAAAGGTTTACACAGACTAAAATGTAAGGCTGAGTGGGTGGGTGGGTGTAGTTTGCATGTTCTCCCTGTGTCTGCAGAGGGGCTTCCTTCCACAGTCCAGAGACATGCACATACATGTAGGTTAATTGGAGACCAGTCATTGCCCGTGGTGCCTGGATGTGGGTGTGTGTGCATTGTTTGTTTCTGTGTGTGGCTCTGTGGTAGACTGGTGACCCGTCCTCATCCTATGTCAGATGCTGACTCTAAATGGATAAGTGGTATAGATGATGGATGGATGGGAAGGGTTAGCACATAGACATCACACAAGGGTCAGAGTCGTGTCTTTGCGGTTAAATTGAAAGAAAAATCAAAGATCAATAAATCAGCATCAGTGAGACTGTAGAGCTCGTCCAGGAGGAAAGAGGACAGTTGTCAGTGATTCTTCCTCACCTAATTTAGGAGTTAGGACAGGGGTCGGCAACCTTTAGCATTCAATGAGCCGTTTGGGCCGTTTCCCACCATATCAAAACCCACAAAAAAAAAAAAAAAAAAAAAAAATAAATAAATAATAGCTCATCAAAATTATCTCACCTGGTTAATGTGATACTGCCTCTGAACTTCACTGCACGGGTTGTAGGTTGTAAGACGTTACTTTGATTTTCACGATTGAAAGTTCTCATCCGTGAGACGAAGGCGATGTTTACTTTTTCTGTAGTTCATGGAAGAAAAAAGTTTTGTTTTAATGTCACATGAACACCTCAATCTCCAAAGAAATAACTACAGTATGAACAAAGTGAATTGCCATTATTTAGCCTGTCTTTTTTTTTTTGTCCCAAAATGAGCTCGCCCTCTCTAACCACGAGAGCCACAGCAGAGGGACGAAAGAGCTGCATCCGGCTCCGGAGCCGCAGGTTGCCGACCTCTGAGTTAGGAGAAGCTGAGCTGCCTGCAACCCATAATCCTCTGAGGGAGTTTCCATCAGGTCGCTCCCTCTGCTTGTTGTTGCTGCTCTGCTGCTGATTGGTTTGTTTCAGGGAGAGGGTTCACCAAACTCTGACTTTACTGAGCTGTGCATGAGGAGATAAAAGGCCATCAGTAGAACACAGATACCATTGCTTTCCAAAAAAAAAAGCCTTGATCCTCCTCCTCCTCCTCCCCCCTCCTCCATGATGAATGCATTGGCAGAATATGAGCATCTATTTAAAAAATAGAAAAACACCAAAAAGGCTAAACAACATGAGCTGACGTGGCAGGAAAATACTGAATCAATAACTAGAAGAAAAAATGTGTATCTAGCATGTTTTAGTTGTGTAGGTGCAACACAACAGGCACAGCAACATACAACATGAAATATACGGACAACTTGTTTATGCCTGCCTAATTAGCAGCATCAGCCTGCCAGTGTTTTATATAATTTGAAAGCAACACATTTTCAAGTCTCCATAGTCTGATTTTTCTCTTCAGTATTTTTTAATGAGATTTTCCATGTAACAAAAAATGAAGTAAAATAAGGATAAATACTGTACAAATGTAAGGCAGGAGGCTGAAAAAACTAAATAAAATAAATGCAAGGCCATACCGTGTGTACTTCACTGATTGAATTAATTGAACCTTGCACAGATTCAATTAACCCTGTTGTGCTGAGCCCCTGACCTTTTGGCCACCTAGTGGCGACTTTTGGTATTAATCTCATTTTCCCTCCTCCATGTGCTACAGCTAAAAGCTAGAAGCTAAAAGCTAGAAGCTAGCAGCCTAGCAGCCTAGCAGCCTAGCAGCCTGCAGTGAGCAGTGTTTTCCTTTACGTTCAGCCTTGGAGTAGATTTGTCCGTAAGTATTGTTTGTAAAAAGTGATTTTGAACATGTTTACAATGTCAGCATTTTATGTATATTAATGTATTGCATGTAAGTAAATTCTGTTCTGTACTGTTCAGTTTTACAGAAACAGCATCAGTAAAAAACCACACAACTGAAGACGGTTTGGCTGAGTTTTTGTACGCTATCTGTCTAGCCTCGTTCAGATACGCGAGAGTGAGGACAGAATAGTAAAAGGACATCCACACGGCGGGCGAAGACACAGGAATCAAACACTGAGCAGCTACGCCATGGAGAAAAAAGATGACGCTGATAAGACGCAGCAACACTTGGAAGTCAGGTCAGAAGCCTCTGGCTCTAAGTCATCAAGCAGATCAAGCAGATCAAGCAGATCTTCAGCCAGCGCAGCGGCGACCAAGGCAAGGGCCAAGGCCGAAGCGGCTCGTGTACAGGTCTCATACGTCGAAAAGGAGGCTGCTATGATGAGGGAAAAAGCCCGAGTGGAAGCAGAGCAACAGAAAATGTTGGCTGATACAGCACAACGCAAAGCAGACTTAGAAGCCAGTCTGTATGTGCTGCAGACAAAGAAGAGTGCCACCGTAGCCTCAGCTGAAGCAGCGGTCTACGAAGCGGCAGCAGAGGACCAAGTCGATCCTCTTGAAGATTTAGCCCAGGTTGCTATTGAACGCACAAGTGAGTATGTTCAGGCTCACTCCGCAACACAAAGCATTCAACGTGAGCCAGTCTTGCAGCAAACACCTGTCACACCCTACCATGTTGAACAAAAGGCAGATTACGCTGTTCCACCAGTTAAGTCAGAGAGTCCTCTCTTCAAGCGGAGAATTAAAGGTGAAGCTGTCGATGACGAACAAAGGGGACATTTTTCACAACAGCTGCCTCCCTTCAAGTCTCCTGCAGCTAGCCCACACAAGTATCCAGGTGAAGCTCCACAAATGACAGATTTAGCCAAATACCTAGTCAGGAGAGAGATGGTGAGTTCTGGGCTGTTAAAATTTGATGACCGTCCAGAAAACTACTGGGCTTGGAAATCTTCCTTCCAAGATGTTATGATAGGTCTTGACCTATCAGCTAGAGAAGAGCTTGACCTATTGATCAAGTGGCTTGGTCCACAGTCCGCTTCGCAAGCAACGAGGATCAGATCTGCTCATGTCCACAACCCTGCAGAAGGTGTTCGGACGATTTGGCGGCGATTAGAGGACACATATGGCTCTCCTGAGGTCATTGAGCATGCCCTCCTACAAAAACTGGAGAATTTTCCAAGAATCACTAACAAAGACAGCCAACACCTCAGAGAATTAGGAGACTTACTTGTAGAGGTAGAGTCAGCAAAGGCAGGCGGCCACTTACCCGGTTTAGCTTATCTTGACACTTCACGAGGAGTCAATCCTATCATAGAAAAGCTTCCATATGGCCTACAAGAACGCTGGGTTATGCAAGGCTCCAAATACAAAGAAGAATATGGTGTTTCCTTTCCACCCTTCAGTTTCTTTGTAGATTTCATCTGCAACCAAGCAAAGATCAGGAATGATCCAAGTTTTGCCTTTTCCACACCCAGTAGCTTCAGCTATTCTAAGGCAGAGAAGCCTATGAGGTACAACAGTCAGAGAGCTGTCTCAGTGAGGAAAACTGAAGTATCTTACCTTCCTTCAGCTTGCCAGGAAAACACATCTGGGAAAACAACAGAGGAACCTCATGAACGGTGTCCATTACACAACAAGCCCCATCCTCTAGCAAAGTGTCGTGGTTTTCGAGGCAAACATCTAGATGAAAGGAGAGCTTACCTTAAGGAAAAGTCCATTTGTTTCCGGTGCTGCGCATCCACAAAACACATGGCTAAGGACTGCAAGATTGCTGTAAAGTGCAGAGAATGCAACAGTGACCGACACATTTCTGCATTGCACCCAGGTCCAGCTCCTTGGTCTCAGGAGGCTCAAGAGACGGAGCAAGAGCATGGCGGGGAGCGAGAAAATGATTCACTTCTTCAAGTCACGTCAAAGTGCACAGAGATCTGTGGTGATGCTCCTGGTCCAAAATCATGTTCCAAAATCTGTTTAGTCCATGTGTATCCTGCTAATCATCCAGACAAGGTTCAGAGAATGTATGCAGTTTTGGATGACCAAAGTAATCGGTCGCTAGTCAAATCTGACTTCTTCAACCTCTTTGGTATCAGTGGAGTTCCATCCTGCTACACCCTGAAGACCTGCTCAGGTATAATGGAGACAGCAGGGAGAAAGGCTAACGATTTTGTTGTTGCATCACTTGATGGAAAAATCCAGGTAGCACTCCCTTCTCTCCTTGAGTGTAATATGATCCCGGACGATAGATCCGAAATTCCTACCCCTGACATTGCTCAGTACTTTCCACATCTTGCACCTGTTGCTGACAAAATCCCACCAGCCGACTCCAGTGCTCCCATTCTGCTGTTGCTAGGACGAGATGTTCTGAGTGTTCATAAAGTGCGAGAGCAGCGCAATGGCCCACATGATACTCCATATGCACAGCGCCTGGATCTAGGATGGGTGATTGTTGGCGAGGTGTGCTTGGGAGGAGCTCACAAGCAAACCAACGTGAACGTCTACAGAACAAATGTGTTACAGAATGGACGCACCTCATTTCTAGTGCCATGTACAGGATCGATCCGTGTGAAGGAGAAATACAGCAGTCCCACACAGCAACTTCATCTCAGCTCAGCTGAAGCAGACGAAGTCACCAAAACAGATTATCTGGGAGACACTGTTTTTCAAAAGAGTCCACATGATGATAAACCTGCATTATCAGTTGAAGATACAATCTTCCTGCAAATCATGGACAGAGAGGTCTACATCGATGAAGATAACCACTGGGTGGCACCACTGCCTTTCCGAACGCCACGGCGGTTTCTCCCTAACAACAGAGACCAAGCCCTGAAGCGTCTCACCAACCTGCGGCACACATTGCAGAGGAAGACAGAAATGAGAGAACAGTTCATTGACTTCATGAAGAAAACATTTGAAAACGATCAAGCAGAAGCAGCCCCACCTCTGACACCTGGCGAGGAGGCCTGGTATCTCCCCATTTTCGGAGTTTATCACCCCCAGAAACCGGGTAAGATTCGGGTTGTCTTCGACTCAAGTGCTCAGTGCGAGGGGATTTCCCTGAACGATGCACTTCTGAGCGGACCAGATCTCAATAATATGTTGATTGGTGTTTTGCTCCGCTTTCGTCAGGAGCAGGTAGCTATCACCGTCGATGTTGAGCAAATGTTCTACTGTTTTCGGGTCAGGGAGGACCACAGAAATTATCTCAGGTTCCTTTGGTTCCAAGATAATGACATCAACAAAGATATTGCTGAGTTCCGCATGAAGGTGCATGTTTTTGGTAATAGCCCTTCGCCGGCCGTAGCCATTTACGGGCTGAGACGAGCAGCTGAACTCGGCGAGGAGGAACACGGCTCAGACGCGAAGCAGTTCATCTTTCGACATTTTTATGTGGACGACGGACTCGCTTCTGTGCCTAGCGAAGAGGAAGCCATCGACCTCTTGAAAAATGCACGAAGCATGATGGCAGAGTCAAATATCAGGCTTCATAAAATAGCCTCCAACCATCCACAGGTCATGAATGCATTCCCATCAGAGGAGAGAGCCAATGACCTCAAGAACTTAGATCTGAGTGCTGATCCTCTGCCTCTTCAGAGAAGCCTTGGAGTAAGTTGGAACTTACAGACTGACAGCTTCATGTTTCAAGCGGCACCGCACGGCAAGCCCTTCACACGGAGAGGAATTCTTTCTGTTGTCAACAGTCTGTACGATCCCCTTGGGTTTGTTGCCCCTGTGGTGATTCAAGGGAAATCATTATACAGGGAACTTACCTTGGAGCAGCAAGCATGGGACGAACCTCTACCGGCAGACAGGGAAGTGCAGTGGAGGAATTGGACTGACTCACTCAGCGAACTTGAACATCTCCAAATACTCAGAAGCTATGTTCCAGTGTCATTGTCTTGCACTCACAGGAGAGAGATATGTATCTTTTCAGATGCATCTACTATGGCTATAGCAGCGGTCGCATACCTCAGAGTCATAGACACTGATGGCCAGTGCCATGTCGGCTTCATCATGGGCAAGGCGAAGCTAGCACCATCTTCTGCTCATACAGTTCCACGCTTGGAACTATGCGCAGCCGTCTTAGCTGTCGAACTGGCTGAACTGATTACAGAGGAGAGCGACATGGATCTACACAAAGTCACATTCTACACGGATAGTAGAATCGTCCTGGGATACATTCACAACATCACTCGCCGATTCTATGTGTATGTGGCGAACAGAGTGACCAGGATAAGAAAGTCTTCAACACCAGACCAATGGCATCATGTCAGTACTGATCAAAATCCAGCAGATCAAGGAACAAGGTGCATTCAGGCAGCTCACCTGCAGCACAGCATTTGGCTCTCAGGCCCTGACTTTCTAAAACAGGCTGATTTGGAGGTGTGCGAGCCAACAGAATCCTTTGACCTTGTGGAGCCATCGTTGGATACAGAGATTCGCCCTCAGGTCATATCTCTTGTCACCAATGTTGCAGAACAGATGTTAGGGTCGCATAGATTTGAACGTTTCTCAAGTTGGAAATCCCTTGTAAGAGCAATGAAAATGCTCATCCACATTGCAAAGTCATTCTCTAAGACTTCTCACACAGGAAAGTGCGCAGGCTGGCACTGCTGCAACAGTCTGCACTCCACAGACCTCTCACAAGCAAAAACAGTGATCATTCAGTGTGTACAGCGTGAAGTCTATAAAGCAGAGATTGAAAGTCTCTCAAAAGAGAAAGCGGTTCAATCACAAAGTCCTCTTAACAAACTCGACCCCTTTATTGACCAGGAGGGGTTGCTGAGAGTCGGAGGTCGTTTGCAGTCAGCTGATCTCTCAGAAGCAGAGAAACATCCCCTGATAATCCCAGCCGGTCACCATGCTGCTGTACTGCTAGTCAGGCATTACCATGACCAGGTAGCTCACCAAGGCCGTCAGTTCACCGAAGGGGCCCTACGTACAGCAGGACTGTGGATTGTTGGAGCTAAGAGGCTCATCGCCAGCGTGGTGCATAAGTGTGTCACCTGTAGGAAGCTGAGAGGGCGGATGGAGGTACAAAAAATGGCTAACTTGCCTGCAGACAGAGTCGTCGTAGACCCACCTTTCACACACGTCGGCCTGGATGTGTTTGGGCCGTGGAACATCACATACCGTCGCACAAGAGGCCACAGTCCTGAAAGTAAAAGATGGGCCGTAATGTTTACTTGCTTAAGCACCAGAGCAGTGCATCTGGAAGTTGTGGAGTCAATGTCGACCTCTAGCTTTATCAATGCCTTGCGTCGGTTCTTGTCAATCAGAGGACCAGTGAAACACCTCCGGTCAGACCAAGGCACAAATTTCGTTGGGGCCTGCAAAGAGCTAAAGATCAACGTCAATGACCCAGAAGTCAAACAGTACTTTCAGGATCAAGGCTGTACATGGACGTTCAACACACCGCATTCATCTCACATGGGCGGTGTGTGGGAACGTATGATTGGTGTTGTGCGACGCATACTCGATGGTCTCCTGTTGAAATCCTCAACTACTCGCCTCACACATGAGGTGTTGACCACCCTAATGGCTGAAGTTATGGCTATAATGAATGCCAGACCATTGGTTCCCGTCTCGACCGACCCTGAAACGCCTGAAGTTCTCTCACCTGCAATGCTTCTGACCCAGAAGGCCAGTGTTGTGTCAGTGCCACCTGGAGACTTTGAACTCAAAGACCTCTATAAAAGCCAGTGGAGGCAGGTTCAAGGTCTTGCAGACTGTTTCTGGAAAAAATGGAAGCAAGAGTACCTTGCAACATTGCAAACCAGAAGAAAATGGCAGGGCGAGAAGCGAAATGTGCAGGAAGGCGATGTTGTCTTGCTTAAAGATGGCCAAGTCAAACGCAATGAGTGGCCCATCGGGCGTATTGTGAAAACTTTACCAAGTGCTGATGACCGAGTACGAAAAGTTGAAGTCAAGATCGTGAAGCAAGGAGTCGCTAAAACATATTTCAGGCCTGTTACGGAGGTAATCGTACTCCTACCCGAAAATGGACAGAAGAAATAATGGATAGTGGTATATTTGTAAATATACCAGGCGGGGAGTGTGCTGAGCCCCTGACCTTTTGGCCACCTAGTGGCGACTTTTGGTATTAATCTCATTTTCCCTCCTCCATGTGCTACAGCTAAAAGCTAGAAGCTAAAAGCTAGAAGCTAGCAGCCTAGCAGCCTAGCAGCCTAGCAGCCTGCAGTGAGCAGTGTTTTCCTTTACGTTCAGCCTTGGAGTAGATTTGTCCGTAAGTATTGTTTGTAAAAAGTGATTTTGAACATGTTTACAATGTCAGCATTTTATGTATATTAATGTATTGCATGTAAGTAAATTCTGTTCTGTACTGTTCAGTTTTACAGAAACAGCATCAGTAAAAAACCACACAACTGAAGACGGTTTGGCTGAGTTTTTGTACGCTATCTGTCTAGCCTCGTTCAGATACGCGAGAGTGAGGACAGAATACCTGTACCAGGTACAGTACAGCAAAGCAGCTCTAGTATGATGAGCTCATGTGACCTGACAAAAAGCTACAGGGAGAATGTCCATGGTCCTTTACTTTTGTCAGTTTCTCTGTCTTTAACAGAAGGGTGAAAACAATTTTGTCCTCATCTATACAGTATATGTTCAGATTTGACCCCCACCTGTTCCTGTCAGTATAGCCACCCCACCCCCTTCAACCTCCAGCACTTACAGAGCCAGAAGAAGCTGCCCCCAGTGGGTCACTTATTGTGGAGGGTATTACTGGATGATGCTCCTCTAACCCCCACCCCCCTCCAGGACACACAGGTTTATGTGTATGAGGGGCTCGTTATTCAGATTAAATGACACATGCTCATTCATCCTCCTTTTTTGCAAGTGTTAGCTCAGTGACATCCATTTTAGCTGGCACACTGATTTTCTTGTTGTGGTACAATTCTTTTTAAGTGACTGCTGTCACTTTTTTCAGATTCCTCGTCGTCCTTGAGACATCACAATAGGTGACTCAGAGTTTTTTCCGCAGCACAGCTTACCTCAGAGTGATGTAGTTCAGCAGTTGCCCCTGACTTACAATGAAACTAAGCAATTCAATGTCAGTTTTTTTGTTGCTGCCTTTGCTCCCTGTGAAATAGCTGTACAAAGTGTGCTCAGAGAAATAAATTGAAAGACACAATTTGGAAATGGACCACGTAAGGCTGCGGATACAGAAGGGAAAATTAGATTCACAACAGCTGGAACATCAGTTAATGATTGGATGAGGCACTCACAGGTTGAATAACACTGGAAATCATTTCCTATTGCACTGCATATGTACTTACAAGAGAATAAAAATACACTTCATAACAAGAAAGGCATGTTTTATTCAATTGGCTTTAAAGGGTTGAGTGGTCAAGTGATGGTAGTATTGTGTCTTCTGTCAGTGTGTCAGAGTGTGTGTGAAAGGTGTGGTAAATAAGACCATGTTGTGTATCATGGGGTGGGCATAATTAGGGATGCACAGGTCCGATATTAAGATTGGATATCGGCCCAGTTATTGACTAAATAGCTAGATCCATTATCAGATAATGAGGCTGCTTACTCATTTACTTCAATTCAGGATCATCCCTAATACACAATCCAACAACTCCACTACGGATGTAATTTAGCACATGTGCTAAATCCGGTGTATTTACTGTGGGTACTTTAGCACTCACTGTTCATTAATATGCATTTTCCTGACTAAATAAACAAATAAAGTAAAGTAAAACGCTCTCGTGGACAAGTTGTGACCTGCACATTCACCACGCAATGAGATAATAACAAAACGTTACCAAACAGAGCTGTTTTAGAGGTAAATTCAGACTGCTTGCTGAAACCTTGCTGGTTTTGCATGAATTTACCTCCAAAACAAGTCTGTCTCGTAACGTTCTGTTATTATCTCATAGTGTGGGGAATGTGTAGGTCACAACTTGTCCACAAGAGTGTTTTGGAGTTGTTGGATTGTGTATTTATGTTTATAGTTTGGTGAGGGAAACCATTAAATTCCATAAGACATCGTAGCGTACTGTAGCTCTGAGCAGCTCACGGCTCTGCTCCGCCGTTCTAAAGATAGCTTGCACCGACAGTTAAAACTATAGGGATTATGGCTGTTGGCCAATTTGCCAAAATGTTGAACTATCCCTTTAAGGAGTATCAGACATTTCAAAGTGATGTCAGGTATCTTCTTTCTAGAAAAAGCCTGAGCCTATGAAGTCACTAGAACAAGGTTTTGAGCCTCCCAGTCGTCTGCTCCACCCTTGGCTCGTGTCCTGCAGGGAGCAGAAATGGACCGGGCTGTGGATCAGGATGAGGGGTCAGCAAATGGGGCTGCAGGGGGACCGTCTGTCACCAAGCAGGTAACCATGGAGGTTGTCTGTGATGAAACCAGGATAAAATTTTCCATGGAATAAAACGAAACACACACATACGCACACACACACACTGTGTTCATATATATAGCAGAGCAGACCAGAACAGATGGTTTCCTACAAGATGTGCTCAGTATCATTGATGTTATATAGAAAACTCCAGCTGGCATCAAAATAAAGTGAAACACACCCACTATACTGTGTGTAAAATAAATGATAGGAGAGGAGAGGATACTGTTCACTGATTGATTGTGCAGAAAAACAGAAATGCTCACAACAGATAATCATCGTGGAAAGATAAAACATCCAAGTGTGATTCTGATCACCCTCTCCACACCGACAGAGACTGAGATCACATCATTTGTGTGATATCTGTGCATGTAGCTTCAGTATTTACCGACTCTTTAGGAAAAAGACATGTCACGTCTGACACTTCCATCAGCGTGCTGCTGCCATAGTGACTGACTCAGACTTAAACTGAACCGACTTCGTGAAAAGTGAAAAACCCAGCGTTTCCTTCAACCAGCTGAGTCTCCGCTAAGCCACTTTCAAAAACAAAGGGAGCACATCAAGATTCAGATGCGAGTACAAAAACACAGACTTATTATTCTCACATGTGCAGCCAGCCAGCCTCATCAACTTGACACCATTGATGTCCCTGCAAAGGAAAGTCTTTATCAGACTCCGCACTTCCAACATTAGATTGCTTTCATTAGTCTTTTCCTAATGACAGAACTTCAGTGCAGCCTGCGGTTGGCTCAGGTAGTGTGCTCAGCCCCCTTTTCAACGTACTCCTCTGTTCTGTCAATAATCCCAGAGTGTTACCAATCAACAGGATTTTCCTGGACAGCGATTGCTACCAATTTTATTTTGATGAGATGGGTGAGTTAATTTCCGGCGCCGCTTCGACACTTTTCAGTCGGTCTCTCAGTTCTGTTCTCCCTCCCTGCCTGACACTGAAGCATCCCCCTCTCCTGCCAACAGAAGTGTGGAGGGTATTTTCACAGTGAGCGCAGCTAGATTTCACGCACAGCAGTGGATCTGACATCAGTGAATCTTTTTGTGGAGCCAAATGTCCTCTGATCAGTGTGTTCAGCTCCATCACCGTGATAGTTCTGGTGCAGGTTAATACTTTTTAGGGTTTCATTCACACTGGCATACAATGTGTGGCAATAATCGCAGTAAGGGTCAGCGGCAAATAAGGGTTGGCAAGATAAGCAGTTCATATCTTACTCTTTTTTTTAAAGCATTAGATTTGTTAAAAAGCCTATTTTGTATTCAAAATTACTTTTGAACTATTTTTTTTAACAAAAGTAAGACTGAATGCCCCTAAATATGTAAAATGGTGTGACTATGGAAGAATTATAGGCTAATATTTCATGCTTGTAAAAAATTATACTTCTGAAAACATTAAATTTAAATAGATTTTTTTCCTGTATATATATATTTCTTACTATAATGGGAAGAAAAATCGTATTTAATCATAATTGTTCCAGAAACAAGTTGTTGAAGCTTCATTACAACAGTCAACAGGCACAAATTTCTTACAAATGTGTTTGTGCATAGTTCATACAACTTTGCAGTGACAGATGGTGGTGTGTTCACTCAGTGGAGGAAGATGTGGCACTGTCACCAGAGCTTGAAAAATTGTGTGTTCATAAAGAACAACATATGGTTTTCTAAGAGATGAAAAACACACAGTGTGTTGAAATGCCACATAATCATCAGCACCAATTTATACTTCAAATCTATTTTTCTGCACATTGTGGAGAAGAAGCACAGATAGTTCATGAAGCCACAAGTGTTGGCAGGTAACCTCCACTACTCCCACTCACTATTCTATTGTAAGTATTACTGTATTGTGTGGAGCACCATTATCATTATTCAGACATCATATATATGAGTAAAAATGTTATGAACAGCACTCACAAGGAACCAGGTAGAGTAAAGCCTGATGGCTGATTTAGAAAGACTAAAAATCAAATAGCAGATAGAATTGTTTTATTCATGATGGGATACACTGCTGACTGTGACAACACTATAAACTTGTTTCATAAATACATTTCATTCTGTGATAGAGAGTTATTAAGAGGTATTGTAAATTGGTATTGCAGGTGAAACACAGAAAAGCAGGCAAGCGTGACGCATTATGAAAACACCCCTGGGGGGGAAACTGGATCTCAAAGGTCTCAAGCAAAGTTGTGCAGCAGGTAGAGAACACAGGGTTTCATCTAACAAAAGCCCCATGACATCAAAGTTTGTGAAATTTTTTGATGCCCTCAAAAATGTCACCCAAGTCCTGAGATTTCCATCCTAAATGGAGCTTGCAAGGTGGATAAATATGCTTTCATTTTTCATCCTCTGTCTTGCCAAGGAAAGCAAACTATCCCCCATTTCCTAAGGTCTTTGCCAATAAAGACAGAAATTTGATATCTTAAGATAACAGAAAATGATATTACCCAGAAGCCATAACTGAGTCCTGTCAGAAAGGAGACAGGGTGAGTGATTGCCCCCAGTTATGCAAGAGCTGATCTATCCCATTAGGCTTTGGTGTAGGCGCGAGCCCAGAGCTTGTGCCGCCGAGGCTCACTAGCGGTTATTGCCTGACATGAAAATTCTTCTTCAAGCGTAAAGTGTCAGAAAGTAGGATTGATGCTTCTGCTCATTATTGCTTCTGCATTTTGGGATGAGAAAAGTAATATTAGCGTGGAAGAGGGGGGGAAAAAAAAGAATCGCAAAGCTCTGTGATTGATATTACTAGAGACTTAGTGTCAGCAGAGACTTGAACCGATATAAATGAAAGGACGGCATAATAAACTGAAGATAAATAACCATAAGACAGAAAAACAGCATACAGGTGGATAATGTTACTTTTATTTTATTTCAGCTTGAATTGAGGAGAGGAAAATATGTACAAATCCTTTCACTATACACACACATTCACATAAACACTCACTGTAGTAGCCTAATATACTTGTATATGGCTCTCAAGAGTGTTATGACCAAGTTATCTGCTTGATATTGTCCATGCTCTGTGGCCTCCGGTTAGACCATATTTTACAGCGCTGCTTTAAAAGAGCTGTGTTTTAAATTCTGTGTCTGTTACACTGAACAATAGTGTGTGTGCGTGTGCGTGTGCGTGTGCGTGAGAGAGAGAGGAAGAGTTCATAATAATCCATATATACTTTTCATTATTTGTTTACATACTGTAGCCGTAATATGACAGGAACCAATGAGGGAACACAAGGAGGGAGAGTGGGATGAATGAATGAACTATAGCTTAGTGAGTATAGGGAAGAGGGAATGAGTGAGTGATTTCGGACACAGCCTCTGTGTTAATTACTGTAACCATGACAACCACGGGGCTAAAGTCTATCCACCTTTTATACCTGAGGTCATCGCTGTAGAAACGATTATTGGTGCAACTTCCTGTGTGACACCGGAAGTAGCAGTAAGCCACTAACTAACCGGGGTTGGGGTCCAGGGTGTTATTCCGAACGTTTACTTTCATGTTTCGGAATGCCGGCCCTTGACTGTGTCATTCCGAACATGAAAAAATGTCCGCCATCGAAAGGATTAAGGCTCCTGGCACCTAGAGAGATCAGGGTTCGACTGATCATGGGTCAGTTATTGATCCATGATGGTCGTGGAGCGCTCGTATTTAAAAGTCAGCGCAGCTTCTGGCTGCTTCGGGTGGAGGACTTGAACTGTTTGGGACATGTCAGACCAACAGGTCTGCTGGTGGTGACATTGTTGGGGGCAGGACATCGGGAAATGGACAGGGCTGAAAGGGAGGAGAGGCGTCATTGAGTGTGTGTGTGTACAACATGCGTGTGTGTGAGAGAGGAGAGAGGAGTGAGGGGAAGCACCGCGCGTCACAGAGGAGAGGAGGAATGCACTGTAATGAATGTAATGAAACGATAGCAATGCATTAGAAGTGTGTCATGTCTTTCTGATTGAAATAAACATTAGGCCAAATAATGGATGTTTTTCCCATAACTCTGTGGGGTGTGTGGGTGGGAAACACTGACAACGATCATTAAAACTACAGAACAATCCACATTTGCCTTTCAAAGTGTGGCAGTAGTGTGGCTGCAAGATCTGTAATGAACACCCTGCTCACACCTCTAATGTGCAGCGGTGTCATGAGGTCTCATTTGAGCTGCAACAGGTGGTGTTTTCATCATGTGTTTTATGTCTCAAACGCTCGAGGAAAGTGGATTAGCATGTACCGTTCTCTTCTAAAAATACTGTGCAAAATGTACAGGAAGATATACGGTTAAACTTAACTAATTGATGATTTGTATTTAAAAAAAAAAAAACAGGATTATTGATATTTTTTTATTATTTTTCATAGTGTACTAATTGAAAATGGAGGCTCGCCCTTGTATACAGCTTTTTCCCATACAGCCTTCAGCTATAGAGCAGCACTGTAGTTTCTGAGCACATGCGATTGTCAGTTTTTATGACAGTTTGACAGCGTATAGAACCTTTATTGTTTGTTTTTCTATTAAAGCAAACAACCAAGGCTGTGTTTTCAAAATAAAAAAAGAGAAATATATACTGTATATATTTTTCATTTTATAAATCCCCTCCGATCCTTTCAGCCCTGAAGCCTCAAGGCAAGTTTGGATCACAGGATTCCTTGAACACGAGGTCCAGTAAGCCTGCTGTTGGAGAGGCACGATTTAAGGAGACAGTACAGGTCGTAGCAGATGGTTTGGAACAAACAAACAAACAACGTATATGGTGGTTCAGGTTTAGGTTCCAGGAGGACTTGTTGTGTCATGGTGGTTTATTGGGGGTGATGGCAGTCATCTGCTGCAGACATCTTTCACCCTCACCAAATCAGACTCCAAACGATTTGGATGAACAAATACTCTTCCTGATAAGAGAATAAATATGTGACCCTTTGAATAAGTTAGCTCAGACTCAAGTTCAGGAGACGAGCGGACCATTTGTCATAATGTATCTGCTATATATCGATTCAAGTAGCAGAGAATTCACTACACATTTAAAAGCCTCTTAAAGGCCGGAGGTGAAGACAGTGAATCCACTTTCAGCTGTGCAATCACCTACAGTTTTCACTTCATTCATACTGTAAAATGGAAAGAAAAAATAACCCTCAGCACTCGGCTGTTAAGATAGATTTCCACTGAAACTTCAAGGTGAACCATGCCCCACTCACTTAACAGGGAACTCACTCACATGGTATTAACAACAATATTTGGAGCTTCTTGGTGTAAATAGTAAAGGTGGAATTTACTCTTCGCTGAGAAGAGACGTATAATGTGAAATATGGGGCAGTGAACCAGTGAATTAAAGAGTAGGCTACAAGTTATTTTACCACGGTTTAATACGTCTCATTAAACCCTTATTCTTAGAAAAATAAGTTGATCCCAAAGTGGTAATGAAACCACCTATCGGTCAGATGTCAGTCACATCTGCTAACATTGTTTAACCAGCTTTCCTTTTCTCATCCACAGCTGTTATTACTTCTTTTTCTTCAACTATTTTTTTTTTCAACTCACCGAAAATAAGCATATTTCACTCCGAGATGGTATTAGAGTGAGTCTCAGCAGCACCTCTTTTGTAATTGAATCACCCCCAGTAAGTAATAACGGCCACAGAGAGAGATACATGTGTAAATAAATCCTGGTGACTGGGTTTTTTTTAAACCATAACACTGTCGGTGCTGTTGACGTGGGTTCAGACACCGTTGGAGCCACATGCTGTCTACAAATCAAAGACAACAAAGACAGATGGGAGGTGGAAGGAAGCCCCCTCCTCCCCCCGTCCCTCAGGGGGGGGAGAAGGCCTTATGTCTCAGTTTCACTGCGACAATGGAGCACGTGCCGTTGGGATCGTCGCTATTGTTCGCTCACACAGTGTGCATCAGCTGACCGAGAAAAACTACATCACATCCCGTCTCAGAGCTTATTGATCTTGAGTTACAGGGGGGGGGGAGGCTTCACGGTATCTTAACGGATGAGGAGGTTGCCTGGGCGATACTCTGTTGTGCGAGGGGCCCCCAGCGACCCCGACGTCTGCCAGGTGCATCATTCAAAACAGGAACAGGAAAGTGAAGCTTGTGTTTCCACCAATCACGTCAACACATTCGCTGACGTTAAACTGCGCCGACCAATCGAACTTCAGAGTGTACATTCAAGTTTTGTTCCCTTTCTGTCATCTATTGCCAGGTGAACGAAGCTTTAAATAGCACTCTTATTTTTACTGATGAAAAATAAAATCCCTGAGGAAAAGTTTATAAAATTCAGTACTTTGATAAAAGCCAGACAAATGTGAGACGGTCGACTGAAACCTAAGAGCAGAGAGTAATGATAACATTAGTCAGAGGCCGTGAAACTTCGATAAAGATAATTTTTGTTTTGAGTCTACTTTGATAATGAAGAAAATGTGCACTGGTCAGACACTGTTTAGATAAATGGTTTTAACTGGAAAGTATCCAAGGACTCTTACACAGTTCAGTCTGCATCTGAAGAATGCCATCTGTGAGCGCACAAAAAAAGACAAATGTGGAACAAAAAAAAGTTGCTTCATTAAAAATAATATATTCATGTTACATAAGATTCATTTGAAGCAATTTTTATTCAATAGTGTGGCACTGAAAATCTCTAACAGAGCATTTGTAATTTAACTAAGGTTGTCTGTTTGCATTTGAAACTCCAATTCTTTATCATGAATACATCCTCCTCCTCCTTTCTTTCTCCTTTCTTTGGTCAAGGATGTAACATTTGAGTTCCACTGAAAATGTATGGAAGGCTTCAAAAGGCATGCAGCTGAGTTAAAGAGCACTAAGCGCAGCTTGGGTACTAAAGGAAGCTGATGAAGGAAATGTCGATGAATGAGAGGGGCTGGGCGGCTTTTTCTGTTCTATTGTTGACCATCTGTAAGTGTGCCTCACACACACACACACAAGTTTTGGGCACGGGCCAGAGGGTGGTGTCAATAGACTTAATGGGGGATGGGCAGTTACTGACGTTGAAAGTAATTATTTGCTGAAGGGTTCTTGCTTTGCCCCCTTTTTAAAGGAGCGTGTGGTTGGGAGGTGATTTACAGAGGAAGGAATTTATTTCCGTTGGTCGAGGGGAAAGTTCTGTTGTTGGGAGGATGACAGATGTGTGTGTTGAGAGAGTGAACGCTGTTAACACTGTTTTCGGGGGGGTGAGATCCAATTTGATTTTCAGTGACCTATCAACACTTTAAAGACCAACTGTCATCGCATTTGCATTCAAATAATGCCAAATCCTGATTGGTGCAAAAAAAGTGACATCACATTTTTAGTGGGGGGGAGATACTTTCACCTACAGCTACAGGGTGCCATCAAAACTGAAACTTTTGTAAAACTGTTGACAAGATGTCTCTGGCTAAAAACAAAACTGCTCCTTTTGTTACAAATATATATTATAATAAAAACCAAAACTGTTGCAAAAAAACTGTAGTGCTATTTGCATGTGTAGGTTTAGTAAATAATAGTTTTGTTTAGTTTGTTTGCAGATTATACTGAGAATAATACAATATTTAAACATGCAAGGTTGGAAGCCAATAAAGGCTTATAAAGGTAACTCCCCTATATGACCATCCTCAATGTCAGGAGGATTAAATGATAATACATAAATTGATTATATATAAAAATGTATTAATTTACATTGAAAATGAAGGACCCAAAGAGATAATCTGTTTTTTGAGATTGAGGGCAGACAATATGGAAGGTGAAGTCCATTAAATGTCTTGTATGATATTAATAAATGTTGTGAGTTCAACATCTCAAGCAAGTCATGCGTTAGATATCCATATTTATATAATGATAATAAACTTCATTTATGTAGCACTTTTCAAACAGAGTTATAAAGTGTTTCATGACATATCCTATTGGCCATTATTTACTTAGCAAAATAGAATAAATAAATATAATAGTAATATTTGTATATTTTCTGATTCTGTTTTAATAATAATACATAGTATATGTAGTTTCAATGTAGTGTATATTACTGACTTGTACCTCCTGTTTTTAGTTTTTTTGTATCTTTTTTTTCTTGATTTTTTTGTTATTTTTATGCATATGATGTATGTATTTTTGTATTATTAAATGTATTCATTGTTTGGACCCCAGGAAGAATAGCTGCGCCCGCGCAGCTAATGGGGATCCGCATAATAAACTAAACTAAACTAAACTAAAATGAATGACCATCACTTCCAACACTACCTCACACTCCCGCTCCATAGCACCATTCAGCTGGAGCTGCATTAGGCAGCACCAAGTCAAGCTCGACTGACCTCGCACAAAGCTACAGGCAGACAAACAATGAAGCCTCAACGCGTCTCTATGTTTCACAGGGACTCTAAGAGTCATGCAAGAAGCCTATTATCCATCTCGTCTGGGAGCCACTGAAACATCAAATTACTGAAAGTGTCTTTCACGTTAACAGTGGTAAGCCAGTCACCTGATTGCTGTTCTTGTAGTGGCTCTACACGTGTTCAATATAGGTATAGGAGCACAGCATCTTCTCATGGCAAACAGAAAATAGAGAGAATAGAAGCTTTTCTTCTGGCTCCTATACTGAAATTGCTGCACCTGAGTTTCTGAGTCTTAGTGGAGAGAATTCTTTTCTTCATGGGAGACTGGGCTCATTCAACCTAGTTAATGCAACACAGAGAACCTGCCGCAGTTTTAATTGGCTGGCCCCCTTACACGCCAACATTACAGTGCATAACTGACCCAGCAAGCAATAATCTGCCGGGAGCTTAATACGTGGTCAACAGAAACCAAGCCATTGGAGGCTCAGGATTGAATTGTTGTTATTATAGCCATAATTCTGCTCCATGCATATAGCTAATTGCATCATGTAACAGCCTTTTTTGGACCAGCATGAAGAGAGATTTATGGAGGAATGTGCAATCCTGAGGGCAGAGCTGCAGAAGAAGGGACTGGATGACTCAGAGGAGCCCAGAGCTGCCATATTGCCATGCTCCCCAGAATTTTTTAGCAGCAACCCTGTATGAAGGCCTTTGTTGTTGTAGAAAGGAAAGGGCTATTTCAGATGTCTGGAGGAGGAGGGTGCCTTGTAACACTATAGGGAGAAAATCCTTGTCCACCAAAAGCGTGAATAGGGTTCACTCTCTGGCTTGATCCTGGCTTCATCAAACACAGCTAAAGGCTTTTGTTGGATCATGTCCTTGTTGCTGCTCTGGTGACTGGCTGCTGTGGGTGTGCCTGTGTTGAGAAGGGATCCAGGGTTCAGGGGGGAAATATGGTGAACATCTGAGTTTGATACCCGCAAGGTGAAGGTTCTTACTGGCAGGAGAAGAAGCACTTGGCAGCACAATGAGTCTCTGAGAAGAAAATGGCACAACATGCTCTAATTGAACATTGGGAAAAAGGCAAAAAAAAAAGATTCTTCAGATAATTCAATAAGTAGTTGGAGGAAACGGTTTCCACTGTGTGTTATTGACTCGTGTGCAAGGTATTCAGGTTTATGACTGAGTCATGTTACTTTAGTCTGTTTCAAGAGGCAGGCTGCTTAAGAAATATGGAATGAGTAATGAACTAATCTAAGATATTTTTATATTTCACATCTCACTAATGACTCAAGGGCACAATGCCAATTAAATCTGTGAAAATAAGTGAATTGTAGGTGGGATATGTAAAGCCAGTTTCCTAACAAAGCCACAGAGAGGAGAAGAGCCCATGACCTAATTTACTACCACAGTGGAAGGAAAAACAAAAGATACCAGGGAATGAGTTTAAGCTTAAGTGGGTTTCAACATGTGAGTGCTCTTTTGTAAGTGATATTTACTATGATAATGTCATGTAACATTTATCTTGATTCAGTCTTTTTCTCTTCATGGTCATATGCATAATTGCTGGAGCACATCTTAGTATGATATATATTGATATATATTTTTGTATCGTGATAGCATTTTCTAGCATTGCCATGCAAGTTGTTCAGCAAACTGATGAACAGAATTTGTCTCTTGTTTAAAAATGTGATTTTAGTTTGCATCTGCATTTCACGAAAAAAAAACACGAATCAAAAATGACAGCAGATACAGAGGAGCACACCATGTTTTCCTCATGTGTTAAAGATGTCATGAATTAGTGGTGCGAGTGAATTGATCAGTGTGTTTTAATTGAAACAGCAGAAGATGAATGATGGAGAGCAGAGTGGAGCTGCAGGTTAAGTGTCAGCAATTCCTGGAGACAGAGAGAGTGGAGTTAATCCAGAAGTCAGAGACAGGTTGGCAAAAAGTAGAAAACAACAACTACGTAACTTTTTGAGCTGGATTGTGGATATACAAACTAACTGCAGATGTCACAGGTGATCAATGGGTGGAGTGGCCAGCTTATGTGATTTGCCCTTGAAGTGTGGAGGGGGTGGGGAGACATGATAGAAAAAACCAAGACACACCTATTCATACTTAGGCCATGTGCACAACATGTAGCCAGGTATCCGAACAGAAATCCTATAGTGAGTTTTCACCTTTCATCCATACGAAAACTCTGCTAAGCACAGGGAATGATTAACTGAGAAAAAACTGACCGTCTGAGGGAGGAACGGTGGTGCAGTCAAAAAAGGAGCTTCCCGAGGCACTCGTGGTTTAGCAGAGATTTTTAATAAATGAAAAAGGACCCAACGTGTTTCGACGCTGTCTTCATCAGAGGTGTGAAGCACAAGGTACACAGGTGGGTGTTTAACCAATCGTGGGAAATCATGTGACAGTGGATTTTCTTAAAGGGACCACTTTGCCCTACCATTGCAAATACATAAACACATGGAAATAAGACACACTGCATGAAAAAAAACACACACACATTAAGAGACTACGGTTGGCCAATCACTGAGTTAGTAAATTTCTTAGAAGTACCATCACAGGGAAAGAAGACCATCACGAGTAGGATTACATTCTATGAATACAATACAATCAAGGGAGACTTCAAGTCACCAATCTTAAAGAATTTCAAATACCATCAAAGAGAAATCCTTGAATACCCATCGGGGGATATATTAAGGTGCCATTAAAGGAGGAAAATGTTAAATCAAAAGAAAAATCTTACCATCGAAAGGGAATATTAAAAGGATAGTTCATCCAAAATTCAAATTTCACTCATTATTTACTCACCCTCATGTCGACTAAGGACTGGGAGCAGTTTCAGAGTCCTCCATGGCTTCTCTGAGTTACAGGGGGTCTCGGTGTAGCAGTGCATGTCCATAAAACGGTTGCAAATGGACACCAACTGTCTTCGTAACAAAAAGACACACAAAAAACATCCAAATACTTCCATGCTGCTGGTCCGTCCAAATCTCCAAATCTCCAAATCAACATTAGCAAACATCCATCTCCACTGGCATTAACTTCAGACTTTGCACGTAACCCCAACATCATTGTTGTCAGGCACTTCCAGCTAAATCCTAACATTACAATACCTGCCTATGGAAAAACCATGTTTCTGATTGGTTCTCCAGTTTTTGCCGAGTTGAAAGTCGGCCTCAACGGCAAAGCAAAATGTAATTGCTGGCAGGTTCACCTGCGTTCAACCAGGCTAATGGCTCCAAGCTTCCTGTCACACTGCCCCCTACAGATGTGGCCAGGTCATGACAGCACTCTAACAGTATTTATCTGGGTTCATGTAGAGGAAGATCTTTGTGAAACGATCTGGTGTCAGTTATTTTCGAAAAGAGGGGGATGGGGGTGGTGGTATTCATTTTTATAAATACCCAGCTCAGGTGTGCATGGCCTAAAGCCGACACACACACACACACACACACACACACACACACACACACACACACACACACACACACACACACATCACAGAAGGTGTCGTGAGAGAAGATTATGTATTCATCCACCCATTCGTTGGCTCTAACATGTAAGGGCTGCAGGAGGCCCGGATCCACACTCATTCATTCACACCTACGTTTAGAGAACCCACACAGGCGCAGGGAGAACATGCAAACTCCACTCAGGAAGGCCCCAGGGTGTAGGGACTGAACCCAAAACCTTCTCGCTGTGAGGTGCTCCTGTTCCCATCACCGACAACAGGTGATAATTCAGAACCAGAGAACAGGAAGCTGCAGCTGCACCGCTCTCTGTGGGATGATGTTTTCAAGCATGTTGCACTTCTGGCCACTCCCCAATCAGTGATGTCAAAGCCATTAAAAGCTGAGTGAAAACACCTGCCTACATTATGAGCTGTTATGCCAGTACACCAGTGTATCAAATGTGTGGCATCTGAGGCTATACCACCTGATATTATACAGATTTCCCAGCATAAATTCAGATGGCCAAGTAAACCCGGAGCAACCCAGTAGATTTCAGAGCCATTAGCCACCCTGCCCAATAATCAGCTTCATTTGCTAAGAAAACAAACTGGGGCCAGATGGTGAGGCTGATGAGTGTTCATCGATCTCAAGTCCCCCTTGCGTACTCGCTTCATTTCGGAAATGGAGGGGATGGCCCTCGGAGGGGTGACAGGGGAAACTCTGGGGCAGATGTGACCGCTCTCCTTTATGCCACAAACACAACTCAACTCTTGACGTTCACCTCGGAAAAAAAAAAAGTGTAAAATCTAACTTCTCATTAAGATACGCTTTAATAAGTTCAAAGCCATATTTGATAAGTCACATCTGATAATTAAAGTAGTGTTTGATGAGCTCTTAAACTTCTCAGGTAGAGGAGCCTGATCCCACATCTAATCTGATAGTGCCATTATTCAAGTAACATTCGACCCACAGTCTGTCGTTTTGCTCCCTTTGACATTTTTCATGTTTGCACTTTGCAGGATCTGTTGCGTAATCACCTCCACAACCACATAAATATAGCAATATATTGTTGTAAAAGCAAAAATAATGAAATGCAAGTTTAATTCTAACAGTGAGTTCCATCATATAGCCATTATCTTGGTGCTGTTAAACTGTAAAGAAAGATCTGAATATTTAATTTTTTTTTCTTTTATATTTCAATAGATAGTGAAGATTTCAGAATTAAAAGTGAGCAGCAATTTCATCTGGATTTGACCCGAGTGACCCTCCTACTTAGGCTGAGATATTAGTCTCTCATTCCAGTGAGAGAGAACAGGCAGCTTATTAAAAACAACCCTTCATTACCATAAGACATAGCGAAGCACTTGGCTTCCTAATCTTTGGGAAGCTCCAGATGAATATCTATCCATGACTCTAAAGTTGTTATGGACAGTGCAGCAGATTGCAGCCTTAGCCTGAGAGAAGAAGCCAGTAGTTGCTGTTGATTTTTCAAGCTGGTGTTGTGGCCAAATAACTATTGTCTCTGTGAAATCTTGTTTAGTCATGCTATGATTGCCCTTCATTGGCAGGGACATGGTTGTTGAATATTGGTGCCGTGAATGGAGGGAGGAAGCAAAGCAGAGAGGGGAGGCAAACAGATGGTGTCAGGATCAGGGCTGCACTTTTCTTTCCTTTTTTTTCTTTTTTCTTTTTTTTTTTACTTAGAGTTAACTGAAACAAGAGCAGAGAAATGTGATGTGGAGATAGAAGCAAATATCAACCTTTTCTCTGAGTCGAACAGATATTAGAAAATCAGATTTTGGATCTTCGGTGAAGACCAAATAACCTGAGGCAGGGTTAGAAATACCTTTTGCATATTTTACTGCTGGTTTTTCATTCATTTTGCATGAGTGCCTGAGTGATGTGTTACCTGCTATGTTCGTCTATTTTAATCACTTGGTTGCTTTTAACACTTTGATTGATTTGTGTGTTTCAGACTGGGATATTTTGGACTTTTTACCCTCTCTATTAATTAGTTTTTGGCTCTTTCAGTGCCCTAGTTTCATTTAATCAATAGTGTTATTTCAGGCTTTTAACCTTGTTTTGATTTGTTTTGGGTGGTACCCTGAATTTTATCACTAATTTGTAATGAATTTGATTTAGTGAGAGTATTATAGTTTTGTCTGGTTTTTCAGTCCGTCTCCTTGATTTCAAATATTCTGTTAGTTTTAGGCTCTGTGTGGGTTTTAGTTGTTTCTGTCCTGGGGGCAACTATAGACTGAATCATACTGTCCTCATGTCGTCCATACGTCCATCCCATTCTCATGGACACATCTCAGTAACGCCTCGACATTAGGGGTTGGAGATCAAAGTTCGAACATTTTTTAAGATCTCTCAAGATGTCACACTGCAATTAGGTCAAAATTTCACACAAATAGTAAATACTCTGACTTTATAATAACAGGGATGTGAGTGGCAGAAACCTCCAAAAAAGCCACATGTGTAACCTGAATCCCTACCAGGGATTTTCACTTTTTGCTTTTCCACCAGGTTCTTTTTTGGTAACGCCTCAGGCGAGGTTCCAAGCGAGTGAGTCGATACTATACTGTGACGTCAACCAACTCCAGAACACTGCGATGTCTGACCGGCTATTTTTAAAAACAAACTGGCAACAGGAGCCACTGATCTGATGAGGTGCAGATGAGTGTGTTAGGAGATGACGAGAGGATCCAAAAAAGAGAGCTTCACGGAGCGACCGTTGCAGTCGTGCTATGACGACTCCGTCCACATTGAGGAGGAACTATGAAGTACTCAGTTGTAATGGTAAATGACCTAAAAGGAGCCGTAACTGTGTAGTGGAAAAGGGCCAAGTGCGATGGCGTCTAGAAAAGCTGGCTTCATCACCACTGGTACAGGAACAGAGAATGAAACAGATTGAGCTGATTATGCAGCTGATTGTGTTTGCAGGAGGAGACACACAAGCAGCGCTAATAGCAACGGAGGAAGACACCCTGCCTGCTTAATGAACAACTGACTTATTTGCTGGACACGCAAGTAGATAGAGCTATTATATTGACATAAGCTGCTTATATTAATGGTTTGGCTTACAAGTCTAGGCTTATAGTGAGGCTTTATTCTGCAATAACAACTGAATCTCAATTAGTCACTTACTGTACAGTACTTGTATGACCCATATTAGGCTGCAAATTATAATAACACTGCTTGTAAACTTTTTTTTTTGAAGTTATGCCTCAGGATTATATTCTTAAATTATTATCATCCCAAAAAGTTCTGACTTGCACCATATCCGAGTATCCACATACTGCTCCGTCTTTTTAAGATACAAGTTCCATGTTTAATTTTGGGCAGAAAACAAAACAAAATATTTGAGGAACATAAATTACTTGAGGGCTTAACTGAATAAAATGAGGGAATTAGACAGGTTTTAATACGGTGCTGGGTCCCTAAAGACCCAAGATATCTATTTCAGGATTAAAGTGGATCCACTGGGTTGGACAGTTTAGTATCTTAGTTAGACTGAAATCCCACACATCTTTTTGGATGAAAACCTGAAAATATACATGTTTTTTGTTTTTGCACATGGGAAAACATTGTAGCCATAAAAAAGTATGAAAGAGCTCATTTCAGTAAAAAAAAAAAAAACGTACATGGGCAGCGTTGGACGGTGCTCACAGAAAGCAGAGCCTTCCTTTGAACCCGTCTAACTCTGCTCCAGAGAATATTTTCAGACAGATTATGAGCTTTCCTTATCGCCTCATCACTTACATTACAAATTGGCAGTAGATTAACACAACTAGAAAACCCATTAAATGTATTTTTCATCATGAAACGCTCACACACCTGCTACACCTCACCCATGAGTGGGCTTCTGAAAAAAAGAAAGAAAGAAAATTGCTTAATTTCCTGTGTTACGCAGAACTGAGGTGAGATACTGTTTGCACGGCTTCCTTTATGTAAATGATCTGGACATGTTGCTTCATGGTTTTGTCTTTGAGGAACAGATACCTGAAAACCTAGAGCGAGTATAAAGACATAGTGTGTGTTATCATGCTATCAACCTGTACAATATTTTATATAATCAGTTAATATAACATATTTTTCTCTATCTGCAGCTCCGGTTTAATCAATCAGCGTTAAAAACAAATGGATTTAGCAGAGCTGTGTGAATAAACAAAGCTCCAACGTCTGGCTTTTGTGATTGAAAAATGAAATCACATTTTCATTTTTCAAACACAAAGACAAATATGATTCCTCTCTGCCTCCTTTTCCTTTGGTTTCAGTCTCTTTATTGCAGAGCTGTGTATGTAAGTTGGCTACAATAAAAGTCGTGAACCGCTTTTAATCCGTTTCTTTTAGCTGTGCCGCTGTGGACTGACGCTGAATCAGGTGGGCAATAGAAAGGTTAAGGCTTCGACAGAGAACACAGGGTTTTCCTGTTCCTCCTCTACCAGCATTAATGGCTGGAGCATTCCTATTACCTGCTCTGAGCCCTGAAGATGGGATTCCTGTGGCGCAGGCCAGGAGCTGCTGTGCCGCGCTGCATTGTGATGAGTTCTCTACTGATGTTTTCCTGCTCTCACTCCACTCAACTCTGCCAGTTTTACTTTTCCCTCCCGCCTGTCTTCAACCACAGTGCAGTCGCTTTCTCAATATGTCTGGTGTTTTTGTACTTCTTCTTCTTCCTATCCTCTCGCTGAATTTATGAGCACTCGTTTTTGACAGTTTCTACTCATGCATGTGTGTGTATGTGCTATATATCTCACTAGGCTGCAGCTTATGTCCAAACTTTCAGTGTGGATGCTGTCAAAATTGCTTATTGAACCACTTTACTTTTAAGTTGCCATCTTCTTATCATAGTGGAGCACATTAATGAAAAATCGTTCACTTTGTGGTACAAGCGCCAAATTTGGTACACAAGTGCTTTTGGACCTACTATCTCATAAAAGTACGTTGCCCACTTGAACAAACAAAGTGGCCACCATTTTTCAAGATGGCCGACATTCGAAGTGGTTTGAAACAGCGTTTGAACTATATTTTGATTGAATAGTCCTATTCTGATGGTTTATACATTGAAATATGTGTTTTTGCACATGAGAAATACAACTCTGCTTTTAGAAAATCAAAATTATTGAATATTATGATGATACAATGCGAATTAAATGAAAAAAACACTCACTAGTGTAGTTTCACTTAAAGCTTTTGGACCTGTAAGCTACTTGTAGGGGAGGCCACGTAGAGGCTGTCTTTGTCTCCCCCATTTTTTATTTTTATTTTTTTAATTTTTAGATAACGGTATAAAAACACAGAAAAGGTGTCAAAGCATAGGCTGCATGTTTTACGATCCAGAACTTGAATCAAGCTCACGTGGGCAACGACAGTGATACCTGGAGAGGTGTGATTGGGAGGAACGGCCTCCCCGATCTGAACCCGAGTGGTGTTCTGTTATTGGACTTCTGTGCTAGTCACAGTTTGTCCATAACGAACACCATGTTCGAGCATAAGGGTGTCCACCAGTGCACGTGGCACCAGGACACCTTAGGTCGGAGGTCGATGATCGACTTTGTAGTCGTATCATCTGACCTCCGACCGTATGTCTTGGACACTCGGGTGAAGAGAGGGGCTGAGCTGTCAACTGATCACCACCTGGTGGTGAGTTGGATCCGCTGGCGGGGGAGGAAGCCGGTCAGACCTGGAAGACCCAAGCGTATCGTGAGGATCTGCTGGGAACGTCTGGCAGAATCCCCTGTCAGGGAGGTCTTCAACTCCCACCTCCGGGAGAGCTTTGTCCGGATTCCGAGGGAGGTCGGAGACATTGAGTCCGAATGGACCATGTTCTCCACCTCCATTGTTGACGCGGCCAACCGGAGCTGTGGCCGTAGGGTCACCGGCGCCTGTCACGGCAGCAATCCCCGAACCCGGTGGTGGACGCTGGAAGTAAGGGATGCTGTCAAGCTGAAGAAGGAGTCCTATCGAGCTTTCTTAGTTCATGGGACTCCCAAGGCAGCTGACAGGTACCGGCAGGCCAAACGAGCGGCAGCCCGGGCGGTCACAGAAGCAAAAACTCGGGTCTGGGAAAAGTTCGGGGAGGCTATGGAGGAGGACTACCGGGCGGCCCCGAGGAAATTCTGGCAAACCATCCGACGCCTCAGGAGGGGGAAGCAGTGCTCCGCCAACACTGTTTACAGCCAGGACCTGCAGCGTGCACTAGGGCGGTTTGCAGCCGAGTGTGAAGCAGCTGGGATGAGAATCAGCACCTCTAAGTCCGAGGCCATGGTTCTCGACCGGAAAAAGGTGGCATGCACCCTTCAGGTCGGGGGAGAGATCCTGCCTCAGGTGGAGGAGTTCAAGTATCTCGGGGTCCTGTTCACGAGTGAGGGAAGGATGGAGCGCGAGATCGACAGGCGGATCGGTGCAGCGGCTGCAGTTATGCGGTCATTGTATCGGTCCGTTGTGGTGAAGAGGGAGCTAAGTCGAAAGGCGAAGCTCTCAATTTACCGGTCGGTCTACGTTCCTACCCTCACCTATGGTCATGAAATCTGGGTAGTGACCGAAAGAGCAGGGTCGCGATTACAAGCGGCCGAAATGAGCTTCCTTCGCAGGGTGGCGGGGCGCTCCCTTAGAGATAGGGTGAGGAGCTCGGTCACCCGGGAGGAGCTCGGAGTAGAAACCGCTGCTCCTCCACATCGAGAGGAGTCAGTTGAGGTGGCTCGGGCACCTGTATAGGATGCCCCCTGGCCGCCTCCCTCGTGAGGTGTTCCGGGCATGTCCCACCGGGAGGAGGCCCCGAGGAAGACCCAGGACACGCTGGAGTGACTACGTCGCTCGGCTGGCCTGGGAACGGCTCGGGGTGCCCCCGGAAAAGCTGGAGGAAGTGTCAGCGGAGAGGGAAGTTTGGGGATCCCTGCTCCGACTGCTGCCCCCGCGACCCGGCCCCGGAAGAAGCGGAAGATAATGGATGGATGAACTTGAATCAACATAACTTAAAAAATAGTAATACAAATATCCAACTCAAACATTCAACTTAAACTTGGTTGTTCTATTTTCTTAGCCCTCACATGCACAGGCACACAACTGTGTGCACTTCAGGCCGAAGCGATAGCATTTGCATCGTCTTTGGCATTCAGTCTTGCAGCCACATTTTGTCAACTGCTCAAAAGTCTGAGCAATGGGTGGAAGGGTTGTCCAGAGAACTTGCCAGATCTGACCATCTTTTTGCCAGCCCCAGTTGGCAGGACTTTCAGTTAATTCAGGTCCGGCTCTCTAACTACAATACTACAACTAACTAAACTTCTAGTTGAGTCTATACAGGGGCTTATTAGATAGCATCTAATAAGCCCCACAAAAAACACATCCCTCAGAATTCTGCATTTTTTCCACTTAAGATCATTGCAGAAAACTGAAGAAAAAACAGCAAAACGCTACTTTTTAGTCATTTAATAGCCATTATCTTGAAAATTGGTGGCCATATTGGAATTCAATTGACACCATCGAGTTATTCCAGTCATAATACATTCATTTTGATGCTTGGATCATTAACATTCTTCTGTTAATTCAAGTTCTACCTCGAAAACCTTTTTTTGGCGTTTGACGAGGCGGCCATCTTGAAAACTGGCGGCCCTCTTGGATTTTCAGCTGGGCAACGTACTTTTATTAGAAGGTATGTCCTGGACATCATTTGTACCAAATTTGGTGCTTGTACCATGAAGTGAACGATTCGGCTCAAAAATGGACTTAAGCAGCCCCACTATCAGGCTCTTTACCATTTATTATACAGCGTTCATTGCTGATCTTTTATTTGATGCACCAAAGCTTTCTCTGCTCGTGCATGTTCCAATCTTTAAAGCAGCTAGTTAACAGTCTCACTTGCTATACTGATAAATGATATAACCCATAATACAATGCAATGACCTTGCAGCAGGTGCTGCCTGAGAAAGGTAAATCTTAAATATTTTAAATGCTTGATGCATTTCTCTGCCAGGAGTCGGCTTTGGTTTTCCTTTTAAAACATCCACAGTTCTCGCAGCCACATCCACATCCACACCCACACCATCTCCAGCTTCAAGTGAGAAAAAAAGAAATCATATCTTCACAGGGAGAAAAGATGAAGAGAAATCGTCTCACTTGAGAAAGGATAGGTTTTAAATGATGGATTACGCTTTAAATCAGCAAAATATTTGAAGCAGACTTACAGTCATTATGAAGCTAAAAGCAGCAGAACATAATGAATCCATAAATTACATTCATCATGTGTGCAGTGACGAACCTTCACCTTCACAGCGAGGGACAGAAATTACAGGATCTCTGGTCCTCGCCATCACTTTCTCTCTTTATTTTTAACTTTCGTCCTCTTCCCCATTTCTCTTTCTACTAATTCTTCTCTGTGTTGTCACTCCACGTCCTGCTATCCTCATCTCATCTCAGCGAACTCTCCTGGGAGCCCTGTTTGTCTCCTTATTCCCTCTACATCCTCCTCTCCTCTCCTCCCCTCCTACTTTCTCTTTCTTCCCCTGGAGTCTCCTGTCACTTCCTGCGCTCCCAGCGGTACATCTTGGAACAAACAACCCAGAGACAGCGATGCAGCATGGGCCAAGTTAAAACGAATGTACACACTGGAGGATCTAGAATATTGCATTGACAATGAAGTGCCTCGGCAGCATGTAAGAGTGGGGGCGGTGTCTCCAATATTCCTATAATTAAAACTTCCTGTAGAGGCGAGTGTGCATAGTATATTCTTATGTGTGCATTTAAAATGTGTGTTGCACAGACGGACTTGATAAATCAAAGATGAAGTTCATATTCCCCAGCCGAACCTTGGCTGCTTCCCCAGGCTCTTGTCCCGTATACATTCACACCCCTCCTTGGGGTACTTCTGACATGGGAGCCTCTTTTGTTGTGGGGTTGACAGGAACCCATATCATCCCCATCTGAGCCAGTGTGAGTCTAGGTCTCTCATCACAAAACTGCTTGTCTGACAGCTCATCCATTCAGCCCAGCCCCACCAGGCTTTGCTCCAGTGCTTGTTGCCTCAACTGGGCCTCTATAACAAACGTCTTCAGTCTGTTGACTGTGGAAAGGGAAAAAAAAAAAAGTGGAGGGCATTGGGGCTGGAGCTGGCCAGTCTGTACTGTATGGTGCTTTGGCCTCAGGGGCTGAGCGTCGGTTCAGATGGAGAAGGGTGGTGAGGAGTGAGGGGCTAAGGGAGTGAGACAGGGAAAATGAAGTAAGGCACAATGAAGAGAGATGTTACAGTCAATAAGTAACCTAATACAGCAGTGGTGGGCAGAGAAGGCATTCCTCTTCCCAGTCCCTCGTGGTTTTGCACGGCGAGCCATTTTTCAAGTTAAAAGAAGGATTTGGGTTAGATGTGGAGGCCCATGAGAGTCAATGTGGCATTTGCACCATGCACTATAGGTACCTGCTGGAAAAAAGAGAAGACAGCATGCTGAAGGGCGAATAATAAATTATCACTGTTGCAGCAGGTGGATAGATGCAGGGATGTCTTGATGCGTTTTAAATGTATCTGTAATTGGCTGGGAATCAAATTCAATCTGTTGTTGGAGTGAAACAGAGTAATTAACACCTGAAGATTTTTGCTTTAAATATTTTTAAAACTTGCATATAAAAGCTTTATTAGATGTTCAAGTAAAAAAAACAAAAAACAAAAAAACATTCTTTCTATAATTGAAATTTCTCTGCGTGTCAGTTTAGTTCAGGAGAAAGTGAGAGGATATCCAACAACAATATAAATACACTTTTCATTGAGAAGAATATGGGCACAGGACACCGTCTTAATCACTTAGACCTAGATACTGAGGAGCTCAACCAAAATAGCTCTGAGTTCCGCCCCGCTTATTCCCTCACGTCTGAGTGGGTGCACCGTCGCCGAATAACCTCCTCCACACTCTCATGGTGGCCAGCTACTAATACAGATGGAGGGAAATTGGATGGATAGAAAAAGAAATAGAAATAGGACAAGCTAGGCCTGAAGCAAATAAAACAGAAGTGGGAATCAATTTTGTCATCCAATTATCATTTTGGCCTGACCCCTGTGCACTCAATATCACTAGTTTCAATAATAGATTTTAAAAGAGCTTTCTCTACATCCTAATTAGAATTACTGCATATATACATAGACATAGAGATGGACATCTTATTAAATCACTAAACATTAAGTGGCATGTGTATAGAATATGGGTTGTGAAATCAGATGTACACATTCGCACAGATTCATGTCAATTAACATTAAATTAACCCGAAGTGATTTTTTTTTTTTTTATTCTCGCTGAATGCACACACCCTGTTGCTTCAAAATAAGAAAACAGACTCAATGTGAAGCCCACCAGTGAATTAGCATGATTAATCATAGCATGCTGGGAAATTGTTCCGCTGTAGGAGGCGTCACATGCATGAGAATTATTCCCTCAGATGGAAAAGCTCAGCATAGTGGAAGAAAAAGTCATTTTGTCTGAATTTGCAGACAATCTGGTGCCAGAAGAGTTATGCTGATATGATCCTCAGACACTATCTGCATGATTGTATGTTAGATTAAAAGCCACCTAACATCACAGCGCATCAGAGGCCGATTTGACTTATTTTAATCTGCAGATGCAAGAAGTATTTCGGGAGGGAAACGTAGGGGAGCATTCATCAAACTGTCAGCGAATCAAACTTTCCAAAAAAACAAATCCTTTGCAGAAGTGCTGGCACAGCGTAACAGGTCGCACAGGAATTAATTGTACAGCTATAACTAATGCGATGTGTGGCATCGGTACTCGGCATAAGTTACATGAAATGATATCACATTTTTCAGGTTTACATCAAACCGGTAACAAAACAGTATTTTATGCAGATCTCCCTGTTATCTGATGTGAAAACTCACACATTAGAAGACCTGCACTTTGGATTATTAACACTTTCCTCCAGTCTGGAGTGAGTTGGCAGCTATAGCCCTGGACATAATAATGTTAATCTTGGCTTTTTTAGAAATACAGTCACTGGATCACAGTAATTTAACATGTAAATGACTCAGAATTTATTATTCTTAATCATGCAATAATTTTCACACTAATTTTTCACAGTATGCTGCTGCTTGGCAGCGGTTTACTGCCAGCCACCACTGGTAAACACCGAGTTGTTTGTTGGCGACATTGGATTCTGAATAAACAGATTCCCACAGTTTGTAAACTATAACAGTGAAGTGAGTTAAAATTACACAGAAACTAACCAAAACTTAAAGTTTAAAGATACTTTATTATACACCACAGCAAACTAATAGTTAATGTAATTGGTGATTTGTGCGAGACAGAAGCAGGACTGTGAAAAACATAATCATAAAAATGCATTCAGGCACAACAGGCCATTGATTTATTGCATGTGAAAACATTTCGTTTCGCTGTAGTGCAATGTGCCGACACCAGGCATGTTTGTTGAGTATCAGGGGTCGCTGACCTAAAGCCCCGGTGAACTATCAGTGACCCGTGTCGGCCTGTTTTCGTGCCCTGTGCCTCTGCTTCTACTGGACTCTGCTGAGGCAGCCAAAGACGACCTCTGCCAGCACGTTACGCAGCTCTGAGCCGCTCTCAGGATAATGGACAATTTATGCAAGGAGCCGGGCAAATACAATGAACTCACAGGCTCCTTAACTCCCTCTTCCTCCCCTTCCTTTCGGACACTGACAAAAATTGATTTCCCCGTGGTCAAATCTATAACGGTCATGCATAATCTAAATTGGAGACTTGCATTTTGATTCAATAAACACAGGGACCTTTTGAAGGGTGAACTCAATTCCTCAAGGCTGTAATCCCTCAACCCTGTGACCTCTGAAACATGGAAGGCAAAGCTTGGTCATCGTGCAATCACAACAGCAAAAACAACTTCATTTCTACCACCCACTCCATCAGAAGAAGAAAGAAAGGCAGAAAGAAACCCGCCACAACAACTTTCCTCTTTCAGTAACCCGAAGGGACTCCTATACGTTCTGCCACAACACCATTCCTCTCCAGAAAATGATGTGATTTCATGTTTCATAAAGGTTATATATCCATATGCACTCAGTATTTTCCACCAATGTCAGAAGAAGTGTCTGTGTTGTCGTCCTCATAGCTATGCACAGTACTCACAGTTTTACATGACGTGCATGACAATAAGTGTTTGAGTTTAGCTTTGAGGCTGTACCAATGCAGAACAAACACCCTGACCTTTAGCACGCTAGAATATTTAGCATTTACACTGAATGTGGCTGTAGAGGTGGGGTGTGTGGAGCCAAAACTTCAAACTCAAAGCAACACATCAAGCATAACTAAACATCATTATATCTGATTCAACGAAATCCTTTTTTTCCCGTTCCTTTTAAAGCTGAATTTAAGGTCTGTCCATCTAGATTGCATGTATAATGGCATACACTGTCTTGAATAATACACCAATAACCTTTACTGTAGTTACAACCACACATTAGTCGGTTAATGTCTTTGAAGGAAAAACAGGCATCAGATTAAACACACTGACCTAAATGCTGGGCTGGAGACTGTTGGTTTATTGATTATCAGGAGCAAACAGCTTCATCTCACACAAATGGTAAAATACTTGGTCCTTTGTTAGTTTATTATTCTTCATTTATGTATTTGGATTCATCTTTTCAGATGTCCTTGAGTATCGAGGAGTCTCGTCAACTTATTTGTCTTGAGAGGGGGTGGGTGGGATGTGTTACATCTGCCGGGGTTGGATGGTTGCAATTCCACTACTAGAATTGATGTAATTATTTTAAGTGTGCCGGGGGAGACACTGTGCTCAGATGCAGGGCCAGGACAATGTGGCTGGGGTTAGTAATAAAACTCAAAGTAATTGTAACCGTTTCCGTAGAGACTGGTAGTAATCCATATGGGAACTTTGCACAGATTAAAGCTTTTGACCTCGGTGTGGACCCGTGTAGGGAGTCAGGACCAGCAAAGTTTCATTTAGCTGGATAAATGACAGAGGGGAGGGGGGGGCACCGATTCAACTGAAAGCGATGACTTAAATTTCTATTCTTCTGCCTCTCAGAGGAAAAACGAATCCATTGCTTTTTTATTTTTTATTTTTGTCTTTTTAACAATATAACGTAAAATATTTCACTTCTGTTTCATCATACATTATTCCAACGGTTAAGAGCAGAGGGAATTACAACATGGAGCAGCTTATTTCTGTTTGTTACAGTAAATTATGTCAGGTTACTCCATACATGGCACAAAACTGTGCTCATACATCAACACATGAATATGAACCCCTGCAGTGTCTGACAGAGGAGGAGGTGGTGGGTTTACATACTTGAGGCAAAACAAGAGGATAATAACTCATTTCCTTGACCAGAGCTTCATAATGAACCACATGTGCCTGAAATTGCTGAAAAATTGCCACAGAGACCGTTTTAAAAAAAAGGAAGAGAGAGAAGCTGTGTAAAGATTTAACCACTGAGCTGTTGCCTGCTTGTTTTACATGTTGACAAAAATTCAATAACTTATTACTTTCTCTTTTTTTTTTTTTTTAACAAAAAACCAAATCATTCATCCAATATAATAATGACTTTCACCACTTCAGTGTCTTTGTCTACTAAAGTTGTGATTAGAAAAAAAAATCAGGGGAAGAAAAAAGTTCTAAATGTTAATTACAGATAATCTAATTGATCATGTACGGCAACAACACTCCATTAGTGAAATTAGCTTCACACCTGGGCCGGGCTCACACACATGATGAAGGCAGGCTGACCTACATGTTGATGAATTGGCTGTGTGTGTGTGTCTGCTCCTTTTTTTTGCTTAATTTTGTGGGACAACAGCATAACTCATCCCTTCTGTTACGTCTTCCTCTCTGTTTTTTACACTCACATGTAGTTTTCTAACACTTTCATATCTTGCATGTACTGTGTGTGTGTGTGTTTTCTTGTACTTACTATGTTGTGAGGACCGGCAAGAGTTTTTAACCAACAGAGTGAAAACATGGTTTGGGAAGTGAGGACATTTTGGTCATTACTTTTCCAAGGGCTGCTTGAGGGTTAACAGCTGACCTGGTCTAGCGAGAGTAATAATAAAATAATAATAATAAATTTTATTTGGAAGCGCCTTTCAGGTCACTCAAGGACACTTTACAAAATCAGAAATCAACAGTAAACACCAACACCAAAAGATAGCAAAGATAGAGTGTGTGTGTGTGTGTGTGTGTGTGTGCGTGTGTGTGTGTGTGTGTGTGTGCGTCCTACTCTTTTTAACATTTGTTTTGTACTTCTAACTTTTTAACATTTGTATTTATTATCTGCTTATCTTGTTTAAATTTGCACTGACGCTTTTACACAAAGTTCCTAACGGAAAAATAAAGTTCTTTGAATTGAATTGAATTAAATTAAGACTTTAGGTTATAATTAGGTAAAAGTTAGGTTAAAGGGATAGTTCAACATATTGGCCAAATTGGCCCATTGCCATAATCCCTATAGTCATAGCAGTCGTTACCTTTAATTGTTGGTGCAAGCTATTTTTAGAACGGCGGAGCAGAGCTGTGAGCTGCTCAGAGCTACGCTATGGAGGCTCATGGGATTTCTTAGTTTCCCTCATCAAACTCATCAAATACACAATCCAACAACTCCAAAACACTCTTGTGGACAAGTTGTGACCTGCACATTCACCACGCTATGAGATAATAACAGAACATTATGAGGCAGAGTTGTTTTAGAGGGTTAAGAGAGTGATGGTTAACGTTATGCATTTGTTTTGGATGGTTAAGGTTAGGGTAAGGGGCTAGTGAATACATTATGTTAATTAGTGTCCTCACAAAGATAGCATTACAAGGGTGTGTGTGTCTGCGTGTGCGCGCATATTCTCCTGGTTTCTTATAGTAAGACAAGCCTTTGCTACATGCACTTAACACTTGGACACAGTCAGTGGATCCGGTCAGGTTTTGTTTAGTGTTTATTTTATGAAGTACATCTGTGTGAAAATGTATGAAAAATACCAGAGCAGCTCATCTGGCAAAACATCTGGCACATGAAAGCCCCCGAAAGTGGACAGCTCAAAGAAAGCCAAAATGCAAACAGGCTGAGGGACACAAGGAGAGAGAGAAGTGGATTCTGCATTTATCACCTCAGACAAAGGCTAATCTCTATCTGATATCTTTGATAACTCCAGGTGCATAAATATGCAAATGAGTTTGTCCAATGGTCACGGCTAATACATGACCATGGAACCAGTTACCGGTAGAGATTAGATGTGCTCCACCCACTGCTGTTTTTACACCCGTACAAAACACATTTATATTCAATAGCTTTCACTCATGTTTTATTTGTAATAATGACAATAATTCTCTTTTCATTTTTGGTTGTTTGTTATTGTCACTTTGTATTGTTACCTTTACTTTGTATGTTAATATCTTTTGTACAGAACCTGGGGGAGCTGAGTTTAGAAATAAACTTTAGTAATTTACTCTTATTCCTGCCAATTTGTGCATTATGTGTGACAGAAATGAAATGTAAATATTGTGTATGTATTGTGTCTCATCCCCAGATCATTTAAAAACAAGCCGCGCCTGCAACTACAGAAGAAATCCTGCTGTGGTGTAGCGACTCGTACAGACATGCGGTATTCAGAGGAGGATTACATAACGGTGCCATGAGTGCAGATGGATGTACGCAGTAAGTAATTGATATAACAGTCAAACTCCACCGCCAAATCCACGGCTCCATTCTGTTTAAGCCCAAGATACTGATGTCTGGCAGGAGTGCTCACTACTCTACACCCAGTCTGATATCTTGATGACAAGATCTTTAGTCCCCAAGTATGAAACAAATGCTCCCACGCAGGTTCTGTCTGGAGCTTTGAAACGAGGCCTCGCGAGTAAAAGGGAAATTGTGTATCGTACAATGAGCTTAATAAATATTTAGACAGTGACAAATTTAAGCTTCATGTTGGAAAAATAGAAAGAAGAAGTAGCTAATGGGCTACTGTAAGTGCACATTTCCTGGTTTAATAAGGAGGCAGATCAACTCATGTTTAGCTGACAGTTAAACAGCTACAGACCCTGCTGGCCTTTACTGGTGACAACGTGTGAGAAGTTCAGTTTGAGACATTCTTAATAATTATCAAGAGAATGTGTTTTTTGTGTACTGTGTTGCAGAGATAAATACTGTCGTGGCCTGTCGTGTCTCGTAGTAACGCTTTGCACCTCAAGAGCCATTAGCGTGTCACTGGAGTCATTTAGGCTGCAGGATAGTTGGTCATTTACAAGTGGTTACTTCCTATAATTTGGTTGCAACCCAACTGCGACTGGGCACAGATTGAATAGAATATTAGATTAGAAATACATTATGATCTCATACAGTTTGATAAGTACAGTAATAACCCATCAGACCAGCTGCTTTTTGTCTTCACTTTAAAAGCAGCAGACAGCTTTCTAATGGACAGGAAGACGGGCCTATACTGTATGGGCCGGCATGGTGCGAATGAAAACTAAACAAACATAAAACAAAGTTACAGTAAAGAATGGTTTGCAATGTTTTCCTATTACTTATGTATTTATATTTGTATTGTATTAACTGCTTACACATTCGCTGCAAATAGTGGAGGAAAATGAAAAAGCCAGTGTTTCACGTATTGACTCACTGTACTGACTAAATGGGCCGATACTGTGTTGTATGCTTTCAGTAACAGAGATCTGTTTCTCTTTTACTCTTAAAATACCAAAGCGAGAGCATTATATCACTTTCCCGTGCTCAATATCAGGAATTGACAGGAGATCAATAAGACATCCTGTTCTACTCTCGTGCTGTTTGGAGATGGTGTCAGGATGGAGTGATGAATGACAGAAGAACAGGCTCAGCGGCGGAGAAAAATGAGCTGGACGGGGAACACGGGGGTCAACCAGGTTAATGATTTTGGCCGTGATTATTTGCAGGTGTGAATGATCTATGATTAATCATTTACGAGCAAGGCTTGACTGACAGGAGGTGAGAAATAGCAAATCAAACCGGCGGAAAACGTTCATGAGCTCCACAAAAACCTCTGCTGAGCAAAAAGGGGGTAAGAGAGAACGATGCAGTCAGAACAAAAGCAGAGGAATATCAGACTTTGTGGTTTGTGCTTCTGCTACATACATTTGATCTGGTTGGTTCTGGTCTGCATTAATGTGAGTGCACCAAAGAACTGTTGTGACATATGAACACCCTGTCCTCATGCATCTCCCTACTCTTGACATTGATTGATTTGTAAACAGACGTGCATCTGACTTAGCATCACCAAAGCACAACTAGAACTGGCTCATTAGCAAAGTTGCGATCTATGAACTTAACTCTTTAACTTGCAATTTTTTTCTTTTCGTTTTTTTTTTAAATTCAAACTCTTATTCTTCTGTCTGTTTGTCTATTACCTGCCAATCGACTGCAGGCTTGCTAACTCTGACACATTTACATTGGTATTTACATACTGACGTATTGTCTCTTTCAAATAAATAATAAATAAATAAAATAGAAAATCATTTAGCAAGTTTATGGCATTGTAGCAGCGATTATTATACTGTTATGGTGTTTCTTACCAGCAACACCAACACCATGCCCAATATGGAACCTAGTTCGGATTCGGATGAACGTCCTAATCATGCAGAGTGTTTATCTTCACTGGCAGGAAAGGAGAAGACTCTGCTGCGAGTCCTGCGTGGCTCCACGTCAGGAGAGAATAGTGAGGTGTTTAGTCTGTACATTAACATCCTGTTAAAGGTACGAAAGTCCAAACAAGCTTTCACACTGCAAAAGCCTGAACCATGGTTTAGTTTAGTCCAGACCAAGACCATCTGTTTTGGTTGGACCAAATTTTGGGTGTTTGGTTTTTGGAGCTTTCACACTGGTGAATTTAGTTGGTCTGGACCAAACAAGGTCAGTGTGAAAGCCCCCAGTCCATCTCCACTTCATACAAGTGCTGATAATTGGTCAGTTGTTGTTGAAGAGACATAATTACATACCAACCACACAGGATTAGTTCCTCTGCAAGTGTAAATGAGTAATCTCATTAAGATGCATGTTCTGATGCTTAATTTCCAGAATTACTCTTAAAAAAAGAAATCCTCCAGCCTAGCAGCCATTATATGGTCCAAAACACATGTCTACACCATTTTATGTTTAACAAATCAACTGCATGCAAATGATCACTGAAGATACTTAACATGAATATAAAATCATTCCTACACTGAGTTACAGACGCAATTTTGAATTAGCTGAACTGTCTGAACAGATGTATCAGCATGAAAATAAAAATTCCCCTGGTCCATTCCTAGGAAACTAAGCAATGCACTCGCTGTGACATGACAAACATGTTGCACCCGGTTTCCCGTCTTGACCAAAGCAGATTACTCAAGGCGCTGACAAGAAGATGCATATATGTTTTTTTTTAAGACACACTTGAGAGCTCTGGGCAGCAGGTGATATAGATATAGATTTATTGGCTCTGTTTAAAATGCATCTGCACGTACGTCTAGATCCAGCTGTCTGTGTGGTGCAATCAGCAGCGTATAGTTCAGGGAATATGGTGTAACAAGGAGAATATGTGGGTACAGTTCCAGAAGGATGACTCCGACATAGCAGTCTGCATGTGAATATATACATGTGTGTGTGTGTGTGTGCATCTCTATCTTTGAGAGGACTTGTGAGACGTGCATACATTTGTACGTACTCATACTGTAATCTCTGTTAAAGACGACAGCCAGCTGCAGTTTCATCCGACATGGATGTTTCCTATGCAGCAGGTTGTTAAAGGATAATTAGGGTTTTTTACAACATGGACCTTATTTCTAGCGTACGATCATTTACTCACCCAGGTAACTTTGGTGTCATTACAAGTCATTCCAATGAAATTAGATCCAGCCGAGAGCCGCATATATCCATATAATGCAAGTACACGGGGCAGTGCAATGCAGCCTCTAAATAACACATTATCTGCTGCAAAACTTGTTCATTTCACCAATATTTTGTTATGATACGCTAGTGCTATTCCCCTCTGAGTCCGACGTGACCTGTTATCAACATCTGGCGTCTGTAGGTTGACCTACAGTACTAATCTCTGACCAGGATGATGTCATCTCCAACTGCTGCGCGGCACGGCTTGTTGCTACCGCTACTACTATGGTTTGTTTCAGCGTGTTTCCAACTTGTCAGAACAAAATGAGCAGCTGGATGAAGTTCAGCTTCCACAGGCTTCCTCTCCGCAGCCTGGACTCACTAAAGCTCCGGCTAGTTGAGCTAAAAATGGACCCGAATGCCGAAGCAGAATGATTATTATCAGAATGAGCCGTGCAGCGGTCGGAGATGACATCATCCAGGTCAGAGGTTAGTAGGTCAACCTACAGACCCCGGATGTTGATAACAGCTAACCCCGGACTCAGAGGGAACTAGCACTAGCGTATCATGACAAAATATTGGTGAAATGAATGAGTTACGTGGCAGATAATGTGTTATTTAGAGGCTGCATTACGCTGCCCTGTAGACTCACATTATATAATAATAATAATAATTTTATTTATGGAACACTTTCCATCAAAGTGCTGTACAGTTACAGAACATTTTAAAAACATGTGAAAACAGACACAACAATAAAACAATAATTCAAACATGAATGAAAGAAAAGGTCTGACATATAGATTGGATATGGATATATGTGGCTCTCGGCTGGAGCTTATTTTGTTGCAACGACTTGTAATGACACCAACGTTATCTGGGTGAGTAAATGATCGTATTTTATGCTAGAAATGAGGTCCAGATTGTAAAGACCAGCTGGGGTTAGACTGTGTAGGACGTGTGAGAGAAATGAGAGTTAACCGCTCAGTTATGTGCACAACTAATCCAAGGATTTAAACCAACCTTGAGATTCTTAAAGTAAAATGACTTCACACACGTTTTTTTTTTTTTTTTCACGTGTGCAAAAGTGGTCTTGGAGATGTTGCCTCTGGAAAGGCAGGGAAGGAATTATCTAACAACTTCACTTCTGGCATAATGTGAACAATTCAAATATTGGCAAGGACAAAATAAAATGTAAATACATCCATATTCAAAACGCAACCCTTGCACCAGAGCTCAAATGGACTGACCCCGGCAGGCTGAGCATGAAAGCATATTTACTTTTATTGCTGAAGTTTGAATGACATAGTCATTGGACCTCTGAATCAAGGTGAGGAGCTGGATAATGCATTCAGTGGGTGTACTTGTAAGTGTACAGATGCAAACATTTATATGTGTCCATGAGTGCATTTGAAAAGAAAGAGTGGGAAGAAAGCTGGAGGTTTATGTAAGGACGTAAGTATGTGCACTGGACAGAATCATATATACAGTATGTGTATGGTATGCAATCATCATCTGAGATTGTAGCATTTCCCATGATACTCCTCAAAATTGTGTGGTGACATTTAAAGCAACATCTGGTATTTAATACGATGCAGAGATTATTCATCATTTCGTGGACATATTGTCCATAAGTGTCAAGGGGTAAATATGTAGATCGCTTCAGCAGTAGATGCATCAGGCAACACTCATGGGAACAACGTGATTTGCCACAAGTATTGCACAAGCTGTTTTATTGTGCCGCATTTAAATTCTTGTAATTTTATGATTATGACAAGGTCCATTTTCATAAGCCACACATTTAATTATAGATGGGAAGGCATGGTTTTTTCTGCCAGTGGCTCGATGTTGTGGTAAAAGCACACTGCATGAGCCTGCACCTAATCAATGAAGTGACCTCCCACCGAGCTGTTTATGTCATATGCATCTGACACAAAATCAATTGATAAAAGCGGAATTATAAAGTTGAACCAATCAGACGTTTCATTCGGAGTCGCCAGCAATTCATACACGACACGACTTGCATGAATGAGTAGCGTACTTAAAAATGATGGATAGAAAACGGAGGCAGGGAGCAACATGAAAGCTATCCAGTGTGCAGATGTATACAGGCCAGCAGCAATGGATGATGGGAGATCATTCACTGTATATAACTCAGGTATATCATGCAAAGTTTCAGTGGTGATGTATGAATCCATGTCACGTCTCAGCACAGATACAGGCCTACTTTTTTTTATTCCCAGTGGGAACATGGAATTGACTGACATCTTCATGTAAGGGATATTATAGGATATTCCTATACAGTTTTAATCTGGTAATATCATTAATTCCAGATGTGTTTACAGTTAAAATTTATAGCGCAAAGCTGCAAAAGTCAGTATTTGATGTAGAGCTTCCTTTTGGTAGAAGGTCAAAGCCTGTATTTCCTTTTTTTCCCCCATTTTTTATTTGATACATAACAATGAAGATTCTTCTTCTTAAAGGTCCAATGTATAATAATTGACAATGTTTATTGGCAAAATCTCAATATGCAACCCATGAATATAAGTGTATAATTACTATAACATAAAATTAGTAGCATTATAATTAAAAAGATGTCGCCATCTTGCTCCGCCATGTTTGTACGGCAGCCCAAACAGAAATCCAGCCAGCCAGAGAGCATTCCCGTTCATACTGTAAATAGACCAATGAAGAGGAAGAATCTGAATGTTAGATATCATGTTTTTTTTTACACACTGGACCTTTAATAAGTACAGACAACTCTGTATTTAATATCAGAGGACCTTCATGGCAGTTTGAGTCCATCCTTGCCAGTGAATGTGAGTTGCTACAGATTGGATCTTACAGTTCTGTACTTTGAGTTTCTTTGCTAAGTTTGTCTCAAGGAGAAGCCTGTCTGGACTCTCCTCTTCATTAAATGGAAGGAGAGGAGCTGATTTAATTGGCTGTGATTGATGACAGACCCTGCCACACCCAAAGACAATTTATGTCTCTAAATCCAACCCCTTTTACAACTGTGCTGTTGCACCTCTGCCCGCCGATCTGCTGCTCATGAAATTACCCCAAATCTCTCGACATGGCCGAGTGAGTCTTTATTTGCACAGAGAGAGACAGAGAGAGAGATCGTTTCTAATTTTAAAATAGATCCAGGTCTGAAAGGCTGAACTCCCAGAACAAAAAGACATCATCACCCACACACATACACACCCATAATGAGGTAATGGGCACTCTCATTAATTTCAGCACAGGTTGCATGTGCTTTGAAACACTACATCCTTCAGAGGACCTGAGGTAATTCAGAGCTGAAGTCAGACAAGGTCAACAAGTGAAATAAGGGTTAGACCGGTTTAAATCTGCACCTGCTCTTACAGCCCCATATCTCAGAGCTCTGTAATGTAGCTCCGAATAAACGGTGCACACACGAACATCTATACTCTGTGTGTGTGTGTGTGACAATGGGTGGGATTAGGAGGAATACGAAATCAGTGGGCGTGGGACGAGCTGACATCAGCCTTGACCTGTTAATTACCTGTTTTCCTTCCGTGTAACAACATTTAGCATTACAGATGTTTTCCTTAACACGTGTAGACAGACCCAGACTGAATATATACTGCTTGTGGTTTATTTGTTTTCATGGTTCAAGGTGATGACTGGGAAGCTTTGCCCACATTAAAGTGGCACTAATTATTAGCACCAGCCCACTGAACAAGGGTAAGTGAATAAGACTTAGTGCTACAAGGGATTAAAGAAAAGTATAAAATTTATAACAAGGTACAAAAAAATAAATAAATAAATAAAAAAACTCAGCATTTTACAGCTAAACCTTGGATATTATACCGTCAGTGTGAGTTCAACACTGGAAAAGGAACAGGAATATGATTCAATCAGTGAGGCCAGGGTGAGTTTCATGACCTCTGTATCAAGAAAGGAAGAAAAATGTAAAGGCTGTTTTGAAATCTTACATAAAAATAATAACAATAAATGAAAAGAAACATCATCTTCCTGCAGAGCTCTTCAGATACATCACGTAAATGCATCGTGCTGAGAGAGAGGGACTGTGACATTAGTCGTGATTATAATTGGTCTCATCCTTAAAGATGATTAGACTAATTTATAACAAAACAAAATCACTTTAAACGCACATAGACACACACACGCAGACCTTTGAATCAAAGGAGCTGCTGTGGACATTAGCGCTCTCTCATTTTGTTTTTGTTAAGACTCCATACGCACATCAGCAATGACTACTGTTCAACTACTGAGGATATTGGTTATGAAAGAAAGGAAACACTCCAAACTAAATTGTATTAACTTCCTGAAGGCAAATTCAAAGTGAGCACAAGGCCAGAATCAGAACGAGATGTTTATACAGCAGGAATGATGAAAACAATAAATGCATGAACATCAGACTCTTTACTTATTATAAACTGAATACCCACCTCTTAAAATCTGAACCAGTTACCTCATTAAAATGAAAAACAAACTTACAATATGCTGGAGAACATTCACTGATCGGGCAGAACATTATGAGCACTGACATGTGAGGTGAAAGATGGTTCAAGTGTGAGGATTTGAGCCAGTCTGACAAGGACGACTGGGTCAGAGCATCTCAACAACTGCAGCTCTGGTGGGGTGTTCTCTGTTTGCAGTGGGCAGCATCCAGGATCCAAGTTGGTCCAAGGAGGAACAGTAGTGAACCACAGGGTCATTGAGACACATGGGGAGTGGAGACAGCATGGCCCGCGTTGTCCGATCCAACAGACCGGCTAATGTTGCTCAAACTGCTGAAGAAGTTCATGCTGGTTCTTATAGAAAGCTCTCAAAAACACAGAGCATCACAGTTTGTTGTGTATTTGGCAGCAAAAGTTGGAGCAACACAATATTAGGCAGGTGGTCATGATGTTACACCTGATTGCTTTAATGTATATCACAACTTAGCTAACATACTCTACCATGAAGCTGAATTATTACTGATTGCTAAACAACAGTTTGCTTATTTTACCACTACTCAATGGCCATACATGTCCTTAAAGGTCAGTTGTCTGACCCTGACTCTGAAATATTAAACCATAAAACCTGTGTCAACACAAGCACACGTATGAGATCTCTTTTCCGGAGGAGCATCTTCCTCTATTTTATTTATTTTTAATATATTCCCAATCAAATGATAGGACTGCCTAAAAATGGTGACTGCTGACATTATGGTCTGCCAAAGTAGAAATAAACAGATTTTCTTACATGTTCTTTCATTCAAAGCCTGACTTAGCCAGAGAGCAACAAAATCTAAGTTTAACCATCTCACCTCAGAGATGCAGCTTTTTAAAAAGAGAAGATCCAAGGACATTTTTACAAAGGACATGTTGCTCAATAAGGTTCTGTATGAACAACAATACGGCCGACTGATAGACGTTAAAAAAGGTCAGACACGTGTGTGTGAAAATCTCGGGGTCAAGGAAGATCTGGAGGTAAAATAAAACTTTTTATAAAACACCAACACAATGTGAAACCTTTAAATTCATTCCAGTGGGAAAGCCGCGGTTACGGGCAGACTCTGGATCCTTCCCCTCCTCTTCCTCCTCCTCCTCCTCCTCCCCACTCTAACTAATGAGAAGCTATAAATGAGGAGGCTTGGATAGTGTTTATCTATGCGGCTCTGAGGGGGCCAAGGTGCCCTCACACACAGCAGTGTGTAGAGAGGGTGACTGCTGGGCATAATACTTCACACATCAGCTGCCTCTCACATATGGCCTGTCCTCGCCTGGCCCTGGCTCCTGCCCCATCTGCCTCCCCACCTCAGTCCCCAAAGTTTGTTTTTGTTTTTTTCCCCCGTTTTTTTCCCCAAACAGCGATTGGCTGCGCCCGAGTCCTTATTGTGTTGCCACATAAAAACCAGCCAGTGCCCTCGTCCTCATTGTCAACAAATCTGCCCATCTCCACTTAACACAGGCCACAGTCACCCCCCCCTCCCTCTCCATCTAACCCCAATAACCTTCCCTCCGTCCCTCCCCCTCGCCTGGATCTCTGGCCTGGTCCCTGCCAAGCTTGGCGCAGGGTCACATCTGGAATGGAGAATTATTGCCGCCCCTTTCCGGCCCTTCCTTCCATCTATTCACAGATGGCCTGTTGATTTTTAAGCCCTCTACTGTACGGTGGTGAACGCAGCCTGTTGGCGTATAGAGGCTGGTTAATGTGTGTGTGTGTGTGGAGCTCATCAAGTGCTGTAAAGCCCTAAACTGTTTACAGAAAGCAGATGCAGCGATTATTACAAAAATGTTTCACACTTAGATTTGATATTGAAGGAATGATCTGCTCAGGTGGCTGGATGCTTGTATCATAAACATGCAGCTACATCAGATAACTGAGCTGGACCAGAACGAGACGACTGACGTGTTTGGCTACAGATACCTCGTGGGCGGGACGAGGTTAAAGCCCTGACATATGTTGCTTATTTTCAAATAATGACATTTCACTGCTGGATATTTGTGAATGTCTGTTTGTTTACTTTTGGTTTTCACACAGCTCACATTCTTTAATGCCTGGCCATATTGAATGTTTATAGTGAAACAGAAACCTCCATGGCCCACATTCTGTGTATTACTCTCCACTCAGTATTGATCGTATGTTATGGAAGACGCGCTGTGTACAAATAAATACTTCACCAGCACTGGCAGTATCTGCAAATGAAAGTAAGAGAAAAAAGGTTTTTTTAATCTATCCACAAGTTTTTATTATTATTTATTATTATCTTGTATTACATTTGTTTTTGTTGTTGAATTTATGTAAACATTATTTTATATGATTATTATTTTCCCCCTTTTAGAGCCTGGGGTAGGCAATTATGTGCATCAGGGATCTTTGAACAGCTGTTGGAGGCTCTCAGTTGAGGAAGGTGTTGGCGTTTACAACAAGGTGGTACAGTATGCTATGATAATAATAATAATTAAAAAATCAACAAAAGCCACGCAGCATATTACCTTTGTCTTCTGCCTCTTTATGGTGGGGTTCCAGCTGTTAATGGCCACATAGATTCACAAGAGTCTCCAGTTTCAACTAGATATGTCTCTGATACAGTTAATTTACAGGAGTTTAATTTTCTGCACAGCAAAACCAGTTACTTCACATGAATGTGATTATGCTCCTGATGACAGTTTGCACTGCTTCAGTTACCAAACCACAAATAAAGTGCAGAAGAAGTGGATAATAGAGGGAAGCAGTGAGACGTATTATTCTAAAGAATGAAAATGAACAGACTTTTTATGCTTATTAAGTAAATATCCATTTAAACTGTGCTGTTTGTTATCTCTTCCATTAACTATGGCGTACACTTCCGGATGCTAAAATTTTGGCATTGTCTTGCCACAACATTTGTCTGCAAATATGAGAGGAATTCACTTTATCACATGCAACACCTGCACCATATGTCCCTGGACCCATCTACGGCCAAAAAACTATTACTTTGAAACTGTTTACAGCGGTTCTTGCTGTAAGCAATTTGGCAAATGCACACTGTCAAAATCAACACAGTGTCTAAAGCCAGAGGGGTGATAGCGAAGCCAAAGAATGACTTCCCAAATTTGGGCAACGTTTCTATCAGCTGCTTATCTTCTTGGCCAACAGAATAAAGGAAGTCTTGTTTATCAGAGGATCCCGCAAACTTCACAAACTGATGGACGATCTCTGAATCTGCAAAATCTACAAACCAAGAGTTGCAGTCACTGTTCTGACACATCCCATACAGAAATTTAACATATGGCAGATAGGCCCCTAAAGCAGGAGTATGGTATCATGTGCTAACCATAAGGGGATATGTCATAATCACTTATATTGGCCAACAGCAAAGTGATATTTTATCCTGAAGGGTATTTAAGTAGAAGTATGGAATGGTAATGTATTGAAACAAAAGCAAACAACAGTGGTGGGTATAGCACAATAGAAAATGTGAAAGTGTCAATAAGTTGTTGTTGTGATGTTTGAGGTTAATCACCTTGTTAGAGAACAGCATGTTATGTTATAAGTACTCAAACTCAAACTCTGAAACTCAAATTAAGTTCACCTGTAAAGGTTATAGTGCATTTCAACTGTGCCGCCCCAATATCCTTAACCTTTTGTGAGGAGTGGACAAACACTATTCACTACTCCTTCAACCTATTGGATCTCATTTCGCTCTGCATTATGAGCCCCCGCGGGACTAATGTTTATTAATATGCAGAGTCCCGTCACAAATAAACAAATAATTGAAATGAAATGAGCTACAGTACAAGGCCTTGTCCAAACCATTCAATTCAGCACAGCTGGATTCAAATGAAGAATGTAGAACCATCTCAAAGACGAACAAAAGGTATTGACGGCACCTGAATGACCTATAGTACATGAATGTCACAGCAAATGGTCTGAATACTTACAGTATGTTCATGCAGTTTTTCTTTTTGAATTAATATGCAAAATGATGGGTTTGTGCTGTCATTATGGGGTGCTGAGTGTAGATTTACACATAAAGCTGCAACATAATGGTGAAAAATTGAAGTGGGTCTGATTACTTTCCATAATGCACTGATGAATATACGTTTAATATAAGCATATAAATGTAAAGATTTATATGAGACACTACCTGTATGCCATTAGTATACTGACAAAATGTCACGCAGCAAATCTATCCAGGTTAACAAAAAAGAAAGAAATAAGTCTGTTCCAAAATTCATCTGGGAAAATGGTGAATTTATCCCAAAAATTTTGAAGAAGCTGGTTTTGGAGGCAGAAAACATGTCATTTCTCTTCATCAGCCTGTGGTTGTCACATTATTTCAGCACTATTTTTTTTTTTTTACCCGACATAAATATGCTACTTGCAGTGTTTATCCCACAGTGATGTGCAACACGCTGCACACACTGTTAGTGCTGTGGTGTACTACAACTTTGTACATTCACTCTAAAAGTAGAACATAAGGACACTGGGAATAAACCTCAGTAACAAAGGGGAAAATACAGATTTGCAGAGGAGATGAGTTAGCTCTCATAAAAAAAACACAGCAAGCTTCATTCACTGTAAAAAATGCACCAAGGTTGCAGAGAATGTAAAGATACCGACTTTTCATATGTTCACCGTTCAGTAACCGTTCTGAACTCTGCTCTACTCTGTGTCACTAGGGCATAAATCCACCAAACAGAGGAAGAAGGTCACACATGTCTTCCTCTAAATGAGAAATCCCAAAAATGCGAATCCTCCTCAGTAATCATTCTTGTTGACATGGCTAATTCGTTTCGCGCTTCTTATTTCATGCATGGAGAAAAGGGGGAAACAATCCTGTTATTTTTGTGTACTTCCTCTCCAGACAATGACACACAGGAGATACAGTGTATTAATAATAGACTTTTTAAAAATGCAAGATGTCAAATGAAGGAAAATATTACGAATCAGAGGGCAGTTCAGTTTCTCCATTAAGCACCGTACGTATTTCATCTTGATTCATCTGCAGCTGACTTTTTTTTGTGCACTTTAAACCCAAATGTTGGCCTGGGGAATTTCTGTCTGAAATCGCATTTGGCAAGCTTCCCTTAAACACCTCTCTGCCCTGATAGCTCTCTGCTGGTAGATACTGGCAGCACAGGTCTATCTATATTTAGCATCAGTGATTATCTTAGCACTACCGGCAGATGTTTTATGATGCAACGTGTGTAATGTATTCAAAAGATACAAAAATAGAGGATAATTTTTCTAATACTGACTTGTTCTGCCCCCGCAACCGGCTCAGTTAAATGCTGTGCAGATGGTGAGTGGTGATGAAAATATCACATAGATATACTGATTTCTGGTCAGTAGGTATGACCATGTATGGTTAGTTAAATCTGACATCTGGAGTGGGATACTGTACAGATACATTTCCCCATCTCTATCTAATGCCATCTCAGTTTTTTGCCATATTGCACTGATCTCAAAAAGAAGAAACTCTGTTCCTCAGTTATCCAGACTTCACAGGGAGGTCACAGAGGTTCTGTTATTGAGCGGGCTCAGTGTGGACTACTGGTGTGTTATCTCCCTCAAAGACATTTTAAACAAGTCAGACGTTCCCAGTCACAGGGTCCTGGAGCCAGGCCTTCTATTTGAAGGGTGCTGTCCCCGCTTAAAGTGGCCTTCTGCTTATTTAATGTGATCAAGTGACAGGGGCCGAAGGAAGGAAGGAAGGAAGGAAGGAAAGAAAGAAAGAAGCTGTGTGTTGAGTTTGTCATGTTAGTGCGACTGCTCCTGACAAGCTGTAGCCTTTTGTTATGACATCATAATGCTATAAAAATAAAAAAAACAGAGAGAAAGAGAGAGATGGATTCATTAGTTGGGTTAAGGAATGCACCAGGCTGACAGTGATTCCCACACAGTCACTGTGCAGTGTTAGCTTGGAAATAATAGGATGATTTTAGGGAACCCTCCCCTTTTTTTTAATCTATAAAAACAAAGAAAATTAAATGATGTTAAGTTTTCATTATTATTATCATTATTAGCAATTTGCAGCAGACGAGCACAGATCCTTTTGTACCCTCCTCGGGGCTCGTTTATTGTATTTTTAATAGTCACTGATTTATTGTATGCTTTTTTTCAATAGCAGGAAAAACATTGACTTTTAACATCAAGTTAATGTAAAATAAATAAACCTTCATTAATGAATGAAGCCAAAGAATAAATATTTTAGTATCTCACCTGAAGGATGATGTTAGTATTCCTCTGTTGTTCCATTCTTCTCACCGTTTCTTTGTATGAAGTACAGGTACAGTGAGGCGTCCTTGCCTTGTGAGGACTTTGTTTCCTTTCACCTGTTGTGGTTATTGTGTAGGAAAATCAGGCAGACCAATAAAAAAATAAAGTGTAATAAAATAAGATTACCGCTGTATTATCTGAGACTGCTTCGTACTTTACTAGTATCATTATGTGTGTGTGTGTGTGTGTGTGTGTGTGTCAATATTAACAAGGCCACACGGTCGGTGCTACTGAAACAATGACAAACCACAGTGAGTCTATTGCTGCTTCTAGTGCACTAACAGAGTCATCTAAGGATGATACAATAACCTAAGGCAGGATCTGTTCAGCATTATGCTCACAGCCTATATACAGTATCTAGATCAGTGGTGTGTCATCAGGACGGACCGGTTCAAGCTAAAAATAGACATTGATTAGGGTGATATAAATATGATACCAAATAATGTAGGAATGATATTGTTTTCTCAGAGCAGCGTTCAGTCCTCTGGTTGCATGGGGATTTTTGTTCTAGCGTCACTACTGTATGACCTGCTGTATGTGTCTTATTTCTGTCATTTCAGTGGGTGTGGTCTGATGGTAAAGAGTGGTTTTCTTATCAAGCAGAGGCATCAGAAGCAGAGCATTATGGATTATTCTGACTGATGAGGAGTTGTGGTCAAGCATGTCAGTTTTATGACATGAAACACATTATGAAATGCTTGCATGTGTTGAAAATAAACATGCACACTGGAAACTTTCTGCAGCAGCAGCAGCAGCAGCAAGGAAACTGTAGTGAGTTGTCCCACTGATCACTCAGCTCAGTATAGAAGGACAATGAGGAGAGGAGGCAGGAAAGTACAGGACTGGTGACTGTCATTATCAGTTCATGGCTAAGATATTTTCCCTCCATGCTGCTCAAGTAATATGTTTACTGTCAGTTCAAAGGAATAATCCTAATACGAGTTCAGTAAGATGAAGGAAGGCGTCTTTCTTGTGCAGTGCAAAATCACATGGGTTTGTATCTCGGCAGGACAAGCTGAGTTTAACCCTCCTGTTGTCCTCCTTGGTCAAGGAAGGAAGGACAAAGGGAAAGACGGGCGAAAAGAAGGAAGGGAAAAAGGAAGGAAAGATAGATGGAGGGAGGGAACAGGTTGGGCCAATTGGGTCAAAATGAAGGAAAGGGAGGGAAAAAGGATTGTGGAAAGAAGGAATGGAAAAGAAAGGAAAGCAAGAGGGAGGGAGGGAGGGAGGGAACAAATTTGTTCAAAAGAACGAAGAAGAAGATGGAAGGAAGAAGGGAAAGAAGGAAAAAGGATTGTGGAAAGAAGGAAGGGAAAAGGGAAGGAGAGAAAGAAGGAGGGAAGGAACAGATTTGTTCAATGAAGGAATGAAGGAGGAAGAAGGAAGGAAGCAAGGAAGGAAAAATGGATTGTGGAAAGAAGGAAAGAAAGAAGGGAGGATGGAGGAAAGGGAACAGATTGGGTCAGTTTGACCCAGAAGGACATGAGGGTTAAGACTGATGAGATCCTGGTAGTTGGAGTTACCATTAGTGCAACTGGCTGCACTAGTCCACACTAGTCCATCCGTCCCCCTTGTCTCTGGTCTCTGAAAAAACTGACATCATGGTGTAATTTCGCCTTTCATCACCGAAAATTAATTGTGAAAACTCTGTCCAATTTGGGAAAACACCAGTCCCATGTTTTTGTTTATACAGGAGGAAAACAAGAGTTTTAGATCCCTGAATGTCTGTGTGGTTCGTGTCGATAAAGATTGTTATGAGAACAATCTGGTTAATACGATGCTGTTATTGAATACCTGGCTACGTGTGCGCATGGTCTTCCTCTCCAGTGTTGGATCTCCACCTTGCATCACATTGTTTCTTCTGTTTGGATTGGTTTAATTTTCCATTTTGCCCTCTAACACCAACTCTCACACATCTACCCCCCAACATTCCTGATTGCCCACTTTGTGCAAAACCCCACTGATTGTAATTTGACAGGACAGGCTGTGAGTTTAAGACTGTTTGGTGACGACTGATATGAAATCTATTTGTTTCATGTTTGTATCAGTAAACAGCTGAATCCACATTGAGTTGGTGAGTTGCTGCATGAGGGGATATCTGGTTCTCCTGTAAAAGTCACTGCACGCCACTCATCTGTAATGATGACGAAACCATTAGTAAGCTACTGATGGGTGAAGCTTGTTCAAGTTCAGTGATTTAAATAGCCCTTCGTCAAAAACAAGACAGTGTAGAGAGGATTTGGCAGTGGGGGTAAAAATAAAAGACAGGGATACAAGCAAAAAAAAAAAAAAAGAGTCTAATTAGATCCAATAAAACAACAACAAAGCCAACTAACCATCAGATGTATATTGTCTGGGGTGCAGCAGCAGCCTGGTGGGTGAGTTAATCTGGCATCACTCAGCATCTCACTTCTAAACAAAGTGAAACATTTAAAAAACACAAGCTTCGATACTTTTCAGAGGCAAACCCTGGAGGTTAGAGAAACACGCGCTGCCTGGACCGACTACATTCAAGTGTCTGAACACCATTCTCACCCTCAACCACCACCATCAAAGTACAGTTGAGCAAGGCACTGAACCGGCAATTGAACCTTGGGGAACTGCACAGAGAGAGAGAGAGAGTGAGGGTGAAAAAAACAACAACTATGACACAATAAGTGTGAGTGCAACACCCCGAGTGGATGTCAGACTCTCAAGCTTTTAAGTGCCGGCTGTAGCTGCTGATGTGAGTAAAAATATCTACATGGACTTGTTAAATCAACATTCGCAAACCAGTTGTATTAAAAATAAATAAATAAATTAAAAAGTAAAAGGAACAAGGAGCAAAACTGAGCTCTTCCTGGAAATCTGTCTCTGAAAATTTACTGGAGCCATGAAAGTACATTTTATTATTCATAACATCACCTTGCCTCCATTTTTTTTCTTTCTTGTATCATTGTGAGCATGGCAGTAGATGCGAGCCGACTACTGATTTACCTTCATTTTGCATTTGAAAGTCACAGCAATTTGTGTTATTACGACGCTGTCAGGCTGATGGAGGCAGGATTGATGGGGCCGCTGAGCTGCTCCCCAACGCTCGCACCAGAGTAGAGGTTACAGTCTTTTTCTCATCAACACCTATGACACTGTGATGAGTGGAGGCTTGTAGTTGTGACTGACAACTGGAGCCCTGCCACATACTTATATTTGGATAAGAGGCGGCATGTGACTCTAATTTCCGGGAAAAAAAAAACAGGGAAAAAAAAAACAGTGCAATCCACAAAGCGTGGCGAGACGTGGAAACTGAGTCGTGTGAAGAGACGAGAGGAGACGTGAGGGGAGAGAGGGAGGGGAGTGAGAAGTTAGCAGAAGACTGTGAAGTCAAGAGGAAGAAATAATAATCAAAAGTGGAGTGAAAATAGGGAGAAAGAAATATAGGATGAGTCTGGAGAACCAGCAGCAGCGTGGCGTGTAACGGGGCTGTTCAATTACAAATACAGTTGGGCCAGTCATGTTCAGCAGCTGGCGAGCAGCAGGTACAACACAGATTTTGAAATTTTAGTCACAGATAGCTCCTTGTGATGAACAACCATATCTTTTTCGACGGGGGGCCCAAGATAAAACTCATATCAAGTACAACATACTGTAGACTACAGTCTCAACCAGCGACGACTGCTGGTCTTTCAAAGAGGAGAAGCTCTTCCGGTTACATCATTATCCATGTATTTATATGTGCTGCTGGTCTCACTTCACTTGTGAAATCCGCATTGGGACAGAACTCCACTGTTTGTTTCACAATCGCTGTCAATTAAAAAGGGATTCAGCCTTTAGACAGATCCTCCAATCACCATTATCTTTATGCAAACTCATATTTTATGCTCTTTTCTTTTTATTTTATTATTTATGTATATTCTTTTCCTTTTTCTTGTACCTTCTTTATTCTTTTTTCTTGCTTTTAATGTTTAATGTTTATGATTTTTACTATTCTGGGTTTTATTTTAATTTTTTTTAAATTTTATATTTTTATATTTCTTACTGCTACATTGAGTTGCCCTTTGGTATGAAATGCGCTATATGTCGTGCAACAGGCCAGCGTCCAGGCCCCGCCCACTGCTCCATTCACTCCCAGAGACGCTAACAACATCGCAGCATTCAACCAATGACATCTAGTTTAGCTGCAGTGAAAAAAAAACCCCATTGAAGTCCACGGACGCTGAGCTTCAACAGGTTTATGGCAGACATGATGGGAATGTACAGTAGGAGAAGAAAATTAGGTCAGTCGACCTGTGATAAGAAACTGATTCTGAATGAACTTGTCTGAGAGTTGAACGCTTTCAAACACACTTTTAGTCAGTTCATATTCGACTAATTATTTTTTGACATTTTACTGAAAGCAGAGCTTCCCATGCAGTCTCACCTTTGCTCAAGATCCCACAACCCCTCTGTCTACCACACACATCCAACAACCATATAACCATGATGTCACATGCTCAGTGTTTAATACAACATGACACAACACAACAAAAAACAGCACAGACACTGCAAATGAATGTTATTGGAAAAAGAAATAATGTTTCTATAATAACTGTTTATCTTTCAAATTTGGTCACAATTGACACAGACTCATCAAAAAGTGCATAAAAACTGAGGAAAAGCCTAAACACTGAGGTAATGGCAATACTTAACTCCAATTTAGAAATTAAAAAATACATGGTCGTATCTAAACTGAGCACATCTACAAAGTGCATGAAAAAACAAAATAGTTCCCAGTATCAGCAACAACTTGCTTTCTTTATGAATTAAAATGATCATTTTGCTCATGGTGATAAACCCATCTCAAAGTGCATAAAGAACAAAATAGTTTTCACGCTCTGTCCTACAGAAAGTTCACAAAATGTGTTTTTCTCAGGACCACAGGTCGTGCTGCTATTTGAGTTGGCCTGTCAGCTGTTGTAGGACAAAAGCAGTTCAGGCTGAGGTTTAGACCGAGACAAACAAACAAATAAACAAACATGTCCAGAAAAGTTGGAACAGACAGCACTCATGAAATGCTCATTGTGTCCCAGCAGAGCTCAGCCTCCTGATTGACCATGATGAGAAAGACGGTGTAAACAAACTCAGGGGGCAGGAAAAGGTTCTTGTCCCTTCTTGTAAGAACTGAGAAATGATGATGGGTAGAACAGTAAGTACCTGGTGGGGAAGATTGGACTTTAGCTGCACAAAGGGAGAGTCTGATTTAGTCCAAGTAGCAACACAGTCTGAGATAGTTTTTTTTCGCCCATCTTTTTTGTTTCGCCCCACACACGTACACACCAAACAACCCAGTACAGACAGAAACATAATAATCACTAAAATGGTAGTTAGCCATGGCCTTTTCAATGTCATGTTATTCATCTGCTGCAGCATCTGCTCACCAGACAAAACGCCAGAGAGAGGAGCAAACAGTGGGACTTGTGAGGAAGGACTGGTTGATGATGAAGATCTGCCCTCTTTGTCCACCTCCTCTTCTGTTTTGTTTACATGGTGGATTTATGACGACGTGACCTCTACGGTTTTGGTGCAGTGAGATCCAAGCCAGCTAATCAAAGAGGACAAGCAGAGGTTACACCAGAAGGCCAGGAGACATATGGTCATCATGATCCCTGCCATACGTTTCTCCTCTTTTCATCTCTTTTCTTTGCCCCTCTCTCTCTCTCTTTCTGTCGAGTTTGGGTTGTTGTTGCTGTTTTGTTGTTGTTGTTGTTGTTGTTGTTTGTATCACAGATCCCAGTCCCTCTGTAAAGCAGACATCAGTTGGCAGTTTATCTAACTCCACAGCCCTCCTTCATCAAAACAGACCTCCAGCTGTCAAAGCAGACATCCTTCCAGCCGCCACACTGAGGGGAGAAGAGGTTCAGTCCGGCGGAGTCTCCGACACATCAGGCCCCCCCACGACGAAGGAAACAGGAGCAGAGGGAGCTTTTCCTCTCTCCTGTGGCTCACAATGTGCAAAGCTAGTTATTATCAGTAGGAGGAGGTGAGGGAGTACCTCATGAGGCAAGGAGGCAACAAATGTGAATGCCTCTCTTTCTTCTCTACCTCTACAGCCCCCAGGAACTTCGGGGTAATTTTACAGGGGCCGGGGCGGTTGGCACATGTCTCCATAGCAGGAACCGCCCCCCCAAGGACGATCTCCTGGAACTAAATGCCTCGTGGTAGGTCTGAGCTACTCCAGACAGTCCCTGGGTGGGGCTTGAGGTGTACTTGGTGCTGAATGAGGGCGGGATGTGACGCCAACAGAAAGCACCGAAATTAGCAGCATTTTTAAAACTGAGCAGAAGAGGAGCATTAGTATAGAGCATCTACACTGCCAGAAAATAAGAATAACTGTTGCACATTGATTACGTCGCCTCAAGAGTCCGGTGGGTCTTACACAGTTCCTACTCTGTAGTGGAGAGTAGATGCACCAGCCTAGAGAAGTCAGAGGACGTTCCTGGAAAGTTCCTGCCTTCTTACTTTCTTTCAGTGGAAACGGGACTTCTTAGTGTTCCTCCGTGGCTCTGGATCTCCTAGACCTCCTCCTCTCTGCTCCTGCTCCAGGTGAATCCGACTAATGTGACAAATAAACTCTCCTAATCTCAACAAAGCGGCCGTTGCTTTCTCTCGTGCACTCATCTGTGTTAAATCAAAGGTTTTATGCAAATAAAAGTTCTTGCACTTCATCCAAATAAGCAGCTATATCAGGTTGTAAGCTGGACAGCTTTGAACTCGCTGTGTAAACAAGTGTCAGGCTTCATGCTGAAATGTAAACCTCCCCCGACATTCACCTGTCAGACGCCGGCTTTTTTCCCCTAAGAGACACCTTTTCTAATGAAGTAACATCTCCTGCGGAGGGGTTTAAGTTTTTAATCAGGTGTGTGATTCACCTGCTCTGCTATTTGAGACTACTGTGACCTTAAAGAGCTTAGCGCACCGTCATCGCTTCCCCAAGCAGAGCCTTATATACTGTACATGCAAAGCTTCACGCTGTCAGGTGTTCAAACCAGATAAATGATGTTGGTAAATGCAGCAGTTCCACGTCAGAAACACGTCAGATTTGCAGGTCCTGGTGGAAACATTTTTTAAACCACTATCTGCAAAATAAGCCTCATGCTCCCTTTTTTTCTCCCCCATTTCTCCATCTCCTGCTTTGTGAGGAAGTGCATTACTAGGTTTTTTTTTATTGGCATGGCAGTAAAAGCATTTAAACATTAACTACAATACATCAGAATATATGGGGCCTGTCAGCGTGTATGCTGTGTACGGCTGTGAAGCACATTGCCAGAGCACAGCTGTCTTGTAAGCGCTGGTAGGTTCAGTGCAGCAGAAAGACAAAGCGTCACCCTGCAGTATTTATGAACAAGTTTTAGAGGGGTGGTGCTGAGTGCTCTCCTTTGTACTCGCCAGTCTACATATCCTGGCCTACATAACCTACGTGTGACAACAAGCGGTTGTCTGTTGAGTGCTGTCGGCTCTCTAAGGGGAAATCTTGTTTTCCTCACACATTGGCACAACGGTGCACTTACTTTAATGCACCAAACAATTGATTCATTGGACTACAGGTGCTCAACAACTCATGTCACTTCACCCAAATCACAAATAAACACAATTTCCCCACTCTTTTTTTCAAGGGTTAACCATGCACATAGTTTTGGTTGTACTTGCCAAGGTTTTGCGATCACTGCCAGTTGAGTGTTGTGTTGCCATCCGGATACAATGGAGGTGAATGGGATTCTGTTGTGCACAAAGCATTGAGAATCACATCATAAAAAATAAACAACTGCGTCTTTATTCCAGCTGGTGTAGGCAGCAGAGGCTGCGTCAAGCTGTTTACCAACAATAATATCATTAAAGGTTAGGTTCTTCTGACTTATCACTAAATGTTTTCACGGATTAAACCATTGTAACCTAAAAAAAGAAAAAAGAAAAAGAAAGGAATCTGCTTTCTTATCCCGTGTCCCAGTGACACGGTCGGGGTTATATGGCCTAACAGACGGGATCACAGACTACATGATCCAACACAAACCTCACACTGAATTTAGGTCAACACATTTGGAAAAACACAATACTAGATGAGTTTAACCCTTGGAAATATTTGGAAATTCAACAAAATTTCCTCCCTGAACCATTATTAGAGGCTATTAGATGAGTTTTCAGTGTTTTTCCCACTGCTGCAAATCAAGGTCAATGAAGTTACCACTTCAACCCTTTCCAAACAGTGTATAAGAAATATTTATATATAAAAAAAACACACACAAACACACATAATATTTATTGATACATAAAAATATGTAAAGAAAAAAAAAACTCTTATTTTGCTCACTTATTTTGTCTATCTTCCAAATATACCAAATATATTAAATGTTCAACACCAGACAGCGATGAAAAATAGAGATGCAATATATTTTATCATATATGCAAAATAGATTTATAAAAAATAAAAAAAAAGAACAGCACATACATATGTTATATGCATGTCTACTTTTCATATGTTGGTAAAATATTGACAAGCTCGATGTGTATGAGTACAAAACAGAAAGAGATCATTTAAATAAATATGCATTGCATATAGGCTATACAGTATTTCTTGGCCCATTTCGCATTCATATATTCAGAGTCACTATATTCTCTGTAGGCTCGGGGCTCTTTTAATGACCCTGCCAGTCGTCATCGGGCATCAGCTTGTGGCACAGCGATCCTGGACGATGCCATCAGGAGTGGATGTGGTCTAGATACCACACAGGCCTCACAGTACCACGCCAGATGCAGCTTTGCCACCCGTGGCACCATCTCAACCTTTTGAAATTTAACGGTTCATGTACGTCGGGGCTGAACCATCTGGCCCTGCGATGACTTTTTGCATGTAAAAATGACTTTGCAGGTGACGAAATGGACAAAAGGAAGAAGGGCAGAACATGCATGATGTATCTCTATTTTCCGTCGTCTGTTGATTTTTAGTAGTTTGTCTCATTATCTGTTATTTATCACAAGCTAAACAGTTTTAAGAGGTGAGATGTCTCTCACAAGAGGGAGGTTGTATTGTCACCTGATCATGTATTTTTACACTATGTGTCTTTTTCATACTCTTCTAAGAAACTAAAGCATGACATTGAAGTTTTAAATCCTCACACCAACACATCAGATCACTTTTATTTTGTCAGCACCTTTCCAAAAATAACTCACGTGACTGTTGTGAAATGACTCAGATGAATATCTTGTCTGATCTTCCACATTGAGATGTAAAGATCACAGGATCCATAGTTACGAACAAGAACCAGCACTTACTATTGTCAGAGACAAAAGCTTTATCCCCAGTGCTCATCAGTTAAGGTGCTGATAGCCTGATCTGTAAAGCAGCCAATCAATAAATGGATAAAACTAATCAATGAACACTAATGCACGTGCATTTGAGTCATCGGTGCTGACTCATGTCGCAGAGTTCATGTCCTCCGATGTGCAGCATGACACTTTATTACACCGTGGCATCAGGCACATTGTGTCACACGAAGAGCAGATCTGAGGCGGCGCTGTCACTGTCCTTCTGCCACTCAACTGACACTTGAAAACAGGGTGTTCAGATGTTCACTGGGCTGTGTTTTTTTTTTTTTTTTTGTAGCTGTAACTCTAGCCCCAGATGCACAACACGCACAGGCACACACGCTCACTCTCTCACACACACACAGATATGTGCACTCATGTCACTGGCTGTGCTAGTCTGGGTGGTCTGGAGGAAGAGAGAGACAAAGGGAGGCAGAAAAAGAGCAGTATATCTGACAGGGGGGGGAAACATTAGAAGGGCATCTCTTATGTTTTCCATTAAGGTAACGGAGATGTGATGGCAGGGATGTTGGACCAGATAAGAACAGAAAGAGACATAAATGGAAATGGAGTGCTGTTTTTTTTTTTTTTTTTTTCAGATAACCTCGGGCTAGCATGATTTCACTCTGAATCCAAATGCTCATCTTGTAGCAGTGCATCAGTGTTACGCTGGCTCCTTCTTACTGAAGTTGCTGCATTTACTTTCCCATATAAGTATAATATAAAATGCTGCACATTCTCATTGCGTATGTTGTGAGTGCAGCTATACTGTATGTGGTTCCTCTCAGGGTCTAAATAAAATTAATAATCTAAGAATTCCTTTTCTTTTATACTCTATTTGTCTTGTGTATACATACATGTCCTGTACTTATTTTGATGGACTCTATCTCTATCTCAACAACCCCAAAACGCCCTGGTGGACAAGTTGTGACCTGCACATTCACCACGCTACGAGATAATAACAGAACGTTACGAGACAAAGTTGTCTTCCAGGCAAATACAGAGACTGCTTGCTGAACAACGGGGAGCATACGTCAGTCCGACTGCCCCAAAGTCCGACAGCTCATTTCTCCGACTACTCATTCTACAGCATTAAGGTTAGGTTTAGGGTAAGGAAAAGGGTTAGGGCTACTTAAACCTACTAATGGACTGTATGGTCTAAGACGTGTGGTCGGAGAGATGGGTAGTCGGACAGACGCCACGCGCCCCTGAACAACTGCCCCTGATGGCAACGCACATCAGCGGTTTTGCATGAATTTGCCTCTAAAACAACTCTTTCTGGTAATGGTCTGTTATCATCTCATAGCGTGGTGAATGTGCAGGTCACAACTTGTCCACCAGAGCATTTTGGAGTTGTTGGATTGTGTATTTCATTAGTTTGATGAGGGAAACCAAAAAATCCCATTAGCCTCTGTAGTGTAACTCTGAGCAGCTCACGGCTCTGCTCCGCCGTTCTAAAAACATCTTATACCGACACTTAAAGGTAACAAACCTACTGCTAAGACTATGGCAATTGGGCAATTTGCCAAAATGTTGAACTATCCCTTAAAGATTCTCCCCTTGTCCACACCGTAACATTACCTGATGAAGGTCTCAGCGACTGAGATGCTGTAAATCCAAATGCAAGCAAAGACAGTGTGCGGGAGTTTTCCTCTGTTGTACTTCGTTGGGCGTTACTGTCTCGCCTACGCACCTGTCTGCCTCTGGAGGTGTGCATAAGTTTTTAGTGTGTGGTGACCCCCCCCCAGGATGGAGAGAGACACAGACAGACAGAGGCCGGAGCCATTGTTTGGCCAAATGAGAATCCTTAAAGATATTTTCCTTCAGCTGTTTAAGTAAATGTCAGATAACATTCAAACAAATCAAACACCCCAAACCAGGGACTCTTTGTGTTATGTGGCACACGTCTCTAGGGACGGCCTGTTATTTACACCCTCTTATCCTGTCTAGGTTGGTGCTGTGTGGATGCATCGCATTCTCACTTTGTTGTGGATCAGCTTCAGACTGCTTTAACTGTCAGCCGCAGCCTTTAAATCCCTCAAGGCCCATTCTATTTGCACTAGCCATTAGCCGAGGAACAGACCTCTGTCTGTCGCTCAGCTTATTTCGCAACTCTTTGTTTGTTTTTCCCTCGCTGATTCTTATTTGATCGTTCACTCCTCATTGATGTGGACCATGTATTCTTCTTTTTTTTCCTCCTGCTAGTGTTTCAATGTATAAGTTTGGGATATAGTCAGGGGTTCAAAGCTCTAAAGGATGGTCTAATCGTATGCAGGCTGCACTGTCAGAGGCTTTAATTGCCTTTGCCAGCCGTGCCTCTGAGTTCAGAGAGGGGCCGTCGTCCCTGTGTTCGTACTGGCGATACATAAACTTTGAAAACAAAGGGAGGAAGGCAGAGGCACGGGGCTTTGATCCGACTGAAAGTTGCCAGCTTCTGTTGTTGTACATCATCTATACTGTACCGTAGAAAAGCCTACGGTCCAGCCAAGGCTTTGAGACGGTGCCAGCAGACAAATGTCTCACAGGTTTTCACTGTGGCCAATTGACTGCCAAGGTCAAAGTCTAAGTCCTCAGTCATCAAGGTGAAGTATTATCCTTTATCTTATATTGATCTTTACAATGCTCGGAGGGAGGGGCTTGAGGGGGAATCTGGGTGGGGCTTGTCGCTCTGTATTCCATTTGTTGTTTTTATTATGGATGTTATTTTATTGTATTTTATCATTATTTTCAATTAGTATAGTATATCACACTGACATATTGTTATTTTGGTGATATTTCATTATCATCATAATTATCATTAGTAATACACTGTTATAGTACTGTATATATACACTGTTGCGTTGTTAATTTAGCTGTTATTTTACTTACAATGAAACAGAGAGTTGGGGTAGGAGTTTTATAAGTTCTTTTACTTCTTCCTACTCCTTTTCAAACATGTCCTTTTGCTTCTTTGCATTTTGTTGTGTTAGCTTCGTTTTTGTTTTTTGTAGATGTTGTTCTATTTTATAATTTTTTTTGAAGGTTTTTGTTCTTATGCATGTTCGAAATGAAGATTTCAATCAATCAATCAATCAATCAATCAATCAATCAATCAATCAATCAACCAATCAACCAATCAATCAATCAATCAACCAACCAATCAACCAATCAACCAATCAATCAATCAATCAATCAATCAATCCTGGTACAGGCATCTGTCCAATAATATACTTCACCGCTGTCAAAAATATCAACGTTCAACTTCAAGACAGCGCTTCTGTCTTCCTGCCGAAACCTCCTCTTCAATTGATTTTTTTAAAATGTAGAATAAGAAAATATGTTTTTTTTTCTGATCATTGAGACTACAAAACATACAGATACTGCTTCCCAACATGGTGAACCTGGATTTACTCCAACATCGTGTACTTACCTTGTTTTAAGGGTCAAGTCCACATCCACTAAAGCTCTAAAATAAAGCAGCTTAATTAAATCTATTTTGCATTAAGAAACAACCTGTTATTCATGACACATTTTTTATGGATGCCCAAGTTTTCCCTGTTCACACTGCAGAAAGACTCCACACCACTCTTTCTATATTCTTATTTCTTATTTTATTGTTATCATTAGGCTATTATACTCTGAGTGTGTGCTTTTGTGATAATTGTGATTTTAATGTGATTAATGTTCAGGTTAGTCTTTTTTGTTCTCTTCTGTTGGTGACTGGATCATTTCTGACCCTACGACAACACAAGCTTGTTTTCGTGATGTGTGTTTGGACACAACCTGTCTGAGGACAGTGGAGCTAAAAGATGAGAAACACCGAACTGACAGAAGTGGTGACATTGAATCACATAATTGCTTGGAAATGTCATCTGTGTTCTTATTTTAACAAAGAGAGTCAATACGGCAGATAAAGAGCACGAGCTATTAAGGTAAATTTAATTATCTGCTGCACTAATTTATTTTTCCTATCATGAGATTTATCATGCAGCAAAAAGTAATTGGTGAGGGGGTGAAGACGTCTGTGTGTGTGTGTGTGTTTGCATGTTTCATCATGTGTTTAGATTGAACTCAGAACTATTTATTCTGTTTACTGAGTTGCTCTGACCTCACACTGGATAATGAGTCTAGAAGGATTTAAATAAGAGATTTTATCATGCTCGGATTTCTTCCTTCCTGTTTTCAGCCTTCAGTTCTTCAAACTTCAATTTAAATACAAAGAAGAAGAAGTCAAACTCAGGAGCAGCTCAGGAAATATGCCAAAGAACACTGTCAAAATGACATTGTGGAAAAACTCAGTTAATGATGGCAGAGCTAATTGATATTAGAGCGAGGGATCAATGCAGCCAAAGAGGAGAGCAGCTTCAGGAGTAAGACGTTCGTCCCCAAGGTCATATTCTGTTACTGGGATATTGACCTTCCTGTTCCCCTCTGACATTCTGTCCAAATCACATCCTGTTGTTATCATCGTGCAGCCGTTTAGACTTCTGTCTTCTTCTGTTTCAGCGAGAACATCCTCTGTGTGTGTGTGTATGTGTGTGTGTGATGGCCTCGGTGGCAACTTGTCAAAGTCCAACAATAAAATCACTTGAGCAGTGACTGTCAAAGTAACTGATCCGAGCATATTACACTTGGCAAAGTTACAAAATATGATGCAATAATATTGATGTTGATTGTGGTTTTTGTTGCCGTGCATGACTAATATGCACAGTACTGTAATATGTGACCTTGATGGAGCGGCGCATTTCTGAAGGGACGATATCCAATTTGAGTTAAAACACCAAGAGTGAAAAATGACAACAGACTAGAGGCAGAATCGGTGGATAAATCTGGTTAAAAGTCCAAGTGACATTTAGTGAAAGGTCCTTTTAGCTCTTGAGTGTCTTACACACCAGACATTGGATATTTATGAATTGATTCAGCAGTGTCAGTCAGTCCTGCACTTTGCCAGGGGCACTAATCCATGTGATGGAATTCATATGTCTACTTCATATTAAGTTTCCCGTGTTGCTTATTGACCTTTTCATCTAGCATTTTCCCTTCACTGATGGTGGCTGGGCCTTTTCACAGAAACTGTCTGGAGCCATTATTTCGCTGCTTTCCATTCAGCTCCGGGTGAGAAACACTCGAACAGTTAACGCTGCTGCTTCTCTCCAAGAGGAGGTGACTGTGGAAGGAGGGAGGGAGGGAGGAACTGAATGTGAAAGAGGTGCCGGGTGCAAACAGCCACGCTGCCGCCAAGTTTCCTGAATGTAAGAAACATTTGTGAATTGCTCCGTCTGTGTAGAAAAAAAAATTGTGTCTTCATTCACACAGGATCTATTTTTTGAGAAAGAAAAAAAAAACTCTTTCTCAGGTTTCTCGTTCCTATTGACCTGGGGCCAGAGTGATATTTACAGATTTTTAATTAAACAGTATGGATGAGGTGGGGGAGGGAAGGGAAGGGCGGGAATGGCCAGCAGGGGTGACATACAGTACTCAGTATTAGCATTGTAAGTGTCACAGCATGATGTTGTTTATCACATTATGTATATTAGCAGCTACATGCAGTGTGAAAAAACTTCACTTCACTTTTTTCCTCCTGTTTTTCGGGATACGCCTAGTTTTTTTCTGACTTAAAGCCCCATTGTGTAACTTATTTGGCTTTTTATCAGCAAAAGTCAAACAAGCAAAAGTTGAATCACACCCACATACAAATGAAAGCTTTCTCGTACCTTAGAATGAGTTGTTAGAAGTCGTTACAAATACATAAGTGGACGACACACCGAACCGAGGCGGCCATGTTGCATCGCCATTGTTTACATTGAGTGGCAGCGTGACCGTAGGTAACCATGGAAACTCAGCGGAGCTGTCGGCTCGGGGAGAAAGTTTTCCAGACAGCGCCTGTTAAAACTGTCACCACTGTGTAGTGTGAGGAAGGACGGAGGCACTGATGGTGCATTCAGGTGCAGTCAGACACCTGAATGACGCCGTCGGCAAACCAACTGGATGTCATTTTACATGCAGCGTCTGTTGTCTGTCTGACGTCTGCCCAATTTCACGTGAATGCAACATCAAGAATACGTTCTGATATGCAACCACACCGCTAGGGGGAATTCCTCCACATTATATTGTATCTTTAACGAGATTTCAAAATCCTCACCGATAGGGATTTTTATTCAAACTCCACTTTGGTTCCACCCATTGCTTTTTTTTTTTCATGACTGACGGCTCGAACACAAGCATCAACAAATTTTTCCCAAGGCATTTATTTTGAAATAAGTCCTTACGTTACGTTACTTGCAGCAAAAAAAAATTCTGCGAAAAACAGAAACATATTAGTCAGAAAAACAGAAATAATTACCCTGAAAAACAAACCAAAAAAATTAATTACTCAAGTGGATGTAATATGCCTCGGTACGAAGATACATTTTCATGGAAAAAGTAAAACCTCCATCACCGTGTGATTGATCACTGTATTGTGTCATACATTGTTATTTGAGCGTGATGAATCGTGTGTGTGTGTGTGCATAACTTCCTCCTCTGTTTGCTGAGCAGTGATTCTCAGGTGTCACCGTGGCCACAGATACACCAATTTTGAGTGTTTTTTCCTTCAGTGTCAGTGGCTTCAAATCAAAGTGGTCACGCGTCGCTGATTCTCCCTGATGTGAGACGTACATTCAAATTTACACCCTCAGTGTTTCTTATGTCTCATTTATACAACCACACACACACACTGGCCTTCTCTCTCTCATACACACATACACAGATTTCAATTTGTGCCTCCTACTTGAGCTCCACCACAAATGAAAGGAGGACCCTTGTCCTTTAATAATACAATATGATGAATACCTCTCCTTCTTCATGTTGAAAAGACCTCCTCTCCATTTGCCTTTTCAGCTGAGCTCGCTGCAGAGCTGCACTTGATTAAATCCTGTTAGCACAGATATGTGAATCAAGGACCTGGATTAAAATGCAGAACAAATTTTTTTTTTATCCTATCTCTACCTCAGTTTGCTCATTTCACATTGAGTTTTCCAATTTGTTGCATGTATTTGTTATTAATTGTGATAACATGTTATATTGCATTACCAGTTTCTTATTATGCCTTCGTTGTGTTTGCTGCAGACTGTAAATAAAGGTGGCAGATTTCAGAGGAGGGTGTCGCCATCTTGTCGCCACCTGACTCTGCCGCTGAACTCCTGGCAAGTTTACATCTTATATTTTATTGCAGCTCTTTGCTCCAGTAGTACAATTAACAGCCCACACACAAGTTGCAAGACTACGACTGAGTGTGATTGACATGTACCAGAGGACAGGCTGATATTTGCTTGAAGGTACGTCGACAGAAAACTCTCACACTACTGGGCCAAGTGAGACGGTGCTGAACGAAGCCGCAGCGGTCCAAGAAATGGTGTTTTTATTTATTTATTTATTTTTTTTTAGTAACTCTGGTATCTTTTTAATTAATATCTGCCTTGAGGCAACTCGTTAGATACAACCAGAAAAAAAAGCCTTGTGCATACCAATAGTCTGCAAATCCAGTGCAGGGTAAAACACTCCCTCTGTGGTCAAAATGAAAATTAATTTGATCTTATTCCTCTTCATATAATGAATAATTCTACCAATAATTTATCCTGATGTGTCTGAATGAATTCTTTTTGGCATGGAATATGGATACTCTATTAAAATCCCAGTTGTTGTTTTTCATATTTTTAAATCCAGGTGTATTAAGACGGATCTGGAGATCCATCTTAATGAACTACAAACATGAGTCATCCATCAAATGAGTTATATTTTGACTTTTTATATATATTAAAAAAGTTTTCTAAAGTTTAATCTCTTCTCAGCTCCAACAGTGGATTATGCGGAGACACAGTGCAGTTACTGATAGTCCTGAGTGAGCATTAAGAAAAAGTGCAGTCTGGGAAATGACTAACTTTAATCCTTAGACAGCAGTATGGCTGATTGATGCGTGAAGTCACCAAGGCACGCAGCCATATGTACTTCTACAATTAAACAGAGATGATGGAATAGTTTCCTGAGATAAACGTAATGGTGTATCATTAGTTTCCATGCTCTGTCATTCTGTATCGGGAAAAAAAAAAACACTGTAAAAAAGGGACATTAAAAAGCCATTTCAAAGCAAAGCACTAATACTTTAAGTAACAGTCAGCTCTTTAAAGTTTGGGGAACTATTCCTCATGAAGAACCAAAACAATGTGAGCGAGGTCACATCTGCTGCTATCAGTGCACGTTCCACCAACAAATAGCCATAAATTAGGAATTCAACAACCCAGATCTGGACTGAGCAATCGGGAAGCAAACAGAATATCTGTCTAACCAGAGGCCGCTGGTGAAGAGACTTCAAATTGGCCCGTGAATGCGAATCTAGCTGAAGGCTGGAGTGCTACATCTTATCTGAGGAAAATTAGTATACATAATTTCAAGCACCAATTTATTTGCCTGTGAGCCATTAGAGAGGGGAGAAGGAGAAAAAAAGCATGAACAGTGATCCTTTGTGTGGTGGAAATATCAGCTAATGTGATGAGGAATCCTTTTGCCTCAAGCAAGAAAATCTGAAGTCAGGGTGTGTGCTTATGTGTGTGTGCTTGAGTTTGAGGTGCATGCATATGTGGGGAGGGCAATTGAAAAAAAGCCCATTTCTATCTTTACCCCCCCCTCAAAGTAAGCTGGCACAGGGAAAGTAAACAATGCAATCCTATTTGACAAGGCAAAAACTGGCTGTGCAGATGCTGGAGAGGACACAACATACCGGGTGTGCAGGGTTATCTCCTGGGATATGAGAAATGAAATCAAATCCATGACTGGCTTATTCCTCAACCAACTCAACAAAAAAAAAGGACAAGAGCAAACATTATTAGTAATTGTTTTTTGTTTTTTTTTATTATTATTATTATTTTATCTTTTCATCTTTTTTCAGATAGATCACAATGAACACAGCCTTTAGACAATAGCAGTTGAAATAATCCATACAAATGAATGTCCCTGGTCTTTTTCACCAGTTGCCCGTTGTAGCGTGGAGCCCTATGTTATCAGTGTGGGCTGGAGGGAGGGAGGGGGGGTCGGGGGCGAGGGGGGGGGCTGGGGGGCGTGGGGGGGGGGCGACACTGACAAAACATTAGGTGCTTGTTTTAACTAACCAAAATGCCATGTTGTCTTAATGCATGTGTGTGAAGCAGTGGCTGTCTTGAGTCTGTGTGTGTACACCTGCATCCGTGTGAGTCAGAAACCAGAGGCGGTTTCTCCACATTCTTAACGGCCCGGGTCGTAATCACTTGGTAAAAACTCAACCGGTCTCAAGTGGGCGCAAAGAAAATAACCCACTCTAGATCTGAGTCATGCCCTGCCAACAGCGTGTGATGCCAACAGTGTTTAATTAGACAATAATGAGAGGCCTTACATTATTATGCTCAATCTCCAACTACAGTATGTGTTGACCTCAGCAGCGGCAGCGGCTGCAGCAGCAGCAGCGGCGGCCTCTGCGCTATTGAACAGCAAACAGCCTGAGAGGGGGTGTGGGTGGTGGGACGGTGGGTAGCTGGGGGGTTGGGAGGAGGGGTGAAGGGGGTGGAGGAGGGGGGGCATGGCTTTAAAGAACACCTTCCATCCACTAGACCCAGCCTGTTTCCTGCCCGACAGTGTGTGAGCGTGCAGATGAGTGTGGGGGCCAGTGGAGGACCATCAGAGGGGACAGCACTTTTAAAAAGGTGCCTGAATCCTGGGGGGGGGGGGTGACCTCTGCTCTTTGTTTTAATTAATGGCTGAATGAAAGAGAGAAAGAGAGAGAGGGATAGAGAGAAGGATAGAGAGGGAAGCAGCACAGCAACACAGCTTTAAAGTGAGTTGGGATTGAATCTATTGTACACATGTAATAGAAATTAGATAAGAAAAAAGGAATTGTTTTGTCGAACACTGAGGCCATGAAAGCGAATCAAGCACATGCAAACACGTGCATGGTGAAGAGAGCAGGCTTGATCCGCCATGAAGACTGAGCACAATGAGATAAAAAGAAAATAAACCATGAAGACGAGTGTGAAAGTGTCACATTTGTCTGGGTAGTATTTTTTGCCCTCTCTCTCTCTCCGTCTCTGTCTCTCAGCCTTTACTTCACCTTTAAGAGGCGATGCGTTTAAATAAAAAGGCAGTGTGTTGCTGAAGTGCCTGGGTGTTTTTTTTCTTTCCTGTGTGCACATGTATAAGCATTTTATTTTATTTTTCCTAAGGATCACAGTTGCAGCGCACACTTTGAACGGCACATTTTTTAACTGTTTGTACTTTTTGTGTGATGTGAATGTCACACCTGCTTGATTTATCCAGATATTTGAGAGAGATAACAACAACAGCAAGGAAAAAAGAAGAGAAATCTAATTTAAAAATAGCCGTAAATATTTTCCTTTTCCTTTCCGTCAAATCCTCCCAGCCCTCTCTCTGTCTCTCTCTCTCTCTCTCTCTATAAAAACAGCCTCTGCCATCTCCCAGGAAAAGAGCATGGGTAAACTGAAACCAAATTCTTTTACAGACGAAAAGAGCGGAGAAAAGGCAACAGTTACTTTGCTCCTCAGAGGCGGAAAAGCAAACAGCCGGAGAGCAGCAAAAGAAAGCAAATGAATAGTGATAAAAAAAAAAGAAAAAAAAAAGCAGGTACAGTAAGAGGAACCACAGAGTGAGGAAATGACAGGAGGACATCTGTGCATGTAACTCAATCACTGAAACACGTCAGCAGAATAATAACAATAATGATAATAAAATGTTTTATACACTCAGGTCCACTTTATACAGTAAATACAGTATGTGTATGTAAGTCACTGTTCCCTCTCATGGCTGCATCTCACATAGATTTGGTTGGTGATTGTGGTCACATTTTATATTCCAAAACATACCTCGGTCTATTAGAGCCTACTTACTGTCCTGCACTTTTTTTTTTTTTAACCATCCAGAGAGTATTAGAAAAAGCATCTCCCGTTATTATTATTATTTCAGTAGTGGCCGAAATGTGCCAAAATTTTCAAAAATAAATGTCTATCATTTTCTTTTTTTCTTAAGAAAGCCTGAATGTGAAGACACTTGGTTATATAAACCGTCTACCTAAACAGCTAACACATCAAATCCAAAGGAACTTCAGATAGAATTTCAGATGTCAAGTTTCCCACCCGCAAAGTATGAGTACCAACACGTATCGAGAAGGAAGGAAGGAAGGAAGGAAGGAAGGAAGGAAAAAGGGGAGGAAGTAAGGAAGGAAAAAGGGAAGGAAGGAAGGAGTACATACAGAAACAACACAGACTGCTGAGAAAGAACCTCTTTTTTGGTCCTTTATAGAAAATGCACATTCTGGTGGACCAGGGCTTTAGAAGCAGTCACAAGCTCCACAGATACAACAAGCTCTCCGCAGAGACAGTAAGGCAGTTTTATGATCACCAAGGAAACCACTCTTATGTTCCATATGGCAGGTTTCTTTTTTTGGAAAGAAAGTAAAAACATAATAATGAACACAAAGTACGCATACTAGTTATTGTTAAAGAAAATAGCTGCCCTGTAAAAATCTGCTCAGTAAAAATATTTCAAACTGTTTTTTTTCTTTTCGTGTGGTTGTTGCTTTTTGTCGTCGGGTTTTGAATTGTATTCTCGATCAGCTGGCTCATTAAGCTTTCATCAGTTATTGTTTGCGATCCAGCTGGATCTCTGGGTAAAAAGAGGCGACATCTCAAAAGCACTGAAGCCAGCCTGCAAAGATGCAGAATAGAGAGGAGAAGAAAAAAAAAAGACCAACCAAAAAACCCAAACTAAAGCAAACTCACAGAGTTCGACAGCTACTAAGGCAACTTTTGCCAAATACAATATAAGCCCATGTATATTGCAACACAACTATATATTAATTTAATAAAATACACAATATAGCTTTTGTACACATAACAATTTGGCTCAAATGCACAGAAATTGCAGTAAAATCAATAAAAATATGTCAATTTTTTGATGTAAACACATCTAAATTGGATACATTTACACATATAATGATATTATGTATAGTGATAATGTGAAGGGACATTTTCTTGTTTATTCATATTTTTGGATATTTGTCTTCGAAACAATGGCGACGGTGTCCTGCTCTTCACCTTCACCTCCAGGACACCGTCTGCTGAGATTCCTCATTTCTTCTTTTTTTCTTATAAAATGTATAAATATTTTGTTAATATTTGGACACTATACATGGATTCATACATATAGTCATCTATATCATCGTATAGATATCATCTTTTCACAGTTGAGGAAAAATGTCCCTTTTTATACAACTTGTGATTGCCTTAAGGCAGAGTCACACACATGATAAATCACTGTACACAAGGGACTGAAAGCTGATGATGTACATGTAAGACAATTACACAGATGGCCAGTTGTGTGTAAGCATTAGTGTGTATGTGTGTGTGTGTTTGCATGTGAGCGTGTCAGCATGTGTATGCATAAAAGTGTAGTGCACGTGTCTAAACGCGGTGCGTGCAGCTACACTGTTCAGCAATATGAACATTTAAATAGAGGTGTGAGAGAGACACAACTTACACATGTGGCTACATATGACAGGTGAAAACATGGTTACACTGTTCAGTAATTCTCCTTCAGCGAAACTCACCCCCCCCACCCAAACCCTCTCGCCCCCCCGCCCGCCACAGTCCAGGATCAGTCCCTGTGAACATAGCCCTGATTAACCCATCTCTCTTCATGTTCAACCTCATGATCCGTCACACGTCCAACACCCACAGTAGAGTCAGAAAAGATAAGGTTGTTTTGTGTATTTTGGTCTTCCACTGTCCCGAACAGATTAGAATTTGTTTCTGTTTTCCTCAATCGATTGTCATGTCTGACCATGAGTAGTCCTTTTTCATTCAGTTTCTATGGCCGTCACACACAACAGAAATCCATCTACACACACTTGGGATATGTAGGATTTCACAAGAGACCATGAACGACACACTTATGAGCTGGTGGGCACTTAGATAATAGCTTGCGAGGTGCCAGAGGCATAAGCCTCTGCAATTTGCTTAAGAATCCAAAACAAAAAGGAGTTTATAAATTCTGCAGAATTCAGATGTTTGTTACACAGTTTCTTTTTTTCGTTGGTAGGAATCTCAGCACCGAAACTGGTGCCAAATGCGGGACATATTAAATGTTCCCATTGTCCGTCCGTGTCGGTGCTTCTCAACAACAAGTAGAGTGAAAAGAGCTCCTGTCGGACTCAGGAGATCCGTAAAACGTTGTTTTGTTTTGGTGACAGTTTTGGTACGAGAGTTCATGGAGCAGCCTCCTGTTCCTCTCTCTACCTCCCTACTGATTTGTGTGGCTGTCCTTTGTGTCACTTCCTGAGCGTGCCGGTGGCCTCACTTCCTCTGCAGTCCTGCAATAGTTTGTCGATGTCTCTCACCACCTGGTCGGCGTCCATCCCGTCGCGGCTGTCGGGCTCCGCCTGCTCCAGGACACACTCCATTTCACCTGCTGCCTCTTGGCTGATCCTGGACCGGGCCTCGGCGAGCACCTTGGCCACCGGGTCGGACGGAGGCAACGGCGGGTAGCCCCCCTGGTCTCTGCTCTGTTTGGTCGGCGACAGGTACTGACCGTCGGGAGGCCCGTAGTGGCCGGAGCAGGTGGCGGGAGGAGGTTTGCCTTCGGCTCCGTCGGCCGGACTTTTGACAGCAGAGCACGGAGACGAGGTGGAGCAGCCCTTGGTGGGGCTGCTGGAGGCCGAGGGAACCTCCTGGAGCAGTGGGCTGAGGGCGCGCTTGGCCTTCAGGTAGGGCTTGACGTTGGCCACCAGGATGGTGTGGTCGCGCCTCTCTTTACCGAACGTGCAGAACGTCTTCTTGCCGTTGGGGTTGACGGTCTCGTAGGTCTCCGTCTCGGGCACCGTCTCCATCCCCGCTGGCACAAACATATTGTTGCGGTAGTCGATGCCCTCCGCCTGGTTTCCTCCAGCGGGGAACTGGGGCATCCAGCAGCGGTCAGAGTGACCCAGGACTCGGCACTCCTCCGTGCAGTTCACACAATCCTCATCTGCAGACGGAGAGAAAAGGAGGAGGAGGGGGGAGGATGCAGAAGAAAGCGATATGCATGTCAGTAGTGTGCACAGAACAGAGTAAAAGGAGGATAACACAATCATAGTACTATTATGAAAATGAACTGTACAAAGAGTTGGGGCCCAAAATTAGAGAAGTGGAGCCAAATGAGACGAAGGAGAGAAGAGCCAGCGCAGGATGTCCCGCTCCAAAACACACGTAAAAATGCATGCACGCGATGTTGCACGCATAGACACGAGCACAAACGCACACCTTTCCAAAGGGACTGGGGGACACCTGCTAGCATTTTCCAAAGCTCTGATCAAGGGGATGGCAGAGCATACAGAAGGGATGGAGAGGGAGCGAGAGAAAAACAACAACAGTTGAGGTTTGGCAAAGGCACAGTGCCGTTATCATAAATTCATGTCAGTGGGCTTTGAAGCCCTCCCTAGACAGAGAGGCTGTGCCAAATGGCTTGTGCTTCTTCCCTGTGTGTTTGTGCCTGTTTATTTGCAGGCTCCTTGTTGTTGTGTGTGCGCGCATGTGTGTATAAGTGTGTGTGTGTGTGTGTATGTTCCCCCTCTTTCATCTCTATTCAGAAGGATGCACACTCTGGCTGATTATGGGAGTACTCATGCCTGTGTCAAATGGATCCAGAACTTGGTTAAAAAAAAAAAAAAAAATCATAAAATAAATAAAAAAAGAGGAGCACTTTTTTTTCTTCCTCTCGGGCGTGAAGTGAAAAATAAAAAAAATAAAAAAACAGCATCTGTTGTCCCACAAATGGAATTTTTTCCATTGGTCACGTGGGATGAAACCAAGTAGACAAACACAATCCTGACTGTAGAGACACAAAAGATTACATTGTTCAATTGACAGGGCAAATATATATAGGTGCATCTCAATGAATTACAATATCACGGAAAAGCTAATTTATTCCAGTAGTTCAATTCAAATAGGAAAACTAAATAATATATTATACAGATTCATTACACACAGATGGAAATATTATACTGTATGTCTACAGCTGATGAAGACCTAAAATTCTGTATCTCAAACAGTTAGAAGATGTGGAAAAGTTCACACTCCAACCAACTAACTAACTAGCTCAAAACACCCTCACAGGTTTCCTGAGTCTTCACAGGCCTCTTAGGCCTCGTTCAGACTGCAGCCCAAATCTTTTTTGCCATACAGTGATGCTGACAGTCCACATTACATACTGTAGTGCAAGTGATCGGATCTGGTCTATGTGTGTCCATATTGCATGTACTGTATCTTATCCACATTGATTACTATGGTAACAGGCAATGCTCAGAAACAAACCAACAAAACGGATGACAAATAGTCAGCTATTGCACGGAAGCAACAGTAACCGTAGCGACTGCTGAGCTGTGCCGCCTTTCGCGATCACCGTTGCAACAACAGTGGTACGGGGCGTTTGGTGCAGGACCAGGACCAGCGATGCATTCTGCATGATTTGTCAACATTGATCAGAATTAGATCAGAATCATTTACAACCACCTCCATATGTGGATTGAATCAGGTATGTAAAAATCTGATCTGATCTCAGGTTTCAGACTGTTAAAAATCTAGATACAATCTGGATTTGCTAAAAATCCGGCATCCAGTAGGCTGCACTATCATGGGGAATACCGCTGACCTCCATGATGTTCTAATTTATTGAGCTGCACCTGTATATATAGATATACTGTATATACTGGAGATAGGCTCATATCAACTGAAAAACACAGATTTTGTTTCCTGACTTTCATTTTTTACGACTGTAAAATGGTCTGAAATGTCTGATTTGCACATGACACATCTCCATCTGCTGCCTTCACCTCCTTCCATCAATCATTTCATTTGTCAGAAAAGTGTAACCTTCCCCAGGCGCAGGTTAGACAAACTCATGAATGCACAACACAGGAGACCCCCCCCCTCCACGCCCCCTTGCCGCCCCACCAGTAGAATCCAAAGGTCGCTGGCACAGGCCTCTAAACAAATGCAGCAGCTACGGCTGATTTGCATATTGGTTTTTGGAGACGTGTGATGCATCTCAGTCTGCCTGTGGAGCCGAACGCTGCAGATGAACGCCACGCTTCCTCTTTCCTATGTGAGACTTTGCCGGTTAGCAGAAATGAAGCACGACAGACAAACATAGTCACATAACTGAAGCGGCTTTCTTTGTTAAGAGGAATTAGGCGAGTCTATTCATAGGAGCTTAATTTCTGCTGTATTGATGTTTTTGTGTAGCCCAATGAAAAGTGTCAGTAACACAAGTGGTGCACGGTAATATTTGAATGGAGCAGTCAAATCCATACTTTTATAATTAACAGGAGAAAACAGCTCGTTGGTACCTTCCAGTGTTAATGGTTTAAACCTTCATTTCTCATGATGAATCCTCGTCGTCCTCGTATATTGAGCACGGGATGAAAAACACATTTTAAATCAGGGTAATTTATCTTGCCTGTGACAAGCCCCCTGTGGTTTGAAGTCTGAAACCAAAGTCAGTAGGTGGTAATTTAGAGAAAAATGTTAACACGGGGATTGAAAATGCTCCCTCGTTTTTAGAAAAAAGGCAGCGTTTAGAAGGAGAAGGAGGCCACAGAGAGCTCGGCTTTCTACCATCGTTCTCAACCAAATGTGAGAAGACAACAACATTACTGTTAGGAGCTGTAAAGCCACCCCCATCAATTCCATTATGGGATGCGCGGACCTTTACAGCAGCGGCCAGAGTGCTGCTTTAAAGACCACAAACTTGGGACTAATACAATCTTTTCGTTGATGCGAACGGCCCGGCAGAGTGGATGTGCTTGAGTGCACTTGGCCAGGCTGCGTCTGCACCGGGCTGTGGGTCAGCAGCAGCCGACACTCCGGAGAGACCGTCCTCCTAAGCTGGAGAGATGAGCTTTAAAATGTTTGAAGAAGACTAAACAGACACTGGCAAACAACTAGAGTCTGGCTGAGGAAGTGGAGGGAGGCCAGTCCTGGTTTTAACTGGCGTGAGAACCGGCGCGCTGACACGTCAGAGCGCTGAGATCGATGATTTGGTCGAGGGTGTCGCGCATAAATAATACAAACCTGAATACAGTTTCCAACCAGAACATGCTATTACTGTAATCTGTCACCCAGCCACAAAAAAATGTACTGTATGTAACTGAGCTTTAACAACCAGACAACCGCTGCCTTTCACACACAGCCAGCCCTTTAGCATGCGTTCCAGACACACACACAATTAACTTGGCCCCTACGACGTCTTCATGCTCTCAGAGGTGATTGTCCATTCGCCGCCGTGTGCATATTAAAGCATAAATAATCCATGCAGACATATTTCCCTCTATTTAGTGAAACCTGTGATAGATTATTCATGTCTCAGACGCACGTTCAACCTTGAGGCGCTCTCCTAATATCTATGGCTAACAATATGACATATGAGAGCAAGGGTGACATTCATATCTCTCTCCCTCTCTCTCCCTCTCCAGCTCTCTCTGGGATGGGCAACAGAAACCTCCACCAAGGACACATTTGCCTGCGATGATTTGGCTACTGTGGGTCGGCTCTGTCGCTTCCTCTCTCAGCGTGTGCATGGTCCAAGATAAATTACACTGATAGATGCACTAACAACCACTCCTCACATGTTGATTCATACGGAGCAACAACAACCCTCTAATAATCCACCTTTATTCATTATTTGTGCACACGCAGTGAATCAATAAGTAAAAAGAATCATGTTTCCAAACTATATGTTGCCAATTTACTCATAAGGTGCATGGGATTACTTTTATTTTCTGACATCTTTGCAACATCGAGGCTTTTATGAAAATCAAATCCTCATGATATCTCGTACTTGAAGATATCAATCTGTGTTTTCAACAGGGACAACCTTTTTTATCTCGCCGTGTTCACTCTTCTATCACGTTTGCATCTCAAGTGCTGATACTGTAAGAAATTCTCCTTAAATCTAATCTTATACACGGATCTTGTGAAGAGGACAGTGTGTGTTTTTATAACCACTACGGTCCCGAACCAAATGGGAACAAATAGAAAAAGGCAGGAAAATGAGGCGATGATATGCAGCGGGTGCTTTAGATTACCCGACATAAAGCATGACGGAAACATCGCAGATATCAGAGCCAGAAGAATAAGAATAAGAAATGGATAGATTCAGATTCAGTAACAAGACTCTGAACTCTGCTCTGACTCTGATGTCGGCTGTGGGTGTGAACCTGCCCGTCACCTCTTTTGTTATGGGAACCAATAGCAACCTCTGACATCTTGCAACCTACAGGATTTTGATTGTGCAGTCACATTGCACATTTAATACACAGTCTCCAGACTATTCTCCAGCGCTCACACAGCTCTGTGGATGTAGGTCTGTTCGGTGCACGGCGACTATCCATCCTCTGCACAGTATGGATGGAGGCGCTGTTCCTGTTTGTGTCTTCGCAGCCCTCCCTGTTGCAGACACTTGACTTAAATCCCATCTGATTGAAATCAGATGTTGATTACACATCTATTTCCAACAAAAAAGTTTAATTAACTCTGCACAGTCTTTTGTACTTGTGAGGGCTTTTCTTAGCAGTGCGCAGCCGGAGCCTATCTTCTACCTCTGGCAGGGTTAATTGCCTTGCTTTAGGGCAGAATAGCATGACTGGGTAACAATGAGCTAGATAGGACAGCTATGTAGCTGCCAGTTATCTTTACTGCTAAGAGCACTTGAAACAGATATAAAAGTATCAAAGCTGCTCTAAGAAGCCCTTTGAGCAACAGCAAAAGGACACGCAGAGTCACAGCAACGTTTATCATTTCAGAAAAATCCTTAATTCAGAAACGCTGTGAGAAAGAAGTGACTGATCCCAGTTCAGTGATGTATGTCATATATATATTGACAGTGTCCAGGGTGAGTCAGGTCAGTGGAGGTGAGGAGATACACTGGGATCCAACCGTTTTCCTATTCACTTCAATGGGGACAGTGAGATGTTTGTTCAAGCCAATGAGGTGAGCTTATCTAAAAGCCAGTCCCTAAACGTGACTCTCTGAGACGTTTTTAGAGGCAGTCCTTGCAGATTAAATTATGAATCATTTGAATGAATAATTTCAATGATGAATTCTATTTAAAAACAGATGAGTGTTGAAAACATAGTGTGTAATGAGTGATGATTCAAGAACAAGGATGAAGCAACAGAGGACTACATTCAAACTCTACAAACGTATACATATGTGTTTATTTATGCTTGGCAGTTAATATGCTTAGATGGGTTCATTCATATTAAGAACCTTTTAACCAGTGACTGAAAAAGAGCCGCTTTAATAACGTCGAACTGCAAATTAATCAATGAGGAGAGCGCAAAATAAAAAAAAAGAACAAACAGCTCTTGAGGATGTACAGTAGCGCAGTGAGCCATTTGTGCAGATTAAACTATTATTGGCATCTCATTCCTCTAACTACGCTCCACCATGCAACTGCATTTGCAAGAGAAAATACACAAACAAAGCATTGTACTGTAGGTAGGGGTGGCACATACCTGCGCACACGCACACACAATATCCAGTATCACACCTTTTTGCCTCAGATGATTAACAACCCAATGTCCACTGTAAAATGTCAAGATGGAATGAGGTTGATATTAAAAAACTCCAATAACCCAAAGAGGTCAGAAATAAATGTTCAAGGAAAAAAAAAAGAAGAAAAAAGCCATGGTGCAGTAAAACCCAGTGGACGACTAAATTGTGTGTTCTGCTGTCATTTAGCAACTGACCGTAAACAGACACGTTTTATCGCCACATCAGTATCATGAACATGGGGAGTGTTTCTTCTTCTTCTACTGAGCCAAAAAATGAGATTATAGAAAAATGCCCCTCTGTTCTGCCTCCAGGAGAAAAGTCTGTTACTTTACTACTGTAAGTGAACACTTTAAAGGGACATTGTGTAACTTATCTATTCATGAAAATCGATTATTTTGTTCAAAAGTATGTTGGTTTTTTTTATCAGTAATCACCCATCAACACAGTGAAGTGTTCCTTTCAGCTCTGAATTTGCCGTTCATATCGTTCATATCTACATGGAGCGGGGAAGCTCATGTAACATGTTGTCATGTGTATTGTTTTGCCTCGTGCTGGCTGACCACTTGTTTACATAGAGGCTTGTTTATGCCGTTACGTGCAGCGGCTGTCGTCCGTCTGCCCAATGTCACGTGAATGCAGCATGAAATACGATTGAGTTGTTTGCGATATAGTACAACAGTAACGCTAGATGGGAGTAATTCCTACACAATGTACCTTCATTAATGGGGGCAACAGGCCACATGAAGTCACACAGACAGTCCGCCACCAAACACACACAACCTGATAAAAAGTGAACTGCGAGTTGTTTTTGCTCCACTCCTCAATTTGAATATTTCAAAACTTCCATGGTGGAAAGCTCTCGGTGTGGTGCGTGAAAGAATGACGACGTGCTCCGAAACCTGGGAGTGTGTCTGTGTATCAGTGTGTGTCATAAAGCATGGTGTGATTTCCCTAAACACCCTTTTCTCCCTCCAGACACCTGCCCCCCCCCTGGCCCTACATGCCCATCCCTCCTCGCTTTATTACCCAGCCCTGTGATTAATGTCCCTCTGTCACACACTGTGCTTCCTGGGTGAGGAGGGAGGGGGACGAACCGCACACACACACACGCACATATAAACACACACACATGCACACACATGGTCGTGATAGCAGAGCAACAGCAACAGCAGTGCTCCAAAAATAAGAAAGTAAAAAGCTTCAGACAACAGAACAATTTAGCAGCGATGGTGAATGGTTGTACCCTGCTGCACACCTGGGTAGTGATTAGACGGCTCCATGAGCAACTACAAGCTGCCACAGAATGAGTTGAGATAATGTGTGTGTGTGTGTGTGTTGAGGTTGTGTTGTGGCGAGCATCTCCCCCTACCCACCCAAGGTGGACAGGAGGAATGGCAGCTGACAAATTGTGCAGAGCATCTGTGACAGACCATGACTGCACCTGTTCACCTGAGGGAGCTCTCAGTGTGTGTTTATATTTGTGTGCATGTGTGTGTGTGCGCGTTACTGTGTTTTTTAATCTCCTCGCCTACTGTTGTCTCACCCAGCTGATCCATGCACAAACCCCTCCTCCCCTCCCCACGCCGCCGACACTCTCAGCCAATCAGGGTGACTAAATATTTGAACTGCGCAGATGAGAGAGTCTCCACTGTGGCTGAGCCTAATGTTTAGTAAATATCTCCTGACTTCTCAGGTTGCCTCGTCTCTGACAAACAACTGCAGCTCCAGATAGGATTTCTCAACTTTCAAGGAGCTTTTGGAAAGTCCTCAGAAATCAGTTTCCAGGGTCAATACGGGGGTAACTGTGCACCATTCATTAAGGAAAACATGAATGATCAGACAAAACAGATTTCTCTTGTTATTAATGGGATTCAAATTAAGACATCCAGAAATAATACAATAATTTAGAACTTTTTCACCTTTTTATCTTTTATAAAGTTGAACAACCTTCTCCCTCAGGACTTTAGACAGTTCTTTGGCTTTCCCCGTGGCTCAGAATCCAGCAAAGTCAGTGCAGCAATGGATGAAATGTGCAGGTGTTTGTCAAGAGGGAGAATCTCATTGACCTTTTATACACAGACACTAATTACAAGAAACCAAGTTCCAGGCGTGGACAGTTACACTGAGTAACCATTTAAACCAGTCTGTGTCAGTGACAGTGTGCATATTATCAGGGCAGCTGCACTTATCATCGGGATTCAAAAAGATCAGACACAGTTGTGTGATAATAAACAGCTTCGCCCAGCCGCTAACTCTCAATAAGAAAAGTTGTGTTGCATTATCAATTATATTTTTTGAAATGCAGCCAATACTTCACAAATTCTGCCAGGGTATGTAAACTTTTGAGCACAACTGTAACTCGGGGCTATATACAAAAAAAAAAGGAATATTGTATCAATTGTTGAGATGGATCAGGTCCAGGTCCACAGCAGAGTTCAGGGTGTTATATTAAACCAATCATTTCAGATAAAGATCCAGTAAGATTATATCGCTTTCTCCTTACACTGCACTGTTATGGTGGAAATGACCGCATAACTCAAGCGTGTACATAGCGCTGCAGCAGCTCTAAAACAGTGAGCGGCGCTGGAAAGCAGGTCGTTGTCAACAGTTGCTCTGTTTTGCCAACATCATTCCAAGAGGCTGTGCAATGCAATAGTATTTCCACAAAACTGCTGTTTTGGTTTAGTCATCACAGTTTGCTGTGGGACCTGCATTTTATACCGGCGCGCTGCTCCGCTTGAAACCGTTCAACAACAGTAAAACGGACTCGGCGAGGAGGGATTTTAAAGGGTAATTCAGCGTAAACTCACAATTTAAATACAGGTAACACCCGAGTCATGAGAGGGCTGCAACCTCTATAAAAATATATAAATAATGTATCATCATGAAAAATGATTTAATGATATTATTCCCCGGCTCTATTATAAGCGTGTTTGTGTGTTGAGGGAGTAGATTGGCATTGTTTTGTGCAGTTGGTGGCTTAGCACAAGGAGAAGGATATTTCTTTCCCCCCAGTGTTAATAGCTTTTATCACAGTGGGAGGCAAAAAAGAATATCGACGCGTAGCAGGCGAAGCTTGGCAGCGGCGACGGAGCTGCCTGGTGGCTGGAGATGCCGACGCTGAATCAAGGACGTATATCTCAGGATCAAACACGTCCTCTCTTCAGGCGTCCCTTCACAAAACTGCAGGCCCCCTCTGTCAGCTAATGCCCAAGCTAAGTTGTTCAAAGAAGACCCAGAGGAGAGAGTATTTATGCATAAGAGAGAGAGAGAGAGAGAAGGGGGGAGGGGGGATAAAAACCCAGGAGGAAGAGGTGCATAAGCTCATATTCAAACAAACACACAAAGCCTGATCAATGAGGAGCAAAAAGGAGGGGTTGTGCAACGGCACAGCGCTGTGGGTGGGTAGAAAGGTCTGTGGGCTGTGGAGACGAGGGGCATCACCAGCGCCAGGTTGATGTCCTCAAACAGCTCTTTGCCTTTAACACAAAGCCGCGCTGAGGGCCCTGAAGAGCGCCGTGTGGTCCTTATAAATACAAATTTGTTTGCGACTGACCTATCTGGTTATATAAAGGCTGCAGCATGTGAGTGCATGTTTGTGTGTTTTCCTGTTCGTGTCTGAATGCAGCAGAAAGGAATGTGCACTTAGGCTCTGGCAGTGTCAGTGTGTCTGCAACTTGAGGGCGTATTGATTGTTTTTTAATGAACCTCATTTAAAGATACTCCATTAAAATATGGAATCGGCTTCTGTGTGTGTTTTTGCCTTGCACGTCGCATGCAGACTCGCCATTCACAGCTGTTGCCGCGTGCTATAATCTGACTCATCAAAAGGTTCCTGCGAGCTTCAATTGGCAGTCAAGGTCTCGAAGGCCTTGAGACAACTGTCAGGAAAAAGAAAGAAATAAAAGACAAGAGGGGCAAAAAGATTTCACCGTTTCTCTGTTATCTGTTGACGATCAGGATGAACTCAGACTCAGGAAAAAAACACACACACACACACAACCTCTACAAACAGGTTCAACAGTGATCAACGGCCATGGGAACATTTCCAAGGCCAAAAAGTGCTGAGAACAGGCAAAGTGATGTTTATCTGTAACTCCATCTGTGATGTGTGACAACAGAAACAAAAATTCCCAGTGCTGCTTCTGAGCAACTTTTTCAAGCCGGTTCCTCACTGAGGTGCAGACACAGACGAAACAGAGAGGAAGAGAAAAAACAACATCAGACTAAACTATTTTTACATTATTTTCTTTCCGTCGGTGTGAGAACGTACATGTATAGCAGCTCAGAGCTTTGACTCGGTTCACAGAGGCACTCAATAAATATTGCAAGGTCAGCCGAAGAGGATCCTATCAACAGACCCGAGCCTGTTTCCCAACCTGTGACTTAAGGCCTTGTATAATTCACATTTCCTGCAGCTATAAGCTCACTCTGCTTGACTCTCTGTGTTCTAAGTGTCTAATGGTGGAGCAATTTTAGCAGAGCAGCCACAGGCGAGCGATTAGATATAGATGTCTGAGAGGAACGGCCCTGATGTCAGCACGCTATTTATACCCATCAAACAATTAACACAGAAAGGCTTTACCTGGGAAGAGAGTATGGTAATGATTACAGTAAGAGTAATAATAAAACACATACTGTAGTTTGTGATCGATATTTTACAACTGTTAAGGTGAATGTACATTCATTCTCTGCATTTCTATATATGTTGCTGTAAACTAAGATATAAAAGCTAAAACCTGCAATAGTACAAATGTATTGTTACGTATAATCTTTTAAATATTATATAATCTAAAGAAATGTCCATCTAGACACTACGGGGGCTTCACACTGACCTTGTTTGGTCTGCACTTTCAGACTTTTCTACTTGATCCAAACTAAAACAAACGTACAGGTGTGAAAGCTCCTCTGGATGAAAGGCCTGGAATTTAGTCTGAACAAAAGAGGTGGTGTCGTTTTGGACCAAACTAAACCATGGGTCAAACGTTCTCAGTGTTAAAGCTTTTTTCCCCAATGGTTTGGACTTTGGTACTGGAAGTTGCAGTGATTTGCCTACACACATTAACATGCACACTACACCTCATAAAAACGTAATAAAAAGTTATTTAGTCTGCGTTGCATTAATGCAGAGTGAAACTGGAACCAACCAGATCAGATGTAGCAAAAACTTGAAAGTTCAGGATCTTGGTTTGGACTTTCAGGTGTGAAAACGCTCTGTATCGACTCATTTTTGTGCATTTACAATGGAAAGTCACATTGTTGATTTGATTGTAGTTTGGAAAATGAAATAAAATAAAATAAAATAAGAAAAACCTCTGTATCTGAGATATTGTATGAAAGCCCTACTTCAGCATTTCCTCTCAGCTTGTCTCTACATGATATGTAAACAATGTTATTTTGCCATAAATAAAACATGATCATTTTCCCGCATTCACTGAGGAATACGTGCTCTCGAGAGATTACAGCCTAAGCTGACCGGTGGAGAAAAAAAAAGAGAAGAAAATATGTATATTTACCAGTGATAAAGAGGCGCACGGAGACAAACACGTACAACCTATACATACAGTGCACCACACAGCATGTACATATTGTATAAGTCTTACTGATTCAAACACTGCGCTGCGTGCAAATATTGAACATATAAGAAGGAAGAACAGCAAGCACAACAAGTCTGCTGCACAGTCCACTTTTACATTATAGGATTAAACCGCCTTGTCTGAGACACACGTGTGTTGCCACGGGCGACAAAGAGACGCAGAATAGCCACAGGTCAATAGTATCGTGCTACCTTTACCTGGAGAGAGACATGGAGGGCGGCACAAAGGGTGGCAAGGAGACAAGAAGGGGACTTATTAGAAGATGAGGCGAGAAGCGTGGTGAATCAGTGGCTAATCCTCCGTTTCCTCTAAGCCTGTGTAATTAGGACATGGGGGATTGCACCGTGACAGGGGATGCTTCTGGACCGCCTTGCTTTTTTCTTTTTTTTTCTTTCTTTCCTCTTTCTTTCCCCCCTCTTTTGCTCTTTTGTTTATTTCTTCCCTCTTTAGCTTTTGGGTTTATGGCAGTTTGTCATCTAAATATAGCGAGCCTGTGCGTGTGTGTGTGTGTGTCTTCTCTTTAGTGTGCGTGCAACGCAGCATGTTCACTCATAAGCAACATAAACAGACACAGCAGGTCTGCAGCCATGTTTTATTCTACTCACTACTACTTACTGTTTGCAGATATGTGAGAGTGAGAGTGCACTTGTTTTTTTTTTGTTTTTTTTTAGTTTTGGGGGGGGGGGGTCTTTTTTTTCTGCTTTGCTCGCTGCATGACACTCTTAGATCGTATTTGGGCATATTTGTGGGAATCAAATGGGCTGTGTCAGTAAAACAACCCCACATGCACACACACCAAATAAGAAGAAACCGTGTGTTTGAATGGTGCCTCTAACTGAAGAGAGCACAGTACGGAGCAGACATCAGAGCAGAGACCAGAGAGACTGATCAGCATCCTCCTGTCTGTTAATAGCCTTAATCTAGTTCCTTCCCCACCACAGTCAGCAAAGGAAAACTTGCCTTGGCCCATTTAGAAAGATAGTGGGAAATAAAGTGAGAAAGAAAGAGAGAGAGAGAGGAAGAAGGGGGCAGGGAATTAAAGAAAAATTAAGCCGAGAGAATCTATGAGTCACCAGCTCATTACAGAAATCCTGTTTCTATCCACGGAGAAAACAGGTTTAAAACACCCTATTAAAGGAAGAATGAAGGGAAACCTTTTGTTGCTAATTCACAGAGGGTCGTCTTTTGAAGTGTTTCACTCCACCATATTTTTACATTTTAACCATGCTCCTTTTTTTAATGATGCTATTTCCAACTCTCTCAATTTGCGGGATCTTTTCTTAAAAAAAAACCTGATTGGATTTCGCAGCCGTGGTCGTTTCTCTCCTCCCGCCCCAATAAACTGCTTGAACAACAACGAGGATAAACATGACACATTGTGCATGAGGCTTTATTCAGAAGTCCGTACAATAACAAGACATCACGCAATTCTGTCACATATTCTGAATTAAATCACGTTCTCTTATTGTCTCCCTCTCTCTGTTTGTCGCTCTCCTTCTGAACAAAGGGATTTGAACAACTCAGGGTGTCATGGCTTTGTGCAACTAATCATTCCCATGTGTACTGCTTTAGCAGGATTAGGGAAAGTGCTTCTGATTCTCTGTCTCCACAGAACCATCACAGTTATAACAACAACAGCAACACATAAACACACTATACAACAGATATAACTGCTGCACCGAGTGCTCTGTGGTTTCAGAGGTTAGACTCGAGGAAATTAATCAAGGGCGACCAAAATTATCAAATATCACACGAAAAAAGGAAACTTGAGTCAGCGTCACACTGACAGCTCGACTGCCTCCAACAATACCATCCTTTCAGAGGCTGAAACACATCAAACTCAATAAAGACGGGGTAGGTGGGTGTCGAGAGGCTTGACATTCAAGCCTAATGCAATAAAGACAAGTGGCCGAGGCCGAGAAGAATGAATTGGTCATGGCTGCGTTATGAGAAATGTTTGCAGATGTCAAAAAGATGACAGACAACATGATAAATGCCTTTTATGAACTCAATGCCTCAAGTCTGCACTCCACACTTTACACTATTATGACTAGTTGCTGCTTGGTTTTCTATATTTCCCTTTATATTATTTATTATTACAGATACAGAGAACTTTATTTATCCCAGAAGAGCAAATTCAGTTCCCTCCAGTCCATTGGCATACAACTATTCACACAACATAAATAATCTCAAAGTGTCAGAGGAAGTTAGATATGGCCTATGAGAACGAGTGCAGTTAAAATACAGAGTAACTGTGTGTTCACACCAAAAGCGACCGGAGCGACCGTGGCGACTAGCTGTCATTCATTTTCAATGTACACTGGCGACGAGTTTTGAAAATACACCAAAGTTGAGCGAGGCTCAACTTTATGCAAATGAGCAGCGGCGCGACCGCGGCGACAAATAAAAGCCGGTGACATTGAGAGAGTCTGAATGGACACATATCTGCAGCACAGCTTGAAAGTCCCGCCCCTCGGTCGCTTGGTACGAGGGCCTGCTCGAGCTGGCAAGCGGCCGGATAGGAGCGACCAGAGCGACTACAGGCGATTTTATCGCTTTTGGTGTGAACGCACAGTAAAGGCTAAAATAACTAAATGAAATAGGGAGAAAAAAATACATAAATCTTTATTATGGGGTCTTTTGCTGTTGTTGAATGACAATACATTTCCAAACAAATGATTTAGAAGTCCACATAAGATGCAGGAAGTCTAACAACCACAAACCCTTAAACACCACTGATGCATCATTATTAATTCAGATTCATAGGATGAGACCACCAACAGGACTTTATGGAGTAAAGCTCTAACCACACATGAGTCTGAGTCTGCTGCTCCTGCTCCTGCTCCTGCTGCTGCTGCTGCTGCGCAACTGATGCAAACTAATCACACGAGCCCAAGAGAAGAGGCTCCTGGCTGCAGGTAATTTCCCGGGGAATCAGTGCAGGATCTGTTGTGTTCCTCTCTCCTCTCTTCACATTAATTCAGTGACAGAGCTTAAACGCGTTCACCTGATATGACACCAGTCAGATGTTTTCAAACAGCCGGCTCTGACAGGCCCGGCCTGCTTACTAATGTGAGCACATATTTTCATTTTTCTTCCTCTTTGGTTCACTAGAGCAAGTGGAGGGCAACACTCTGACTGAGGATATTATCATTAACGAGATATTAAAGTTTTTTCTTCGATAAACCGACTGTGTGAATAAACAGGGATAAACAGGGATATCACTGCTAAGGCACGGCAAAATATAAATAGTAAAGTTCAACTATCTTGTGCTGGGATACTATTTTGGAGGATCAAACCATCGAATGAAATATTATCGTGACTCTGTAACAACAGAGTGCTGCTCTCAGCTTCACTGTGGTAAATCTCCCAAAGAAAAGTGAAGACACAACATCTGTAAATCTGATCTGCCGTGCCCCGCAGCAGCAGCAGCAGCAGCAGCAGCAGCAGCAGCAGCTTTAAATCCATCCTTCTAGTGCATGTACTCATGAGCAATAAGAAAACTGTACACTTTAGCATGTCGGCATTTGATCAATTGTGCCAATGACCAGCAGTGTACCTCCCCTAAGGATATTGGCAGTTGTTGAACAGAGGCTAAGTGGAAAGGTGGAGGGAGGAAGGTTGAGTCGATGGTGTTGGCTTTCTCAGCCCTAGGGCCTAACACATTTAGAGAGCTAACTGACACACTTTGGATGTATTAGCCACAGTGAGCTCTGCCAACCTCTCCTCCATTTCTTCTGTGCCTCCTCCTCCTCCTCCTCCTGCTGCTGCTGCTGCTTCCTCTTCTTCTTCTTCTCCCTCCAATCGCCGTCTGTCTGTCACTACAATCTCCTCTCTCCCAAGAAGACCCAGGGACATGCCTTGTGTTTCAGCACCATTGCTTTAGCATTGATGTTCCTCTGTGCCCCAGCCAAATTGCTGTTTGCAGTCTAGACACTGGTTGCTCTGCGTCTCCGTGTGGGTAAACACACGCGCACGCCTAACGCTCTCACTCGTCTGTTTATAAGTATGATTAGATTAAAAGAAACTGACGGAAATGCAATAAAGGTCTATTAGTCTACCCGTCAGGGGGGATAATCATTTCAAATAGAAATGTGTTTTCCATCTCACTATCTAATTTATACTTTCTTTGCCTCTCCATCTCTTTCACTCCCGAGACTGGTGGGTTATATGAGCACGAGACTTTAAAATAGGTCGGGTTCAAGTCTAGGCCACTGCAATACAAACACAAATAAATAGAAATATATAAAACCAGATACCTGGTTCTTCAGAGAGAAAACCCACCGACTAGAAGACCCCGTCTCCTTTCTCACTCTGACAAATGTATGCATTGAATTTGAAGGTGAGAAAAACAACTCTCCTCCATCCATGCTGCCCCATTCGATGTGGTGGTTTAAGATTAGGGTCAAAGATTAGAAAGCTTACACAAGATAAGAATGGGATTAAAAGAGCTCAGAGATGTAAAATTACAGATCAGAGAACTGGTGGAAACACACCTGAATTGTAAACAAACTCATAACAACACAGCAGCCACCTGTCCTGCTGGACAATCCTGGCATCATTGGTGGTGGGGGGGTGCGAACTGCGAAGGAGGGAGATGGGGAGGTAGAAAACAAAACAATGCATTCCTGACGAGAGAAAAGGGAAGTGGATATTATGGAAGCAGCATCCAATATTCCAGAGAGGGATTCAGCTCACATCAAAGGCTGCCTCTGCAGTAAGTCTGTTAGATTTGGGATTAATGGACTCCAGAGGGGCCTGGACACACACACGCAGGCACACACATACACACACACACTCACAAACACTTAGAAACACACGCACACACACACACACAAAATCCACTACCACAATTCCGCCTGATAAGATTCACAACCCCGGCTAGCAAAGCACTGCAGTGCAGAGTATATCTATTCTAGTAACTCTCTACAGTAGAGTCTGTACTGCAGTACGATGATACAGTGTTACAACATTGTCTGTCAGCTGACGCTGTTTGAGGGATTTCTTCATATTATGGGATGTTTAGGGCGCTTCGACGAACGCTTCGACTGTTCAGGTGCAGGATTTCCATGAATGCAGCGCGGCCTCTTTCCAGTCATGTCTGCCTCTGATTGTTTAGACAAGTTCTTTATTTTGCTTGTCAAATTACTGAGCACATGCCCAGACACACGCAGGCACATGCACACTCACATGCATGCATGCACACAACTGTAAGTTGCCTCCAAGCTCCAACGAGTTCATGCAAATTACAAAAAAAGCCAATTCGGGTGGCGAGGCTCAGCTGTCCTCTGCTGCATTTTGAGGAAAGCAAACGACAAAACGGTGGAAACTCACAATAAATCTATTTTGTTTAATCTCGACAGACAGAGAGACAGCCTAATCCCAACCCTGGCTGTCTTTCCACCTCAATGCCCCGGACTCTGCCCACCCCCCCTCCATCCCCTGCCCCCTGGGCTAAAACCACAGGTGCGGGCAAATGCAAACCACTGGGTGGAAAATGCTCGTTGACAGCATTCTGGTGGGTTTTGCGATTGGTCAGTGAACAATGAGGGAGTTTCCTGAACCACTTGTCGTGCTGATGGAACAGCTGGACACCAACACCAGACACGGATAAGGGTGGGAAGAGACCATGCGGAACAACAGGGAACTTAAAACTAAAATGAGATTCAACAGAGCTTAAGCCTCGCTGTCATTTCACAAACAGTTTGAGAGTCACGAGGCAAAGAAGAAAAAAAAAAAAGCACACAACGATCACAAACAAACCAAACAAATCAAAGCTCTTTGCAAAAAAATTACAGTACTCTTTTGGAATTGAAATGCGTTGATTAGATTTCACACTGTAAATGTCTCTTCTGGAATGAGCATCTACTGTATTCAGTGGGATCTGTCAAATTTTACAGCCACTTGAAAATTGCTGTATATTAATTCATATTTGAACACAAGTGGTCATAATTTAGCATCTCAAAGGAGGATAAAAAAAAGAGGAAGATGGTGGCAATCACCTGTTGTTGGATATGTCTTGAATTCTGATGTGGTTGCCTGGATACAGTAACAGCAAGTGTGTATTCTCCATCAGTGTATGTGTAGCTACTAATTCGCCGGTTTTGCTCTGCTATTGTCTGCCTCTTCACTTTGGAGCACACACAGAGAAGAAGCCCCACCAGTCAGTTAGTCAGTCAGTCAGTCAGTCAGTCAGTGAGCTGCGAGCGCTCCCGGTCCGCCTTCTCAGCCACATGATCATCCTGAGCAGCATTATCACAATCTAGGGAACTAGATTATCCCCAGGCTCAAAAACTTCATCCTCTTTGATCCCCACTTGGGGAGGGATGAGAGGCAGCGCATGAAGGGGGGACCGTCACCCAGATTCCCCGCACTTGTTAATCAAGGCAGATTTTGATCACCTTCAGGGACAGATGGACAACTGTTTTCAAAACATCACCACAGAACGGGAATTACTGCTCTCCAGGATCGTTCCTTCCACAGTAACAACCCCCACAATGTCTATTTCCTCCCATCGTAATCACTGCAATGTTGATTTCCTAACACACAGCTGCAGACATTTCAGTTAATGTGTGTAGTATAATTGTATAGTGCCTCACACAAAATGCATATATACGGTACAGTATGGGAGTTAAATGCACAGGCTGATCCACTGAGAAGTGGTCTCCTCCTTCTGAAGCTGTTACAGAGAAACCTACACATCTGCAAACACATCCAACCGTCTGCCTCTCCGTGGTCTGAATCTCAATGGTGTGTGTGTGTGTGTGTTTATGTGTGTTTGTGTAAACCAGAAGCGAGGTGCAAATACCCATCAGGACTGTATGAACACCCATCGCATTTAGCTGTTTATACTGTGAGCCGTCTAAATCTCCATAATAGATCTTTGTTGTGGTACGAGGTGGGATGGTGAGGTCAGCTGTTAATTGGCTGCTGGTAATTACAGATGCATCTTAAGCTTGCTGACATTGTCTATGGGACTTTGGAGACCCCGCCTTTGCAACTAATGCACCGCAGAGATTACCGCAATGCACAGGGAAAAAAAAAAAATCACACAACTCTCATGCACGCATAATGAAGCAGTGGTTAAGACTTGGACTGTCGGTTTAACTTAATGGGCTTTATATTCTTTCCAATATAATGCATCAATTTTTTGCACATTGTTTCCCCACTAATGTTCCAGCTCGTCGTTCCTCCAACTCCTCCATCCTTTGCCAGTAGCCATGAGGGTGTTGTTCCCTCTGTGGGGGCTGCTATCCCCAGTGCGCAGGGACAATAGCAGCCACCCAATTAAAGCTGTGTTGGCCTCACAATTCCTCAAGGTATTGCCATGTGACAGTTTAATTAACCAAGCCCCTTATCTTAATTTAGCAGGATCAAAAAGTAACAAACTGAGGTTATCAGAGAAAAACACTCCCAGTCACCATCCGCGCATACTTGCACGCACACACTCGCTCTTCCTCTCTCAATCTCCGTCAGCGCGGGTTGAAGCTATATAATACACGGCGCCACAAGTGTAAGCGACATATTTGATGACATTCATACAGCTGCGTGTTGCCATCTGCGCAGATACCGCACCGAGCCCTATTTATGGTGAAAAATGCTCCCACACATATTTATTACAGCTGTGGAGGTCAGATTAATGACAGTCTTTTAATGCCCTCGCAGTGTGTGCAAGTTTGTGTCTCAGAGTGTGTGTGTGCACATGTGACTGGGTTCAGGCTCGTCTCTCTTTTGAATTTGAACCGGTGTCTCGGTGACTGCGGGGGGCCAGGCACAATGCTACTTAAGCCAATCTCCCATGGAGCCTGCCTGCTGTCCCACCCCTCTTCATCCATCCATCCATCCATCCATCCATGAGCTCTTTCTTCTCAACTGGTTGTGGTGTTTCATCCTGTCTCTGCTGTCTCTTTGATTGTCCCTGTTTTCAATCCACCCCTTTACATTTATTTCATACATTTAAGCCAAACTGACATGTATCATTTCTTATGTCCTGTTTCTTTTTTTTCTGCTTTCCCGACATTTCCGATCATCCCATTCACTGTCATCGCATAAACCACATCCCCTCTCTCTTTGTTTTAGTGTTTCCTCTTCTTCAAATACTCCATTATCTGTAGCACTGCAGGCAGTGGATGAAAGGACATTACTAGTTATGGTTGAACAGAGAAGAAGTCCTGATGCCTTGGACAGGCCAGGGCCCATTTATCTCTCTGGTTCCTGATGCAGTGTAACATGGGGAAATAATGCCCCAGGGCACCACAAATATTCATTCACATCAGCCGAGGAAACAGCCTGGACAAAACGGGGCCCTTCACTTCCATCTAACTGATTCAATGGAAGTCGTGCAGAATTCACCGTCGAGGGAAATGTTCTGCAATGCATTTCATTTGCACACAATCAAAGCTGACCAATTTCCCCCCAACACATTTGCTTTGTCGCAGCCCGCACACGATTGATCAAACAATCTGTCACCTGTTTTTTTTTTTTTTTTGTAATTAATAACAGAGCTGCATTCAATATAACAAAACTGACCACAATCTAAGGAGAAACGTATGAATTGGTGAGCTGATTGTGGCCGTTCCACCAAATCCATACAGAAACATGTCAATATGACTGCATGCTAACTGATGCTACTTGAGATGTTTCTTTAATTTTCTGCCACAAGCTCTTGGAAAAGTCATTTATTGTGGTCTGAAAGGGACTCACTTCAGTGTGGTTTGTTTGGACTTTAAGAAACCTGGATCTGTTTTTGAATCTCAGTGCTTTCAAATCCATTATCCAATTATATATGTCAGTTCTGTTTGGTGGGAAATTAAGACATCTTCTTTAAAAGAAGCACTGTTTTTATTCCACTCAGCAGCATAGGCTGCTAATCCATAGAGGCTCCAGTGGGCAGAGGAGGTACAGGGCATTCATTAACCCTGCCTGTGCTTTTTACTTTGTCTTTTTTTCCCCTATTGCTGCAAGGAAAACATGTCTTTGCTCCTCAGTGGGGGGGTTGTGCTGCTGCAGCTGCAGAAACTCAAGCAAAGACAACACAGTGGAAATAATATTAATTATATTATATCATTCAGCAACTATCAACTCCATAAACTGCTGCATGCCCAGTGCGCTCAACACTGCCTGAGGGCAAAATGGTAGCACTGCCAGAGGTTAGAGAAACTGACGGGTCACAGAATCGGGTGCAGCACCAGTGGCAGCTGAGGTGGAGCACATGGGATTCTGTTTTCCGCTGTGCTTAACCTTTAAAGTCGCAAAGATGCTGCTTGTACGAAAGCATTTGTGGACGGAAAAATGTTCAGCACAGGCTTCCCTCTCAGGTGATCAAAAAATGTTCTCACTGCTCTAATGTGATGGATGGTCGATGTTTATCTATGCAAAACTCTCGTCAGTCCAATCTTTCTCACACTCACTGCTGCATTTTTGCTGTTGTCTGCTGTGACGCGAGGTTTAGTTGTCCACCGTTTTTTCTTTTGCAATTGCTTGAAGCGCCACGAACAAGAAGCAGTAAGAGGGGAAAAAAAGTACAATTGTGAATTGAAATATTTGATAAAAGAGTTTTGATAAGTTCCCAAAGTGCCTATGATATCAATTTCAGTTAAAAAAATATTCTCTATAAAGGAGACAACATTATTACTAATGGCAGCACTGCACTGCCTGTTACAATACCACAGACAACAACAATACAACAGAAATCTACAAGGACTGCAGAGAAACTGACTCCATGAATTTATCTTTTCTGCCAGAAATCAAGTATTTTTTTTTTGCCTTTGAAAGACGGAAAATTGATAATAATGTTAATAAATAAACTAATTCATTCTTATTGGCTGAATTATGACTAAACCAAGCAGCTCTTAACACTTTATCTCAGTTTGTTTACGGCTTCAAAGCTGAAACTCTTTTACTTGATAAACTGCTTAAACATCATCAACATCTGAAACCACTCTTCAGTGAACAGTGCTTAGAGAGATGAGAATGATCATGTGCACGACTGAAAAGTGATAGGGAGGAAGTAGAAGAGGCTATCAAAGCATATGTAAAAGAGTGTGGTTAATGTGTAGAATTACATCCGAAGCACGCACGCTCACACGCTCACACACACACACGGACGCCCCGGCTGTCCACGGGCAGAGGACAGATGGCTGTGGAGTGGCTCTGATCCAGGAAGTGACGATGTTCTGTATCATTATAATCTGCTCCGTAGTATCCTCCCTACTGCTGTGCTGGACAACATGTTTCACCCACTGAGAGCAGATCCTGGAACAGCTCTTCTGCTGCTCTGTCACACATACTCTTAGAGAGACGCTGTGCTGCAAGAGCTCCTTTGTTTAACCTCTTTTTAAAAACTTTGGAGGGGGTAACAATGGTCGTTTCACACCGTGCAACTCAGAAGTTTGCATGTATTTTCTTAAAGCAGCAGCAAGGAAATGTACAAAAGTGTGAGAGGAAGGCAGCAGGGTGTTCTAAAACACATGCGCTCTGCAAGCCCTTTACAAATCAGTCTTGGGGTTGCTCACAGGAGCTATTACTGTCAATCTCCAACACACACACAAACACACACACACAGAAACAAGGCTGGAAAGCTGTGATTCACCATCCGGCTTGTTTGTTTTCAGCAGAAACTCACATGGTACCACCCATGAGATGAGAAAAAAGAAAAAAAGAAAAACACTGCAGCCATGTCTCCTCTCTCTGAATCCAGCACCAGATCCATTATCTTAAAAATACATCGGCATCCGAAGATATGATAACAACCTAATTGTGTGTACTGTAATCACAAATTTAACTAAGCTTTTCAATGAGTGGCTAATGCCTGGAGGAGAGAAAAAACAAAATGTAAAAAAAAAAAAAATGTAGGCTGCCCTGCCATGGGGCTCAGCCACAAAATGTTAATTAATTTCATTTATAGCACAGACACCACATCTACAAGGTTGTTGTTCATGTGATTACAAAGAGAACAACTGGGAGCAGAAACAATCGTCTGCCACGATGATGGAGCTGATAAATGCACCGGATTTTCTCTCTGCTCTTTCTCTGCTGCTGCTGCTGCTGCTGCTTTGGGGGAATATATCTCACATGTGTTTACAGCTAGCGTCTCTGTGCATGTATAAAGTGTAAACATGAAATATGCAAACTAATCAAACCGCCCCGGCTTCAGTTTCTGACTTCTATTGCACACAAATGAGCTATAAAGAAACAAACAAACTCCACTTCATCTGCAGGTGAGGCCTCTGGCAAGAACAATGACAAAGACGTCTGCAGCCACCTTGTTCAGCTTTTACATACCAAGCTCTGCTCTTCAGAGGAAAATTATTCCAAAAAAAAAGAAAAAAATATATATAATAATAACATTGCTGAGGTTTCAGTGGGCTGCACCGGACTTGACAGTGGATGAAACTTACAATATGGTTGAAGAGTGATTAACTTTAAATCTCCATGACTCTGGACTAATCCTCACACTCAACGCGGCTACATTTTTTAATGGGCCTTGAATAACATTCCCACAGCATTTAATAGCTTTGTGTGTTTTTCACTGTCTAATATGAGAGTGCACACACTTGGATTAATACCCTGTAATGTTCTCATTATGGAGCGGTGTGAGGAGAGTGAGCAGGGCAGCAGGGAGGAGCAGCAGGACGAGCACTCTCCATACAGAAGTTGCGTCCAATCACGTAATGACGAGAGGATTGCAAAGATGGTGGTGATCTGAGTGAAATAAGAAGTTTTTCTTTCTTTTTTTTTTAACTCATTGCTTCCATAAACATGCCATAATTATTCACCGTGGCGACCAGAGTGAGGAGATAATGTCAGAGATTTATGGGCCGAGTGGTAAGAGTTACAGATACTCATCAATCCCCTCCAACGCTGTGGTGCCACAGTGCTTGAGATAGGCTTCACTGGCTGAATGAGGATCAGGGGGGTGAGCCGCCATGCAGGCGAGCCGGGGGGCGGGGGGTGGGGGCAGGAGGTGGAAATCACACACCCCACAGCAAAGCCAGGCCCAACTATCACACACACACACACACACACACTCAGAAGAGGAAGAAGAAGGACACAAGAATGGACGTTACCCTTCACGACGTGCAATCATAACAATGAAATTTAATAAAACTTGGTGTATTAAAGAAAATAGACTAATCCCTTTAAATCTTCCATAATGAGAGAGAAGAAATCCTAAGACTGTGATATTTCCCCTCCCTTCACCCCACAAGATTTTAGGCTTTCCACAGGATTCCACTAGCTTAGCCGCAAATCGCCTCACTGCTGTGCTATACTGCCATATCCTCAAAGAATAGGGGTGAACACATGATCTGGCACATGTGTATGGGCACACACGCACACACACACACACAAACACACACTCTCCCACAAATCTTATTTGACTTTGAGTGATGCATCCTGGAGAAGTCCAGATTGCTGATGGTTCTCATTTTCCCCACCAGGAAAGTAGCTGGTGATGTTGCCATGAATCAGACTATCAGCCCAGCCAGGGACAGGCCATGGAGAGCTGAGAAGATGAGGAGCAGGGGGGGAAGATGAAAGGCTCCGAGACAAATCCTCTCTGTCCGATGGCTCACACAAACAGCGAGAAGAAACATGAGCATCTGGCTGCTGTTTTCAGATGTTGCCTGTTTTTTTTCTAATCTTCTCCACCTCCCCGAGGCCACACGACAGACTTCTGGATAGGCTCTTTAAAGTGCATGGCATGTGAAGTTTCATAAAGAGAGAATAAAGAAATGATCGATTTAAAAAAATAAATAAATGATTAACTGATGAAAGTGGTGATAGTGAATGAGCAGCGAGGTGTGGGAGCAAAGAGTAGCTCACCCTGATGCTCTGTGGAGAGACGCACATGGAAGAACCAGTGTAAACAAACTGTGAAGGCCTCAATTAATCATGTTTAAACAGACAGATGTGATAACATCACATGAAACCATGACTCCTCCATATGCTACCTGTTTAGAGTAATGTTTGTAAACCGACTAATTACAATGCTCATAAATGAAGCTTCTCTCTCCGAGCAGATGTTTGTCCATTAACCTGCAGAACAATTACTCCAGCACCGTGTGAAGAATCACACATTAGCAAAGCTGCGTCTGCACAAGAGGCTTTGTCCTCACAGAGGCTTCACACGTACACTTAATGAACATTGTCACTCATCCATGGAGGAGTAAAGACACAATTCCTGATGATTCTATTTTCTTTCAGCATTTTTTAGATCAATGATAAATAAATTTGTTATATCTGTTTTTTCCATTGATTTTAGATATTAATAAAGGATTGTACTGACCTTCTTCTGCACTACTACGTTAATCAGACAGATGGGTTTAGGAGTATCTACAAAGGTTTTTTTTTTTATTTTTTTAAACAGTTTATGTGATTTCTTTGGAAGCCCTAAAACTGTATTTTTTGAAAACAGGGCAATAAATCTCAAAATGCCACCCTAATGTTTTCATGTAGACAACCAATATGCATCTTTTGTGAAATGATGTCATGGCCCAACAACAACAATGGTGGACTGTCTGTGTTAACATCGCCTAAGAAATGATAATCAGTAATGTGTTTTCTTGCTAAGTTTATGTTTATGACTCAAAATAAAGGCAGGTGACACAGAAATGTGATTTCATCTACATACAGGGCACCAAAAATACTATTTACAGGAATATAATTCTACCTTTTGGTCACATGGGATGTCTGCTGAGCAAATACTGGATATTTCCTCATGGGACTAACAAAGGAACGTGCTATTTTTTGTTATATCATGTTAGCATCACTTCAGACAGATCTATAGGAGACTTTCTATTTCCAAACATCAGTGGAGCAGATCTTCGAGTCATAGCAACAGTTGTGTTTTTATTTTTTCATCTGGAGTGTAAGTGCAGCTGCTTGTCCATAAATCTCTCAGTGGCTTAGGCGCCAAAATACTTCTCCCTGTCTTTTACCATATGAACAGTTTTTTGGCCTCTCAGGTCTCAGGGTGGTGGTTGTCTGCTGATGCTAACTGTTCCCAGAGTGTAAAGTGAAACATGGACAAGCAGCTGTTACTTACTGAGCACCACAGGGATGGAACAAGCCTCCAGTGGATATTAGACTTGTACCAATTCAAGTCACATTTACATCCAGGTTGGGAACGTTTATCTTTCCTTCGACTGCACCTTAAATCTCAAAGCAATACATCTTTATTCTCCTGCATTTATGTCTCTGGTCTTGCCTCTTTAATTTCCTCTGTATTGTTTAAATTTGCATTTTGATGTTTTTTTAATGTTGTTTTCCTTTTCCTTTAATGTTTTTAATGCATTATGTAAATCACTTAGAGTTACCTTTGTGTATGAAATGTGCTGTCTGCATTACTTCGCCTTCACTTGATGAAATGTCTAAACGTCAGTGTGTGTCTGTCCACAGGAAGTGGCTGAGTCATGTTTTGGCTCCGTCACATCTCTACTTTGGATAAAACTGCCCAGTGGCGATGTCTCAGAAGAAGTGAGTCTTTCAGGAGCCAGATGATTTTGTGTGGCTTTGTTTATTTGTTTCCAGGATTCAATAGAGTCGTGTCTGAACTCGGTGCTTCTCTCTTCCTCTGTCTCTCTCTCTTTCTTTCTTTCACCGGCTTCAAACTGAAAACTTTACATTGTAAACAATTATTCTGCCCCGAAGAAGGGAACTCGCATGGAAATGACTGTTGTGAAACAATCAAAGATACAAACTCATGCGTCAGACCGTGATGAGCTACCACTAAAACCTCTCAATTACAGGAAGCAGCACTGCATGGGTTTTAGACACTTGTGTGCACTGATCATAAACTGAACTGTCTGTTTCTGTAAAGCTACAATCAGTCGGTCACAATACAAGCTCAATATTTCATTCAGAGGATTTAGACTTAGTAAATATATGTATCCATACACTCTAAATGGTATAAGCATGGGTTAGGCTATTTACTGAAACCACCATTGGTGTACATTTAGCACAAAACTGACATTATGTTGTCAATAGTGAGACCACAACAGGCCGATTGTTCTGTATGTTCAATAAAAACTCGGAAGCGAATCACATCACACCGATTGTATGCATTCAGTCACCCCCATGGAAAATGTGTCTGCATTTATCTGTCCATGAAAAATGAATGATGTTGAATGGGATGCCCTTTTCCAACAGTCAGATAAAGGTTTATTGAAGGCCAGAGTGAGTGGGATAGAGGTTGCTATGGCTACAAGTGTGAAAAGGGCATCTGATCTGACTTCTGACCAGTCAATTAATCTTACAATTGCATTTTTTTTTTTTAATCAAAGGTTCACTCATAATTCAAAATTAACTGTGGTGAATGAAGAGGGGGGAAGAAGGTGGGGGAGACTGAGATTGTGAAGACTTGTAAGACTTCAGAAAAGTATAATAATGCTTAAGAGTCTTAAGATTAAGACCGCCACCAGGGAGGAGGGGTGAATATTTAATACAGATTAAAGTCTGAATATTTAGTTTGTTTGGGCTCGCTGTGGACTGGGAAAGAAAAAAAGAAAGACAAAAAAAAAAAAACTATTATTCAGCAAAACAACACATAAAAGACTTAATTTTCTCATGTTTTACAGATGAATAAATGTAAAGTCACGGCCTTGTTTCGCTTGGAAGTGTCACAATAATTCCAGCGAGGACTCAAAAATCCATTACATGGAATTGGTTTTTAAAATATTTATTGTGCAAATTATTTTGGCTACTGTTTTTAATTGAAAATGCTAATGTTAAAAAAAAAACCAAAAAACAACAATGGTGGTGAAATTCATCAGTGCTTTGTCTTAAAAGGAATAAATGAGCTCTTATGAGCTCTCGTTCCCTCCGACATGAGACACACAGCGAGGCATCCATGTGATGTCGTCATGTCAACGGGACTTCAGCGGCGGCATATTAGACATGACACATTCATGCAGGATAAAGGATGTCAGTTATGTGAGAAAAAATACATAACGGCTAAAATATCAACTTAAGCCGCAGAAAAAAAAGAAAGATTAACACTGAAGCATCCGGCAAAATCCTTTAAATCAAAAATACTTCTGACTCTTAAAGGCTTTAAGTTGAAGATTCATATAGAAACAAGGACTTAGTCTTTTGTTTTTAGCTTTAAGGATTGTGTTGTGAGTCAAATACATAAACCACACTGTGCCAAAACACAACACAACCTCAGGTCTGTTGAGATGGAGATAAACCTCACGTGCAATAATAACTCTCTCTCTTTAAAATCTCACATTTGATATATAAAGTGTAGATGCAGCTGCGTTCACGGGACTCAGAGACGCCCTCAGCCTCATGAATTACTGAACATACCAGCAAAAAGGGGGATGAGCTGCATATAAATATAGGGTTGGCGAGCAACAATTAAACACACCGCCGACATCATCATTTATTTGTGTACAGCAAATAAGTGTATGTGTGTATTTAGACGAATGTTTTGGATGTGGCAAGAGTTGTGTCTATGGATGTGTGCAAGAGACGACTGACAAAAGCCAAAGCATGACATTTCCGTTGTTTAAGCTATTCACAAAGCTGGTTGGGGGTGAGGGTGGTGGGAGGGGGGGTGAGTGGGTTTCTATCACTCTGCCACAAATAACAGAGAAAAGTCAATTTCATTGTCTTCCAGTGTGCTGTGAGAGGAGGCTCATGCTGTCTCTCTCCTCCATTGTACCCGAGCTGTCCTTGTAGTATCATACCCACCTCCCACTTATCCCCCCCAATCCCTCCGCCCCCCCTCCGTCCCACTCAGGCCTCGCGCTTTAAAACAAGGCAGGAGGTGGTTTGATTATCACACTCACGATCGCAGCTAATTAGGATAGGTCAGCTGGTGCAGTCGCACAGTATCCGTCCCACCACGCTCTTCCTCCTCCTCCTCTTCCATCATCCCTCTCTCTCTCTCGCTCTCTCCCTTCCCTTGGACAGCTCTATCAGTGGGTACCATCTCTCTACACCACTGCTGCCTGTCTGTTCGTGATAGCGACTATGGCATTCGTCTCCACAGAGGCGAGCGATGTGCTGCCAGCCACTCCGCCGGAGCCAGACAAGCCGGTATCAGCGTCTGCTGCAGGCGCATTGGAGCATCAATTAATCGCCTTTTTAAAACTGGCAAAAAAAAAAGAAAAAAAAAAGCATTTGATATACTTAAGCTTAATTAATACATTGCTACCAATTTTCCAGGCCTAATTAATCAATTTGCGTCTGGTCCCTGGTGCGAAGATGTCCAGATTATGTCTAGAAGGAAACTGAACCGAACATCAGACGAGAAGATGAATAACATCCATGGAAATAAGGAGCTGCATGTTTGTTGTACCGACGAGAGAATTAATAAAGAAGCTGTGCAAAAACTAGAGTAGTAAAAGGAAAAGAAGGGGGAAAAAACATGGCTGTACAAATCTGAAACAAATCAGAGAGAGACACTCACTTGTGTCGACACTGTGGGCTACAACCTAGAGGCTATAAAGGCCAAGAACTGAAACAGGGTCGAGGATTGATTGGGACTTGAACTACATGCTTTGTGCACTTGTAGTTCTGTTTATACTGAGCCAGTGAATGAGGCCGCAGTGTCCTGGCAGGAAAGCAGAGAGCTACAGAGAGTAATTGGGAGGGCTATGCTTGGAGAGGAACAGAGGACTTAAGATGGGATGAAGGAGGGAAAGAGGGAGGGGGGAGGTGGGGTGTTGAGAGAGACCTATGAAGTAGATGCTAAGTGCTGAGATGTGAAGAAAATAAGCCTGGAGGAAACCGACCCCCAGGGACACTGACCAATGACAAGCTCCATTTTCTTTTCTTTTTTTTCTGTTTGTTTTTTTTTCTTCTTTTTTTTCATTTGATAAAAGACGCACCTGTGTGCTGTGTTGTTGCACAGGAACCTTCAGATGTCTCGATGCCATGCAGCACTTCACAGTTTTGTCTATTCATGTTGTTTTTTTCTTTTTTGCAGTTTGAAAAAAAGGGCAGGAGAGTGCAGACCATAATATTGTTATCTAATGTAAATATCAGCTCAACCTGAGGCACATGTTTCCTGCTGGGATATTGGGATATATATATATTTTTTTTTTAACAAGTTAATAAAGATGCCTGCTGGAACAGTGCCAGAGCGATGCTCACCACGCCTCGCTCCTCATCGCTGCTCCTGCACCATGCCTTGGCCTCCTGCCCCCGAGCCCTCCCCCCACAGCTCAGCTAAGACCACATGTTATTGGCTAAACACAGCCAGCTGCAGCCGGTTAACTGTCTAATCTCACATCAATCGATTTCCCCCCAAACAAGGGTAAGGTGGAGAAGTGGAACGAAAGTCATAGAGAAACACAGCAGAGTGAGAGTGTGATGGGAGTGAGCGGGAGGACAGCGATAAGTGGAGGGGGGGAGAAGGGGGAGGAATGTGGGCAGGTTATAGCCTTTCACTGAGTTTCCAGCCACCAGAGGAGTGTGTGTCTGTGTGTGTGTGTGGGTGCTACCTCTTATTGAAGGTCATCATCAGATGGACAGGAACTGATGAGAAACATGGGTGTTACTAGGGATCACTGTCTCTGGGTGGGCATTTGGATTATTTGGGTGGGTAACAACAAAAATGTTGAGGGGGATGGGGTCAAATTTAGACATATTTTATGATGAGCATTACTATGATGAACTAGAGAGGAAAACGCAACATTTTGCCCACTCCAGTGAGCAACAAATCATCTGACTAGCTAGCTGCCAAATCACTAAACCAGTAGCCACCAAATGAGCTGGAAATTTAAAAAAGAACCACACAGTTTGCAAAACATGCAAACTCCACTGTCAAACTAAAGAAAACTACTAATACAGCCTATAAGAACCAGATTAAAGAATGAACAAGAATCAAAAGGTATCAACAGCTTTAATTGGATCGCTGAGAGCCGCCAGCTACAGACAGGTCTTGCAATTCACTAAACCGTGTTGGTAAAGTGTGTGAAGAAGTGTTGTGGTTTGGTGATAATGTAAAGGATTAGCACATTCACACCTCCAAAATGGCTAATAGAAAAGCAGTGCACTTTTTGATGACCACGCTGTAATGAAAAGTGTGACTGAAAGTGTGACTGCACAATAAAGTGAAGTTTTCAGTCTGCATATGTGTTGCATCTGGCCAGTGTTTCTCCAGCACCTCACTAATCCTGAGCTGGGATGAGCGGAAATCTAACCACATTAATGACAAAATGCTCCAAAAAAAATGTGATAATGGTGATTTATGAGTGAGTTTTTATTGGATGGACAAGGCCCATCCCTGCCCCACCTGTAGACACGCCCCTGAGTAGAAGACACTGCACAACAGGTTCATTATAGGAGGTCAAATCCCAAAAACCACTGCTACCCCGAGACGCTGCCACTGCCAGCTCCTCCCTGATCTCATGTGTGTTGTGGGTATAAATGTGATTCTTTCTTTCAGTCCCTCATGGACAATTAAATGGGAACATTTTCAAAATGAGAAACATATGGAGCTTTTTAATTGGCCAATTTCTCTTGCCAACGTGTGTGGCTGTTTTTCATTCTAAAAACCAATGGAAAGGAAAAAAAAAAAAAAAAAAAGCTATCTAGTCACACATGCATATTACAGCACAGAGTGTTGCACAAATTGTCATTGTCCTTCCGCGAGGAGTAAAACAGCCCTTCTGTTCCCGGGATTAATAGCATCATTACAAAGAATCCATGTTCTGTACGCAGCGCTGTACTTCTGGATCCACTCACTGAGATACATACATCTCAGTGTCTGTGTTTCTGTTTCGTCACGCAGGTAATGGCCCCTCACCAGGATAACACGACTGGTTAAAGCTGCACCACACCTGCTTTTTTCCCCCCATTTACTTTTCTCCATACCTATGTGTAATCTTTTACTTCCTTGCCTTCCCTTACCCTGCACTAATCATGGGAGGTGGCAAGGGGTAAAGGAGGGAGGACTGCGACAACTCACATCTGGGGAGTTATTGTTCTACACATGTCATGTGTAATCTGCCCGACCCACAGCGCTTAGAATAATTATTCATATTTAATCACCACAGTACGAAGCTACATCGCCTGCCGCTCACTAAGTCATTTTCCATGTTCCATTATCAAAGTTTCAGAGACGAGTGCTCAGGGAAGGGGGACTAAATGGAGAGGCTGAAGGAGTTGGGCTTATAAAAACATAATGGGCTTGTCTGCTTTGATAAACTGAGGACGTGTATAGAATGCACACTCACTCACACCCTCACAAACCACACACACGCTTTAAATGTGAAAAGTGCAAAGGGAACAAAGCAGAAAGAGGGGGGGGTGAAGTAGCCAAGTATAAGTTTGCATTGCCTCTTTCAGGGAAGAGAGGAGCTCGATCCTTAATACAAATAACTGCAGCAGAGAAAACAGCTTGATGGTGTGTTGGTTTGCATGTAGCCAATATTGGCTGCTGTTTGAGGCCTCTTTTTTAATGTATTTAAATGTCCCAGCGAGGACTCACCTTGCTCCAGAGGCGGCGGCTTCACGCCCGTGGCCTTCAGCTTGAGGGCCTCTTTTGCAGACATATCACAGCAGGAGCCTTTGTTGGTGTCCTGGTCACTGTCGGCCTGATCGCTGTCGCCATGACCACTGTCTCTGAGGCTCGCTCGTTCTGGGTCTTTAAAAGTGGAACTGCTACAGAATTACACAAAAAAAAAACAAAGCATGTCTGAGAATTTCAAGGAGGTTTTCATTTTGTAGTGGGAGTTCAAAGACAGAATCAAAACATCGATGCGCCACAAAGAGAGAGACTCCTGTGTGTGAATCTATGTCATGCACTATGGAAAATACTGTAAGTGACCATTTAAAACCCAATTAAACGTACATGGCCTTCAGCCTCTCAGGCAACGACTCAGTACACTTAATTGTCAGTTTAGTTACTATTGGTGCAGCATTGTGTCGGAGCTATTGGAAAAACGAAAACAAAGGTCTGAGATGTAGTGACGGTTATAGATCCGGGCTCTTACCTTTGAACAAACTGTTGTCTGCTACCCATATAATTAGGCTCAGTGGGGAAATTGTCCGTCTGCGGAGAGGAGAGAGAGAAAGAGAAAAAAAAAGTATGTAGCGAGCTCTACAGAAATGAGTCCTGCTGTGAAACAAGATCTCCTTGTGACATATGATTAATTATGCAAGAAAAAAGAGATGAGGTGAAGGAGGGAGTACGAGCACAACACAACACAACACAACACAACACCGGGGGGATGTGAGTTCTATATTGTTTAGGGTAGAGCATTTCATCAAGCACATAAAGAAGACTAATTAGCCTTTCGGGGGTAAACTGCAGAGCTGAACATCAAATCCAGGCGGACGGCACATAATCAATAACGGCTGGGACAATAGTCTTAGCATTGGAAAACTTTGCAGTTATCGTATTGTGGTGTCAACGGAAACATGCAGTAACGCAATTTACCACAACACATGTTAGAGAAATTAAAATACAATTTAGAGGAAACCGTCTCTGACACTTCCTTTTTCTATTTTTAGTTGCACGGGAGAAATCGTTTTGAGTGGAACCGGAGCTTTGTATATGTGTGTTGTTGAACTATCTGCTGTTTATTTGCTGTGCAGCTACCTGATCATACACAGGGGGGCTTCATGCTATGTGGATCAATACTCACACAGACAATACACACTAACACAGTAAAGCTGTGCATGCAGGCACACAAAGAGTATGGCACACATGACAAAAGATAATGGAAGAGTGGTATAAATCCCTGTGCTTTATAAACTACACACAGTCATCAGTCATCGGTATCGTATGCAGCAGTGCATTACACACCGGATCAATCACATTGGCGATGCAAAAGTAGTCTGTCTCCCTCCCTCCCTCCCAGTCTGTCTGTCTCTTGTTAATTATATCAAAGTATGGTATGAGGGTTTTTAATCAGTGGGATTAAAAGGTCACCGTGATCCCAGAATGCTTTGTGGCATTTACAGAAATACCTGCCAGCCTTAACTCAGAATGAACACAAGTAAAGGTAAGAAGTGATCAAAATGTACCGACGCCAGGAACACAGGAGAAGAAACCTGACTGAAAATTTATATACAAGAAAGAATATCTCAAAGTCCCAGTCAGACGGAGCCGGAGACGGGCTTGGAAACAAAACACCTCCATGAGAAATAGCTTTCATACTGCATTTGGGGTATTCATCATAGTAACACAAATAATTACCCTATGTAGTGCACAACTCTCTGTCTTGAACCGAGAGCAGTAAAATGTCATGTTTAGTGAGTAATGTCTCCTTGTGCCAGGGTTTTTCACATGCACAGCTTGACTCGCAGTCAATAGAGTATTTCAATGTCATCCGTGCTCCGCGGTGGCTCGCTATGAAAAAGGGTGTGTGTGAAGGTCAGACAGGCCACCTCAGTACTCTGACCTTCCATGCTTTTGCCAACACCTTTATCTCTACCTAAACATTGTATTCCACCTCAGCCCTCACCAAGATTAAAAGAAAACACCCACAGAATATATCAAAGGCTGGAATCTGTCCACAGAGCAAGAGAAGAATGAATGTTTGAAAGCGTTTGGCATTGAAATGATAACAGCCAGAGTTTTGCAAAAAAAAAAAAGGGCGGGAGGTGGAAGTCTTTATATTGATGTGCCCCTTCTGTACTTTTATGACCAGGGACTCATCCTTGGACACGCTATTCAATCAACTCGGCCCCCGTCAGCATTGAATGTGATCAGGATAAAAAGACATTACCAGAGAATGATTTTCCTAGCTTGTTATATTGGCTGTGTTTACCTTCTGGAGCTGTGTGCACGTGCAGCATGCAGTTCATCTGAATACTGTGTGTTCTTGTGAACAGGGACCCTGAAAAAAAGTTCATCTTTTGTGTACAGTCTTCTTCTAGTAACTGTGGCGACGGTCTGCTGTGCTTTAGGGTGAAACATTTCTTTGCTTTGATCGAGTGTTAAAATGGAAAGAAACCATCGAATCCCATAAAATAGTATTTGTGACGGTAGGTTTTCCTTTACCACAAAAGGGAAAAATAAAACATGTCACACTTAAAGTAGCATGTGCTCCCCCTCCCTCCTTCCCTCCCCGTCCTCCTCGAAGCCAATAAAAAGCACATTACACCACTTCATAGAAACCTCTTTCCTGCCAATTAAGAGTTGAGGCTGATCTTAAGCCTGCATCTCTTCCTGTCTGTCTATACCACCCAGCCCTTTCACTACAATGGGCCACTTTCCAATTAATGGATCGATAACGGCCAGTGAGCTGCTTTGTACTCAGCCAGTCAGACCCAGCAATGAATACAGGATAATTTGGGAGGGGGGGATGTTAAATATTGGATAGATGTCCAGTAATTCTATTATAATAATTATTACACACTGTATTCCACAGTACATAAATTCATTTAGCATCATCAAGTATCATTGAGTATTTCATGTTGCATGCTGGTGCTACTTGTCCTTCCACTATATAGAACCTTCATTTATCTCTCATTATGAATCAAATTCATTCATAGAAAATCTTTGAGTATTCTTACATAAAACATCTATGTATTTTCTCTTCCTGTGAAACATATTCAGACGTTTGATGACTCATCCCACACTCATCCTGATTTTGTATCCAGTTAGAATCCGTTTCTCAAAGTTTTATGTTCCTCATCAAACTATGAATTCTGACAGTCCCATCATTGTTCACGGTGGACAAACTCAAGAGCCTGTTTCTCCCTTCCCTGCTAGCATCACCGCTACCTTCAGCTACTGGCAGCTCAAACATACAGAAACATCTTCATCATCCATAGCATCAGTATCATCTTCCTCCGTTTCATCCTCCACCAGACTCATCTGTTTTCTACTGCCCAATCCCACAAGTGGTTTGTTTCCATACTGCTGTATTGGCTACTGTAGAGACGTCAATCGATATCCAGGACAAGTCCATCCCCTACTGTACCAGTTTGTTTCTACTGGACACGCGTGATCAGGTGGAACTGACTGGCTTCATTCAGAGAGACGTTTCACGACGTCTCCAAGTGAACTGAACTCTTCTGAACCGACTCAAACTGCAGCGTCTGTACATTTGACCTTTAAGTTTATTGACCTATTATACGAGTCTTTGACCTTAAAGGTTCAGACGCAACCACTGAGCACACACACACACACACACACACACACACACAGTGAACACAAGAGGAATCTAAAAAAGGTTCGGTGTGATTCAGCGGATGTTTAGTTTGGATTTGTAACAGTTTACACGTGGTTGAATTGTGCTGAATGATCCGTTGTATGTGATCCACGCAGCAAGGCCACAGAGGTCAGAGGGACAACGTGCACAGTGAGGCTGAGTAAGTGTAAAAAGCTGCACACTATTGTGTATTCCCATTGAGGAGCTCATGACTGACTGAGCAGACAGGCGGCCGATTGAGACAAATGGGACAAGCATATTGGAGTGCTGTTCTACTCTCAGGTCTTGTTGGTGCCTTTTGGGGCGCTGTTTATTTCTGTGGTGGCTATGAGTGTGTGTATTTGAGGCTTTCTGTGTGTGTGTGTGTGTGTCTGATGTCTTGTGGTAGGGGTGGCGAACGAGGACAAATTGCAGCTTCTCTTTCACACATCATTGGACAACTCTCTTTTATTCACAGGAACAACAGTACACCCCCTCCTCCTTCCCTCTACCTACCCTGCTAGGTATGATACATGCATTTGTCCTTTACTGTCTTCCAAAAATACACATAGCGCATTTGTGCGTGTCTGCGTGAGCGCTTTGTGTTTCGTCATGTCAGAGGGTGTGAGTCAGTCCAAACCCGCCATCTTTTTGTGCACAAGCCAAAAAAAGATCTGGACTGTAGTTTTTAATTTGATAAACTATGTCTGTGTTGTGTGCTTTAATGTGTGTGTGTATCTGTGTTGTGTGTGTGTGTGTGTGTGTGTGTGTGCTGGGACATCAGCACCGAGGGAACGCTGGTTTACTCCTCTTGGAAAACTGTCAAAGTAGCTCAGCAACAGCCAAGTGGGAAGGAGCGGGTAAAGGATAAAACAGAGAGAAATTGAGGTTACGGGAAAGAAAACACAGCGGTGGAGGAGGATGCGGCAACAAAAAAAAAAAGAGGCTGCAACTGAAGCTGAGAACAGAGAAAGGAGAGAGTGAGAGTATGATAAAGAAAGTAAGGGGAAAAGGGGTGGAGAGCCTAAACAATAATTAGACAGTATCGATTACCTAGTGGCTGTGGAGCAATTGTAAGTGATCAAATCTAATTAGTCTGGCCTATACATCTTCCTGGAGATAACAGACCAATCAATCAATGGGCTTAAGTGAACTTAAAGCCATCAAACTCTCCTGCTCGCTAAATATCTCGCAGTATCTTCCAAATAACTTGGGAGAGGTCTGGTCCAAATGAAATTTAGACGAGTAAGGAAGTGCCACTGATGGTCGTAAAAGGAGACGAGACAGATCTCGTCCACGCCGAGGTCTTATCAGCCCGTCTGAAGGCACGTTTCTGGATTTCAAGGTAACGCTTTATTAAGGACACTACACAAATACTTTTGGCCTACGGCTGTTTACAACTACAAATTGAGATGGGCTACATTTACAAACTAAGACATTAATCTGGGATGGACATGTTCAGCAGCTGGTAATGTTTAATTTGGTCACATTTGTCAAAAAAAAACTAGACGAGAAGCAACTGAATGTAATTGTTCAAATCATTGACCTGACGAAGAGCCAGTCGCCCTTGAATAAATATATTTTCTATTTCAGGAGAAGACAGTGTTGTGAGTTCTCTTTTCTGCCACTTCTGACACAGGCTCATGAAAAAAATGCATGATGAAAAGCTTTAACCGAACAGAAGCAATACTTAACTCCACTTTTAAAATGAAAAATTAACATGTTGGTCATTTCTAAACCTAGGCACACCTCCAAAGTGCATAAAAACACAAAATAGTGCTCAGTATTAGCAAACACTTGCTTCCCTTATGAATTACAATTAACATTTTTGCTCATATCTAAACCCAGGCACACCTCAAAGTGCATGAAGAACATAATATATTATGATCTGTACAACTATAGAATGTGTTTGTCCCGGGTTTTCTCTGCTTTTCTTGCAGGACCACGGGCCTGGACGCTCCAAGGTTGCCAGTTCTGGGCCCTTTGCTCTCAACGCAGCTTCACTGTTTCATGACATTGACGAGATACTGGAAATCGTTCTGAGACTCTGATGACATGACTTCATCACATAAGGTAGCTGCCAATCTCCTGTGTTGCCTCATCACATCTCCTGGTTCAAAGAACTCATTGTCACGTTCGTTTAAACCCAGTTTGAGATGAGCCTTGCTTAGTGACACGGTGCATTAGCATGCAGGAAGTAGACGGTCAACCGTGGACACAATAGGACAAATGTGGGTGGTGACTCTCAGGCACTCAGGCAGGCTGTGGCATTCAAACAGTGATCTATTGATATACAAGGGTCCAAATGAAATTACCCCCCACACCATAATACCACCACCACCAGTAGCACCAGCTTGGACTGTTGACACCAGGCAGGTTGGGTCCATGGATTCATGCTGCCGATGCCAAATTCTGACTTTACCATCTGCTGCCTCAGCAGAAATCCAGATTAATCGGACCAGGCGTCATTTTTTTTCTTTCTTTTTTTTCCCCCCTCAGTCGTCAATTGTCCAGTTTTGGACACTCAGAGCCAAATGCAGCGTCATACATCTATTTTCTGCTGACAGGCGCTGAACCTGACGAAGTCTTTTTGCTGCTGTAGCTCATCCTCCTCAAAGTTTGACGTGTTTTGCATCCTGAGAAGCTTTTCTGATAATGACGGTGGTGAAGAGCATCTTTCTGACTCACCATCATGTCCCTGTCTGCTCCAACTGGTTGGACTTTTCTCCACTGAACTCCCTCAAACTCGACGGCTGCAGAACAGACTCTCGTTAATTGTTTTTTTGTTTTTGTTTTTTCGCACCATGAAAACTTTAGAGATTGACGAGCATGAAAATCCTCATGGAAATCAACGGTTTCCAAAATTCTCCAACCATCTGGTACCAACTATGATGCCAATGATGATGTTATATATTCATAAGAATGAACAGTGACATGTTATATTATCAGTTGTATTACAATTGCTTTTGAGCTCCAAAAATGTTAACTCAAATACATCACACTTTATTTTATATAAAGTAAAGCCTGAAGACTGGTTCTTTATTTTATATAAAGTGCACTGGGGGAGGTTGTGTTTGTGGACAGTGGTAGCAAATAGCTGTTAAAATTGAAACCTGTGAAAAAATACAGCTGTATAGATGATGAGAGGCAGATCACACTGACGCATAAAGCTAAGAAAAAAAGGCCGAGAGGTGTTTCTTTTCACAAGTAAGGGAGCGTTCACACCTAGTCTGTTGGATTATTCACCTGAATCTTACAGCTGCTACTGTACTCCTTTAGTTCTGTTAGTTTCAGCTGGAGGTCTGACAGCCAGGATCTCTGGCCCACAAGCAAAATGTGCTGTTGTTTCCAGCTGCACCGAAAAACATGGCTACTGAACCCTGACCCCCAAAGCATGATGGGTATCCAACTGTGAATTTTGAGCAGAGTTACAACCCTCATTATCTAAATATGTTGGGATGCATCATCTCCTGTTGCTCTGGATCTACACAGCATTAAACCATGTTGAAGTCTTGACTGACTTCATCTGGCCAGTCAGACCAAAGAAGAAATAGAAGAAGGCTTTCCAGCAGAGTTGTGTGCAGCGTGATTTGCTGCTGTGAGTCACCTGCATGAACTGTGTTGATTTTCCTCAAAACTAGCATGTTTGTCAGAGGGATGGCAGGTTACTGTAACTGTCACATGACTGAGTGAGCCGTCACTACACGTGACTTATGTTTAAAGCCTCAGTATGAAGAAACATAAACCCTCAACAGACTTGATGTATGTGCAATACTGCATCTTTTCTGCCAGAATGAAATGATTTGTTTATGTATGTTTCGGTTGGGTTGTTTTTTTTGTTTTTTTTTGGACTAACAAGAAATATTTCATGTTTGCAGAAAAGGAAGGAAGGATCGCAATGAACCAGTGAAACATAATATGATAACGATAATATATCATGACTATATCAGAATTGATCATTTGTCCAACTTAAAGCACCTTATTTGCCAACACTCTTCTCTTGTCTCCATATTATTGTACTGAACAAATCGACTTAGAGCTGCATGTGTTGTCTCTGCTGCTGCCTTGCGATGTTGCTGCTGCTGTGTGTGTGTATATGTGTGTTTTTAACGGCATTACTATTGGGCTTGTTGTAACATTTCTGGTTTATTATGAAGCTGGTGACTCGGGCAGCTCTAATCCAACTCAATATTCTCATATTGTTAATCACAGTGTGCCATAATGCATAATTCTTAACGTAACTGCATTCCTTTTTTTGTGTGTTCAAGTTCATTTTGTGGAATAAGTTTTTTTGTCATTCATTAACTAAGGCTAAGTAGCACTTTGGAGGCTTTTCTATACCATTGCATAAACAGCATGACCTCTCGGATTTTCACTGCTCACCAGCAACAGCACAATATTCATAATTAATATGCACCCACTCACATTGATTGCCTATTATTTTAGTTGACCATGCACCGTCATTAGAGTTGCCTACTAGGAGCCCAGAGGAAAGTGTCAAGTCATCTCAGTGGCACAACTTTTTTTTTTTACCATAATCATCAATGCATGAAAAACAAAAGAGGGTAAAACTAGAGAAGAAAGACGATGCAACAGACCAAAGGAGGGCTGAAGAGGTCCTGCTTCTGTCTTTTCATTTAAAACTAAACATAAAAATTATACATCTCAAAGCTGATGTCCTTCAACCTCTGCGGGTAGCACTACCTTATTATTCCTTTATTTGAACAGTAGCCCGAGTAGGCACAGTTTTCCCTTCTGTCTACAAATGACTACTTTGGTCGCATTTTTAAGACCCATACTGTATGCATTTGTCTCTCAGAGCTCAACATCTAAAGAGACTAACAGTCTGCTTTTTCTTTTTTCTTCTTAGATATCCAAAAAGCCTTGTTTTAGTTGAGCACACTCATCCTTTATAATAATGTTTGTCATTTAATTTTGGAGACTAAATTACCTTAAAAGGAGCATGAAGAGAAAACACAGAGGGATAAAAAACAGAGCCTGAACCAGAGAGATGGTCAACAAAGCGTTGTTAAACTCCAATCTTAAGCCTGTCATTATCATCTTGAGAATCAACTCGCGTAGAAAATAATAAAATGCGGACCACCTGAGACAGAGCTCAGGCTTGAACTTGAATACACACATACACACAAATACCATTTAAGGTGCTGGAGATCTTACAGTCTAGTCTATTTTATGATGCATGAAAATCAAATGACGGGCTAAACTAAATCCTGCATTACACAAAAATGTCTCAAAAGGCTTGTCTTAATAGGCATACAGTAATACAGAATAATCTGTTTACCACAAATTACAAAAATATATAATCTGTTTTTAACTTCTGTGCATGTAATTGATTTATTAATGGGGCCCGGGAATTGGTATTAAGCTATTATTGAATAAATCATCATTATCTAACTAAAAAGAAAGAACATTACCCACAAACCAATGTGATGTTGACCAACATCCCCTCGGGTGAAGATTACAATAAGCTGACACATTGGATGCACACAACTGAGGCTCTATACCGCAGCAAACTGTCAACATCCTTTTTTAATGCTAAATGGGAGGTATACAGAAACCAATCTGGCTGCAGCTCGACTCACAATGCACCTGTAGAAATCAAATAAATCGAATTCAAGATGAGCATCCAGTCAATGGACCCCACAGCTTTGTTGTTGTTATTCATTTTAACCAAGGCCCTGTCAAAATCCAAGCAGCCTTTCCTCTTAGAGAGCAGATTGATTTTAACATATCTATTTACCTGGATAGAACCAGAATGCAAATGATCTCCTGCTTAAATACAACAACAAACTGAGCAGAAAAATAATGTTTCACGAAGTTTGAGACATCCAGTAGTCAGATATTTGTGTGTACGTGCAACAAGTGAGGTGTCGTCCTGATTGAACAGGTTATTATCAGCTGAAGGTGGAACAGGACGGCTTTGCCACATCTGCAGAGCCAACACTGCTGTTGCTGCTTTACTGATATGATCTTCATAATTACATTTTTACTACAGTTTTTGTAGTTTTGTTTATTTTTTAATGGATTTGCAGATTTTTTTTATATTAAAATAAATAAATCTAAACCTTACTGTACTGTACTGTTCACCAGCTGGTGTTATATTTATCTATAGGCACTGGAGTGTCACTAAGACACCATGTGAGTGGGAAAGTCAATCAACACAATTAATTCCAGTTTCATAACTTTGGCACCGGCACAATTCCTATAACAAGCTGCAAACTACTTTCAAATGGAGTGGATTTATACGACCGACCTTGATGTTTTGAAACTTAGTGAAACGTGTGCTATGTCCTCTGCTACCAGAGTGTGTGTATGTGTGTGTGTGTGTTCATGTCTCAGGGAAGTAAGTGGAGTAAGTGAGTTTGTCTTTGGAGTAAAGTGAACTGTCTTTTATGACTATTTGACAGTGGGAAACATGTACATTTATTTACTCTAAATAATGATTCAATGCACTAAGACTGTTTGTCTGTTTTGTATAGGTTGGAGATGTGCAATAGGCTGAATGCCCAGAACATGTGACTCTATTGTAAATGTGAGTCTTTTTTTCTTTTTCTTATGTATCTATGTTGTCATAATCTTAAACTTTCTGTATGGCTGTTTCAACCTTCTACACAGAACAGGATGCACCTCAGTTTCATTACTGTGTATATGACAACAACAATAATGCATCTATTCTATTCTATTATATAGCTGTGTCTCAATTCAGGGGCTGCATCCTTTGGAGGACACATTTGAAAGCCAATTACGTCCCAGTGTCACAACAAGCTGTCACAATTCAAAGGATCCTCCATATCCGTCCTTCTCTCGCACCTATCCTTCATGACCTCACATATCCCAAGATTCTATGCCTGCTGTTAATTATTAGCACTTGGCATGCTAGCTATTGGAAAGTCGCGGCAGGTCCACGCTGTAGCCAGCTGCGCTCTGTGGCCGGCTTGGAGGCGTGGTGGACCACTGAGCAGGTCCCTGCTGGCTGCTAGGACTTTGATTACGTTTGGATGTTGTGGATTGGCTGAGTGAAGGATGCAGCCACTGGATTGGGACACAGCTTTTACATGAGTGTACTGAAGGCTGAGACTGTATGATCATGTGTGGCAGCAGCAGCCTCCACTTCAGCCAGAAAAAACAATCTCAATCTTTTAGACACAGAGAGAATCTGACATGAACTGGAATTTATTTTCCAAAAAGCTGCTTTATCATCTCAAAAGGCCAAGAAGACCTCACCCTCCTCCTCCTCCTCTTCCTCCTGATCTTCCTCCCTGTTACATTCTCCTCTGCAACATGACTTTTGTGCGTCTCCGGTTCCAACATGTACGACTGTTAACGATTCAACTGCTCTGACAACAATCCAGCAGCCGGTTCAGTCACACCTGCCATCTCCAAAAGCCGGCGCAGAGGAAACCTTTGTGCCGCGAAGAGGAGGGGCGACACAAGACAGCGCGTTTGTTCTCCTATCAACACAATCCACATCTGTGGCAGTTTAGCCCCGGGAGTAAGTGATAAATGTAGCTTTTGGCATAGATATTTATTTCAACACACAAGAAAAAACCTCTAACGCAGCAGTTTGCCAGCTCTCCTAAAATAACTGCTGATTTACCCTCTCTACCTGAGATGTAGACACGTTTAACCAGCTGGACTGGGTATACACACACACACACACAGCTGGGACCGGTCTGATCTTTGATTAAGGAAAACAGGTGGAAAAAGAAGAAGAATATGAGACATGATGTTGAATGACTGAAACACCTTTGAAACTGTGATGGGGGAAAAAAAGAAAGAAAGTAAAAAGTGCAGTATGTGATCTTGGTGTCTGAAGCACTAATCATTCAGGACTTGCTCATCAATAGGTCCAACAGCTTTGCTGTTAACTGAAATCTTGAGTCAGCACTGACCTTGCTTCACCCACATTAGTCCAAAGCCAAGTCAGCCCAAAAATCCAAAGCTGTTACAGGCCAATCATACTTTACCCATGAAGACAGACACACAGGCAGCTACACACACACACAACATTTTAAAGCTATAGGTCCGACAGCTTGGTAAATGTGTTTGTTTGCCACCTTGTTTAAAGTTAGTTCAGCATTGGTGCCACTAAGCCCCCATTGGTGATGACAATTCGGAAAACTTATTAATAAAAAAATAAATAATTTTAATCAAACATTGAGTCCATTTTTCCATAATCTCTGTAGTCATAGCAGCAGGTTATGAGACTTTCCGGAGTCATTTTGAGGCACGCGTTGATTCAAATGGACAGAGACTGCTTGCTGGAAAAAACTGCCCCCTGACAGTAACGCGATTTCATCACGGGCGGTTGGGTGGTGAAATGAATTTAGCCTCCGCCGGTGAGGTCAAAAATCAACTCTGTCTGGAAGGCACACCATTGTGTTATTCCTTCAGAGAAAGAGAGAAAAATAGGGCCGCTTTCAAACTCCAGCTTTTCAGGCAAGTTTCAACTGAGGTCAAACACCAGTATGCATATTTTAACAAGAGAAATTGCGATTTCCGGGTGATGACTCCTTTAAAGTTAGTTCAGCATTGGTGCCACTAACCTCATGGTGATGACAAGACGGACGCTCAAAGAAAGAGTCCTACATTTTGGCAAATTGGTCCATTGCCATAATCTCTGTAGTCATAGCAGCAGGTTATGAGACTTTAGTCATTTTCACGGCAAATGCAGAGACTGCTTGCTGGAAAACTGCCCCTGACAGTAACGCACATCAGCGGTATTGCATGAATTTACCTTTAAAACAACTCTGTCTGGTAACGTTCTGTTATTATTTCATACACAGAGAAAAATAGGGGTACAGAAAGGGGACATTTTGGATTGTGTATTTGATGAGTTTGGTGAGGGCCAATTATTGTACCCATGTGTACCTGTTGGGGGTAAAAAAGGCACATAAATGTTCCAGAAAGGTACAAAATTGTCTCTAAAAAAGGTACGCCTGGAGCGACAAGGGTTTGACTATGACTATGGCAATGGGCCAATTTGAAAGAAATGTTGAACTATCCCTTTAAACCTCCATAAAAACAGCATGTTGAATTCTATATATTTTGATTCAACAGAGAGCTTAGGGCATAGTGGGGCTAGGTTTCCCCACCTGGTCCCAGTTTGTATGCTAAGCTAAGCTAAGCTAGGCTAAGCAGGTTCTGTGCAGAGCAATGAGAACGCTGTTAAATGTTCTCATCGCTTCAGTTTCAGAACAGAAACAGCATCTTACAGGGTTTCCCCTCATCAGACAATGTTTGTTTGTTTTTTTTGTTTAACAAATAAGTAGAAATTACTTTAGAGTTGAACAATATGATCAAATAAACGCCAACACAAAAACACATCAACTACACCCTGTTATCCAGCACAACGAATCAAATCTGACTAACGAGAAACAAGGGTTTTTATACGATAGTCCTGCAAGAACCATCCACAACATGTTGTCTAGTTAGCGGGTTAACAGGAGCAAAGCTGAAAGCTTGTGAACAAAAACATTAAAAGAAAAAATTATTCCGTTTGAATTGATGAAGGGAAAAGCCGTGCCGTAGATGAAAGAATCTGAGATATTTCCCCAAAGCCCAGAACCAAGGCCAGGCACAGATATAGACAAAACACACACAAAAACACAGACACACAAAATGCACCGTGCACATATGTATGTGTTATATCAGTGCACATACACACACCTGGGTTCTCCCCTCCCGGACACACACACACACACACAGCAGATGGACTATGCCTAGCTTCACTTCAAGGTGACCTATCTCGTGTATATGTATCGGGTCAGTGGTGATGAGTTATCTGAGCAGAGGAGGGGCCGGGAGAGAGGAGGAGGAGGAGGAGGAGTGGAAGACAGGAAGGATACTGTCCATACACCTGGGTAAAAAAAAAAAAAACTGACAAAAACAGCTTTAGGATAATGCTCCGCTGTCAAAGTGTTGGACGCCACTTCCTCTCCGTCTCTTTTAAGTGCGTCTATGGTGCATTAAGAATCTGTCAGAGCAGCTTTAGCATTAATCAGCCTGCCCACTGAAGAAACAATCACACATAATCTCAGGCTCTAAGCCCTGCTGACCTTCTCTTCAAATGCACAGATAAACTCCCTTTCAAAGCTCAGTCAGTTAAAGACACACATAGGCCCGGGCTCTGGCGTTTCGTAAATTTTATTTCACCCTCCACCCCTCCCTTCTCTCTTTCTCTCTTGCAGTCTATCTGATTGGTTCCTCCCACAGCAGCAGCACCCATGTTTCTCCACCTGGGAGTACACTGACTCAGTATGTCAACGTGACCTCAAAGAGGACGCATTTCAGACAGCGTGTGCGGGCAGAGGGGCTGTTTTACCCCATCAATCTGTAGAGGGGAGGGGGAAGGAGAGGAGGAGGAGAGGAAGAGGAGAGGAGCAGAATACACAAGTTCCATTCATCATTTCAGCAGTGTTGAGAGTGTATAAATAGCGAGATCTGTTCAGAGTTATCATTGAGCCAACGCTTCCATCGTGGTACTTCATTTATTAAGACTGTGCAGAGATCAATACGGCAGACATATACACTCTGTACTGTTGACAAGATAATCTCATCATTATGAATTTGGCTCGGGTCGTCAGTAACATGAGCAATTGCAACGCTTATCTGAGATGACAAGAGCACAGAGAAAGAGAAGGAATCCAAAAAGGGGGGAGAGTCAGAGCGAGAAGTGGGGAAGTGAAGAAGAGCGAGAGAGAGGGAGACAGCCTTTTTTTTTATTACGCTAAACAATGCTCAGAGATAATGAAATACAGTATTTCAGTACCAAACGGAGCAAAAATCAATAAGATATGGAGCAAACCAGCAATTGATCGGAATGCTAAAGGCCCCAAAAAGATTCCTCTCCAAGACATGAACCCAGCAAGGGGCCGATTGAGTACGTCTGTGGTACAATGCGAAAAGATGAGACGGGGGCCGAGTATACCGCTTTCAATATGCCATTAGCACTCGGCGACGTCGCTGCACCCCCGGACGAGCAGACACAGTCAAACGTCTGACAACAAATCTTGTGCACCCACCACTTAGTGGGCCTTTTGTTTAGGAAATAACATCTGAGAGTGCCGACTCATTCACCTTCTGTTTCCACAAACATGTAGCAAGCCACTGCAAAACACAGTGGCTGTCAATTCCCCTCAGACACATGCAGGGCTTTAGACATGGGAGTCCGATTTCAAACTGTGCTGCAGAAATAAACCGGGAGCAGAGGAGACTGTGGGATCTCTGCTATTAGAGTGTTGGACTTTCTCTCACACATGCAAGCGTCGCTGTGTTGCAAAATAGTCTTCAAATTGCAAAAGCAAATTGTTATTTCTGAACGAGTTGCCGTAATAAACTCCATGGTTTTTGCGAGGGGAGGAGAAACTCGATTTACGGCGGGTTGTTTTGACGTGTGCTTCGGTGAAATCAGAGCTAATGAGATGGCATTCATGGTATATCCCTCTGATCAATTAATCACATTACTGATGAAGCCGAAGAAGTGCTGAACTGAAGACGGCAAGGACGAGGAGAGAGGGAGAGAGAGAGGGGGATTCAGGGTTGAGAGGGATAAATCATTTCTCTTATACTAATGAGATAGAAGGTGAGAACAGATTCACATAACTCATTCTTTGAGCTGCGTGTTGTTGCTACAGCACATGCCTAGGGGGCACAGTGAAGGAAGATGTGGAAGAAATAAAAGCTCTCTGAGGTTGGACCGGTGCCAAGACACAGCAGAGCCAGTTCCACTTTGTTTGACTTTGAAAGTGTTTGATTTACAGCAAGGAGACCGAGCTGCTGGCAGTTCAAAGAATACATCTCCACGCCATGTACGCCTGTGCGCTGTGCATCTCGGTGCACATTACGATGAGGTCACTCCTATCTGTAACCGTCTATCACAGATCGGGGCCTCCACCACCCCCCCGCTGCTCAGAAATGTTAAGTCTAAAGACCCCAGGAGGGATCTAAGAGCCCACAGGGGGCAGACGGCCGCTTCAGGGAAGACCATTTCAATCTGAGGGAGCCAGCGAGACCGGTGCTTCAGAGCACAGCTGGTGGTAGCGCAGGTGCATGTGTGCATGTGCACGTACAAACACACACATACCGTCAGAGAGCCATGGCAGCTGAATCTTAGCTTCCTCCACTGTGAAGGTTATGTTTTCTTCTCTTGTTTTGTGACCTCATTGATGCTTGGTTGGCTCCTCGTGTCTGAGTTGTTTGAGCACAATGGCAGCAGCACAGAGGTAAATGTTTTAGCTCCACCAGGAGAATGCAAAGGATTTCTTGTAAATTCACAACAACCTTCTTCTTTTATTCCTATGCAGAATAGCTCCTATTGAAAAGGGCTTGATATTAAAGAGAAAACACATTATGGTTAAAAGGGTTGTTTGGTGGAAGAAGCTCAGATCCATCTGGTGTGGGCGGGCACTTACATGCAACATAACTCACAGTATCAGCATAGTCAGGAAAAGGAGAGACACGCTGTCAAACAAGCAGTCACAATAAACAAAAAATGACTGACAACACAAGTAACAGCAGCCGTGCTCTCTGCAGCCGTGTAATGACAGAAAAGAAAAGTAATTACAAAGTCTGATAGGTCCTGATCTGGAACCGTCTCCTTATGAAGGTAAACTAAGCTAAACAGCGGCGCTGGCTCCTGAACAGACGACACGACATAATAAAATGACAAGATATTTTGAAGCAGTGTCAGCGAATTAAGCAGAAGGGGGCCTGCAATAGTCCACAACCCCATTTATCACACACAAACACAAAAAAGTCTGGAGTGAACATCCACTGACAATCCCCAGTCTTATTATCGTGCCCATGTCATCTCCAATAGGCTGCTTCCTATTGAACCAAGCAAATTGGTTTAATGTGTCCGGCCAATCTGGCCATCACGGAGGTCAACTTGTGTTCTCATATCCTGTCTGCAGTGGCACAAAAAAACAAAATTCCTTTGTTGCCCTGCATTGTCAGATGGGGAGGTCTGTTAAAATAATGAAATTATGCAGCACAGTTAAGTGCTGTGTCCACATGAATGCACAACAGCTGGGTGAAAGGATTTCCAGAGGCTGACCAGGAAGACAATACCCCACATACATAAATTATTGACTCCAGTCATCCATCTATTCATCTATGTACATCCACCATCTTCTGTCGACAGCTCGACTCTGCTGGGGTTGTTATAAGTTACAGGGAGAAACTGTGTCTACTCTTGGGTATAGTCAGGGCCCACGTTTATATTCAATTATTTAGAGGGGTGACTTGGATTTTTGAGAACTTGGCTATAAATTAAACATCAACTTCCACAGCTGCTTCCAATCTCAAACTAATTTCCCACTAGTACTTATAATATGTATCTGCACACGAACTATTAGTCGTTTAAATTTTGAACTGAATTGACTAGAGCACATTTTCTTCACTTCTCTTTGTAAAACATAAACTTTGCATTGGTGGTACAGTGTTCAAAGGGAGCGGAGAAGAACGGGATATGTAAGAGATTAGTACAGTAATTTCTACTTGAGTTGCCTCACACTGCAAACAGAGCCGGGGTAAAATAAATAAATAAATAAAAGTAAATGAATGCTCCAATTCTGCTTATAACAGAAAATAAGCAGCTTCTGTTTCCACTCGCCGTGCTCTACCCTCCTCCTCCTCCTCCTCCTCCCCCCGTGTTCACAAATATGTAGCATGAGACCTCTGATGTTTATCGTGACATCTTCCACTTTCCGCTGATTTGTTAAATGTTATGATTTATTAATGAAAAGGATGCAAATATAGCTGCTGTTTTCTTTTTTTTGTGCTGTGTGTTGCACCGCGCTGCTTCAAAACACACTGACACATCCAGCCAGTGCCTTTAACACCACCACCGCTAAAACAGCAGCGATGGCAGCTAATAAAAACGAAAAAGACTCAACGACAAAAACTTCTATGTTTTGTTTTAATAGAGATAACATAATTTACTGTTGTTCCCTGGAGCGACATTCTGTGGTCTGACTTCACTTCCTCTCACTTGTATCTATCATGGGCGCTTGGGGGAGATGAAGAAAAATAAAACTGCCTATTAATAATTCAGAATTTCGGCATGTAGCGTTGTGTACAGTAGTAGCAGGTTTATTTGAGGAAATATGAAGATACACCCTAAGGCGAGCTGATAATTTTTTTTCTTAACGTACTGGCAAGCTCAAATAAAATAAATCTGGCCTAGTGGCCCCAGAAGAACTCAACTGGGGGACAAAAGTACACAAATTACAAATGGCCTCTTGAACCACCTCTCATTCATGTAAATGACTGTCGGTGCATCTGGCCGCTGAGCTGCCCAATCCCGTCAGTGAGACAGCTTCAGTACATATACAGGTTTACCAAACTCATTCCATGGAAAGCTCCAGAGGGAAGTTATCTAAAGATGATGGGGGAGAGGGAGAAGGAGAGAGAAATGAAATAAAGAGTGCTTTTCTATTCATTGCTTCAGTGGCCAGTGAAGTGTGGGAGCAATTTCAATACAATATACAACAGAGGCTTTGATAAGACTTTGCAGTAGAATCCTTAAAAACAGCCCAAGCCTGGTTGCATATGCATCTGTGTGTGTTTGTGTGGTGTGCACACGTGTTTGTGTGTGTGCACGTGCACGGGTGTGTTACTTTGAAGGAAGGGTGTTTCAAGGTTCGGACAAATGCAAGATTGTCACACTCATAAAAGGAGAGGGGCTCTGTCATGGAGTCTGCCAGCTAAAGGCTTAAATCACATGCCTGGAATGCACAATGACGTTACGCCCCCGCACGTACACACGCACACACAAGGACACACAAACACACCACAATCTCCCTAAATTATGCAGACTAAGACCATTCCTGGAAGCATCCACTTTCAACATCTGCTCCAGCTACATTGTTGGCATACGTATGCTCAACCTAAACAGATGAAAAGGAGTGAAAAATCTCATATATTGTTCACACGCTGCTTAAATGATCACTATCAAACCTCTCAGCTTGGGTTTTTGTTTTTTTCTTCCAGTATCCTATAAATTCACTATAGGTTTATTGCTGCCAGTCATTTGAAGAAACCACTCAAAGACCTTGGTTTACCATACATTGTTACAAGAGAAAACCTGCCAGGTCTTTCTAATTCATATGCAGAGAAACTGAGCAGATTTAGAAATACCATGGATAACATTGCTTGCTTGCTAAATTCACTGCAAGTCACTCAAAATCCTTGTCAGACAGGCATTTCCAGGAAATTGTTCAGTCTTAAATGTGTTTGTTAAACATGTATGCCTAACATTTTTCTTATTATTATTATTGCCATTCTTATTAGAGCACTAGGATTTTCCATATCAAGTGACAATGTCAAGTCAGCAGACACTGGAGCCCCTTTTCTCCTTGACACCCTCCTCTCAATGCCACACGACACAAGGCAGAATGCCGCCACCTAAAGGCAGCTTTTATAGCCTTTCAGACCCCCTCTGCCTCTGTACCACCTGCACCTTATTAACACGGATCGTGTCCCACCGAGACGCGACTGTTTAATTAGAGTTTCATGGCGAATCAAATTACAACACTCAAAACTTATCAAAACAAATCAATATGATAAATTATGGGCCATTTAAAAAGCGAATGACATGGGGTTCTTTTGAATGTTCGACAACAAACGGAGGAGGAGAAGGAGGAGGAAGAGGAGAGTCCCCGCAACAAGGCAGCGGCAGAGAAACTTATAAAGCAGTCAGTGGGTCAGAGTCTGGCACAGCTGCAAAAGCTGAAAACACAATGTGGGACAAAATCCTAAAATGTATTCAAAGACAGAGTGGGCGCAGGCTCACTCTTTGGAGCGAATTACTGAAATCCTTTCTTCCAGAGCATTGAGGAATTTTGCAGCAGATTGGTTTTAACCTTGATTCCACACTAAGTAATTCCCTTCAACGCCTTAAGCGGAATTAGGCATCATTACGTATCATCCATCTCCTTATCCCAGGAATTCTCTTTACAAATGAAATGAAGCTCTCCACTGGGCCGGGTGCTGGCACGGCGGTGACAATGATAAGGCCAGCAGAGCTCTGCTGATATGTTCATATTATTCCCCTCTCCCAGCTAGAGACCAAACCCAGTCTGTCTGCCAGTGCGCCACTATAAAACATCATTAGAGACCAGCAGCAGTGTGTGGAGAGAGACTGGGAGTTGCAGGCAGCTACAGTATACTGTAGGTGCAGAGGAAGACAGCAGCACTAAGGTGCCCTTGTGAAAGTGACTGAGCAGGCGATATATGCTCTGCCGCTTTATCAATCTCTTTATTTATTTTTCCTATTCAACCTCGACTCTCGTGGCAACTGTAGTGACAGATGGGCCGAGAGGCCTTGGGATCGATGGACGGGGAATTCTGTCTTTGTTTCCTGACATTTTTCCCATAGCCACTCTGCTCTGACTCAGGTTACTTACTGTCCACACGAACGGAGGGAGGAGGTGGAAGCAGGCAGGAGGGAGGAAAGTGATACGCTTCTGTACAGCTTCTGAGGAAACTTAATGCCTCAGGCCATCTCCCTCTACACAGGTTTCTGTTGAATAATACAATAGAGCACCCTGCTCGCTTGATGCGTTGAGGGGACCCTCTGTAAACAAGACACTAAGGAATGTGTTGTTGCTGCTCTTGCTTGTTTTTCCCTTTGACAGTCCGAAAGGGGAGGGAGGGGGGAATGAAGAGAGAAAGGAAGTGCTTGAAATGGATGTGCAACAGCCTCACACAGTCTTAATTTATCATCACTGCATAGGCAGAGAAACAGCCTGCAGAATGGATCAGCAATTATTCTGTCCCTCTGATTAGGAAGCCTTAACGGTCTTTGAGCTGACCTTTGCCCTATGCAGCTGGCTCATAATAGAAGCAGAGCTGAGACACAGAGTGGGAACAACAGACAGTGGCCTTCCTCCCTGGTGGGAACACGTCACATCTGATCACAGTCATCGTCACATCCATGTCCAGTGCAAATAGCTGGCTAGAAAAGACAGCAGTGAGTCTAATCAAGACACTGATAGTTACAGTTCACGGGGATGTAACTGAACGAATACTCATTCTCCTATTCTACCAAATAGTACAAGGCCATTGGCAGAGAGGGTGATAAAAATAAAACTCACTGAGCGTCTCTTTCTCTCTGCTCTGTCAAATTATATCACCAGCAAAATATTTTTTATTTATTAACAATAGGTAAATGTGAGGAAAAGAGTTCACTTTGCTACAACTGCCCATTATCCCTAGTGTTACATACCACCGTCTTAAGCAGGCCTTAATCCTCGTCTGACACGACAGACTTTTAATGGGCTTAAGGCCAAAGACACAGAGAAGTTATCACGTTAGAGGCTTATACACCCAAGTACTCCACACAAAGACGTATAAAGAAGCCGTGAAAATAAGTACAATCTGCTAATCTCTAGGAATTAAAATCGCTAGAATTAACCACAAAGCGACCGAATTTGCGGAGTGATGTGTAATGAACGGTGGCGTAAGGCAGTAAACAAGCACCTGCCATCGTTTGGAGTCACTCAGCCCTAATGATGTGGCATTACAGCTGCAACTGCTACTGCATGCAGGTACATTTATATACCTTAAAAGTATGTTTTCAATATATATTATTGGATTAGGACATGCAAATGTCTGTGTGATAACTGGATAGTTTCAAACGAAAACTGCTTAAGACTGAGCCACAGGCTAAACTGTTTCCTCCACAGGAATGAAATGACAGTGACTGAGTGATTTATGAACATTTTTTTTTTTTTACAGGAAAACAGATTTCAAAAGCCTGTCGTGACATATTTCAAGCACAACTGATTTGTGTTGATGTCACTGCCTGTGTTCTATGAGAGCACCAGAATGACTGTTTAATCCTTCTAATGCTCACCCCCCTCCCTTCGCTCTTTTCGCTCTGTGCTCCTGGGCTTCTCTGCCTCTGCCTGTCCTTGTCTTCTTTTTCCTTTCATTTTACAAGCGTTGATATAGGACATGGGAGGAGGGGGGGCTTTCTGAAGATAGTGACGTGAAAACGGTGGCACAACAGTGAGGGAGAAGAGTGCAATTTCTCTTACCTGTATGATGGACATGCGGTTAGTAGGTGTGTCTGTAGTGCTGGTGACTGGGCCTGTGAAGCTGGTGTGGCATCCCACGTGGCCTTGGGGCACGCTGAGGTTATTGGCAGTGGGCTTGAGGTACATGACCTCTGACCTTGGTGAGCTGAGTGGCAGGCGTGTCTGGTAGTCAAAGTACATGGGAGAGGTGGCCAAGGAAGGGCTGCTTACCACATTCATCACATTCATGGCATCCCGCTCCTCCACCTCGCTCTGCACCAGCATGATGTCGTTCTTGTTAATCTTCTTCTTCTTGCCTTTCCCCAGCTGAGGGTGCGAGTATTCAGCAATACGACAGTTATACGTTCGGATCTCCTTGTTTTCTCGCTTGCACTTGATCGCTATGGTCACCATGGCAGCGAGAAGCATGATGGATACGATGCTGAGAGTTACAATAAGAGGCAGGGACATGTCCCAGTTCTGACTGTCCTTTGTGCGTGGCAGTCCATCAGGGGGACGTCCGTTAGATGCCTTGATGATGAGTCTGGCGGCAGCAGTGAGTGTCGGCTTTCCGTGGTCCGACACTCGGATGATCAGCTCCACGATGGGGCTCACGTCGTCCCAGAACGGGTGCACTGTTCGCACCTCCCCGGTCACAGGGTCGATCTCAAACAGGTGGTCCTCATTGCCGTCTGAGATCTCATATGTGAGCCTCCCACTCTCGCCATAGTCGTTGTCCACTGCCCTCACTGTGGTGACAATGTAGCCGACGCCAACATTACGTGGCACGTGGATTTCAGCTGTGTCGTTTAGGAGTAAGGGCAGAACTATGACGGGGATGTTATCGTTGACGTCCAGAACGCTGATGCGCACCGTGGCGTTGCTCTCCAGATGTGGAGATCCAGCATCTTTAGCAAGAACCTTAAAGTCAAAGTACTTGATTTGCTCATAGTTAAAGGATCTCACAGCGTAGATGGCTCCATTAGCGGCGTTCACATTAACATAAGTGTTGACATCACCCCCACTCACATTGGAGTTTACAATGCTGTAGTAAACTGTGCCGTTCTGGCCGAGGTCTGGGTCATGAGCCAGAACTGAACCCAAGTATTCCCCAGGGATGTTGTTCTCAGGAATCTGAAGAAGATAAACTGACTTGGTAAAACGAGGAACGTTGTCGTTCTCATCCAGAATCTTTACGGTGAAGGATTTCGTAGAATTTAGAGGGGGAATGCCGTTGTCTTTGGCAACAATGGTGACGTTGTACTCGTCCTGCACCTCTCTGTCCAAGGGCCTATCTGTCACCACCGTGTAGAAGTTGTCATAGTTCTCCTCGAGTTTAAAAGGGACGTTACCAAGCACTCTGCATTGAAGTTGTCCATTCCTGCCCGAGTCCTTGTCTGTGACACGGACCAGAGCAATGACAGTGCCTGGGGGTGCTGCCTCACTGATGGCTCCCTGTCTCACAGACACAAAGCCTATAGATGGCCAGTTATCGTTCCTGTCAAGCACTTTCACAGTGACTTTACAATGGCCTGGGATTGGATTGGGACCTAGATCCTTTGCCTGGACGTCAATCTCAATAACCGGACTCTCTTCGTAGTCAATTTCCCCCTGAATCTTTATGACCCCTGTTCTGGAATCTATGGAAAACAGCTCCCGGATCCTCTCTGGAGCATAGCCACTAAAAGAATAGACTACTTGTCCATTGTTGCCCTCATCAGGATCAGTGGCATTTAAATCAATAAGGACTTTACCAGGAGGTGAGTTTTCAGGAATTTCCACAACGTATGAGGGCTGGTCAAACACAGGGCTGTTGTCGTTGGAATCGATAACTTTAACATTAATCTGCAAGGTACCTGACCTGGTATATTCCCCCCCATCCGTGGCTGACAGGATAAGGGTGTGATGGCTTCGTTCTTCTCGGTCCAGAGGTCGTTGAATAACTAATTCTGGGAATTTTGTCCCGTCCCCGCGGGATTTTACTTCCAAGGAAAACAGATTGTAGTCATCGCGTGTTATTTGATAGGTTTTCAGCCCATTTTCTCCTGCATCTGGGTCATGCGCGCTGGTCAAGGGAAAGCGCGTCCCTGGCACAGCATTTTCAGAAATGTCAATATCAATCTGATCTGAGGGGAAAGTGGGTGAGTTGTCGTTAATGTCCAGAATATCTATTTTGATCATGCAGATCTCCTTGTCATTGGCAAACACTTCCATGGAGAGCTGGCACTTGGGATTCCTCTTACACAATGTTTCCCTATCAATGCGCTGCTTGGTGAACAGCAGTCCGCTTTGGGGGTCCACGTCGATGAGATGCGGAGCCGAGTTTTCCAGCACCCTGAAGTTAGCCTTCTTACCCTGTCCTTGCCCAGTCTGTTCAAGTCCGAGTCTGGCATCTTTGGCAATGTCCCCAATCAGTGTCCCCGGACCTTGCTCCTCTGGGACAGAGTAATTCAAGTTTTTCAATGTCAGGGCTTGAGCCCATAAGAGGAGGAAAAAGAAAATAGAAAGATACATCCCCACTCCGTAGAGAGCTGCAGTAATCTGTGTTGTCTTTTATGCCTCCGTTGACCTGTTGATATTCTGTTCAAATTTGGTATTTCTATTATTCGGGATCAAAAAAACAGTTCTGTTCATCATGTGAGGCCTTGGCTTATGTCTTTATGGATTGTCTTTGCTCTGTCTCTCTCTTCCTCTGCCTCTTCCAGCAATCTGTGGTGCTGAACACCTAATTTATATTCAGCTGAGTGCCCAGACTCATCTGAGCAGTAGTCGCGATCCAGTCTCCAAACAGAATAGTCATTGTAAGTGTTCACTCATACCACCTAAGGAGGAGGGGTGGGGAGGTGGGGAGAGAAGAGAAAAAATATACGTTTATCATAATGTATAAGAGTGAAATGGTCAGCCAAAGAAAAACAGAGCAGGCTACACAAGGCATTCTACCAGGAAGAAATCAGATCCACCGCTGAGCCAAAAATGAAACAGGGCTCATGTGTAATTCATCGCCACAATTATGGGGGAAGCTTGTCAATTAGTTAACCTTGGGAAGACACTCGGCGCAGCCCTGAAACACAGGGAAATAATGATTCCGCTTGTAGCTTATTTACTACATGTATTATCATAAACACAGGACTGAGGGTGCAGTTCTTAATCTATCTCTAATGTGCAATGCATGCATGCACGACCTGACCCTGGCATGATAATGGGCCATTCACACATTAGGAGAACAGTGACTGAAAACTGTAATAGGGCAACTTCAATAATATGGAAACACTGCAGGCGTACAAATGAGGATGTCCTATTGGGGGGGGTGGCTATTTGAGTTAAGTGTGTATAAAAATGAGCCTCTTACAAGCATTAACAAATCCGCATAATCCGGATATTTAAAATGAGCCTCATAAAAAAATGTTCTGAAATGAGCTGCCAACATCTCAGCACAGTCGTGTGATTCTCCCTGCTTCTGCTGCTGCTCTCCGTCTCTCCCTGCTCTCTCTTTCTCTCCCTCTAGCTGCAACGTTCAACGGAGAAGCTGTTGCATCCGCATGGACACGGACTGGTAGTGAAAAAAGAATCGTGTGGAAATGAGAAACGGAGGATCTAACGGAGAAAAAAAGGAGAACGAAAAAAAAAGAAAAAAAAAAACATGAACTTACCTGAAAACTGTTGCAATAGTCCGTGAAATAGAAGTGGAAAAATTAAAATTAAAAACAAAATACTCAGTTCCAGCAAGGCTCAGAGAGAGTTTCATCCCCCTGACCACTTCACCAACGTTAGGCTACCACCCGTATCCTCCGTCTCCCTTCTGTGCCGTGCAAAACCCCCACAAGCTTCCGTACACGCAGGCTACAGTGCAGCGCAGTGGAAATAAAAAAAAAAGTGCTCCAGAAAAGTATGACTGTAATGTCAATGAGCTGAAGTCCTATCCGCTGTCTGATTAGGATGCAGCGGCTCGCCTTCTGCCTGCAGTGACTCACCACCGATGGAAAACTGTTCTCAGAAATACTCTATAAGGGGACAAAACAGAAGAAGAAGAAAAAAAAAGAAGGAAAGAAAAAATCCAGATGAGTAACAAGGTTGATCCAGAGTGGGATATTTAAAAGACAACCAGTGGTTTTCCTCCCCGTCCGAGTCCGACACATCGCTGGGTGACTGTTCCCCGTAGTGGCATTTTTTGTCCTTGTCCTCCGTCCGTCCCCACACACGCACACACACCCGTCAAAGTCCACACAGGGAGAGAGACAGCTGCTGGAGAGGTGGTCAGCAACAACGCCGCATTCTGCTCCAAGTCTCTCGGCAGCTGTCAGGGAGAAAAGGGGTGATTTTCTCTTCAATATATACTGCACAGTCGTTATTTAGTATTTCCCGCACGTAACACAGCCCTAAGCACAACGAGCGCTTCCTCTCACTGACTGAACTCCGGACACCGCATGGTGCATTAAACATTGTCGCTGCTCCTCCGGCGGCCAATGAATTTGAAGAGGTGGGGAAGAGAAGGAGGGATTCAAAAGCCGCTTTGGATGCAGACCACAGATGATTGGTGGCTCGCAGTTCACCGGTGGCGCATCTGTTTTTTTCAAATATCACACTTCATTGTTGTTTACAAAAAAGGAAACCGTGCGTTGAACACGCTCCGCTATGAGACGTGCACGGAGGAGGGAGGGGCGGGGGGGCACTGAGATGGTTTGAAATTTTCAGTTAAGTCGTTTGTCAAAAAAGGGCAAACAATGAGATCTGAACTCAACGGAAATGAATTCATTATAACGGGACTGACTTTTATTCTGAAAGTCACATGAACGTGACAAGATGTGTCTAATGGAAAAGAGCAGCGTTCTTTTCTATTTATAGACAGTGTTGATTTGAAGTTGCATTGTTACATGGATTGTAGCAGACGGTATCATATTAATATAATGATGAGCAGGAATTGCATTAAGCAGTTTCTGCATGTAGCCTAATTAAAAGCAAAACTGGTTCCCTTGGAAATTATATGATTGAAAAATTAGTAGAGTTCTGAAGCTGATGAAGTGATAGAGATTCTGCCGTTTCCTTTTAAGCACAATCTCACAATCACAGTTTGAAACCGACAAATTTCATCTTGTCTGTTTATTCCAGTTCCTGTTCCACAGTTCCCTCATTTCTCGTTTCTAAGATTATGTGATGGAAAACATAATTGCTTCATGTGTTTCAGTGTTTGTCAGGACAAACAAAGAATTCTAAGACGTCACCTCAGATTTGTTATGAAAATATAAATGTGTGTTTTATCATTTCCTTGGGGTTTTTTTTTTCTTTACGCACCAAGCGATCAACAGAGAAAGTGATCAACAGATCAATCAACCATCAAAGTGATCTGGTTGCAGTTCATTACTGGGAGTGAAGGGAAAGACACTGGATGGATGCCAAGGGCACCAGGGTGAATAGAGGAATAAAGAAAACATGCAAAACAACTATAAAAAGCTTTTGCAACGTTATCACTGAGACACCATGCTGTTCACATCTCTATTGTTTAGCTTTTAAGGATCTGACAAATATCAGATCGTGGCCTTTTTAACTTCCATTGTCACCCGGCTGCTGCTTTGTCATGGACCTGCAGGTTTTTTTTTCAGAGTTTAACCATGCCCTTCATTTGGTATTGCTCTTTCAACATGTCAGCTTTGTTCAATTTAATCTTGTCGTCCGTCCATGTATAAACATGGGTTTCAACCTCTTTGACTTTGCCACTGACCTTTAACTGACAGGAGGGAATGACAAGAGTGTCAGAATCATTCGTTAGTCAGATGGCGACTGAAGCTCATTATGAAACAGCAGGTTTGATGTACTAATGTCAAGATGTTGATAACTGATGAAGGTAAATGTCACATCACTGCCTCTATCTGCATACTGTGTGTGTGTGATGCATCTTTTCACTTTGTATGCCTGCCTCTGAAGTCTTCAATGTTATGTGGTCATTCCCCAAATTATCCGGCCCAAGACGAATGCGAGTATCATGGGTAATTTTCTAAATATGATTAGCAACATGTGTGGAAAATAATTGGAAAATAATTCAATCTGCTTTTGGGTGAAGTTGAATCATCCATTTTCTGGGAACCACATTGTTCCCTCTCCCCAATTCGTCCAAAATAACACGTTTACTTTTTTTTTCCCTCTTCTTCTCCTCTACAACCATGAAATGCTACACACCGAGCTTAAACAATGTCTGGAAAATCACCTGCCTTGATGAAATGTCACCAGTGCTGCCAGAGATAAACCCAGCCATTAGCAGCTTTCTTCATTAGCCCAATTAAATGGCCCTCAGGAAATGCACTGACAGAAAGCGTATTTGGAATGGGCTGCTGGTGAACAGCTGCATTAAAACACTATTCCGTAAATTAAATTTCAATCTAATGGTGATGGCCTTTCTTCAGGTGGTAATAACAGAGAGCAGGCCTCTTCCTGCCTCTACACTATTTAAGCCTCTACATTATTTTTTGGATTCTTCTTCTTCTTCTTTGCCCTTGGAGCAATAAAAGATGTTACTCCCTTTTTAAACCATGAAGATGGACCATGTGGAGTCTGAGAGTAGGCTAAGCTTTCTCTCTACAACCTCTGTCAGAGAAAAATCAGAGCTGACTTTCACACACGGAGAGCTTCTCCAGCAGCAACTTGTCACCTCTTTCACCACTGCTTTTTACCTGCCTGTTGTTTGTCTCCCACATAAATTTTTCCGTGTTGCCGTCTGAATCTGTGCCTCTCTTCTCCTTCACACCGTTCGGCTGTTCAGCCGTGTTAGAGGCAGAGTGGGCGTAGCATCTTATTGTTTACTTCACTTTACTGTGGTTCGGCAGTAAAGCTGCTTCCCAACACAGTTGGACTAACTCTTTGTCTTTGCCTATGATACTACTATGAAAGCTGAGACAGTAGCATTGATGATATTTTTTCAGGAGTCGTGTTCCTTTCATTCTTGAAAGACCCTCAGCCCTCTTCGCTGTAGTTGCAGCACCCAAGTATAAAGTAGCCTGACTGCATGAGGCTATTAATATTAATCCCTCTCCTACAGGTGACCTGCATATGACATGCTTTACTGAAAGTTAGTTCAACCTGCATTTGAACCCATATACTGTATATTTGATTATTTAGCATCTAAAAGAGGCTGTAGGTCCCACGGTTTAATACCAAACTACATAATTAAACTGTAAACAACAGCATCACAAAGAATTAATTAACTTTAAGTTAGTTTCAGATTGTCTTTTCTTTATCTCTTGCTTTGTGTTTGAATGGATAGATACTGGCCTTCTTTTATTTGGTGTATCTTACTTAATGCCATTTCCCCCCACTTTGCAGATGGCAAACAAAGATTTATTTAAAGTCAGCAGCAGAGCAGCATCATTAATCTAGAAATGTGGATAAAGGTGAACACCATCAGACATCTGGAAGCTGCAACTGTGTTTTCAAGGTATTAAGGTAGAACATAGATAATGAAAAACAACAATTTGGGACCTTTATGCTTTAATAACTGCAATAAAAAATAGTCATATTGACCAAACTGATGCCCATTTCAGCGGTAAATATCCATGCAGGTCCACTCACACTGCCCATGTAGGTTTAACCTATACTTCAGGAGGTTCAGTAGTGTAAGTACTAGTCAGCATGGTCTGTCCATGGGAATCTAGGAATCTATGCAGCCTCTTGTTCTCTTCTGTTCCAGCTCTGCGTCATTTCAAACATGTGTCTATGTTGATTTCTAATTTCTAATTACATGGGCTGTGGGTGATGAATGTTTCTTCAACAGATTTTCTCTATTAGATCAGATGGATCATGTGTTTAATGGTCAGGTAGAGGTTGTGTTTCTTTACATACCTGATGCTGTTTGTGTTTCTGTCAAGCAAATGTTCAGCGTTTCGAGAAACATTTCCTCATCGCTGCTCACTGTGCAGCTGATGTTGCCTCATCACAGTCTCCGCTGCTGGATTGTGAGCTTTTGTGGGTGGAGGGCATGACCTTGGATTACCTCTGTGAAGGGGTTTTGTTTATTTTTTTGGAGATATTTATAAGTCGACCTACTTGTAACACTACTGTGAGGAAGAAGAAGAATTCTTGTCATGCATACATGTTTTATTTTCCACAAGCACATTGCACAGATTGGAGTCATCGAGTTGGATCCAATACATTGGAGCTTTCAGGATTCTTTTAGTGGAGAAATGCTGCTCTCCTCTGACAGAAAACCAACCTGAGATGAATTGCAATCACCTATTACAGCTTCTGAGCAACACCTATAGTGCACATGAAGAGAAAAATCTCATTTGGGCAGCTGAAACTGGACACTGAGAAAGCATTGCGGTAATGAGAGGCGTGTCTGTGGTTTTCACACAACGTCTTCTTCTCACCTTGAGGTGCTAAATAATTACCTCTCCCTCTCACCTGCAGAGCCAGGTGTCTTGCTGAGACAAGGCAAAGAGACCAACGTCTAACCCTGGCATGGGTGGTCTTTAAAATCTGAGACTAACATTAAAGAAAGTTCCTTAACACTTTCATACAGTTTCAAAACTCTGCCGCTGGTTCAGACTCCGGCTTTTTCCGCCTTTGTTTGCAGTCATTTTCCTTTGTTTACTAATATTACAGAGATTAATTAAAGCAACCAAGAGAAGTGTTTATTAGGCAGCATAAAGGGCTTACCAAAGTGACAGAAGAGGCCACCTGAGAGATAATACACACACAATACCTTTTCATCAACACTTATTAGCAAGATGTCTTTTTTTATTCCTATTAACATGACAATTTAGAACCACTCAGTCTAATAACGGTTCATGTTCCCTCGTTCATTGTGCAATTTGAGTGATGCACCCCGAGGTATTGCTTTACACAATTTCATGAGCATCACCTGATTCAATTGTTTGCACTTGTGGACCACGGAGTTCAAACCATCTGGCAGATAACAAACAGCTTATGAAGTTTTACACCGCGGTTTCCAAATAATGTGCGTGTCATGCTGACAGCCCCGGCAGCATACAAAATCTTCTCAAGCTGAAACCTATTACCTTTTTTTTTTCTCCAGGTCGTCAAGTTTACTGATGGCACCAAATAATAAACAAAATTATAAGTTCACAAAACTTGTCATGTCATCTTAGCCTCTCTGCTTCAAAACATTAAATTAAAAAAGGAAGAAGTGCAGAGCTGACCCTCTCCCCCTGTATATTAATGGAGAAACAACTTCAAATTTCTAGGAACCCATGACTAACAACATCACCTGGTCTGCCAACACCACCGCCATTGTTAAAAGATGCAAGCAATGCCTGCACTTTCTGGGAAGTAAGAAGGAGCTGTTTGCAGGAAAAAACTTCTCCCAGTCACAGCCTTCTATCGCTCCTCCATAGAGAGCCTGATCACTCACTGCATCACAGTATAGGTACATATTGCAGAGCACAAAACTGGCTGCCCTTTTCCCTCCCTGGACGACATTGCAAACGCCCACTGCTTCACCAGAGGCATCAACATCATCATCATCATCATTGTTTGACCTGTTGAACCTCTGGCAGGTGTTTCAGGTCAAAACCTGCACCAATGAACTCAAAACCAGCTTCTAACACATAGAAATCACAAGATGAAAACCATTTGAAGTTGCAAACCTTTATTGTCATGTATTTGGGATATAATGACAATAATTTCTATTCTGTTCTAAAAATACGAGCTCCATTAATACAATGCAAGCTACTATTAAAAGTTTGCTCATTACCACTTGTGAAAGACTTGCTTGGATAAAACAATACACATCTGCACATTTGAGCTGCAACAAGACAACAAAAAACAACTTGTGTGTTGTCTTTTATAACTTGACAATGTAACACAAACTTAAGTTTAAAGCACCATCCAAGCAGCAAATATCACGAAAATCTAATGCTTCAGGATGGTATCAGGTCAGCAGACTCTTGTTTACAGTGGGATCACCAGCAGCCCTCTTTTTGAAATGATACTGAATAATGTCTAGACTGCTCAGGCATTTGTCCAGATTCGCACACTCCCGTGTTACATCTAATTCAATGGTTTGTGTGATAAAACACAGAAATAAGAACATGGACTAGTTTGCATCAAAATAGGTCAAAGAGATTTCCTACAGAGGAAGTAGAACCATATAGGTCACTGCATTATTTCTGGAAAATCAGAAAGAACAAGTGTTGTAGGATTGTTGAAAATTACCAACCAATTTTTATATAGGTGACCTAGTAGAGTGTCTATATTTGTCCTGCATTGGGCTTACTGTATGTGGAAGGAAGGCGTGGATTTGTATCTCTCACTTTCACATCTCAGCTCACTTTATCTGGACTTAATAGTCTTTACTCTCTCTCTGTCTCTGTGTCGACATGGCTGCCTGTCTGTGTTAACTTCCCCACGTCTGTCAAGGCAACGAAAACACAAAACACTGTACACATTTGCATTTTAAAAAAACATCCACTCAAACTGCATGGTGTTTTCTCAAACAGTACTATCTCAAGGCCTTGTTTTGGAGATCTCCGTAAAGGACTCGCTGTGGTGTCTGACATCAAACAACCATGCTTAATGAATCCCCAAATGAACTCCTAATTGAGCTGTTTTACCCGACGACGCGTCTGAGCAGCATTGTCATTTCGATTTCAAAAGATTGGGGGGGATTTGTAAACAGGATTTGAGATTTCCTCTTTGGTGTTTGGCATGACTTGGACTCAAGTAGGCCAGCTCAGTTTGTCTTGTCTAAGGCGATTTTGACTCTAGGGATGGTTTCAGTCCTACCCTCAGTAGCTGAGCCTCTCTGTCTCTTCCTCTTTATCTCCCTTTTCCACCCCTTTTCCACCCCGACCCTCCTCAGCTGCTATCTTCCTTCTCTCTGTCCGTCCACTACACCAAGTCCTCCTCCTCCTTCTCTGTCTCCTTCCTCCTCTGTGCCCTCTGTCTCAGACACCCTGTAGCAAACAGGTGTATCTGTCTCTCTCCTGATGAGTTTATTACTCTGAAGTGTCTCCATGGTCCCTTCGGACCCCCCGCTTCCTAATACGCTTAGCCCTCGCAGCTTATGTCAGCCAGAGTGGGTGGTCTGATAACGCTCCACTTGATCAAGCCATTCACATCAAGGTCCATCTGGTCCACAGTCACTTCGGTCAGCTTTGGATGTCAGGGAGTCGACACGCAGACAGACAACACCCACACGGAGTAACCTTCCTCCACCCATTAAAGGTGATGGGAGTGACACTGCAGTGCGGTGCCACGGTGACCAGCTTCCAGGACCTCTTTTTTGTTTTGTTTTTTCCTATCGCTTTTTTCCCTCCTCCCCTGAACTTGTATGGAGATTAATGCAGAGTGACTCAGCTTGGTTCCTCCAACACATCAAGCTGCTGCGCTCTCAAGAGGCAGCAGGAAGAAGTCCTTTGCATATACAGCTGAACAACTAAACTCTCAAAAACCGTTTTATACAAAGGGGTTAAATTTTGATATTCATTTAAATCTGAAAACACATCCTTAAAATACAAATCTGAACCTCAAAGAATCCTGGAAAGAGAAGAGGTGATGATTTTCTTTTTGTTTTGCTCACCAGCAACTTCAGTATTTTTAAATTAAACCTGCATTAACTGAGATTACAGCTTCTCCCGGCAGCAGAAACACATTTTAAACACCACACTGATATACTATCCTCCATTACAGTCATGAGGTAAATGTGTTAGCGACCAATTGCCTATTTAAAAAGACTTGCAAATATGAAGCAGCAGCATTAGCATTCACCGGGAGTTGTATGTTTTGTGGCCGACTCCGGTCTCGTTTCCTCCAACTCTTTGGGGAAATATCTGGATATTTAGCTGCTAAATACTTCACTGTGTTTACAAGTCTGCTGGTCGGACGTGACGTACAGTGACGTACAGTGAGTCTTTCTTTTTGTCTGAAAACAACCTGCTTGCTGCATCTGGACAACATGATGAGAGTGAATTAAGCTAAACAGTAAAGCTGAGGGTGATTGGATTTTTCTTTTCGGCTGTAATCAATATGAAAATAGCTTAAAGGTATTCAGAAGAGAAAAATGAATTTGAGCCCACTATGGGTCTTAAAATTAGTGTAATCACTCATCTATCAGACAATGTAGCCCAAACTTTGTGCAAAATTCTCCTCCACTCAGACTCCGGATCCCTGCGGTCCATCACTTAACCTCGCTAGCTAAGTTAGCAAACTATAGCCTAACGTAGCAAGCCTACTAGCTAACAGTTAGCTACATTAGCTAAAGACACTCGCACGCACACCGAGTTTGGTCCTGCCCCAAACACATTTAATATAACTCGATAACAACCAATCCAATTAGTTTTCCTTACTCTGGTAAACTTGTGCGGCAGCTCGCGGAAACTCGAGGAGGGAGGTGCGACAGAAAGGACAAACTGCCATTTCTGAACACCTTTAAAACCACGTAACATGTGATACATTAGCCTATAAAGGCATCAGCAACACGTGTCAAAATAAGCCATTGCAAGGTTTCTGAAGCTTCACAGTGACGGAGAGATGAGTCTATTCATTCATGACACCTTCCTCTGCTGTTTCTCATTCACTGAATAGTTGCTTATATAAATAACAACAAGCCAACACATGTAGGCTACTGAGTAATCCACAGTGACTCTGTGCTCTGATCCTGGACAGCAGAGGCAAAACAGGAGGTACATTTTTGTGTTTCCCCCATCAACCTCCCACCCACCTCGCTTCCTTCCTCTCTCACCTCCGTCTTCTACTTGCAAACACATGCACCCCACCTCCCACTCACCTACTCCCTCCCTCCCTCCATCCCTCCATACTCCTCCACCCCACCTTCCCACCAGGAGATATCAAAGAGGTTGAATGCAAAACAAAGATTCCCACCCATCCCCATAGAGCGGTGCAGTGCCTGCGCTTAGATGTGTATCACGCTGAAGTGTGAGTGCAGCAGCAGCAGCAGCAGCACCTGATTCCCTCAGTCTTTGTAGACTCTTGGGGCCTTGAAGTATGCATATGGGTTGTGTTCATCATCCGTTGACGTACACAACAGCAGGAGACAACCTTCTGACTGTGTGAAGTGCCTACAGGTGTTACTCACAATGATGTTCAACATGCAAAATAAGAGACGGCGCTTGCATTTCCCACAAACATCTGAGTTATTTACAGGGTGTTATTCACTGGAGACAGAGCTGCCAATGAATGGCTGATTTACATTGATATGTCGTATTCAATTTACATTGTTACCATTGTCCACTTCAAGTGTGTACACACACAAGAAAAAAAAGAAGTCATTTCTACTATTCTATACTTTATACTACAACTCAATCTCTGGTTGTCCATGGAAACCACATCCACATTATTTTTTTTACCTACTGACCTTGCAGAAGATGCAGCTCTTGCTGTCTTTTTTTCCCCCTTTTTAGTTCTGTAGAAAATGCATCAACAACTTGCTCAATGAATATGTTCAGCCTGTGTTTAAGCTTTAAGCATTATCAACAGGACATCCACATCTACTAATAGGACTAGGGTGGGAAACACATTAGTACCATCTAGTGGTGAGTTCAGAAGAGCCTTTCTGTCTCATTATGTAGTGTCACATGTTTTTTATTTACATACATTAAACTTTATTTTTGCTGTCTATCTATCTATCTATCTATCTATCTATCTATCTATCTATCTATCTATCTATCTATCTATCTATCTATCTATCTATCTATCTATCTATCTATCTATCTACTGAAATATGCATTGCATTTAGTTGTATAAGCTGACATGCTGTCACCGTGCTGTGCAGACGTGCTCCAACTGATTAACATAAATCTCAAACCTAGAGCTAATTAGTCGATAATAAAGAATTATGAATGTCAAGTAAATTATGAATTCACTCCCAGTATGTTCATGTAATTAACACCAAATGTGTCCCTTTTTCAAAATAGGAAAAAAAAAAACCTTTACCTGTGTGAAAGTGTCAGTGCTTCATATTAATACTGTAGAACTGCCCATTTGCCAGAGTGTATATACACCACTAATAAGGCTCGCTTATGTAAGTCACGACTCTTCTCCACACCATCTAAATCAAAGACATCAATGTGCATAAACCAGCCTCTCCATGTGCATACCATGGTGTGATTTTTTAATTGGTATCAATCATAGGTGATGTTTCCATGTAGAAAAATAGGACTCTAATCCATTTGAGATGTCCAGGCTATTATTTGGTTCTGAGAGTTAAACTGGAAACAGCAGTGCACTGAAGTTCACCGAGGTAAATATTGAATCAGTCTGGCCTTATGTTAAACCACCGTCTTACTCCCTCTGGGATGTATTTGGTTTTGCGGCATCCATATTTAATTGCACGTTCGCTGTTTGAAGAATTAACCGAGCCAAACAAGTACCTATTAATTAATGTAGGAGACTTCATGTCAAATCTAAATGCCTGGAAGTCCAGATTGCAAGAATAAATGTGCCATTTATCTGCATAATAGAGTTAATTATTGTGGTCAGGGTATTGATATGATTCTAATTGTGGTATGGCACAGGCTGTTCTTGTGGGAGTTTTGCATTTGTTGAATACACAATGATCCCTCTGGTGCCACCGTTTTCTTTTGTAGCCTGGTAACTTTGAGGAGAAAATTTGTCCTTGTTTGTATCTGCAAGGATAATCCACGTTTTAGATATTATTCATGTTATTAGGCAAATTGAGCACATACAATACATAATTAGTATCTTAACATTTGATTGTTTAAAGATCTGTAAGGGTTCAGTTCTGTGATGTTTCATATTTCCTATTTCTAGCTGGTAAGAAAAACTTTACTTTGATTTCTTTTCTAGGAGTTTTTTTTTTCTTCTTTTTTTTAAATATGAACCAAAGGACAGATTGTTGTGCTGAAATGAGCGGTCTATTTTTTTTTTTCCAGAGATAAAAATAAAGCCCTCCAAATGTCAGCGATACACAGTGGTGTTCTGGTATTTGTAGAAGAGAGGAAAGTGTCAGAGGTCTTCTGCCACTGGTTTTTCTGTCAGCATCCCAGTGCTTTAACAGATGGCTTCGTCGAGCTGGTTGCTCAGTGGATTTACATTTTTACTGTAGTGTAACCGGGCTCCTATTCAAAAGTAACAGCATTTTGTATTTCATTTACCTATTTCACCCCAGAACACAGGTGTATTGTGACTTTAGAAGGAGCATCTGCCGAAGAATGACTAACCAACTGTATTTCCAAAACCAATTGACGACTCTGTTAACATGTCTTGTAATTTTCAGTTATGTCTCATTGTGTTTCCTGAATCTTTCTTCACTTTTCTCTTTCACAAAATAGGAAAACTAAAAAAGATTTTATTACATATTTCTAGAACCTCATGAATTTCATGGTGAACTTCTAACCTCAAAAATAATAATAATAAAAGTGAATTTGAATCCTGTGTGTTTTGGATGTTTAATCTGAATACAATTCAGGAGCTAAATGTCTAAAGGAAGTTCTCCTTTGATAACCTAAGAGTTATATGATCACAAATAAAGCATAAAATAAATATTTTCCACTGTCGTCTTTTTTCTCCTAGTCCCCATTTCCTTTCATTCCCGGTTCTGTAAGGCCTGTGGTGAAGGTCAAGCTAGAAGCATGAGTAAACACAGTAATTTATGGACACTGCATGTAATTGTAGTCTTCTGCTAGGACACAAGGAAGAAGGAGGCATGAAATCGCAGCGTGATATTTTTGGGAGTCTTATTAGGGACCCACATGGAAACAGTAGGCAACAAAGAGAGACAAGAGAAAGAGCATGGTCTGTGTATCAATAGCTGAAAATCAATCATGCTGTAACTTCTGCCTTGATGATTATGACTATTAATATAATAGTATTTAGTCTCAACCTGCTGCAACGTGAAGCAGGGGGAATAAATCAAATGTTTTGCTGGATTAGAGTCGAAACAACCTTCAAAACACACACCTCTTCTGATGTCGCTCCAAGCTTATAAAAAAACAAAAAGCAGTAAGTGTTCAGCGCCACAGACACTAAATACGCACAATGAATCAGAGAGTTGATGGATACGAGGGCTTCACCTGCGTCACAACAAGTGTGTGATTCACTCCGGCCATTTGTTTAGTTTTAGTCAAATTCTGTTATTGCCTCTGTTGACTTTACATAGACTCTGTGGACTGGAGAACTCTCCATGGTGCTGATCTCAAAGCTGAGTTTAACATGAGGCTGCTTTGTCTCACCAGTAGCAAAATACCAGGCAATAACACACTGTGTCTCTAATCATCGTCTTTGCCTGTTGATATTCTCCCATTAATATTTTCTGGCCTCGACTTCAAGCCAGAGAGCGACTCTGACTGCCGAGGTCAAGGTAGAGCAGTTACACTGTGTGGTCTTGTTGGCTGCAGTGTTTATGCTTTTGCCAGGGTAACGCATTTGTTGAGCATATCTCCTGCTTCTAATTGCTCTGGTGTCCTTAGTGCATTCATGCATGTCAGCTGTGGCAAGCAGCTTTCTCATCTTTACCCAACTGAAGAATGAAGATCTTTATAACACTATAACACTATCCTCACTGAAAGAAACAACAACAGTGTCTGTAATCAGTGCTTATATTCCTACTACTGCTCCTGCTCTTTTTAAGAATGAAAGTGGTGCCATGTTGTCAAAACCCCATGAAACATCGTAAAGACAAAGTCAGAGCGAATAGACGAAGAAAAAATGTTTTTTTTATAGATAAGTATCTCATGTTTCTCAAGCTGCTTTTGCAATAAAGTTGAGGATCAGGTTGAGTATTGAGGATATAAGTCGGAATTAATTAGGAAACCTATTAAGCTGTGCCAGAGAAGAATGAAAATGAGGGAAGAGAAAATGAGACGAAAATGATCGGAGGCTCCTTAAATGTCTCAAAACTGCAACACCTGAAATGAAGCTAAGTCCTGAGGGTTTGACCCACAAAAAAGTTGAAGTAAATCTGAACACCAACACAGCAACAAAACATGAAGCAGTGATTCAGAGTGGCTATTTCTTCTTTTTTTTAAATGACAACAATCTACTGAGATTTTTATGGGACCTCTGTAGTGCACCTCTTGAATTGTTATAGGTTATCACACCAGCAACAGTTCAGAGTGGCAATAGAAACAGAAAAGGTGATTTTACAGAACAGGAAAAACACTGTAATTGTTGTCAACACAATTTGAGTCCAGATCCTCTTCTCTCACTGGAACATTTTATAATTTCATATCCGCTTAGAAAAACATATTCACCTGCGTTTTTTCAGTGCTTTTCCTTCTGATTCCTCATAACATGGTGATGGCAACATAAACTGGTCTGATGATCAACATAATCGATCACACTTGATAGCTAAAAAGTTAACACAATTGCTGGAGAACATAATTTGACTTTAACAATTAATAAAAATAGTTAATACTGAAAGATAAACTCATACTTGAAGAACCAAGAGTCTTTGGCTATGCAAAAATTCAAAAGGTCTTTTTCTTTTCTTTTTTTCTTTAATTCTGTTGATCTTTCTCTCTACATCCATCTATTCTGATGGTCTGCCAGACAGTTCCTTAGCAACTGAAAACACACATTATCCTTCGACAGCACCATTCCCTCACACTCCCACCCCAGCATCTCTGTTTCCCCAGGTCTTCCGCTAAAGAGGCAGAAAATGAGTTTCCTCTTTGATGTTGGGAGCATAATGTAAGCAGCGCCAGGACGACTGTATACCATGGTGGTAATGGAGAACAAAGCCCAAGGAGGTGAGCAAGTGCGACCCTTGACTTTTCAATCCTCCTTTGCCTTTTCTTAATACTACCACCTACAATCACCACCACTTCTCATTAAAGGGCACTTCCCATTAGAGTGAGTCAGTCCATCTGAGTCTCTGGCCACAAGTCCAGGGTTATTCTCAGTCAGTCCCAAGCTGTATTCATTATACCTCCTCTTCTGCTTTGCTATATTCAGACTAATATCCTTGAAAAAGGCTGTAACATTATAACAGAAAATGTGGTTTTGTCTATATTGAGAGGGGATTTAGGATTGGGAAAGCCTCACAATCAACGGTAAAGCATCTGTCTATTGATTAAAACTCAAGGTCTGCTTCAGGTGAAGATCTGGGTTGAAAAGTATTTGGTGGCTTTTATGAAACTTTTCCGCTACCTGAATCAGAGACACAACAGATGCTTTAGAGCAATAATCCAGAAATATTCTACACAGATGGTCCTAAAAACCAATCACAGGAAAACTTCAGGTTGGTGCCAAATAACTCCTTTGTAATCATTTTGATCATATGCAGAACACATATTGATAAGTTTCACTACCAAGCCTGAGACAAACAAATTTGCAGTCTGCATATGAAAACATATAAATAAACATATGTATGTGGGTGGGTATAATAAGTCAGGAAAACAAGAAACAAAATGGAGAAAAAACAATATTCACCAAATTGCATCAATCAAATTCCATTTTTTCTGTTTCCATGTGAATGTGGGATATTTCTTGCAGTTTAAGAAAGAAAAATCTACTCAAACTGGGGCCTGCAAGGTTGGTCACTGTTCTTATAAAGAAGATTATAGGCTACAGAAAATCTGATCCCAGGGAATCTCACTCAAAAACATGAAAAAAACACAAAACAGTTATGTTTGTTTTGTTATGGTTTTTAGTATTTGCCATTTAAATCTAAAATACATGAAAATACCATAACCGCTGCCGCTAGCTCTAAAGCTGTGTCAAGCACAGTTAATACGTTTCCACCTCACAAGACTTATCTCATTTGTGAGACAATCCACCTGAAAATATTTGCCAATCGGCTTTAGTATTTTAAATACTGAAGCAGATTTAATGGATCTTACCTAAAGACCCAAACCCACAGTCACTCAGTTGCCAGTTCGTCTTTTGTTGCTTTCTGTATGTTTTGTCGTTGTTGTTTTTTTTACGATTATGGAGTGTAAATCTTCTCTTATTTGGCACAATGTCTGGGCATGTAGTGGGTCCACAACAGAAGAAGAGTGAACACGCAAACACACACACTTCAGTTCTTGTCCATACTCAACAGGGTCAATACAAGAGCAAACTCAGTGCACCAATCTAAACTGGACGGGTGTATATGACAGAGATGAAAACAAGAGAGCAGGGTAAATGGGGACCTTGGCTGATTTATAGCGTCTCTTCTCTCGATGAGAGGCCAGGTGTTTGGATGGCAGTAATCCCTGTCTCTCTCTGTCTCTCTATCAGCCAAAAGCAGAAGAGCTCTGCTGCAAAGATGGCCTCTTGGCCCAACTAGGCCTCGATTGGATTAACGTTGCTTTTAAAAAGAATTACTGGTGTTATCGGGTTCTGTGCCGGCGTTGGTTAGTGATTCATTTTCTTGAACCCGTGACAACTTTAGTTTTATCCTTTGTCTTACCAGACACTCTGAGCTAAAATAGACTTGCTTCATGGAATTCAGAGCTTTCAAAGGTTGACACATATAACACCCCCTGGTGATTTTCAGAGAATAGAATAAACTCAATATACGACTCATCGTTTCTATATCACTTATCCTTTGCGGTGACAGTTTTGAAAGACCTCATGTTGAGGTGAGTCTGCCTGGACCTAGAATTTACAAAATTAAACTATCGCGAAACTGTCATCGCATTATAGATCCTTGGTTAATGAACAATATGGATATAAAGTATTAAGTAGTTGCATTATTTTTGTTATGACCATATGGAAAATGGCGAGGACATTGGGAAATTGAGCTGTATTTAATATAGTACAATATTTCAAGTTGCTCCATGCGTTTTACCCCACAGAAGCACTTTTACATAAGTGCACCATGAAACTGTCTCCATTGTGAATTCATGCATAAACTCTAGAAAGACATTAATGCCTTTATCAACAATATCTTACTTTACTTTACTCTTTACTCCGAGAATGTTATGTATTTGGCTGTAATAATTACAGAAATCAGGACAATAATGCATTTCTTTATCATGAATCTAATCTTGCTTGTTGCCAAATTTCACATCCTCAAATGCAAATTTTCAATCAACGTTTCGTGGTGCTATCAAAACACAATGTTTTTGATTTGTTTTGTTTTTTTGTTGCCTATATGTCAATTCTAGTGGACTGTTTGAAATAAAGTTTTAAATATAGAGCCTATTATTAAATGCCTTTGTATTTGTGTTTCCTGCTGACTTACCCCTCACACCCACTTTTGTCGTTGAAGCAAAAGTGACGGCCGCCTATCGACGGGGCGGCGTCAGGTCCCGGCGTTTGGTCCACGCAAGAAAAATGCGTCAGTGAGAGAGAGCAGGACGGCCGGGACACCCTGTAGTGTCGGCCCAACACGGGCACATGCGCGCGTCCGCGGTTTTACCGGCGCTTTTTCCATTGGATTATCACTTTACTGACTGACCAACATCCGAGGGAAAGGAAACTTTACTTCGCCCGTTCCACGAGGAGCCCACGGGAGAAAGACCGCCGACACCGGAGGAGCTGCGGCAGGTTGTGTTTCCGGTTTGTCTGCGGAAGGACTTGGTGAGCGCCTCTTTTTGTTTTCTTCTTTTTCTTCTTCTTCTTTTATGTGTCAAACTAACACTGATTGGACAGAGATCAAAGGAGGGAGTTACCATTTAGCTGTTTGAAGACCAGAGTGGATAATCTGTTCATTTGAATTGACACTTGACAGACATTAATGCTGACTGTGAACCGCATGAATTGAAGTTGTTTATTTTCAGCAGAGAAGCAAAGAGAGTATCAGGGACTTTTGAGAGGTTCTTTTGAAAAGAGTTACAGAATATAAACAGTGAACCAAGGATTAAACTCTCAGCACAAAATATCTGTTATATCCGCATCTGTTATATTTCTATCAATTTCTTTCTTCTTCTGTTAACATGCTAGCTCATGTCGATTTGCCTGGTCAACCCATCTTGACACTTTCAGACAGTGAGTTGCTGTAGCGTGTTCTGTCCTAAAGTACAGTAGTAGCACTCTTGTCTTGTACTAAATGTTACAGTAAGTTCACTCATTTATATAACAAAAATATGGAGATTCGTACTGTTTTTTTTGTTGTTTTTTTAATGTTTTTCTTGGAAACTTGTCCAACTGTCCAATGATTATGTCCTCACATGATTTGCCTCCTGCCAGTTTATGCTATAGAATAATAACAAGAAGGCTACTACACTTCATAATTATTTTTAACGTGGCCCCTTTCCAGGGGAGAGCTGCTACTCAGTCTGGATATCTTACTTTCTTTTAAGTGCAGTGCTATGTGTCCTACAGTGACATTTATGTCTTCCCTTGATAATGGCTTGGTGGCTGACTCTGAGCATGGAAATGGTTTAGTTGTATCAGTCGAGATTTCTTTCTGCTTCTCATGTCACTGACTTTGATTACAATATTTGGACAGTATTTATCTAACTGGATCCACAGAAGACACAGAAGGCTTTTTTTTTCTAAATGTACTGTTTATCTTTATATCAGCAACTGATTATTAAATAAAACTGGAATAAGAACTATCTGTCGCACATTCGATGTGACTCACTGTGGGTGGAGAAGTGTTTGTGGACTCCATCTACATTTACCAGACATTTTATCAGACAGACAGGATCCTGAGAAACGTTTCCTCCTCAGTGTGTCATTGACTTTGATAGCTGAGCATTTCAAGAATCTAAATATGCACCAGTCTGCGTAACATCTAAAGTCATCTTGATAATGTCCCTGTTGTTCATCATCCTCAATTACAGCAATGATTAATGTTAAATGAGGTTTGCAGAAGTGAAATGGATAACATGGAAATGGCATTCCGAATATTTGGGCAATTAATGTGTTTCAATTACAAGAAATAGTTTATTTAGTAAGCTTGATATTTCTGATTCGAAATCCAACTCATACTCAGGGAAAAGTCATTGCCTTTGGACATTAAAGGAACCTATTAAATGAAATATCCATTGGGCATTCAAGTCATGCAAACTGCAGTGTGAAAAGGTTTAAGACAATATAATCTATGGCTGGTATGAAGGAAAACAACTTTTATGCACGAGTGTAATGAATACTTATGAGCTGTCCAATGGCAACTGAAAAAATAGTGTGGTTTTCCACAGCTACCTCAGACACAGAGGACCCGACTTTGCAAGGGCAAAGTCAGTAATCCTGTCACATGCTGATGGGTTCGAATGCATCTGAATGACAGCGCTCACCTCATCAGGTATAAGTTCATGTTTGTGTGCACTCCACTTGAGTCTGAGTTGCATTCTAAAGAAAGCTCGATGTTCACATTAGCATCCCCCATGGAGCCCCGGCAGAGACATCCTGGTCATTAGCATGCAGCTCTCACTCTCACCTCCCTGTGCTCAAACTGACTGACAATTATAAACAGGAAGTAATTTTCCATCGGTACAACAATGTACACAGGTTTACTTCAAATCTATTCAGTGTTTGCGTGTGTTTTGGTCGCCCATAGTACTCAGAGCCATTATCTTTAACAAACGACTTTGTGTTCTCATTTAAACAGAACAAATCATACGGTGTTCTGTTATTGGTATAGAAAAAAGTCAAACTACTGATGGAGTATAATGAATGGTGACTTTTTTGCCTTCTGGGTTGTTGGCTGTTCATTTGAAGAATAGAATAAATTATTTATATTTCTAGTAATTAACTGTTAAACATAACAGACAATAGAATTAGTGGCAAATAAGGGCATGTACTAATAAGGCTGGAGTGGCTCATAACCGTACAGAGATGAGAGTTGGCTGGTGTCTACGTGTGTGTTTGGGGTGTAAAACACACCAACAGTATAGACTGTGAAACATTTTAACTGGGGAAAAAAAAAAAAAATTAAGGTGAAAATCCTCTCACATCCGGCAGCTCCCACTGAGTTCCTGTTTCACGGGCGGCGGGCGGTGGTGACATCATTGCTCTTGGTGTGTACACTTCTGTTCTTGATCAAGCTGCGTGGAACTTTTTCTTTTTTCATGAATTTTCTGTGGCTTATTGAAAGTGTAAATGAATGTTTTCTTGTTTTGTATACTGTGCTGAACTTTACAGTTCTGTTAACCTTTAATACGACATGTTGAGATCTATTATATCTTGCGGCACGGTGGCACAGTGGTTAGCACTGTTGCCTCAAATGAATCCTGGGCTGTTTTCCTTTCTGTGTGGAGTTTGCATGTTCTCCCCGTGTCTGCGTGGGTTTCCTCCGGGTACTCCGGTTTCCCCCACCACCAAAACATGTTAGGTAATCCTCCAGTCAGCGCCCCTGACCAGAGCACTGGCTTAAATCTGGAGTTGGTCCCCGGGCGCCGCACCGTGGCTGCCCACTGCTCCTCAGGGATGGGTTAAATGCAGAGAAAGAATTTCACCTGTACACCTGTATATGTGTGACTAATAAAGTACCTTTACCTTTACCTTGTAAAAAGAAAGTTACCAAGCCTTGTGCAATTCATTTCTATGCATTTTTTGTTACTGATTCGATCAGGTAGCATCAACCCTGACCTCATACAGTAGTTGTTTGTTAATTCAGCACTGTAGGGACAATAGGCCAAACTGGCCACTGGGTAATAATAAAATAGGTTCAATTGCATAATCACTGAAATTGTGGCTGATGTGACCTATTAGGTTAATTCATACACTCATTTTCCTTTAGACCGCAAAAAGGGATTGTGCTTTATTGCATTTGAGCATCATCTTTGATCTGATTCTGTGGCTAGTGACACAGACCTGTAATGTTTCTAAAGGCCTTTAATATTTTACATAATTTACATTGGACCAATTTTCACCAAACAATTCTATGTGGTCACAGAGAAATTGGTGCTCAATCTTTTCTGTAACATGAACTGCACAGTATATTTAAACATTTAAAAAGTCACCAAAACCAGAAGCAAATCAATTTCCAAATTTACATCAGCCTCCCAATCGAATGCTTTACTAATAAACCCATTTCCAAAAACTTAAAACCATTTCTTTAAGAAAGATGCTGAGATGACTTTTAAAAATGCCCTGCCAGATATAATTTCCTCAAGCAATTGAGGATTTATTTGCAAAAATAAATTGCAATGTCTGATACATTAAATGCAAATGAGCTTCTTAATATGAAAAAAAAAAGTGTTTCGAATGTTGATTTGAGGAAGAAAAAGAAGAAGTAACTTTGATTCAGCTGTAGTCTGTGTTATAGGAGGGGAAAAAGGAGCATTGTGTTTATGCGTTTCATCAGAAACACCTGTACACCTGCTATTCAGGCAAATATTCCATCAGCCATGTCGTGCAGCATTACAATTTACACAGTCATGAAGATAAAGGTCAGAAGCTTCAGTTAAAGCTATGGTCTACGATTTGGAGGATATGTAATTATTATTAACACCATGTATACAGTGATTATAGTCCTGTGGTGTGATCTATACAATATAAATAGCAAAAAGAACCAAAAAAATCCATCCAGTCTGTCAGCCCTGAGCCTGCATAGAAATTGACCAATGCGAGCGAGACTGGGCGCGCGGCTCGCATAGGTTCGTATCCTCCATCCAATCCCCTCGTCTCCCCTGCTCCTGCTCGACCCGCCTCGCCCCACCTCCTTCTGCTTACAAACTACAAGTAGATGTAACCGCTCTAAGCTGCTCGGCCACAGACACATGAACCCGTGAATTCAAGCCCGCTGCCCCTCCACCCCCGGTCGGCCTGCCGCTGAAAGCCCAATAGGACTCAGAGAAGCACAGTAGGCTACAGAAGCACAGAATGTTTTTGCTGTCCTTATTACTGGTACTAGAGCCGCATCGAGTCTCCCTGATCCTCAGCTGCTGCAGCCTGTCTGACCGGGGTGCTCTACACGCTACACACCGCTGCCCTGCGGAGCTATGAGCTAACCCCGTCCTCCTCCTCTCCCCGACAGCAGCCTAAGCGGGTCTCTCTGTACTTCGGTGCCGCCCGGTCACCCAGCGCGAGCAGTCTCCCTGTAAGGCTGTGCTAATGGCTGCTATAGCGGCGCTGCCCGTACCAAAACGAGACCGCGGCGGCGGCGACGACGGCAACTGGCACCGTTTCATTACCGGCAGCTGGTGCACAGCGGCGGCATCGGGACTGGCGCCGTACGGTAGGCTTTCACGGAGACTCCTCGCGCTGGGTGACGCAGGACAGGGTCCTGTGTCCGGGGGAGAGAAGCAGGAAGAGTCCGGACCTGGAGCTCTGCGGCCCCGGTGCAGAGAGACCAGGCTGCAGCGGTGGAGCAGAGTTTATGTTGAACAGGTAATCTTTGGTTTTATTGTGGAAGTTGTGACTGTATTCAAAGCCGCGTTTGGTGTCTACATGCAGCAGGCTTGTTGCTGGTTCAGCTCTGCTCTGCTGAGGGGCGTGTCGCGAGGAGGCTCCGAGGGGCGGGCCATACGAGCTCGGAGGGGAGGGAGGGGGGGTGCTTTTTTCAAAATTTTCTCATCCTCTTTCAAATCGTAGACCATAGCTTTAATGTTTATATCAGACATTCAAATGGGGTAAAAATGTGATGATGCTAGGATTGTTGGTACCAGAGTATGTTAACCTTGCAATAATCATTTTTTTTCTATCTTGGTAACCCATCAGCATCCATGAGAGTGGAACTACAAACAGCTGTGGACAAGTGACTGTCTGAATTTCCATAAAAGGACCTTTCATGCATTGATTTTTCTTTAAGAAATAGCAAAAAAGAAATAAAAATCATTGAATAGCGTGCTAACCAGCTCTTCAGAATGCAGCTTGTTGATGTATTGTGTTTCCTCTTTGGTGCCATCCTTACCACATCATATGATCGGCAGATGGTTCACTCCAATCACCTGCCAATATTTTTTGAAAGCGGCAGCCTTTTTCCAGTTTCCAATGAAGGCTTCCCTGATGGTTCCGTGTATCAAACCATCTGGCGCATCATGTTAAGACAACTGCGGATCTCCTGGGATAGTTCACGTGCAAATATCTTCACTCATGGCCGAGCAAAATCCAGTGAGCAGCAGTTCTGCAGACAGAAAGGCTTTTGTTGCTGAGAGAGGTCAAATGAGAATGTCTGGTTGGAGCTGATAGAAACACGGTTGACCACTTTTTTTCAAAATGTGGGGCGCATCTCCGAATGCTTCAAACACTTAGGTGGGTGAGCTAGAAAAGCGAAGACAGTTTCCAAGAGCAGAAACCTGAGGTTGCAGTGGATACAGGCTACAGTTGAAAACTGGAAAAATACTTGATGTGGATTGATGAATCTGGATTTCTGCTGAGGCAACAGATGGTTGGGTCAGAACTTGGCATAAACAAAATGAAATCACAGACTCAACCTTGACTTTAGTCTAGAGTCCTGGCTGGTGGTGGTATAGTGGCAGACTCCAGCCTCTTTAATACCAATCAATCATGGTTTGAATGCCAAAATATACTGTAGTTGCTGCCCAAAGAGCATATCTCTGTATGCCCACAATTTACCATCTTCCAACGGCTACTTCCACCAATCGTCATCTCAAACTGGTTTCACGAACTTGACGATGAGTTAAATGACTTCCTCTTGTGATGGGATCAAAATCACTCAAGATGTGGTAGAGCAGCAGATTGAAGTGTGCAGCTGATGAATCTGCAGAAAATATATGATGTAATCATGTCAAGACGGACACACCAGCAATGAATGCTTCCAACATCTTGATGGGCAAAGAGAGGCCGTTTATGTCACCATTTGGTAGAAAAATTGGAGGCCATAGGTCTGTTTGTTAAAGAAAGACTTGGGAATGAAATTATTCTTTGCATGTTCCTAATTGTTTTCATCAGAGCAGACGTGTTTTTGTGGGAGCTGACTCTGGAGACGTACAGTACAGTGCATGAATAGAAATAATTATTGATGTTCTGACCTGGTTATGCAACAATTATACTGTAAGTGAAAGTATATGACACAGAAGATGCTACTAGCTCATTCAATTGCTAATGCATTCACCACACGAGAAAGGTACTTGAAAATATTCTAAAGGTTTTGTTGTTGTTGTTGCAGCTCAGATGAAACACTAAGAGCATTATCCTCTGCACCAAATTACCCTAAACGTAAACAAGAGCAACTGAGTGCCTCTCTCAGCCGGACATCTTTACCCACAAACGGTACACAATATGGAAGTAATGACCACTTATTGTGACACAATCGCATTTTCATGTGCTTTCTGGATAATTTGACCTGTGTGAATACATGTTTTTAAAAACATTTTCTTTGCATTAGAATAAAATTGAGAGATTATCTGCAACATTTAAAAGTGCAGTCAATATAGCTTCTTTAACCAATAAGATTTCCATGTAGATAAATACTATATGCAAAGTGTTTTTTTTAAATACACTATTGTAAAATAATTAATTTATTGAGTAAGTGAAAACAGATCTTTGTTTTACAATGTTATGTCATAGTATTTGCTCAAATTTGAAAACATTTTGGGACCCAGTGGAGAGAAGCCAGGACAGGAGTCGTGTGGACCCTCCCCCAGTAACCAGTCAGGTGCTGGGCTGCAGCACAGCTCACAGTGCTTGGGATGGAAAAAGTCAAACCTGATTGACTTAGAAATTATAATGAAATGGTAATAGGTGTGATTTGTAGGCTGTTTTATGATGTTGTGTTGTTAAATGCATCTTGTGTAGTAAGGCGCTTGTGTCTAATCAAAATTGGTCTTAATCAAATGTAGAGAATGTAAAATTCATGATTAAAAATAAACACTAAAGAATGCTGGTTGTCAAATTAATGGTGGGCTCTGAAGCAGCTGCCTCTTTGTTGACATGTTGGTGCAAAGTGCTGGATATAGTGGAATAGATTTTTCTCTCCTGGAGGCTCACAGTAGTTGTGAACCTTTTGCAGCAGGGCTTTTTGGAGAAAGCTGCCATTGTTAATTGGAAAATGGGTTGAGGTGGAAGATACCACAAAAAAAAAAAAAAAAGCAGCAGCACCCAAGGTCCATGGAGGTATTAAAGCTTAACACGGGCATAATTCTGATTTTGGCTTATCGCCATTGTCGGCTTACGGTACAGCAGCTGAAAAAACAGTGGTAACTTTCACATATCAACACCTTACCACTTGGTGAGATGCCATTCTTGTTTTAGAGCCATATTACAGCAAACCAAAGAGGCACTTTGTGGCTCCTTTATATGATAAAAACTGACACTTTCCAGGTACTGTTGTTGCTCCGTGTTGCGCTTTACTGTAAATGACCATCCAATATAATTGTTGAGGCTGTTTTGAACATACCACAACCAGCCCCTCCTCAACCAACTGCCACATCCTCAAATTAATCCACTGAGCTTGCGCATGACCTGAATCAAAACATTGTACAAGGTGCCTTTATTAAACAGCTTGTTACTCAGTCAAAACAATTAGGGCCGTGCATTACAGAAGCGGTATCCTGGCAACTGGGTATGGAAGTGCAGAAATAGAAAGAGACAAGAGAGAGAAGGGCCCGTACATGCTGCCATAACTGATTTGTTAAATTTGACTTCATGCCTGTTGATCTGCTTATTTATCTTGTATTGATGCTGTCTGCAATAAGGTAAGGCCGCAGGAAGTTTGTGCTGAGACTGAGACTGATGGTTTGTGTCCAAGTTGCAAAGCGGAGCCGTGACTGTGAGTCCAACCCACAGGCTCCAGATAGAGCCGAGCGGTGCTGCAGGGACTTGCTACAGAAGATAATTTTGACAGTGGCTGGAGGGCTTTTCCCTACTGTTATTTAGTATTCCCACCACATACACACACCAGTGCATGTGCATGTGCATGTGGAGCCACTACTTCTTTCCAATTCTCGCTTTCACACATGCAGTGACACACCTCCCATCATCTCTCTGTGCTTTCTAGGAGAAGAGATTGGTTTCTTTTTTGATGTGGAGTGAGCCCCTGACAATGAAGTGTAATTAGGCTGCACACTTTGCGCTACCATTCGAATTGTGCTGTGCAGCTAAAAGCTTAGAGAACACATATGCCCATGGATTACAATAAAACATAAGACAAACACTCACAGAAATTATTATTTACTTTTTGCAGAGATATTTTGGTAACCAATACAAAGAAACACCACTCTTGTGTTTTGTCAGTTTTGTGACTGTCCAATCTTGAGATGCCATGATTATTTTTCTTTAAATGTACACAACTCCTTTAGGCTAAACAATGCTGTTTTTTTAAATACATAAATGGATGGCATGCTCATGAAATGGAAGAAGAACTGTGCGCTAAACAACATTATTTGGCCATTAATTAGATTATTCTTGTGTTTTGACCTTTACCAAAGGGTTAAAATAGATTAAATTTATATTAGGAGGTTAATGGACAATGTCTTTATTGCTAAACTAAATGAAAACACATTAAAAACGACACCCACAGATGTAATGGTGCACAAGCACTCAACATGTGCGTGCGCACACACACACACACACTAGCTGCTTTTAGATACACATCATTAGGCAGAGCAGGTTTTAAAGTGGCTGTTTAGGATGACTTGTCACTCACTCTGCTGCCTCCACCTTGCTACACACGAGGCTGCCAGGCCGCTATAACGACAGGAGCAGCGGCGCCCAGCACTCTATGCTAACAGCTAAGCAGAACATAAGGTGACATTGACACAGTCATTGCACCAGCTCCGGTCCTACCCATGACGTCAGTGTCCTTCGACAGGGAGCACACAGGATGTGGGCTATAGCTGAATCATGTGATCAGCCATCCCTATCCCTATTTGTCAGCGTCTTGGCTGTAACGCTTCTACCTGTATATTAGGATTGGGAGGAGTGTGAGGGTGGGTGTGTTTGATGCATGAGAGCAGCGTACGACAAGAACCATCCAAAGACAGAATGAGAGAGACGCCAACAGTAAAGGAGGGAGAGGGAGAGTGTTGTCTGGATGCAGCACCTGGAATAGAGTGCGGAGGTTCTTTGCCATCAGTCATGAAGCATCCATAAAGCATGCAGAGATAAGGTTAAACAGCATTTAAAGCACATGGTTATAAATGGTTGACCATGACCTTAAAGTCTCAAGGGAAGAATAGGGGAAAAAATGAAGCAGAGAGAAATGAGCGAGAGGTAGAAATCCAAAGTAATGAATGTAGAAACACAGAAAGGACAAGAAAAAGGACAGAAATGAGAGAATGTAAAAGTGTGATATAAAAGGATGTTAAAGACATTGTGTCCAGAGTGAGGCTCAGTGAAAAAGGAAGTGTCAACGTGATGACACCGTACATATAGAGGTTAATGGAGAGCATGAGGAAGAAGAGGCACAGAGGTTTAGAAAAATGAAAAGGCAGTTGACTTTGTTCTGTTACTCGTGTTGCGTTTCCTCAACGCAGGAAAATAAATGAATATGACAGGAATGTGACCCCCGCAGGGCCACGAGACTTCTCATGTGTTTTCAACAACAACAACAACAAAAAGTGCATCACTGAATTAATCAAAGTGAGATAATGAATATCATCGAACCGCTTTGCACAAAAGAGAAAAAAAAAAGGAATTCTCCTTTCAAAACCTCTGATCCTCAACAACTTCCTGTGCTCTCTCTTGTCTCCGTTGAGGTTGTGAGAGCGAGTAATTATTTTTAATGTATGCACACAGTGAAATTTTTTTATTTGTTTTGGAGTTATGTTCAACACTCACCTCTGTCGTGATGCATTTTAAACAAACGGATTTGCTTAGCGTTGCGGCATACCTCTGCTCCCCATTTCCACCTGTATGTGCCGTCACCGAGTCAAATACAATGTCAGATCTAATTGAGTTGCAAAGCTGTTTTTCGCAAACTGTTACAACTGGAGGGTGGTGGTGGTGGTGAGGGAGCGAAGGCTGAGCTTGTCAATAAAACTCCATTAAAATGAACACATCATAATTACTGCCTCTATTATCCTTCAAGATCTAGGACAGAGGCACCCCCTTGAAATTGGCTGACTAACTACTCCATATGTGCGCGGCCAATAGAAGTAATTGTCCTTGTGTGTCGCTGTGACATGTAAACAGTGTCATATCAGAGTTTGTCACTAAAACAATCAATTTCAAGGTGCTCCCAACCAACAACAGTCCTATTGGCAATTATTGGTCGAGCGCACAGAACGGCGCAAACATTATTAACCAACTGCTGCACGGTAAGAAACAACACAGCCGTGTTTATGGATCGACTCCAGCTAAGATGAGTTTCACAATTAACGTCAGAATGGGATTCATTTTCTTTCATTCCCGTTGATTGTAGTGCAGCACCTGTTGTTTACCATGCATGCAGAAAAGATTTATCATCACGCTAAATAGCCCTGTGATCGGAAAACAATTGTCTGGGCTGGTTCAAAACAAAACTCCTGTTCCACAATCACGTCTATGAAACTGAATCCTTTACGGGACACATCATGTTTGATAAACAAGTAAAAAAAATAAAAAATAAGTGGACTCTTTTCAGATATGGCATTTGCCGCAATCTTGCCACATCTATAAGCTGCTTGAGCGGATTTGATTTATTCACCATCTTAACTTGTGAGTGGCTGTGGCTTAGTTGCACCACTCCTGTTGCTATACACACGCACACACACACACAAAAGAAGAGATTAAGAGACTAATGCTTTTAGAACAAAGTGGAGCTGCCGGTCTGTTGTGAGATTTGACACTATGCTTTTTTTAAATCTGCAGAAATGAAGAGCTTACAGAGGTAAGGATGTAGTAATGCTCTCATCTCCTAAAGGAATTAACAGTCCTCATGATGAAGGGGAAAATGAATCTTTGATTAATAGTTTGGATAGGGGTATGCACAGATGTAGATAGCATCTTTCTAATCTCTTCTTGTGATGTGTTACCCCCCCCCACACACACACATACACACATAAGCACTTTTTTTCTCCTCCTTGTGTGCACAGAATAGCATGAAAAGGCAAAGATGGATTGTCCGATGTTTGAGGAGAGATTGTTCTGGAAGCCAGCTGTGAAACTGGGAGGATGCCCTGCATAAGTTACATACTCAGATCAGACCTCTAAGCTTGCCAAGAAAAAGATGAAGTCCAATCCCTCTTCTTCCCTCGCCTCCATAAAGATCAGATTATAGTTTCTTGATATTGAGTGTTCGTTCTTTTCTTTCGATTTAAACAGAATCTTACTTTAAAGTTTTATCTTCACACATTGACCTTTCAACCACAGATTTTTTTTTTTTCCTTCGTGTTACATCGCTGTTCTTCATTATCCCCTCGCATTGACCCAGACTGTGAAACATTAATGTCTGGATGTTTTCAGGCGCTAATATGACATAAATGTTAAATCTTTGTTGAATATTCCCTCCACTTATCCGTGCTTTAGATAATCTTTTCATATAATCAAATGAAAAAAGGAAACTGACTTTTCAGGGGGAGGAGAAGAAAAAAACACACCATCATTTCAAACCAAAGGCTTTTGCAAACACAGAAGTATTTGTACGAGTTTCTCATCGTGTTGAGGAATTACTATAATTGTGTCACGGTGGTGCCAAGCCAGAAGAGGTTCCAGTTGTCTGCCTTAAACTTTAATTTTGTCCGGCTTCCGTTTCCAGAAAATGTAATACAGCAAGGGATGGAAAACCCTGTCTTATTCCTTGCTGATATTTTCATTATTGATCAGGCTTAGTTTGATTAATCCTGGTTTGAAGGCTGGCCAAACTGGTGTAAACAGAACGACTCATCAATACTCACTCGTCATCAATAGCTTAATAACTCTCGGAGGCTTCAGGGTTTGATCCATTTGAGGCCTTTTTGCACTTCTTGCTATTATTCGCTGTGATCTCTCTCTCTCTCTCTCTGTCTTTCTCTTGCTCTCTCACCCTGTAGGCACGACACATACAGTACTGCATAGATTTTAGGTATTGTTCTCTAAAGGCTCCCCTCTAGTTAGATTTTGGTTAATGATCTAATTAATCATCACCATATTTAACACTTTGAAGTGTTGACAAGATGTAGTTGTGCTTTTAAGAACCAAAAAACATCTCAAACCTCTACAACAGGTCACTTAGCCAAGACTCTGAGCCTTGTTTCTGAATGACTTACTGTATCAGGGATTAAATATCATATTTTAGGTAAATAAAATGAGTAAATGGCAGATTTTAGATAATAATATGTAACAATTTTCATAGAGCACTTTTTGAGGAAAAGCACAAACAATAAAAATCATTATCACACACAAAAAGACAATGAGTTTATGTGGATACAAACAATACAGAAGTTAAGTGCACAGGCAAGCAGACACATACATGCATATAAACACATGTACTGTACATGTTACACTTAGCTAAAAATAAGGGAGGTTTAGTTTGGCATCAAGCCTCAGAGTGGCTACTGCTTTGTTTTGTTGTGACATCACAATTTTACAGAAACCCTAACGGCTCATTTTAAGCTCCAGGCTCTGAAAGCAGCATGTATGAATTTCTTTTAAAGCTTTGATATGTTTACAGTCTTACAGTTAAGTAGAACCTGGACCTACTCTACTATTAAAAATGATATGGCAATGTCATACAGTAATGGGACCTTTAATAAACACAAGCTACTGTACATAGCTAAAATGAAAGAAATAATAAAAAAAGAAACACCACAATTATTTCTGTGTGCTATCAGTCTTTTCAGCTCCATGTCATTATCCATTTGTTTGGAGGTGCATTTGCTATTGATCATCTGCACACCAGTGCAAAACTGAATACATTCAACATGGTGTGTTTATAATTGGTGTTCAAAGAAGAAGCAGGGGCTGTGTTTGTGTGTATGTTTGTGTACAGTGGTTCAGTAAATGGGTGGCCGAGTGATGGGAGCTCATCAGCTGAATGATAATCTAATTACTGCTCCAGACTAAGATAGATGGAGCCACGTAGCAAAGCACACATCTTTGTGAGATTTAATTTGCGCCGCAAAAGCTACACAAATAATTTAGGACCATGCGAGAGATATGAATTTTGATGCATGTATATTAGTTATCGCGGCTCTCAAATGGGGTCTGTTACATAATTCACAGCATGCCAGCTTGTCGAGACAAACCGAGAGTCTGTCGAAACAAACTGAGAGACAAATTGAGTGCTGTTACTGCAGGATCTGATTAAAAGCAAAGGAGAGCGACATTTTGAGGGTTATTGATGAGTGGTGACAGATGTGATGGCTGCCAGTGACAGATCCCAATCCCCCACCTCTGCTTTTTGAGTCCAGCCTAAGTTAATTTGTTATCTAGCCTTTTTATTTTTCCATCCAACAAAGATGGAACATTAGACAGAGGTTTCACAATGACTAGGGGAGACTGAGGTAAAATCACATTGGTAGGCGTTCATACTGCATGATCAAATCAATGCTGATTTTTTGAAAAGCACAGACGTGACGGTGGAGGTACTGTCAGCTTTCTGAGTGAGCTGACAGTATTTCCATAACATCTGACCCCTGGAAAGAGATGGCTGCATGTTCCTTCTCCCAGATATGCTATGGCGAATTGCAATCTGTCAGCTGAAGGACTCAACGGTCTAATAATTGGATTTTTTCTAAATAAATTGTAACCCAGTGAGGTCATTTTAATCAATCCTTGTAATTACAAATTACAAATCACTGTGTGCCAAGGGAGCTTTGTGACATGGCTGCTGTAAAATGATTCCCAGGCACTGACTGGATCAGCTCCTGCACTTTCTCACCACCGCCACGGTGGAAAATAAATGCTTTAGAACGGGTTTTTGAGTCTTGTAATTTATGGAGTTCACTCCTCAGGTCCTTTTGCTCAAATTAATTAAATTAGATGTGCCTTTAATGAGAATGTTAATGTTGTAATACTCTGATGCCATAGTTTTCTCTGCTCTACAAGAATACGAAAAACCTGAGGATATAAATGTATTGGTCAATAGACTGATGCATGAAAAATCCAGTGCATGTATCTGAAGTCCTTGATGAGGAAAAATCTTTCTAGTTTTACTTTACTTGCTTGCCTCACTTTTATTAGTGTAGTTTTATCACTACAGCCACTTGGGTCTCAAATAAACAAGTTTTCAAAAGTTTAGCAGGTGATTTATTTGAAAAATGCCATAATTTGTGTTAAACAGGAAGTAAGCAAGTCCGGTCACTTCTATGCTGTTTTGGTCATTGATTGTACTGTATATATTTATTCATTATAGATGTTTTATTTTTTCCTAACTTGCAGGACTGCACCCAATTTTGTTGTACTTGTGCAATGAGAGTAAAGACATTCAATATTCGATTACAGATTACCATGTGTGTTTATGTCATAGTGCCGTAAAGCAGTCCATGTTTCTGGCGAGACAAGAGCTGGGACACCGGGTCGGAGGCTCTGATCTTACAAGGTTGGTTTTTGGCCAAGAGACGCTAGGTGGAAGGCAGAGAGCCGCCATTCTCCCTGAAACAAGTCATTTAACCATCACAATTACTCTGAAACTGTTTAATCAAAGTGTAAATCTTGCATAGTTCCTCTTTAACTTACCTGTAAAATCAAAAGTCTAACAGTAGTAAAGTTATAAGAATAGATATAGCATGACAGATTAACAAAATGTAGATGTAGCATGTGAATTTTACACCTTTTTAAACATATGATTACATATTATAATGTAATATTCATTACACAGAGTCCACAGTTGGTTACAAAGTCAGAAGTGCACAAGAAGGCAGGGGTAAGTCCTCGAGAGCAATGGAGTAAAACAAGTAGCAATAAGGCCAACAAATGAACCACCAACACTTCAAGTCGTGTTTACAAGCAGCGCAGATTGGAAGATATAGAGCAGTTGTTTTTTGGCACAAAAAACAATTGTATTTTTCAAATGATTTCTGTGGCGTACAAGGTTCGGTTCACAAGAGGTCTTGTACACCAGCAAGTTCTAGTGACAGGTGAATGGAATCAAAACTCCACAGAGCGAACAGGAACAAGGAACTCTGCACACCGGCTCACACCCGCCGTCCTGTTGCTTTCAGTTTGCAGAGCGCCGGATAAAAGTGAGGCAGGTGCTGTGAGTTTGTACAAAGGAGGAGGAGGAGGAGGAGGAGGAGATGGGAAAGAAGCTGGAGGAGCATTTGGCAGGGACGAGCTTGTACCCAAACAATTTGTAGCCTGACCCAGAGAAGAGTCTCATCGTTAGACGGAGAGTGTGAAAACATGTTTCACTGCCAGGAAACACATCAGGTTATTTATACTGTGTATTTGTACTGTGTATGGGGACACAGCTGGTTACCGATGGATGGATGGATAGATATACAGGTATATGTATAGATGGATGTATGAATGGGTATATGGATGTATACGATGGATGGATGGATGGATGGATGGATGGATGGATGGATGGATGGATAGATAGATAGATAGATAGATAGATAGATAGATAGATAGATAGATAGATAGATAGATAGATAGATAGATAGATAGATAGATAGATAGATAGATAGATAGATAGATAGATAGATAGAGGTCGTCACGGATTCATCCTGTCGCTGTTTTTCAATGCATTCTCTCTCTCTCTCCCTTTTTCTTGCAGCTGTTATTTCTTCAACAACACCTCTTTTCTTCCAATTTTCCTCCTCTTTACCACACCGCTACCTTTTCTCCACATCCCTGCCATTTTAATCCCGTCAATGGAATCAACGGTGTTCTGAAAGTGTCTTGTTGACAGGGCTCAGAGAATATGAATGTGTGGAGACAACTGCTCATCTGCTGTCCTTCGCATATCCACCGCTCATCTCCCTCTCTCCTCCCCTCCTCCCTGTGCCGCTCCATCCCCTCCATTTCTGTGTTGACAGAAGCCCATTTTAGATGGAGTGTCCTTTTGCGTCACGTACCTTTCTCATCAGCAAGAACGAGTTTTTTCACATATCCTACAAGGCCCTCTCAATCTCAGATTTATTGTCAGTGTGGAGGCTGAAGTTGACTGCTTCCTCCCTGTGATGTATTTTCATTGATGCCCTGACACTCTGCAGTGTAGAGATGAGCTTTTACCATCAATAAAACACACTTTTTTGTTGCTGTAGACGCTAGGGTCGCCAAGTGTGTGAAACAAGATGTTGTTTTTGAGATTTGAGTAAAGAGGTAGTTAGGAGACATCATTATTTATATCTGAACAGACTGTTTTAGGACGCCCCAGCAGCAGCAGTACAACTGTGATTTACACTATCGTGTGTGTATGTGTGTGTTCTTCCTCTCAGTTCAACCTAAATGTCTGTCATTTTGTCTCTTTTCGTGTTTTGAATACTTTTCTTTCAAAACCATTTTGTCTCCTGTTGTCTCCACGTCCACGCCCCCTTCCATCGAGTCCTCCACCTCTTCCTTCGTGTCCAATTGACGGCTGTGTCCTTCACCTTGCCCTCATCCAGTGAGCAAATCAATAGGCACTCAGTAAGGCCAAGCATCACACTTTTAATGATTTCCTCCTTCCTTTGGATTTGGTTTCATCTGCATGTAGCTATTTATCCAGCAGTGTTCTGCAAGTTAATTTAGACTCAAATGGGTTAAAGAAACATTAATAGACATTATTTTTTTCCTCATATTATTTCAGTCTGTTTGCATCCACAGAATATACTTTTATCATCTGGATCTGACATACCCTCCAATGACCAATTCAATCATTAATAAACCTGTTCTATAGTTTATTAAAAAATTATATTGTTATCATGATTGAAATAATCTTCCTGGTGCGCATATTCCTGATAAATGATCCATAACCCTAATTAAAATGCATAATGCATGCTCCCCAGATGTTAATCCCAGAATCTCACTGATCAAATCGTGCACCAGACCACTTTAAAGGACAATTCCAAGCAAATTAAACTCAGGGCTGTATTTTTAGGAGCATTTTAGGTCTAAAAGAAGGAATCTGAAGATTTTCTGTGTAATTGCTCCTGTTTTGGGGTAGTTGTGTCTGTCCCTGCATCGCCATGGCAGCAATGAATGGAAGTGGAAGTTCCGCTGCTTAGGCTGTTTACATCCCTCAAAGCCATATTTTTTTACCACAGACAGCGTCAGATGGCTACTCAAACATGCACTGATAAGTTTATTTACTTCAAACAAGCCGACATGTTTATAAAACTAGATCTAATTCACAGTCTCGCTGAGTCTTGCGTGAGACCCAAGATGACGCACTCGGTGTGCTTATTGTGTCATAACACAACCATATCAACTCTTGACTTGCTTGAACGAAACATTTTTTTCCACAGACATTGTCAAACATGCACCGAGAAGTTTGTTTACTGTACTTCAAGCAAGTCAAGAGTTGATATTCCTGTGTTTATGACACAGGAGCTTCCGACCACACCTGAACACACCGAGCATGTCAACTTGGGCCTCGCACGATACTCCACGAGATTTTGAATTAGATCAAAAATGTAAATTGTAAAGTAAATAAACTTCTCAATGCATGTTTGAGTAGCCATCTGACGCTGTCTTTGGGGAAAAAAATGTGGCTTTGAGGGATGTAAACAGCCTAAGCAGCTGAACTTCCATCCGCTCCCATTCATTGCTGCGGTGGCGATGAGGAGACAGACACAACTACCACGAAACGGGAGCAATTAAACTGAAAATCTTCAGATTCCTTCATTTAGACCTAAAATGATAGGAAAATGCAGCCCCGAGTCAAATTTTCCCGGAATTGTCCTTTAAGTCATCCTTTGAATAAACTCTGATGAATTGGGTTCAGTCCAAGGAAATGTTGTTCCATCCTGTTTATAATCTGAAGTGTTGTTGCATTTTGTTAAATGATGTTGCGTTCTCAGGGCCACACTAAAGTATAGCCTGACAACATTTAACAAGTTTAGCTTTCACAACACAAGACGCACGGAGGTGTGGAGATAAATTCCAGAGAACTGATCAAGTCGAGTCGAGTCAGATACACATTAGGACCCATCAGTTCTTCTGAACCGAAGCATCGCATCAACCTTGAGTGATAGATATTATGAAATTGAGCATCATTCAGTAACTGCATGGTCTGTCTCAAATGCACTCAGAAACTTTGGTAGCAGGTTCAATCAGAAGCAATTTGAGCGAGTGGTACATTTGTCGACAATCAGAGGAGCAAAACTGCCGGATGGTAAATGCAGCTTAAGGTTTGTGATGACACAAAGCTGTACTGTAGGTGTGTTAACAGATCATTCTAAGGCTGAATCATCTCAAGGGTGTACTGTAGGTCTTTACTTTTCATATGAAATACAAAACAAAACCAAGCTGACAATGAGTAGTTTTACATGCACATAAACGATTATTAGAAATAATATGTTAATGCTAATAATGACATGCTCTTCAATAAAACCTGTTTTCTTTAAAAAAAAAATAAATCTGTTATCATAGTTCTTTCCTCACAACCTTTAGGCTTTGTGTTGTTTGCAAAAACTGCAGTGTTGGAGGGAAAAGGTGAAAAGCTTTCATACGTTGTGTGGCTTCTTTACGTTTGTGCGTCCGAAGCGAAGGATCTGGTGGGAGAACGAGTTTTGTTGAAGGAATGACATGACAACTTCAGGATGTTGCAGCGATTGATGGGAACTGTGTGAATTAATGAGAGTGGTCATGAGCCCGTGGCCCCAGAGGAGAGCAGTGCCTCCAGATGTGAGAATGGCTGTAGCAGTGTACACAGAGCCAAACTCTGTCAGCTTTGTGGCGATGGTACCCCGAGACTCACTCACACAGTTTCTGTGATGTTTCTACGATTATGAAGTAGGAGAACAATAGAAACGGTGTGTTATACCATTTTTTCATGAACCGATAACTGCCTTAACCTGATAGGTTGATTTATGTAGTTTACATGATCAAAAATCTCCAGTTATTCGATAACAATGGTTTTATTAGTATGCATGCATGGTAAATGCACTCACTGAGGGGAATTTATTAATATACAAGATTAAGAATTACTTCATTTAACTCTGAGCTGTGAGCTTGCAATGTTCAACAATTTACTAAAATATCTGGAGATGTTTTTCTTATTCAACTTATAAATATTCATGTTGACACCCAGAGCCTCTCAGCTGCATCACCTGCAGTGTGAGTTCACTTCGTGGACTTACCTGTGTGTTACATGAAGCCTTTATGTTGGATGTCTTGAGTGTGTGTGTGTATGTGTTTGTGTGTGTATGTGGGAGTTGCGGCATAAGATCAGTGTGAACATGAGCAGCAGGCCGTGGCAGACTTTCAGAGAGGTGCTGTTTCTCCCCCACGCTCTGCCAGAACATTCTTCATTTTCCGACCTAATTGATAATAAACAGATCCCTCGGGACGGGAGTGTAAATCTGACGGGCTGGAAAAGTCCACTACACGTTGATAATGTTTAATCTTATTATGCTCCGGATCTGCACTGAGATTAATTAACCCAATTAAACTTGAGCAAAAACATACAAAAGTGTGCTGCAGCCTCACCAGAGCAAGTTGAGCTTTTTGTTATTATTCACTCTGATGAGGAACATGTGTGTTTGTCCTTTGAGCTTTTCTACTCAGTCAATATTGTGACGGACTACACACGTTTCTGCAGCTAATCACAAGATCCGTTATGAACATATATGGGTCTATAGTATACTGTGAATATTGATTCTATATTCTATATTGATCCTAGAGGAACAATCCGGTTATTGGAAGTCCTCATTCATAAATAACAAAGGGGGTTGGTTGTAGTGTTGGTTTGTTGTGTTACAACCTGAGTAACTGTTGTATTGGAGCAATTTCTGACCTGTCGACCTGTGATTAGATATTGGTTGGAGCTGCTCTGATCAATAACAAGTTGAATGACATCATGTAATGCCAATGTAGTCATGCACCGTGCAGACTGCACAGTTGTCTCCTTATCGTGCCAAGACATTGAACATCTTTCAGCTTGTTGTTTTGGTTTTATGATATCTTTATCCAATGACACAGCTGAGAGGAACCTACTATTGTTATTAAATGAATTTGCTCAGTTACTTTATTCTTTATGTGGCAAGGTGAAGAGGGACCCGGGCGGGCTTCGAACCCCAGACTCCCGGGTCGGAGTCATGCGCGCTAACCAGTCGGCCAAAGGGACATCCCCTTGGCCAAGTAGCCAGGGCCCATGATCAACTGGAGGCACACAGTGACAGGACCACCACTGTCACATTTATTTTTGCAGGGACATTTAAAAGGGATAGTTCAACATTTTGGCAAATTGGCCCATTGCCATAATCCCTGTAGTCATAGCAGTAAGTTCAGTACCTTTATTTGTTGGCGCGAGCTGCTCAGAGCTACACTACGGAGGCTCTTGGGATTTCTTGGTTTCCATTGTCAAACTCATCAAATACACAATCCAACAACTCCAAAATGTTGTGGTGGACAAGTTGTGACCTGCACATTCACCACGCTACGAAATAATAACAGAGCATTACGAGACAGAGTTGTTTTTGAGGTAAATGATTCGAAAAACTTTTAAAAACTGCAGGAATAAAAACACAATAAAGCCAAAAGGTTTATTTCCATTGTGGTCCTGAGGTAGATGTTACATACATACATTAAATACAGAGACTGCTTGCTGAAAAACTGCCCCCGATGGGAATGCGCATCAGCGGTTTTGCATGAATTTACCTCTAAAACAACTCTGACAGTGTAGAGGGGCAGGAAAGCAAGGAGGTGACTCGGGGAATGACATGGGGGAATCGATCCAGCGATCAGCACGTCAGGCACATGCCAACATGGGATGTGCTCTCCAACCACTCGACCAACAAACACCCTTATTCCACCTTGTTTTTCCAGTTCCAGTTTAGCAGTGTAACAGCGTCGTGCTGGTTCCATCTTTGCTACTGAGCATCACAAGACCGCAAAAAGCCTGCGTGTCATTTCTGAGCATTTGGATGAACAAGCAACGCTGTCACTCCTCCTGGTGAGAACGGGCTCATTACAGAGCCGCAGCTCTGCACCGGCCTCATGTAAATGGACGACTTGCCGAATTCAGGAGTCTCCCCCTCACATCATCATCACGTACAGTACAGCTCGACTTAGACACATCCCAGCATCACACTTCCTTCAGCTATTTGCCACTATTTGTGATATATAAAACATCAGACAGTGTGGGGTTGTTAATAAAATGTTTGCAATACCTGTAGGAATTGAGAGGTGATAAAATTTTAATGATACCACCTTAAGTAAGAGTTTTTAATGACCCCTCCTGAAGAATTTTAAAAAAGTAGTGACCTTCCCCAGAGCAAATAAATTTTAATGACACAATAAATGTTGAAATAGTATCCTAGGCAATGGTGAGCCGTTGCCAGATCGATCTACTTAGGCTCTGAGCTCTGTTTTTTTATGCTAACAATTTTTCCATGAACTTTTCCCTACCTGCTCTGTGCTGCTTATGCTGCTAAATTTGCATCAATTGCTTTTTCATTTCATATTCATTTTAGTTTGTGAAGATATTTCGTCTTTTTCTTCTTCTTCCTGAGTGCTCCTTCGCATCTTCAGATGGTTTCATTTCCAACATCAGAGCTTTCAAAAATGGATGACAATCTGTTCAACAATGGTCACTAGTCTTTTGTTCTCCAGGTTACCATAACAAACGTCTGTGTTCTGTTCATCCATATGTAATAGGGGAAATAAAGGAGCAGTCAGTGCGACACAGTGTGAACACCACAGCCTTTTATTTTTCCTCATCCTCCGACGAGTTTGACAGGATTTGGTTTGTCTTAACTGACAAATTTCCCAGATGACAGATTTGGCATGACAGCCCAGAGCCTGGAGATATGTATAATCTTTATCTACATGTATTTGTATAATTAAAGTCTTCTGATGTTCCTTATTTCTTTCTTCTTTTTTTAAGATGTGTGGGCTCTACTTTGCATTTTGATGTTCTGATCTACATTCAAACTTTTTTTATGGTCTGTCTCTTCAATGTGATTGACTTAGCTGCCCTAGATGTCCCTGGTCTTTGTTGTAGGTTGGTTGTAAAACATCTGGCACATGGTCACTAGTGATTAATGTTTGTAAAAGGCTGTTTCATTCATGCTTAGATGCTGACCTAAATGAAAACAGCCAATGTGATGTGAGTGTGTGGGAGGTTTTATGTTTTCAAAGATTAATTTGTGCTGATTTAAAATCTTTTCCAGCTTTGAAACCAACATTTAAAGGACAATTCCAGGCAAATTCAACTCGGGGGTGTATATTACTAGCATTTTAGGTCTAAAAGAAGGAATGTGAAGATTTTCAGTTTAATCGCTCCTGTTTTGCGGTAGCTGCGTCTGCCCCTGCATCGCTACGGCAGCTATGAATGGGAGTGGATGCAAGTTCCGCTAGTTTGGCTGTTTACATCCCTCAAATCGGCCATTTTTTTCCACAGATAGCGTCGGATGGCTACTCAAACATGTACCGATAAGTTTATTTACTTCAAGCAAGCGGACATGCTTGTAAAACTAGATCTAATTCAAAGTCTCGCGCAAGACCCTTCTGCCGTGCTCGGTGCATTCAGGTGCAGTTGGAGCTACCGTTTGTATCATAAACACAGGAATATCAACTCTTTACTTGCTTCAAGTGTACATTTTTTTCAACAGACAGTGTCAGGTGGCGACTCAAACATGCGCCGACAAGTTTTTTTTACTTGAAGCAAGTTAAGAGTCGATATTTCTGTGTTTATGACACAAACGGTAGCTTTCTGACTGCCCCTAAATGCACCGAGCACGGCGACTGGGTCTCGCGCGAGACTCCGGGAGACTTTGAATTTAGATCTAGTTTTACAAGCATGTCGGCTTGCTTGAAGTAAATAAACTGCTCGGTACATGTTTGAGTAGCTATCTGATGCTGTCTGTGGAAAAAAAAATGCGGCTTTGAGGGATGCAAACAGCCAAACTAGCGGAACTCGCATCCACTCCATTCATTGCTGCCGTAGCGATCCGCGGACAGACACAACTACCGCAAAACAGGAGCGATTAAACTGAAAATCATCACATTCCTTCTTTTAGACCTAAAATGATAGTAACATACACCCCCAAGTTGAATTTGCCTGGAATTGTCCTTTAATGTTCACATCATGTGACACCTGTGTTATTTTTTTTTCTCGTTATTTTGTTCCTGCAAGTGTCAGTGTGACTTGTTGATGTCGTGCAGCTTTTACCAATAACATTAATGGTGTCTCTGTTATATTCATGTATTCATTTACACCATGTGAGAGTGATATCAAAGGAGCTTGGACCTTGACCAAACACAGCAAAGTAGGATTCAGTCATCATTTTGTTGTTGTGATGAATGCAATTTTTCTCATATTCTAGTAATTGTGTGGAACTTTTTCTATGAACGTACCTTAAAATGTGACATGTTAAACTTCTACATGGCTGATATTTTATGACATGAGTGTTTCCATTACACAGAGGCAGAGCAAGCAACTGCTGGGGGCTGTAAGGCAGGCCCCTGAGGGCAGACAAAGTTTGTTCCACAACTACGTCTCAAAAACAGCCAATGGGTGATTTGCAATGGCATCTCAGTAGGAGATCCTCCGCAAAGAGATCCCCTGCTCCTCAGTCTGCACTGACACTCTAGAATAAAAATCACTAATGTAACTTGACAAAAAAAAGAAATAAGTCATTTAGAATAAAGACATGTGGAGATCTGTGTTAGTGCCTGGAGCCACTGTAGTGCATCCCATTATAATGGGCAGAACATTTCAGTAAAATTTCTTCAAATTTGGCAAAAAAAATATTCTAAAGGACTCAAGGATGAGCTGATTTAATTTGAAGGTCAAAGGTTGAAGTCATAGTCAGGTTTTTGGCCTCGTGATTGCAAAATCTCAGTCAAACCCTGAACAAACCTCTAACATTTGTGTCCAGTTAAACTCAGGTATGAATTTGTTAAGTTCTGATGGGGAAAGGTTAAAGTTGAAGTACAGCGCAGCTGCACAAATCATTATTTGGCCTATCTCCATAACGCCTTGGGGTAGCTATTTTCTTCAAATTTGGTAAAAATATTCACCGGGACTCTTGGATGATTTGATTTGATTTTGCTTGGTAAGGTTCAAAAATTCATACCACAGTATTTGTGACCTCACAAAACAACGTGAAAGCAGTATCTCCAGGAATCCATTAAAATGTTTTCACAAATGTCTATACTTGGACTCAGGGTCAAGGTGTTTTGACTTTTTTTGTGAAAGATCAAGGTCACAAAATGTGGTTTTGTCCTATAATCTTCATGGAATTTCCTCAGATTTGGTACAAACATTCATTTGGACCTCACAAAACCCTCGAGCCATTACTCCAGACAGACAGTAATTATTACAAAACTTTACACAAATTGTCAATATTTTACATGACTCTTAAGATAATCTAGTCTGATTGGAAAGCAACATTCTTTCTCAAGCACTCACTCACTAACACACTTTCTTCATGGAAAAACATGTACATCATGGTTCCATATCATTATGTCAGTTTCTGTTTGCCTGAAACTAATCTTCAACAGTTTTGTTGTCCATTGTTTCACATTAATAAGTTAATTAGAAATCCCCACATGGCGACTATATCTGTGCTTTTTTTTTTTTTTTTTTAACTGAGTCACTACCCCCTCATCATTTTTATTTCATGATAGAGGTTATAAAATATGCAGACCAAAACTCCAGAGATGCTACAGACTCCACCACTTTGAAGTGTAATCCAAACATGACATGTGAGTACTCAATAGTCAGTCAGAAATGTTTAAGCACGCTCTTGAAAATAAGACTTACAAAGGTTATCATGGCCGTGCTGTAAGTAATTTATGAGACGCACAACATCGGATTCTAAATTATTTATGTCTCTGTTTGTTTTTGTGATGTTTGAGATGCGATGAAAAGTCTAATATTTTGTAAAGTTTTTGTTCCATTTGCATCAAAAGGTGGTTATATTATACAGTTTAGTTACACAAGGCTCTGATAAGTGACAATAATCACAGGGTGGGGGGGGGGGCTCAATCTCTTTGTTTGGGAGAATTTTTATTTTATTGATAACACTCACGCAGGAAAAACTGATGATAACAAAATAAAGAAACCCAGAACATTAAAAATCAAAGCCCCCCTGCCTGTTTGGAATGACTTCTGACAACACTTTGGTTTCTCTTTAAAGCACAGCCTCAGGCTGCTCCTTAACTCTTTCGGGTAACCGCTGATCCCATTCCAGTTGTTTCATGTTTTTAGGATGTGAGCTGAGTGGGCCGAGGTCCTCGGCAAGAGTGTTTTCCTCCACAGTGTTTTCCCAACTCATCCTCTCGCATTATCGTTATCACGGTAAATAATTCAACAGTTTGTTTCTCGATATGACCTCCCTGCACCCTGCCTCTCTCTCTCGTGCTTTTTCTCCTTTCTTCTCTCACACATAGTTTATGGTGATAAAAAAGACCAACCTGCTAATGCACACCTACAAAGATGCACCTTTCTCTCCTCACCTGAACCTGGTCACTGAATTCATTTCGCAGCCCTTTTTACACATGCATGCACAGTCCCACTCACGTTAATGCAACCCACATACTGTAGTGGACTGATACTAGTAGCAGCCATGATAACAATGATTAATGTGTTCATTCTCTCACATCTACTCTCACTGACTGAGTGCACTGATAGTTGCTTGTTGCTGATACTGCCTTCCTCGAAATGTTTAGATGTACAGTCCAAATGACAAAGAGCCTCTGGGTAAGAGAACGAGGGTGTTAAAATGTATTTTGCACCCAGAGCACTGTATTCATATATTTTCCCCTTCTTTGTCTTTTGTACCTGGAACAGAGATCGTGGTGTTTAAACATGGCACAAGACAAAAACACATCTCCAGCTGTGAATGAACTGCATTCAAACATAGATGAATGCAGTCACATTCATTTGATTAAATGCACGGATCAGACTTAGTTCAGCGCAGCCTTTTTTTCTGATTGAAACCATGCTCCTGTTCACACAGGACGAAAAACAGTAGATGAGGATCATTACAACCCTTTGACCTGCCATCCTGATGGAAACTGAGGGTTTGTCACAGACAGAATTGAAACATAAATAACTAATAGCAACAACAACAAGCCTTCATATCATTGTGACTCAAACAGCATTTCCATCCACATGTGTACATGGGCTTCCACTTCCCAGTTTCAACTTCAAATCATAAACAAGGAGATTTAGGAGAGACAGAGAGAGAGAGAGACTTCCTTAAATAATTCACATGGCAGATGTAAATGTCATGAGGAATATGGTTTCCCATTGTGTGAAGTTTGACAGGTGCTCTCTTCATTACTTTATCGTCATCTATGTCTGTAAAGTTCAGTGCGACCAAAGTGGAGAGTGGAGTGTCGGGTCCAACATCTCACATTCACATAATATTCACATAACAGCAGCATTTGATTTTTAGCTGGTTTGCTGGACAATCGGTTTACCCTCTGGCCATTTGTGTCCAGTTCGCTTTCCCTATTTTCTTTTTCTGTTGCACACCATTGTAACTGTCTTCATGCAGATGGAGTTACAGTACATATCCCAAGGGTCTGGATTGTTTTTACAGATTTTCTTATATTATTTAAATATCAATAATATACTGTATATACATCCAATAGTACAACTTGGCTCCGTCGTGGCCACTTTAAACCCATAAAAACTACCTTTTTTGATTCGTCGTTATTTCATACATGGCGGCTGTGGCCGTGGTGAGTGGGCTGTCGTGTTTCGCTTCCCGCCTCCGCATGTCGAAGTGTCCTTGGGCAAGACACTGAACCCTGAACTGACTCGCCCTTTGATGTGTCATCGAGTGTGTGAATGATTAGCTTCCAAAAAGTCAGTCTATTAACAGTGCTGTATGAATGTACGTGTGTGTGTGTGTGTGTGAAAGGGTGAAGTGTAAAGCACTTTAAGTGATCAGAACAGAAACGTGCTTTATACAATATATAAGTGCAAGTCTATTCATCAGGTCCAGTTCAATATACGTAAATTACTTTCATTCTAAACTCAACACTTGAAAATTGTTGTTTTTAATGTTTTCAACCAGATTATGTCATTGGTCCATTTTTGGTCATCAGAGTTTTATTGTAAAGTGTATAATGTACGATGGCTTGCTGCACCAGTGGAGCAAACAAAAACAAATAACACAATTCACATAGATAGGTGTGAACTTAATAATGCAAAAAAATAAATAAATAAATTAAAAAAATAGTGGCATTGAGAATATAGAAAATGGTCTTTTCTTTTTAGCTGGTTTACCAACGGGTGCATTGGGCAAAAAGAAAAAACAAAAAACTGCCAATTGAAGGGTTAAAAAATTAAAAACAAATGGATATTTTATACTCATGACAAGAACTGATGTAAGTTAAAAACTTTGGGCAGTATATGGAATCAGTTGATCAGTCCAGTGTCAGATGAGCTTTTCACAAAAAGATAAATGATGCATATTTCAGATCTGATGAACATGTCTGACTAACATTATGACATGGTCCATACACAGTAACTTTCATCATCCATGCACACGAGTCATGCTGCTTTCTTTAAACCAGAAGCCTCTGAAAGATAAAATGCGGTAATATCACCATCATAATGCAAAAACGGTGCTTCTGTGTTTGTCTTTGCTATTGTACGTGTTCAAGCTGAAATCTAATATATATTTATGTCATTATGGGCCAGGGAGTTCGCCAGTGCAATTTTCCCTTGTTCTTTTTTTTTTTCTCTGTTCTTCGCCACTTTATCTTCATCATCTTCCTCTGTACTTTTCCATGTGATTAAGTCCCCGGTGGTCATGTGCTTTATAATCCCTTCTAATCACAACCTCCCATTGTAGAGAAATCGTCTTCGACTGCCATCTTAATTCCTTTCTGTCCATTGACTTTCATATGACATTCATCCCTCTAAGTCTCCTCTGGCGTCGCCGTGGCGTGACTGTACAGTGACAAACTGCACGGCTGGGGTAAGAGGAGGTTAAATGACTTGCCTCTAAGACAAAGAGTTCATCATTGCATCTGCTGTATAATGAAGGTAAAGGATTGCTGGCCTCCTCACCTCTGGGGAGAGAAAATTAGCACCTTCCATGCGTTGCACCATTTCAAGGAAAGCAACTTACACTGCAGCGCGATCCCCGGAGCCTTTTACATAATATCCTGACGATCTTATGAGACTGAATATTAGTGTTTGGTTATGAAATTCAAATAAGAGAATGCATTATAGCCTAGATAAAGGACATTGATAAAAGGCTAATAATTGACCCGAGCCTCATGACATTATGATTTAAAAAATCACATCATGCTCTTTTTTTATTATTATTATTATTTAAAGGTGCATTTTGACAAATCTAACCTGGGAGGCAGCAGCTGACCTATTTAAGATTATGCTTAATCCAAACTATTTGGCCTCTGGTGCTCCAGAGTGCTCTCATTATAGTATAATACACATCATTTATATTGTATCGAAGAAGGCTGAAAATATGTCAGCTTATGGAATAAAGTCTACTCTGCCTATCCATCATTCCCAAGTTATCCTGCTCAGGTTTTTATTTGTTTTGCAGCCTAAACTTTTTACTCAGGAAGTCTCATGTAGCAGAGCTCACCTCCCTCTAAAGACTGATGATTTATTCTCATATAATGATGCCAAAGGACAGGTGGGTTCGGAGAATTATTTGAATTTCACAGTAATGAAATTACACTTAAACATGAACATTGAATATGCTGGGATGTAATTCGATTGACAACATGGCAACATCATCTCCTGTTTGATGCCAGGTACCGGAGTCGTCTCCTCGCCCTGCACTCTATTTGGTTAATGAGTCAGTAAAGCAGAATAGAGCACTTCCATTAGGAATTAATAGAGTATTTTTATATTAGATTACCATGTGTTTTTACGTCCTATACAGTAGCATCAATCAACAATTTCCAGCTTGGCTTCACAGAGAAACCTGCATCAGCATTTTCTATGGCACTGGCAAATAGAGCCCATAATGACATTGTCAGATTTACTGACTTTGAATTTCTAGATGAGCCTCTGATTGGTTGTGGGAGGGAATTTAATGAAACATATGGTGATTATATTGTTGGCGTAATGTACTTGCACTGGTCAGACTCGGTGGCTGTTGAACATGTGGCATCACACCCCCACCATCACCACCATTTACCTACAAACCAACCATAGTTTATAGTGAGCCACAACTCAAAGCCTCTGATGTCTCACTGGAGGCGCAGGAGAACATGGCTGTAAGTGGACATAAAACAGAAACCTCTCTGGAGGCGTACTCGAACCACCGAGCAATATTTTATTCATCGCTCAGGGACTCTACAGTATATTAAAGGACTATTGTATTTTCACTATGTAATCTTTCTCACTGAGGTTTTTGCATCACGATTGTCTCAACAACAAATTATGAATGTTGCTAATTAAACATGTGCACAATAGCGACAATGCACACAATATTGTACTGTAGTGCTGCAGACGCACTCTAAAAACACTTGTCCTTTAAATAGGCTATTTTTTCTGTAAATACCCAGCTCTCCATTGTCATGACTAAATTAAAAAACGGTCCTCAGAAGGTTTTAATCAGTTAGAAATAGCATCTTATCCCTATAATTTAGTTCTTCTGCAAGCAAAGAGCGGGACACCCCTTTTTCATAGGCAAATGCTAAGTGTCACGAGGGCACGGAGAACAAGAGTGCAACGAGTGTTACATGGGTCTCATTACAAGGCAACACGATGTTTGACAACCTCATTTAATAGTCTAACTGGTACAGATGTAAGAGGAAAAAGTACAAAACCTCAATGGACACCAAAGAGAACGGAGAACATCGAAGTGTATTAACAACTACAATCCATCCACTCCCTACAGTATGAAGTGAAAATGCATTAGTAGTCACCTATTAGATATTTATTGTGAACAACAGTGGATTTAGTTTGACAATCTATGTATAAGACATTTACATGCCACTGTTAATGGATGTACATGAGGAAAAGGTGCTAAAATGTCAAGTGAAGTGGAAAACGTGTGGTGTCAGGGAATAACAAAGATAACGTTGTGCTGCTGCACCCGAAACGACCGTATCGTAAACCTGCAGCGTTAGTTCACACTGCCCACAGAGAACAAGCTGAGCTCAGAGCAAATGAACTCGTAAAGAAAAACTGAGACAAAACTGACGTCAAGTACAGGAAAATGCTGGAGACTTACGAGTTCGGAGCAGAGCAGAGCTTCTGTCTGACAGGGATAACTTTCAGATGCCTTTTATAGAAGCTCATCATTTCACACTGTGGGTGTTTGATGTTATACAGTATGGCACAAAACAGGGAAAACCCAAACGGACAAAAGTTTGTGTATTGTTTAGGCATATTCGTCCACATGGAAAGAGTGAGTGCATAAATCTCCTATAGTGTAGACACCTAAAACACATCTTTTGAAAAACGATGATGTCATAGCCCCGCCTCTCCACATAGCCACATAGCTACAGTATGGGTCATGTAACAACAACAACAACAACAATGGCGGACGACTGTTAGGTCGCTCAGATACAGCGCCTGAGACACATCTATTATGTCGTTATATTTGGACTGACACGACTACCAACTGTGAACTTTTTAGAGTTTATTTACAGCACACAAACTCTACATGCAAGCTCCATGTCTTCTCCCTTTTTGGTGTATTTGTGTAGCAGCATTACAGCATCAAACACAGGTCTGGCATATTTACTGCAGCATTTAAAGTAGTTTTCATTGGTTTCGCGTACACAGACATTTCTCAAAATAATGCTAATGGTAAACTCTTTAAGAACAAAAAGAGAAAAAACCTGTTCAAGGAAAAGCTCTGTTTCCGTGTGGATAAGACCTAAGTTCCCTTCGACAAAAGTTAGTACTGGCTGAACTTTGCACCATCAATTTTTGAGTTATAGCCCGAAGCGCTTCACTAACTGTCTTTTTGTTTCCAGGTGTGGACAGTTTATTTCAAAGCAGCACTAGTACCAGCCCACCCTGAGCAAAATCCCTCACTGTCAGAGACAAAGTTTGAGAAGTTGGAACTTCCTTTTCCTTTTTTCTTGAGGCTTCAGAAATCTACTAATGGTTAAGACCTTCTATTTTGCCGGCGCAACTCTGGGTGGCGCAGCGAGGCGAACCCTGGTGCAGCTGGCGGAGAGCTATTTTGCTCCAGTGCACCAGGGCGCGCAGCGGATTTGCTTTGGTGTATTTTTCGTGCTAAAAGGCGGCATTACAGCATCAAACACAGGTCTGGCATATTTACTGCAGCATTTAAAGACCTCACAGGCAGTTTTCATTGGTTTAAATGCAATAAACAGTAACAACAACCACTATTTAATATAACTATCTGAATCTGCACACACATTTATATCTATGTCACTGTCCCGACATTGATGACAGATCAAATTAATGCTAATGGAAAACTGACTAAATTAAGAACAAAAAGAGCAAAAAAAAAAAAAAAAAGCAGCTGTGGATCTAAGGAAAAGCTGCTGTTTCCATTAAGTGGATAATGATCCTAATTTACTTATTGATTAATTAGAGGAGCCTTCGAGACAAAACGAAAAACTGAAAACAAATAAACTATAATCTCTCTCACTCAGGCTGAACTTTGCACCATCAATTTTTCTCAGAGTTATAGCCTCCTTTACGCACAGTTGCAGTTAACGCGGCAGATGTTGTGTCACTTTAAATGTAAATATAAGTTCTTTATTAATGTTTCCAGGTGTCAGGAAACAGTTTGATGTCTTCATTTTTGCAAAGCAGTCATCCCGTAGTCTGTTCCAGACCATGTTCAGACCCTGAGCAAAATCCTTTCCTCCCGTCTCTCTACTGTCAGAGGATTTAAAGTTTTGATTGGTGAAGAACGGACTTGGAACTTCCTTTTTCCTCCTTTTGTGGGAGGGATGTGGGTGGGATGCGCTCCGTCTTGAGGCTTCAGAAATCTACTAATGGTTAAGACCTTGAATCAATGTGTTGCTTCCCTGGCACCTGAATGACTTTCAATTGTTGTCTTTCTGTCTCCTTGATGCAGTGTGTCCTGGATACACCTTTACTTTCCGTATGCACTGGTCACCGTTTGTCCATTACTAATGCCATGCTTTAGATAAAGTATTCTATCTTGTATTAAGATAAAGATGAAATATATTGGTATTTTCATTGGCCCCCAGCGGTTGTTACTCAGAGCTAGACAGTCGAAGGTAGTCAAAGGTAATTTATTCACCAGGCATTTGCATCAGGTCTCTTACTTCCCTCTAATAAGAGTTAATTTTGATTCAGTCCTTGTAGTTGAAGGCCTGTATACTGATGTTCTAATACTTCGGACATTAATAAAAAGTAACACAGATTCATGAGGACTGCAAATTATTGAATTTGAAAGACGCGGTTTTTACCTGTTTTATGATTCATTTATGCATTTATTCAGTTCCTACTTTTCTAAATTGTACAACTTTGTCAAGAGACAGATCACGCAGTGTGACATGGTATGGTTGGAATTGGGAGATGTTTAACTTGGAGTGCCCTTATATTACTCTAATTCCTCAGAGAAGTGCATCATTTGGTGGGAGGCTGCATCCAAAAGTGAAAAGAAGGCTTGAGTGAATTTCAGTGTGTCTGTCTCATTACACCATGAGCCTGATGTTATTAGTCTCTGGGAGCGTTTGCAGCCTGCAGTTCTGAATTATTTAGCCCGCATGCAAGTCCTGAGCAATAAAATCAGTCACATTGACATTCTATGTACACCTGAATAAACTTGAATTGTCATTGCCTCTCAATGGGAAAAAGAAAAACATAATGGCCACATATGACCTGACATCAGAAGTGCCTCAGGATAGGGAAATGAAAGACGTCTATACAACTGGATTCCTCTGAATGTGTGGTATCTCTGCCACATTCTTATTCAACAAGTCCATATAATAAGTGTTCTCGTATAATTACACAGAGAAGAATTGACTCGAGAGTCGATTTATCAAGATTGATGCTTCACTTGTTATTCTTTGGTGTTCCTTGAGATATGTTTTTTCAATTGTACACAGAGTCATTTTCTCTCGAGACTTTTTTTTTGAAGTATTGAAGGTGACTCCCAGAATTGATGTATGAATGGGATCTTTGGCAGTAATAAACTGCTGTCAAATGGCACGTCCTTTCTTGTTTGAACCTGTGCCTTCTGACGCTTTTGTTCGGTAACATCCAGGGAAAAGGAGGGAGAGGAGATCTTGATTAGACTCAGTGAGGAGAATTACATTGTTCAGCTATCTGCTAATGATGAGACTAAATATTAAAGGACTTTATACAACCAGGGCAGCCGTTGGTGCCCTGTTAGGTGCTGTATAGCCAGTTGTGAATGTTCATGATAAATTATGTCAGGTCACAGTCTCTCTATAATTAAAGTTAATCATGGAGATGAATTATAAGCTCAACAGGATTCATTCATCAAAGCCCCCCTGTTTTGATCATGTGTGTGTGCAGATGCATCGTGTTTAAGATGACTATATGTAAATGTTGTATTTATCAGCCCTCCAGACAGAAGGGAAAGCATTTGTGGGTCATCAGTTTGGTTGATAAATCCTCAATCTGTCAGAGCTCATTCACAGATTCAGTTCACATGCATCATAACAACATGTATTTTAACTGGAAACCATCTTCCAACCAGGCGGGCTTTCATTTAGGGATGCACAGTTCCGGCTTTTTCAGTCCAAATGCCGATACCGATCCGATACCACTGTTGAATTAATAAACTGTCGAAGAGAGTGAAAGCATCAGGTTAAACTTAAACATTACATTCCTAACTCTGTATAATGTTGTTGTGTGATGCGCACGCCGGTACATATAGCACACGTTACAAACATAGAATTGAACTCAGTAGATCACTGTCATTTCCCACCCCATTTCACAAAACCAGATCTCTTTAGTCAGTATCTGATCTTAATACCAGATCGGTGCATTAACATTAACATGCATCATTTTGTTAAAAGCAGCAGTTTTGATTTTATATGATTATGATATATGATTTCTGGGTCATTGTCATGCTGCAAAATAAATGTGGGACCGATCAGAGGCTTCGCAGATGGTGTTGCATACTGGATAGGAATCTAAACATGTGAAGTGCCTAAAACTTTTCTAATCATATCCATACAGTTTATGAACATTTGAGTTTTTCCCCTTTTAGCTGCCTGGCTTTGTGTTTTGTCTTTCTGTACAGCTCATGTTTTTTTAAGTGAATATGAAACCCAGTGAAAACACATATCAAATGATTCATATGGAGAAATGATCAGTTTTGCTCAAAGCAGATCATACAGATGTTGTAAAGCTTTTTGTTATATTTTCAATACATATAGTTGAAGAAAATTATGTTTTAGCCTTAATTTCATGTTGGTTCACTGCTGTACAATTGGAGTTGAATGGAATCTCTTTACTCAGGTGAGGTTACCTTACTGTAGGTAAGAAGACAGAAACCGTGAAAAGTCTCTTTTCATTTTCCACATTACAGAAAGCTATTGCTGCTGCTCAAACCTTAGAAAACCTTACTAATATTTTACATTTTGTGGCCAAGCAGAGCCCTGATCTGTGACTGCAGGCCACACACACACACAGACACACACACTGTTACAATTATTACTTTTAGTCTTATTATTATTGTTATTATTACCCCAACAGTGGAGGTTATGTTTTCACCCAGGTCTGTTTATTTTTCAGTTGGATTATGTAATCGATTTGCACTAAAGTTGGTGCAGAGATGGGGGCACGGGCCAAGAAAAACCTATTAAATATCTGGTAGGGATCCAGTTAAAGTGGTGGATACGAGTTTTCATCCATCACTTTCTTTAATTTGCAGGATTATTTGTCTTTTTTGAAGGTATGTGCCATTTCACGTGTTGCTATAAGACTATACATCCCAACATGGATCCTGCGGTGTATTATGTTCTCTTCCCCCCTGCAATCTACAGTAAATGATAGTATCTCTGGTGCAGCTCCTACACATGATAGCTGCCTTGTGTGTTAGCCTTCACTCTCATATGTTTCCAGGTTTCCAGAAAATATTATTATGACGATTACATTAGAAATCACAAAAATCATGTTTGAAAAGCAAATTGTAACATCTCAGTGCAAAAAAAAAGAAAAAGAAAAAGCCACAGACTCACAAATTTTCGCTTTGATGACGTCATGCCCACTTCCATGTGTCTCTGTTTACACCGGCACCACAGGGATTACGACAGCCAATCAGCGCTGAGCGACTGACGGCCGAAGAATTAGCATTTCTCATCTGGAGCGATGGAGCGACTTGAGCAAAAAAACGCTCCGTCACTCGGAGCCCCAGCGATTTTTCGCCTGGGCGATAAAACGCTCAATCACTCGTTGGCATTGACTTAGTATGTAAACTTGTCGCTCGTTTAAAAAACAAAAGGTCCGGTGTGAACGCAGCTTTAGAGGTAAATGCAGAGACTGCTTACTGAAAAACTGTCTGCGCATGAGCGGTTTTGCATCAATTTACCTCTAAAACAACTCTGTCTGGTAACGTTTTGTTAATATCTCATAGCGTGGTGAATGTGCAGGTCACAACTTGTCCACTAGAGCGTTTTGGAGTTGTTGGATTGTGTATTTGATGAGTTTGATGAGGAAAACCAAGAAATTCCATTAGCCTCCATAGCGTAGCTCTGAGCAGCTCACCGCTCCGCTTGGCTGTTCTAAAAATAGCTTGCACCAACAAATAAAGGTAACGAACCTACTGCTGTGGGATCATGGCAATGGGCCAATTTTCCAAAATGATGAACTGTCCCTTTAAGAGTCAAATTGTCTGCAGGACCAGGTCTCGAGTCATGATTACAGAGTCAAAGTCAAGACGTTTATCAGTTTTGGTCAACTAGACTGAAGTCAAGTCTCAAATTTGTGTTTTAAATCTGACCCAGGTGAAGCCAGTCACCCCCTTTCTTCTTTGCAAAAACAGGTTACTTATTTTTTCCGCCTGCAATAATAAAAAAAAAAGAGTTGAAGTAACATCCAACTTTTAAAGCCTGAAGTCCATTGGGGGTATTAGTGCTGTGGGTGCAGCTATTCTCTCATAAATCTCTCTTTAAAAAGTGAATCAAGCAGTCAATGGACACCCACAGGCCTGAAACAAAGTGAGTTTGGTAACTGATGTTAGTTACTGTGAAATCAAGCATCGATCACAGTCACAGCTGTTTGGAGTCTTGTGCTTATCTTCGATTCTCTGAGAAGACATTTGCTCATCTCGTTATTAATTTTCAAACAAAAAATAATAATCAGAATATGTTGCCGTTACCTAATAAACGCTTAAATATGTTAAACAAAAAAACACGTCGGCGGGGATTAAGTGAGTCAGTTCTTCACCCACTAACTTTTTATTATGTGTTGACAGCAGCAACAGCTATAGAGAGAAATATGTTGCTGCCTCTGGACTCTGCAGACACGTCCAACAAGGACAACTGGAATTATGTGAGACAACGGCCGAGCCTCTCCTTTAATAAATAAAACATTGGGTGTTCACGATATGATGTTGTGTTGTGCTGTGTTGTGTTGTTGTGGCCAAGTGGTTGTGTATTGGTTGATACATGATTGATTATCATTTCATAAAGGTTATATGCTTAATTGAGGATGTTAGTCAGTCGTACTGACAAATGTCACTCGAGGCCCTTCTTCACCCCGTGGTGCAGTGACAGCAGTTTGTCCCTCGGCCCACATGGGATGCTCACCACAGTCATTCACAGTCCCCTCACACCAAAAACTTCAATAAAAGGTTGTCTCTCAGTATTTACATTATTTATCCATGGGCTGTCACCTCTGAGGTCCAGATTGTTTTTCAGGCCCTCGGGCCACAACTGAGGGATTTCATTCATTTCGGCTTAAGGTGCAGCGGTGATAAAGTCCCACTATACCACCTATATCTTAGGTTGTCAATGTTTCATGCCCAATATAATTGAAGCCATGTGCTTTATTGCATACCCTTATTTTTGAAGAAAAATGATACGTATCTATCTTCTTTTCTATTCCTCCATCCAAGCTTGTGTTACCTTTATTGTCCATTTAGAGCAGAAATAGGTGAAGCACCATAACACTGTATGTAATATCTAATGCAAAGTATAAGACATTTGCTGGGAGTGCATATAAAAAAAATGCTTTTAAGAGCTCTGAGTCGGTGTATTTTAAAAGTTGTAATAAGCATAATTTTAAAAGAATCAAAAGAAAATGTCAATTTTCGGTGTCGGCATGAAAATTGCCAGGTGACGGCTGGATTCAGACATTCCTCCATCTTGTCTTTCATCCAGAGCTGTGTCGCTCCCCATCTTTCAGGTGTACATACCAGCTATTTCCTTCTGTCGCTTCAGTTTTGGTGGGAGTTCATTGTTCACTCAACCTTTTTTTTCCCCCCTCAAACGGTTTCTGCCTTGAGTGAATTGACTCTTCACCCATCTCGCCTCCAGTGGGAGCTTCCTGTGGTGCTGCGGTCTCTCTCTTTCTCTCTTGTGAGCCACTGAATACATTTCTCTTAAGTTTTTCTCCCCTTGAAGAGAAGCCTAATTGCTGGCTGTGACATTGCTGAAGCTGGTGAGTGATCTCTACACTCTGCCTGTGCACTGGGGCTGTTTGGACATTGAAAGACGCTACTTTTTGACTTTATTTAAACTCAAGAATATCAGTGAGATTTTTTTTTTTTTTTACAGATTTTCTTCAAAGCCCCAAATTCTCCAGGGAGCTGTGCTCGGCTCAGGCTCTGCAGGTTTCTTGGGGTTTACGGCGCTACAGGGCCGCTAGGTGTTGTCGTCGGTAGCCGGGTAAAGGTTCAAGTGTGGAGCTTTTCCACAGTTTAAACGTGGACTTGAACCATTTGCTGCATCCCCTTAGATCCATTTTAGCTCTGCAAGTGAACTGCTGCTTTGGTGAGGTGGATGAGGTAGACGTCTCTCCTTGGCAACGACTACCAGCGTTCCAGACAGGCAGAGAGTTAGGGCTTCGCTGGTTGACGCCATCTCCCACCTGTGTCTACACTAGCAGATTAGGTCGGTTGCACAAAGGAACAACAGACTTTGGTTGAAAGAAGAGGCAAAATCTGTGTGGAGTGACGTTTGTTGCAGCTCCTCCCGTTTCTTTTCCCTTTTTATAGAGACAGCAGAGTGTTGTGTGTGTGTTTACTGCATCATCTGCTTTTTTTTTTCCATCCCTGGTGTGGTCGGGGTCCTCGAGGGCTGGTCAGCTCCGGTGTCATCGGGTTGGTGGCCATTTCTAACCGTGCAGGTGTCACAACAGGGGATCGCGGCAGGATCCATTAGAGGGAAACAGTGTGAAACCAATTGAACGTTGCACATTGAAACCCTGGTTCTAGGAGAAGAGGCAAATCCCTCAGACCTCACACCTGCTGGGGTTTCATACTTTGAAGACTCTGTTCATACTTGAATGAACTGTAGGCTGGTGTGAATATAGGAAGGACTGTGAGTGGGATATAATACTAATGTGGCAGCGGGGTGTCTTACCTGTGAAGGGCGAAGGGGGGATGGTGGATTCACCATATTACAGTGCATAACTGCATAGCTTCATTTCCCTTATGTGAATAAATGTATCATGCTACACCACGTGACTCCATACTGCAGAAAGAAAGGATAAGAGCATGTGCTGTAGTTGAAAGAACAAACATAATTGGCTTAAATGGAAGTGGGAAAACGAACCATCTCATAGGACAAAGTATTAAACACATGATCTTTCAGCATTAGACACATAGATGTATAAAAACCGAGAAAACTGTTGTCTCATTTCTCCTCACACCATCTTTTCATTACTCCCCGAACCAGCCAAACAGACACTGTTTAATGTATCCCTGTGTCTGTGCAACTCCCAGAGCCGCGAGCAGAGAACAGAGGCCATTACTTATTACTCGGCAAAAGACAGGGTTCCCATCAATGCCATGCACAACGGGGGTTTAAAGAAAATGATTAATACCCTTAACAAATGTTATATAATCCCCTCTTGCAATTGTTTCTCAAAAAGCTGTGCTGCGTGTTCAGTTTACCAAATGTGGAAGAGGAGTTCCTGAGAGCTTGAATGTTTTGTGACAAAGGAGACTTATATGAGCCGTACAGTTCATTATGTCAGTGGTGACTTAACAATGAGAAGTTGGCAAACTGCATTTCTTTCCCCCCCCAAGAGCACACTGGAGAGGCTATTGCAGAGGGACTGAGGGAGTGTTTGGCATGGATAGTGCGGGACGAAAGGAGAGGAGACGGTCCGCATTAATGGATTGGACATTAGTTTGTCAGACAGCAAAGACAAATGCTTTGGATGTTATGGAAGCACACAGTAATTTAGCTTTACAGTTAATGTTTATTTCCTCTGTGAAAAAGCGGGAAAAAAACACAGAATACACAGAATATTGACTGCTTAGCTTTCCTACCAACCTGTCACCACAGGCAAATGAATATTTAATGGCAAAGATTCCTGATACACATGTCCCTATCCATGCTCACATGTTGTGTATCCATATGCCTGAGATGTCACAGGTCAGACTGGCTGCACAAATACACCGCATGAATAACATACGCTTCCCAAATCAGCTTCTCCGCTACGAGCCAGCCAGTGCTGTTCAAACATGCTGTTAAAAAGCCAGCTTGAAACATTTGACTGCTTCTGACTGAACGGCGTTGTGAGCCACCTTCGTCTTTTCTTTGATTTGCACGGCCTTCTTTTAAATGATTCAGGCACCACCTCTGCTAAAGTTTTCTGGTGTTCGTAAGAAGTATGAGTATAAAAAAAAGTAAAACCCCAATGCCTTCCCCGCCTACTAGCTGGGATGCACCGAGTTTGGTACTGACTTGTCTCACACTTCCAACTTCCCTATGTCTCGGCCATAAACAAGGCAATAAATACGCCAGGGATGGAAGCTAATTAGATACAGCGGTGACAGGTGAATGCAGAATTGCATGTGGGGAATAGCAGAGAGAAAAGTACAGGTAGAGACCGGGAAATAGAAAGCGTGTGTAGCTACCTCAACAAACTAAACCATGACACCTGCTGCAAGAACAAGCTAGCAAGAGGAACAAGCTGCTCTGAAATCAGCTCTGCAGTGGAGATGATGCTGCAGAAAGGTAGCCAAACAGTCTGGGACAGTTTCTATCACTGCCTTGAGCAGACAAAAGATGCATGGTGTAGAAGCAATGGGAAAATATATAATATAATATATGTATATATTTGCATTCTTGCATAATGAGCAACAACATAAACACAAGTACAGCTGCAAACAGGAACGGGCTATTCTGAGCAAGGTTCTTCCTTGCTCTGAAATATCTTCCAGTAAATTTGATACCACTCTGAAAATCAGGGCAAGACTGTATTTATTTCACTTTAGTCAAAAAAAAAAAAAAAAAAAAGTTTGGAAAGAAATGGTAAAACTTTCATTGGCAGACCCATAATTTTGAGATAGCTGTGTCCAAGCCAATTTAACTTTTACCAGACTTAGTAATATTGTCTCAGGATCATTTTCAAAGCATGTGTGTGTATATATGGTATGCATGTGTGTGTCAGTGTGTGTGTGTGTGTGTGTCTGTGTCTGTGTGCATTCAAGTACACTAATATTGGAAGCTGTTCTTTTTGGAAAGCTGCCAGTTGAGAGGCAGCCAACACAGCATGGGGAAGATGGAGAGAAGAACAAAGTAAACAGGGTACATACACTGGAGAAAACCGTGCACGCCGGAGCAGTAATAGGACATACACTCGCTTAAGTCGAATACACACACATGAAATCACACACATACATGCATGCAAGCATCCTCCCTCCAACCAAACACATGTTCCAGTATATTGAGCTCATTTTTTTTTCACCCCCTCCTGCTCTCTCATTGTCTCATTTACACATAGAGGGAGGGATGCACTACTACTGTTCAAAGAGCACAGCCTCTGAGTCTTAGATACTATTGAGCTGTACAATCCTCTGAGTCAGAAACACACAGGCAATATGTGATGCAAGTAAACGAGATCAGTCCGATGTGATGGATGATCAGGACATTTGTAAATTAGAGCAGCAAGCCACATGGGCCGACAAGAGTCCCAATAATTCCCGTGTGTGTCTCTGTGTGTGTGTGTGAGTGTGAGACAGAATAAGAGCAAACAAACAGCCATGATTGCAATTACAAGCACCTGCCAACCTTTAAATGGATTTGTAACGTTCCTGAAGAACCGACAGCACCGAGCAGACGGATGTGAGATCAGCAGACTAATGATCATGAACTGATAAGTGATCAGATGTCGCAGGGTCAGGCAGGCAGCAGGAAGAGTATGAACACAAGGGGTCTACGTCACAAATGTAATCACAATATGATATAACGATTTGAAGTGTGACCATATCACAACGTCTTACAGGATGGGTTTTTGATTTGATTTGATTTGATTCAGGGACCAGTGATCAATATGAGATGATATCATCAACACTATCACTTCCATGCAAATCAAATCACACAAAACCAAACAAATATCATTTGATGTTTGTATTTCTGAGCTCACAAGACATTGAAATGAAAAACAATCTATTCTTTTTATTGAAAATATTCCTCCTGTTCACTATAAGGTGCAACAGTCTGAATGTATACTGAGCTTTGTTATTTCCTCCTTCCATAAAAGAAAACTGACACACTGAGTTCCTGTTTGTTTGACATTAAAGCAGGATCTTTAATAAAGTCTGAACCTTTCTCCTGTTTTATGCAAATTGTTGTAAGTGAAATATAAAACCACAGCTGCAATACTTGTAACTCTTTTTGAGTTGTGCTTTAATTTTTTGTGGGAAAAGCTAATGACGAGTCCCAAGTGATGATGATGATGAGCCTCTGAGCATCTGACTTATTATCGCTGTGTTTTTGTTCTTCAGGTTTGTGGTGTTTCCTGAGTATCTAATCTCAAAGTGGCGTCGCTCACACACAGCACGCAACTTATTAGTTGACGCTACTTCTCCACAATATAAAATATTTGCTGATTTATTTCCAAGACGACAGACATAAGTTGACGTTCCTGGCTGCTTACCAGTTTCATTTTGTTTCAATGTGGCTGTTCTCAGGTGGAAACAGATAAAATAAAGGTGGGCCCACCACAAATAATATGTGTAATTGATGATTCATTGATCACAGATGTATTGCTGTAGACCCACATCCAGAGCTGATTTTGGTTTAAGGACAAACAGTTGATGGGAAAATGGAGGGAAGGAGACAAGACAAGAGAAAGAGGCTGGTGGAGCTGGACAGGCAAAGTAGAAAACATCTAAATAGCGGAGGAGAGTATGGAGAGGAGGTTTAAAGTGAAAATGTTCTTCTACTTTCCATTCGGCCACGAAGACGAAACAGTTAATATATTCTTCATCCATTATCTCTCCATGGGGTTTGAAAGCTTTCTGCCTGGTTATGTGCTCTCAAAGGAACAAAGCATGTGTCTTTTTACGTTGTGTAAAGGTGTTGTAAGGTATCCTTGAGTGCATCAGTAAATATAATGTTTGTTTTTTTAATTTTTTTATTTATTATGTGACCATATGTGGCCAGGTCAACGAGGGAGGAATAAACTTCATGAATTAATTTAATAAACACCATGAATTAACTTACATTCAGAAAGCAAAACCACGTGCTCACTTACTCTAGCTTGTAGCTTGAGAGCCTCACCCTGCACCTGGATGCAGCTCACACGCACACATGGCTCTCTGTCTCCCCTCTACATGGGTAACACAACACATAGCTCCGTAAACAACATTTAACACCGAAAATGTAACAGTAACTAATATTTCAGTACACTATATGCCACTTATACGCTGACCCATGGTCGTCTAGGGCGGCTCCCGACACACTGGAGACAATACACAAACCCTCGACCGACGAGAAGTAAACACTCCAATCACACAGGTCTGTCAGACGGCTCAGTTACCAGTCCGCTCTAACTCTTTCACCCGGTCACTTATTTCCTCTGTGATACACGGTTTTCACGGTTCAAACTCCTCACCCTGAGCGAGTCTCCTCCAGCAGACACACCTTGGTACCAAGGAGTGCAACCACCACTCCTACACACACAAACAAACACTTTTTAAAGAAGGGAAATTGTAGATAATCAGTTGGCATCTACATATATGACGAGAAACATCACAAAAAAGAGAAAAAAAAACAAGACACAATAAACCCAACAAAAAAAAAATCCAAACACTAGAACAAACAAAACCTACCAAGCACAGACAGACACCAACATCCTAGCCATGCTTATCCAATTTGACTTCACATTTAGTAAATTACTGTAACTCTAGTTCAGATTGAAAGTTTGAGCATAAAATTCAGACGTGGTGGTGGTGGTGACACATTTCATCTTAATCTAGTTTATTGCATGATTTCTGAATGTGTTGGGGAATAAGTGGGAAATGTCACAGGGTTATAGGTTAGCTTTCCTTCAATCATCCTCAATTTTCCAAGTCAACATTGATTGTATTCCTCCTCAGCGACACATCCTGCTCCTTAAATTGGTGCTTGAGCATCCTCTTTTCTCTTTCCTCAGCACCTGATAATGTCGCTGTGACAGTTTACTGTTTGATTTCTATGAATTGCTTCATAATGATTGACAGTTTGACAGGCCCTGTAATTGGCTGCCTGATCTGTTCAGTCACCAACCAAATAATAGGGACGGTGGTGGTGGTGATGGGAGTCTGGGCCTTTCATGTCTATTCATTACGGGAAACACACATTTGCGTAAGATATTCACTTCATTAAGCTTTGTTCAGTTTCATTTTGTAATTCTGTAATTTTTTAACCGATTGGCTCTGAGTTTGGCTGCGGACACTGAACTGTAGGGACGGTTATTTGTTCTCCTGTAAACAGTGTGACCTGCTGCTGGCACAACCACTGTAAAATTACACTAATATGAAAGTGTGTTATTGTCAACAGTCAGAGCCACTCAGCCATATTTTAATACAGCATTTACACAGTGAAGCGTATCTAAATGAAAACCAAGACAATAAGCCGAAAGGCACTAAAGAGGTTCCGAAAGCTGAGCTGTTCTGACTGTGTTGCTCATAGATAGATAGATAGATAGATAGATAGATAGATAGATAGATAGATAGATAGATAGATAGATAGATAGATAGATAGATAGATAGATAGATAGATAGATAGATAGATAGATAGATAGATAGATAGATAGATCTATCGCCGAACTAAAAGCAGCCTTTTGAGTTCAACTTTGTTAATTCAGTTTGAGTTGGAACAAAGTTAAAAGTCCTTGGTTTGGCTTTGTTTTTCTTCCTCATTTTTTAGCCCCTCAGGTCATATTTTACTCCTTTTTTTGTATGTTGTTGTTTTTGTCTTCTTTTATCCATAGTGAACATGACATCTGACTCAGGTGATCCAATCACATCTGGACAGCTGTACGTGAAGGTGTGAATCTTAGATGCATTTGAGATAATGAGTCCTGCCCTGGTTTCATAATTAATAATAATAAAAAAATTCATGTTATAAAAATTACTAGAGCAGCTTTTTAAAATTGTTTAAATAACAGAGATTTAAACTCGTAAAAATCAGGTATTTCAACACCTGTCAGAACACAATAACATGATTATAATATCTGTATTATTAATAATAAGCTTGTCATGACTCAGCAGATTTGGACCAACAGCACCGACAACACAGCCGTCAGTTCTGACCTATATACTATATTCTGGAGGAAACTCTTGCTGGCTGTGTATATTTGATCTTCTCATCAACCACTTGTTCAATTGATTTCAAACTTTTTGCATGTATTTCTGAGGAAATGTGGGTTAACATGGGCCAAGCAATCAGCTCTTAGCTTAATTTAAACATGCACGGCACTAGTTTTTACATCTGAATCTATTAAAAAGAAAGGAAAAGACTGAGTTCTATTCAAGTAAAAAGAAAGAAATTAGCTCAGTAAGGGTTAGGTATGAGAACGACCCAACATATAAATAAATGAATAAATAAATAAATAAATAAATAAATATGACAATAGAAGCAAAGAACACAAGCAGAAGGCAGCGTCCCCTCAGAGTCAGACACTGACAACAGTCCCAATGGGCCAAATGTAATGATTGAATTTTATGGATATATTTATGCTTTCAAAGGGGGAATCCCTGCCTCCAAGACCTGTCTTTGAAAACAGTGATTTTTCTTTCTTTTCTTTAAAAAAAACACACAGAACAGTCTATTATTGTAGAGTAAAATACACTTTAATTGCTTGTGTAATCGTAAGCCAAATGTTTCCTCCCAAGGCCACTAAACAGTATGGGATGCAGCGCAGGAAAAAGTGTGGATGATATAGAATATTAATAACGGATTGGGATGGAAGTGTGAGCAGCGGATCCAATTTCATGGATGTATCGCTCTAAAAATGCCGGGGCATGTCTGGCTGATCATTCTCTATTATTGGGGCTGCTTTTGAGCCAAAAGGGGGGGAAAAAACGACTGTATTTCTAATAAACTCAAATGTGGATTAGACACAGCAGGATGGATCATATTGTGTTGGTTTTTGTATGAAGTAATGAAAGTGTAATCATTCATAGAGGAGGAATGTAAACAGAGAAACTGACTTTGAGAAGTGTTACCTAGGACAAGTTGCATTACTTGCAAGATGTTGTTGTTAATCTGGTGATATATAACGCGCTCTTCTCCCTGGTTTAGGTGATATTTGAGAATGAAAGTTATCACTGAAAGTCACACTGAGCTCAATGTCACGCCGCTCACAGTTATCAATTTTACAAGTAAAGGAGAGTACATTAACTATTATGTCAGCTCATCAAACCTCCCATCACTTTTCTGTAATGGTTCCATGTCATCGTCTTAATCAAACTGCTGTGAGAGTGGAGTTACTTCAGGTAAATGTCTGGAAACCATTTTTCTTTTTTTCCCCCATCAAAGTCGGCACATCAGCCACCAGCAGCGAACAAGTGGCATTGTGAGAAATCAAAGTACTGTACACGTTTCGAGTGTTTCTTTGAAGGCAGAGGAAGAGAGTGGATATTCATAAAGTCCATGAACTCCACTTCACTGTGTCCAGTATTATATTAAACTTTTAAGATTTCATCACCAGGAAACCCATCAATAGAAACGGTCATGACCTTGTATGGACTGTAGAAGAGTACTGAATTGCCTGTTTGTGGTAAAAATGTTGGGTGTTTGGTTAGTGTACATTTTGTGGAGTAGAGTAGAGTAGAGGTATCTGGCACAACCTCACCCGTTTAAAGGGATAGTTCAACATTTTGGCAATTTTTTGGCAATTGGCCCAAATTGGCCCATTGCCAATAGTCTTAGGAGTAGGTTTGGTACCTTTAGTTGGACAATTTGTGACCTGCACATTCACCACGCTATGAGATAATAACGGAACGTGACGAAACAGAGTTGTTTCAGAGGCAAATGCAGAGACTGTTTGCCGAAAAACTGCCCTCAACATGGAACGCGCATCAACGGTTTTGCATGAATTTACCTTGAAAACAGCTCTGTCTTGTAACATTTCGTTATTATCTCATAGCATGGTGAATGTGCAGGTCACAACTTGTCCACCAGAGTGTTTAGGAGTTGTTGGATTGTGTATTTGATGAGTTTGATGAGGGAAACCAAGAAATCCCATTAGCCTCCGTAGCGTAGCTCTGAGCAGCTCGCGGCTCTGCTCTGCCGTTCTAAAAATAGCTTTCACTGACAATTAAAAGTAACAAACCTACTTATGCTGGGCCAAAAAATATTCAATTATTCCTTTATTAGAATCCAGGATAAAAAGAACAAAAGGCTTTGCAAAAAGAAACAACAATGAAATCTGATTGGTTGGATTAATAGAAAGGGAAGAATAAATGTATTGTTGAGAGAAAACGTGGGGGACTATCTGAGAGGAGTAAATGCAGTTGATAAAAGTGCCTGAGATGAGCAGGAACACTGGGAGCAGAGGTGCGAGCTACAGCAAAGCACTCAGGCGGGACACTCAGGCCACACTCGGATCTAAAAGCCCAGGTGATAGTGATCAAAGACGGAGTGATGGCAACCCTGAGTCCTCTTTAGTCCCGGTCCTGGAGTTGAGCAGCCAGGTACTGGAGAGGGAAGAGAGGACACACACATGCGTAACGTTGGTCAAAGGACTTTTAACAACTATAAAACTGTGACAGTTCACTGGAGTGACCCAGACAGGATAAAAGAACGCCATGCCATAGCAGGTGTCGCCCATCGCATTCATGTGACTGGCTCCAAATCAGCTCCAAAATGACCTGGCTGATAGATTATACGTCTGAATTATTTTCTCCTCTGTTGCTCCAAAAATGTAAACATTGAGAAAAATGTATTTTCATATTATGTAAGAAATCTTAAATTGTGCCTCTTGCTGCAATAACAGCAGCCGTAATGCAGGGCCGATTAGCGCCTCCTTTGCAAACGTATTCGAATCAGATACAGTCACAGACACAGCAATACATTTCCAGGCTTAGTAAATCACACTGTGTTAGCTAAATCAAATATCTGCACATCTGGGCAGAAATGCCCCATGTTGCATATTCATTAAAGCCAAAGGTGCTAAATGGACAGGTTCTGTATTCTTGCTTATTTGAAAGACGCATGTCCTCAGTGCGCACCATTAGTAGAATCAGCTTGCACATGTTTTTCTTTACACGTAAACCTTTACTGTAGCATTCCAGGCCCTATACTGTAAGTTTTCCTTTAGCTTGTTTTTGTAACAAATCTTGTTTTTTTTGTTTTTATTATTTTCCTTATGTCACCATCTAATGCTTTCTTGATGTTTATTTTCTTTATTTTTTCCCTACTTTCTCTTTCTCTTTCTTTGGATTTAGAAATGTTGTTTCAGTATTGTCTAATAACAATAAAATGGCAAAAAAAAAAAGCATGATCCCATTGCATTAACTGACATTACAAATTTGTTAATGTCATCATTAAGATTGAACAGATGTAAGAAAAAACACTTAAATTTAAAACTGGCTTGGATTTTCTTAAAGCAGATCTAATTAACTGATATTTTTTGCCAGCAGAACAATGTGTTAACACAATATTGACACAGAAAAAAACGAACGTGGCTGTTCACACATCAGCCAGAAACCATCATTAACAGACATCTGAGGTTGTGTTTTTGTCCAACCTGATGAATGTAAGTTCAATATTCACTCTGGTTTTGAGCCTTTAGCCTTGTTTTGATCTCCACCAACCTCCTGAGGGAAATAGTTGCTACTTTATCTCCTAATTGCTCCGCACAAGTTCACCAGCTAATTGCTAACTGATGAACTGATTCACCACAGCCACCGGTGCGATGACGTTAATGTAAAAATGATGTAGTACATAAAAAAAAGAAGTGACAACGACAACCACAGCAATGTCATGATGCAACAATCCATCCATCAAGTCAGACAGCAGGTTAATGTTGCATCAAGAAACTCAACCGCAGACGACGGGTATCTCCTAAAATCATAAAGAACGATAATGTACGTACACACAATGGTCCTGGTATTGACGAGTTCTCCTTCCTTGACTTTGCAAACTGGGTTATCAAGTGCTGCAGAAAAAAAAAGCCCCTCTCTCAGCAGCTTTGACTCGGCGGGCATCAAAGAGATTGCCAAAAGCAGTTTCTTACTCGTGAATGCTCTTGGTTAATATTTCATTTGTTTGATTTGAAATTGACCTCTCTCCGTCACATTTTGATACAGGTAAACAGACTAGTAATTGAAGTACTTCCATCTCATGGATTTTTTTTTTTGAATCTTTTTGCTTTGTTGTGTGCTTTTTTTTCTTTTTTTTTTGAAAAAGCTCAGGGTCCCTGCGGCCTCACTGCTCCTGTGTGCAGAAAAAATCACACCGATGATAAAAACATGGGGAAAGTTGTGAAGGACGAGTGGAAGGTGAAAGAACGAGAATGTGTAATGCTTTTCAGAATGAAAGACAGACAGGGCAGCACTATAGCATGGCTATTTATCTATTCACTACAGTACATATCCTTAGTATCTTTTTGTCATTATTATGAAATATGATAAGAGGAGCCAGCACAGAGGCATGTGTTCTTCCTGTCATCTTCCTGTGGCATGAAGTGTGAAGATGGGTGTGGTCAGCATGGGTAGAAACACCATCTGACTAAGCACATGTTGTGCCCTGGAAAAACATATTCTTATATAATTTGCATATTGATACATTACATGGCAGCGAAAACAGATTTGAGCAGATAAAGAAGTAAATATTTTCTATTTTTTGCTGATCTTTCAAATATCTTTCTGATTAATGTTATTACCAAGAGTCAGACTTCAGTATCTGACGTCATCAACCAGTGCAGTCGAGTCACATCGAGTGGACGTTGATTACATTCACGCTCGTGCCAGTCTGTAAATGCTTTGTGTCAAATCGAACGTAGAACCAGAAAGAATAAAGTTGCCAAACCGGAGACAAAGTCCTGAGTGCAACACACAACAAACTTTCTGATCGTTGATTGGACAAAGTAGGAGGGGAAATTCCTCCCTCCCGACCTGGAAACACAAACGTGTGATTGTGTTTCGAATAACGTGGCTCAGAAGGTCGTTCAATAAGATCACCAGGTTATTCAGCAAACTCCTTCCGCTTTATCGTCTTGGACCTTATCCAACATAACTCAGCTGTTCGGTTAAAGCCCATACCCCCCATTCTCTCAGTACACAGTTTAAAAACATCATTGTTTTGGTGAGCAGCTGGTTTGATGTGGTCGTCTGACTAGCAAAGCTTTGAGCTCTGCGTCCGTCCACGTCTGTCCTTTGAGACATGTTTTGCAAGGGACAGTGTTTGTTGTACATTTGGTCCTGTGTTTGGTTTTTGGTGAGCGTTCATACTGCTTACGGACCACCTGCAAACGAACAAAGACTCAATGTTTTCAGGTGGACCAGAGTTTGCTGGTTTGGTCCACACCAAAGTTTTGGATGAGCTATTGTCACACGTGGCCTAAACAAAGCGGAAAACTATCTGAGGAAACAAACTCTGGTCCCAAACAGCACGGGTGTGAAAGCGACCTAAATCCCAAATGGCGTCTATTCTGAATATGTAATTTCTCATTGTGCAGTTACAAAAATGAACTGTTCCTCAGTAATTAAATGCAAGTGCATATTGGATGTTTAGGGTGGTAGGTATAATTAAAGAATGCAAAATCTACTTAAAGTCATGCAAGTTAAATAAGTACAATTAAACCAAAGGAATTAATGTATTGATCTGAATCCTCATTTGTTTGAAGACCAGTGTCAGTGCATGAGTGTAACATTCAGTCAGTCTACTCTATGCTGCATATTGAAAACAAATAACTGTTCTTCTGATGAGTACTACAATATGTTACCCAGTGATTTAGAGCATCAGCAACTGTTTGTCTCTTTTTTAATGGTTTAGATGACAGAGATTGTCTGGTAAACATGAGATTAAGCCTTACCTCATAGTCAGGAAGTACAAAACAATGCTTCACCGTTGTTCCATGAGCAACATCTTTAGTCTTTTTGTTCATCCCCTCTCTTTCTATTTATGCAAAGTAAAGATACTTCTTGTTCCCTCAACGCATGTGCTTGCCTCGTCACGGCTGACTCATTCAATTATCTGACTCACCAAGCCACTCAGTCTCCAACTGTGCTCAGGGCTGCATGTGGGCCAATTTCTACACTCACTATATTTATATATCCATCTATCTATATCAATATATCAACATGTATATCACTATATTACTCTATATACCTACGATGAGTATAAATACAGTACAAATATGCAGTAAACAGTCCAAATCAAATCACTCCTCTTTCTGTGTGACGATGATTTGTGTAAACAAGGCATCTGTCGCTGTAGCCAAAAATAGAGCCGTGATGCCCACTGCCCCCCTGCTGCACCGAGACAACACTTGACACAAATGTACATTTGAATCCAGAGACTTGCATGTGCAAAAAAAAAAAAAAGACACAAGGACGTGCAACCTGTGATGCTGTTTTTAGCATAATGTCAAGCTGTCCTGCCTGATGGCTGCTCTCAGTGTCGGGCCGGAGGTGAAGGAGGTGAGCCGTTCTGTTGAAATCATTATCGTGGCTATTCCATTTTACTAAGTGCGGTCATGACCACGGGGATCTTAAGATGTTAAAAATGTCTCGAAATTAAGCCAGTGTCAAGTCTTATCGAGAGAGCATCAAGCTGATGTCAGACTTTTCTAAACCTTTTAGTTTTCAGCCGTTATTAACGCAATGATCAAAGGAACAGAATAAAGACTATTGGATGTTGGATGGGCTTCTGCTCTGTCTCAGCACAATGGAGCAGAACTGAGTTATGGCTCTGTTACTCCAGTCAGCAGTACTTGGTAAAAAAAAAAAAAAAAGATAGCAGCTTTCTCAGTGTCCTTCACTTGTTACTTATTGTTCTTTTTATCTTCATGGACAAACTGTTTGCAGGCTGATGAATTACAATGCCACTATAGAGTCCAGCGTGCGGATGTTAACTCAAACGTATTGACTGACTGTAAAAGACTAAATATGTGTAGACGCAGAATAAGTAATGTCGTGCTTAGCTGTTAATTTCCATTTGATGCACCAAGCTAAAAAAAACAGCAAAGCTTTTACCAGGAAGACGAAAGCAATACGTATATGTTCTAAAGGCTCACGCATGCAGTTCACTTTGAAGAGCTTCTTCTTATTTTTTTTATTATTAATTCTCACCCTCTGCTTTTGCCCTCATAAGGATGATATATGACTAAGGGATTGGGCCGATGAAACACGAGATTGTCCGCCACTGTCTGTAATTAACATGAGCAGGTACACACAGAAAGCCCACAGATCTGACAGTATTCCCCTTGAATGGGCTGAGAGGGCCCAGGGACACCATTACCCTAACTGATGAGGGCTATTTCTCATTCCTGGCCAGTCACTTCACAGCCATTAGTGTGTGCATTATCGACCTGTGGAGAGGTCTTTGTGCTCACGGGGAAACACCTGCAGGTCAAATCAAACCCCCACCGCCACCACCACCCCCCAACCCCCAACCCTCCGCAGTCTTCTCTTACCCTCATCAGCAGGCATGAGATCAGGCAGACAGAGTAAGAGAGGTATGTTCTCCGTGTGGGAGATGGAGCGACAAAAAAAAAAGAGAGAGAGATAGCGAATGTGCGAAGTAATATATGGAGTGTGGGTGTGAATAGATGTACAGTACGTGTTCAAGTGCATGGCACGAGTAAAAACAGGGGAGAAAGGCAAGAGCAAGAACGAGCAGAGATTTTTCTACACACATGTTCCTAATGGTCGTATAGTGGGATGTAATTGTGGAGATACGTGACATTTACCAGACTGGATGAACCAGGCTGCAGAACAAGACATGGAGGATTTGTATGTGTTTCCACAATCATTTCAGTTACCAGGGTTGGGAGGGTTACTTTAAAAATGTATTCCAGTACAATTACAAATTACCTGTTAAAAAATGTAATCAGTAACGTATTCTAAGTAGGCTATCCCAAAATTAATGTAATGTAACTGATTACTTTTGTTACTTTTGGATTACTTTAATACCAAACATATGCAAATTAAGTCACGCAGCCATCACGCTTCAATTCACGATGACCATAGATGTAGGCTATTATACATCCATAGACCATTAATATAATACATCCATGCCATAGACTAGATCACTCTGGAAACAGGAAATGAAACGCACCGAGCATCCGGTAATTTTTAAAGTAAAACACAATGGAGGGGAGGGTAGCTTATCACAGTTTATCACGCAAGAAAGTCACAACAAACAGGTTTTGCACAGATAAGATAAGTCTTAAAATTTGTGCAACACCTTCTCATCACAATCCACGCCATCTAGTAGCCTATACAGATCAGCTGTTATTAAAACCCAACTCATCCTGAGTCCACACTCAAACCGAAGCAACAATAATGTTAACTGTACTCAACAAGCTATTATTACAAGGTTTACAACAGTGACAGACAAGCTGGCAGTGCATGTGTGTGCGCGCGTGCGTGCGTGTGTAAGAAAGAGGGGGAGAGAGAAAGTAGGTAAAAGCTGCTAACTGTTAGCTACCGTGCTACCGGGGCTCAGGTGTCGGTCTCGTCAGGTAAAAGCCGCCGTTTATTCCTCAGATGAAGCTCATGAAGTTGTTCTCCGGTACAGTTATCCATCACTGCTGTTGAATTAGCCGCTAAACTGCTGGACGCTAAAACCGAGAGGCCGTCTCTGTGTTTACATTCACGAAAGCAACGTAAACGTACGTGCCGCTCACAATCAGTAGAGTTACGTCATGAGGCAGCCTAGTGTGCGTAGCCACACACAGGAGGAGCTCCGTCTGTGATCACCTCTGAAATAAAACTAGACGGCGAGTGGCTTCTACGGCCGCTCTACAGTCCGTGGTTGATTTTAAAAATGTGAAGTAATCAGCTAAGTGATCTCCGTTTTTGTCAAATGTATCTGTAATCTGATTACAGGTCTTTTTTTCTGTAACTGTAACGGACTACAGTTACCTTTTTTTGTATCCTGAATACGTAACGCCGTTACGTGTATTCTGTTACTCACCAAGCCTGTCAGTTACCTGCTTAAGGTGAAAGCTGCACATTTAGTAAAAAAAAATATATTGTTAACAAAAATCCCATGAAACTGCATCAGTCCAGTCTGTTCTTACTTCATACTGAATTCCTGTTCTTTTTTTCTATTGCTGCTCTGAGCCACAACCTCATGTTTATACTGAAGATATGAATCTTTTAAATGACTTCTACACGGCTAAATCATTTCTTAAAACAACTGTGTTTAGCAAAGTCGTGGACCTATTTTCGGTCATGGATGAGCATGGTAATTCTGCAGCGAGGAGGGTGTGTGTGTGTGTGTGTGTGTGTGTGTGTGGGATCGACTGGAAATGAACACGCGTTTATCGTAATGAAGGGACATTAATGTGTTTTTAATAGTTTTTGGGGCTATAATGGAGGTCTGTGGCACAGAGGAATAAGATATATTAGTCTTCACCTCCATGGGCAATTATTGTTAGTTACATCACTTCAGTGTTGATTTTGCTCTTTTGCTGATATCGCCAGACTTGAAATGACTCTGCAACTCATTTTTAGATTGTGCACATATTAATCTGGTCTAATTTAGGTGGGATGTAATATGATGACATTATATAATCAGTATTAACCTGTAGAGTTTCTAGACCATTGCTTTTTAAATCCCTGTAATTCATTTTGCCGCCAACGTATGAAATGAAATTCTTTAGGTTTCTTCTTTTTCTCGTCTTTATTTTCTCAGCACTCGTCAGCAGAGCTAAACTGTTGAGGCTGAGAGGGCGACTAGCTGTCATTTAACATAAGTTGCCCTCTGTACACACAGTCAACTCGCCTCCTCTGGTGTGGCCCCGTCTCCTTCTCCACTGTCATTCCAACTGACAAGCGACCTAAAAACTCACCTTGGAACCGCTCACATCGGCGTGTTTAGACGAGCGCCAGGGAGGCCCATCCGACGCCTGACAAGAGACACAGTGCGTAAGTTTCAACAGCTCGGAGCTGTTTGTCTTAACAACCCCTGGGAGCCACTTCGATAGATTCAAGTTCTCTTCAGCTAAGTGGATCGGCAGAGGGCTGCAGTTAATCTCATGACTGATGTATCTTCTCAGCCGCTGGTCAGGGCACCATCGACGGGGCAGCGTGTAGATGAAAGCGTTCGCCTGTTATTCAAACGGAGGAGGAGCCTCCGACCTGCACACACACACACACACACACAGGTCCTATTCTCTTATATCTTTACATATATTTACAGATACATTCAGGTCCTATTCTCTTATATCTTTACATATATTTACAGATACATTCAGTATATGAAATGAATGTTAAGCTTTTACAGTGTCTGATGTTCATCTGTGTGTGTGTGTGTGTATGGTTTGCCACTGAGACGTTCACATGTTCACACAACTTCAAAGCCAAGTTCTCATTGCCATGTTAAGCTGGTAACTGCTTTGAAGAGAGAGAGCTAATGTAGCTGTAGCTCTGGGTGAGTGTGAGTATGTGTGTGTGTGTGTGTGTGCAGAAAACTGTCCTTCTTGAACCTCGATTCAGCTGCCGTTCACCTCCGTCATGATTATATTACTAATACATGTGAATTAATCTTAACTGTACACAATTGCACCTGTCCTCCTTTCTTGTTATACTTAGCCCCAGAAGGAGCGGAGACATGTGTTAGCCCCTTGTTACACGCCCGGTATCTATTCTCCATGCGAGCAGATCAAAGCATTAATACTAGACAGGTAGGAGACCTGAATGAAATGCTAATGCTAATCCTATTAACATTCCAGGCATGCCGAGCGGCTTGCTAATGGCTGCCACTATGGGTTGGATGGGAGTCATCTTATTTAGCGAGATCGAAGTGAAAGCATTCATCAGAGCGTTGATATCATCACACATTATATGAACAGCTGCATATATTTTTCATAGGGTTGACATTGTAGGGAGATGCAAGTGTGGCGCCACATAAATCAAACTGACAATACAATGGACCTGAAATGGATCAGGGTGAGACAAAGAGGATGCAAGAAGTAGCATGCATATTCCCACACACTCATACACACACGCACACACACACACATGCACACACACACTGTCTCTTTTCAAAGCTAAATGCAAATGTTCCGCTTCTTCCATGGTTCATTTATCCAGTATGTAATTAGTCTATTCTCTTTCATAAATCAATGACTAAAGAATCTTCCACTGGTCTTTGACAACCTTGTTTCACAGGAATGAAAGTTTTATGACCTTGCAGCAGGAAGAAAAATACACATTTTCACTCTTAACAGGTCTAACGTCAGAATAAATATTCAGTTTAATAATCCTAATTTCACTGACTGTGCTGTGTGATACCGTTAAAGTAATGAAAGAGCTTGAGAGCCTTTTAAGTGTAAGGCAGGAAAAAAAAAGGACACCGCAGTGACATCACAGTCACTTGGTTCCTTTTTTTTGTCTAATTAATGTTTTTTAGAAATGATATGTTTTGTTTGATATGCCCGTGGTTTGGTTTTACAGTGCGTTGAATATGTTTTGCAGTAATTAATAAAACCTTCACAGCATTAAAGTATTACACTGCATTATATTTGTTCAGTCAACATGATGCGAGCAACCAACCACACTGACTCCAAAACTACTCAGGTCTCACTGACAAGGTCCTACCTAAAAATAAAAAATCAACCAGGCTGTATTTGCTTCAGTTATAACCTTTTTTTTTATTTCTAAAAAGCAAATTCAGAACGAGTGAACTTGAAAAACAGAAGTGGAGCCTGGGAGAAATTCAAATCAGGCGTTTCAAGCTAATTATGCCTGTTTGTATAATTCATGCAACCGAGGTAAAAGGTTATGCTTAATTATTCACACGCACATCTTAAGTGTTAAAAAAATAAATAAAAAAGAGGAGCTGTTCAGCTGTCAGATGGGGGTTTGGATACAAACAGTGTTTTACCTGCAGTTTAGCCTCTAACGTATATACCTAAAAGTCTGTAAACAAGACAGGTGGTGAAGTTATTCCATGAACTGCGGTGAACTGCCGTTCATTCACACCCGGCTTGTTTAGAGGATCCTACATACATACACGGTGGTTAATCCTCTGTCACTTCATCATAATTATACATCAGCAAGCGCACGTGCGGATCAATACGCTCGTCAAGCTCGCACGCCTGCACTGCACACATGCCAACGAATATGTTCCTTCCTTTCACAGGAACTTCGCCAGAACCCCCCCGCCCCTAAAACATAATTTTGTCTTCCGAACCGAGCAGTCTCAATAGATTTCAAGTCAAGGACACTTATTGTGGAAATTCTCTTGCAGTGGTGTTGCTGCTGCTGCTGCTGCTGCTGCTGTACGTTTCCAAGAACAATCTATATCATTCACTGTCTTCGGCCAGAGAGCAGGGATTTATATAAAGAACAGCCAGACAGGCTGAGGGAAAATAGATGGCATTTTATTTCCTGTAGAGAGAGAGAGATGGAGAGAGTATGGACTACAGTATGTCTTCTGTCTCCTGTTGGTTAGAAAAAAGAAAAAAAAAACTTTTGGTGCAGAGGTCATTATTTAGTCTTGTGATCTGGATAGCCGGTGCTGCAGAAGCCTAATGAAAAGTGCCTTAAACCCCTTCCCCATGTGTCACTTTTTGTTAGACAATATGATGGATGGTCCATTTTACAGCCTATTTCATCTGCCGTGCTGTTCTAAACTGTATTTTCAGGGTGCTTTTACTTGAAACATCCATTTTTTGCGTGTGACATAGTTATTCATCAGGGACGAGGCTTAAAGGCACCAAGGCTTTCAGGGGAGGTGGAGGTGGTGGTGGTGGTGGTGGTGGTGGTGGGGGGGGGCGGTACTGGTCCCGTTGAGTCAACACACCCAGAACCATCTTCCTCCTGCTCATCCTCGCTGTGTTATTCTTATCTTATCCTCCTAAAAGCACTTAAAATATGCAGACGCTTAGCACTTACAGCAGCGTGCTCTACAAAGGTACCCTTACAGTACACCACCCCCCCAACCGCCACCCCCCACTCCATTCTTAACGGCGGCGATGGCACACCAGGGAGGCATTATGGGGTAGACAAACAATATTCAGCATTTTGCAGTTGTTCACAAAGAAAACAAGGCGGGAGGGGATGATCAGCCATGCCAGTCTCTCATGACTAAGGATGTCACGATTATAGATTTTACTTGGTACAATTATTGTCAGAGAAATAATCATGGTACAGTATTACATGGCATATACTGTGAATGGGTAAAATCAAATATAGTCAAAATATAATTACATTATCTCTTATAGGACGAGTTATTAATCCCCAGGGGGAAGTGTTTGAAATATTTAGTCATTAATTGTCAGCTATACCAAATGTTTAAGTTTATTTTATCTTTTTTTTAAATACAAATGACACGCTAATATTTAAATTCATACCAATTCAGTGTTACTTTAGATAAATGGAAGAGTATCTGTGCATTTACCTTTACTTTGGCGCACACATCTGCCGATATGGTTCCGACATAATCTTTTTCGGAAAGTGACGTTATACAGGAACCTTTACAATCAATTAATTGTGGCGTTTAATATCGCAATTAAATGTGAAAACAAGTAATCGTGACATCCCTGCTCATGACTAAAGCAGCGTAGACAGCCACTGCTCCCCCACCTCTGGTTGAGACATGAAGGGGAGGACAGGGCGCCGAGCGGAGCTGAGGATGTGGATGTGGACGGCCAATCAGCCAGTCAGTCCTCCAGGTCACACTAACACGGAGAAGGAACATTAAAAAAACGAGCCCAGGGACCTGGAGGGGGGGTTTATGTGGTTATAAGGTCTCATCTGTGTCCGGTTGTGAAAATTATGGCTGTAATTTCCATTCTGCCTGATAAATGGCATCTACAATTTTTACTTGGGTGATTGCCTTCCATAAATCTCCTCAGATTAAACAGTGTACTCTGTACTGATAGCACTTAAAAAGCAATCTCCTTCTCTAATGGCATCCTGTGTGCTGTAGTTCATAAGGTACAGTAGACTCAAAATAGTCAAAAGGGCACTCACTCAGCACACTATTTCATGCTGATGAACTAACTTTTGTCTCCAAACCGCTCTTGTCTGCTGTTCTGTCTCATCCAGACAGCGCAGGCTTTGCAGATGAGCTGCACTGGAGGAGAAACCCTCGATGCCATTAGGGTTTCTGCAGCGTGTGTGAGTGTGTGTCTGTGTGTGACTCGTCTCATATGTGACTGCTCAGCTACACACACACACACACACACACACACACACACATGCATCTGAAGCATCCAAAGCCACCAGTGCACTCACTCCCCACCCCCGTGCAGCAGTAGTATACTGTACCAAACTAGTGTCCTGCCCCAAGGGTAGGTCATGTCATCCAAGGCCATGGTTGACGAATCGCTCCAGGCCGTTCACACATCTGGACCCCCTCCCCTCCCCCCTCACCCTGCCCCCTGCTGGTTCCCACAGGCTGGATGGCCCTCGTAGAGGCCTTTTGGACATCACTGTGTCAAAGCAGCTGGGGACTACACATGTTTTTTCTCCTACCCTGTCAGCAAAAGGTCAGAGCCCTATAACACCAACTGGCTCTTGCACGAGGGACTTACAAATATTTCCACATGGTATACTAAATTTATCATCAGCATCCACTAAAACTCTGTGTTTTGAAGGCTAATTGCTTCATGTGGTCCCTTGATTCACTGTACAAACACACACACACACACACACACACATGCATACTGTATGTACTGGTGTTTTCCATCCCTCTGTGTTCCCAGTTGGGAGCTGGACACTAAAGCGCCACAGGGGAAATGTTGACCCTGTTTGAGCAGAGTAACCCCTGCATCTGTCTGCGATACTACTACATCAGCAGAAAGCGCGCCACAAGGTACATGTCCAGCAAAGCAAATGTGTATGCAGAATAGCCTTTTCAAAGGCAGACACTGCAGCTCAGGAGCTCCCGGCAGTAACCTACATGACAGTCCAACATGTTTTGGGCTCCTAGAACAAAAGCATTTATAGAGGTTATAGAGTTTGTTTGAATAAAGTGCATAAATAATTATTTAATGTGTTGTAACTAAGATGCAGAAGATTTGTGAATGTGCCCCATGCCTGCTGCGTCTGACAGACATCTGGGGAGACGTCACAAACAGGTAGCGAGAGCACAGCTGGCAGATTCACAATGATGGATCATTTTAGATAGTCAGGCTTTTTCTGGGCCAGATACTCTGAAAGGTATGAAGAGCATTGATGATTTTTTTTTTTTCGGAAGGAAAGAAAGAGCGAATTAAACACAGATGGAAAGAAAAAAAGAAAAAGACACATGGAGAGAAGTCTTTAATTTTGCAGCAGTCTTTGGGTGTCTCTGCCCAGCGATTTTCTGCAGGATAAGGTCATTCATTGATTCGGCACCACATTTATTACAAGGCAGCTGGGTAATAGTGAGAAGAAAAGTATAAGTTGATACAAATCTTTGTCGAATACCCCCCCACACACACACACACACACACACACGCACACAGAGTATCTCCAGGAGAGGAGTTGATTGATGTTTTAAATCTGGCATGATATCCTCTCTCTTCTTCTTTTCTTTTTTTTTTGTCTTAATCGTTTGTCATTCCTGCTCTGATTTTCAGGTCTAGCTACTTGATATTAAGTAATTCAAGTGTGAAGACTCAATAATAAACCGCTGCACAAATATATTGGATAATTCTTGTATACACGGTGCAATACATGATGATGCAGCAAATGCAGAATGTTTAACCCTTTGAGTTTTACTGGCACAGCGGAGATAATATTAACAACACAACACATTGTTTCCTCCACTGCAATTAATCATTTGGTTACACCAGTGTCTGTGTTTCAAAACAGTGCTGTGGAAAATACACATGGAGACATCAGGTCATAATACAATTTGCAGACAGGCTGCCTGTGAGCATAATGGAGTCTTGTCACACAGAGGGAGCGAAATTGGAATTAATTCAATTTGTCACTGTGACAATTCGGACTTTGATTAAAAAGGACTCACGGACAACGGCTTTGGTGCTAATGTGTATTGTTTGAGTGAAATTTTGAAAAAAAAAAAGAAGCCCAGACTGGTTTGCTTGTGTCTGGCTCTGTTGAGTAAAAAAACAAAAAAAGTAGACTCACTAGATCCCTGCATGATTTTTCAGTAAACAACTACGGGGCTGCTAATGCCGATGTCGCGCTGAGAGTCGAACGATAGCGGAATACAAACTATCCAAAATGATCTGCATTTGCTTTTAGTGCGTCTGAGAAACAAAAGCTCGACAAATAAAAAAAGGAACAATTACAGATAATGAACTCGCCCTAAATCGAAGCTGTTACACGGCAGCTTGACTTCATTACACTGATGCACAAGTTTGACTATAGGAGTTCATACGGTGCCACTGTTTATCTCTGGAGCCAATAAGACTGTGGGATTTCTTCTCCTCTCCCCATCGCTCCCTCCTCTGAATCCTCCAAACTCCACTCCCTCCCTTTTGGTCCTCTGAATAACCTCCAATCATTTACAATAAGCCCTCCTTGGAGTGCTTAGTAATAGGATGATGTTGTATTTCTAAAGCTAGGTGGTATAAAACAATAGCACCATGTAAAAAAAAAAAAAAATGAAGAAGGAGCGCTCTAACGGAGGCTCTGTTCCACCATACATCACCGTATAGATGCAGGACAGGGAAATATGCTGACATCAGGCCTCTATCTACCTTTCTTACCCTCCATGGACACTTCATAAAACAAACGGTGGGTGTAAATTTAGAGGATGCAGCCGTAAACAATAGGCCACTGGGAAAAGTTTAGAGAGTTCAGCTCGGATAACAGTTTAGCCAGGAGAACCTGCTGATGATGAATAGGTTTGTTTGTCACCTTTCTTCCCTCTCCGGGGAACAATGATATGGATCACAGAGGGAGAGAGGGGAAGGGGATGCAGGAGAGGAGGAGGTGGGGCGGGGTGCAAAGAAAAACAGCATCCTAAATAGACCCATATTACAGGCGCAGCACAGAAAATAGCTGCTGTGTGAAGCTTTAACAATCCCCCCTAATGTGACATGTCAGATTTCTGCTTTTTAAACAGTGGAAGCTGTTTTCTCACAAATCCAGTCCGTATTTTAGCCAGAACTCTTCGTAGTACATCAACATGTTGTGAAATGAATCTCTTATATGTATGTATGTAGTATGTATGTACCGTACATCTGGATACAAACTCACACAGCCACTCACACGGTTCATAATGGCTTTACGAGCAGCCTCGCTCTAACAACATGCACAGATAACAACAAGGTCCCTGGAGATGTGAAATGCACTGTTCATTCAGTTCAGAAACACGGAATAACTTACCAAATAATGCATCACTGTTTTTGGAAAATGAATTATTGTGTGTTATGTGGGAGCATCTGAGTGAGATTGGGAAACAGAGAGAGAGGGAGAGGAAAGAGAGAAACCATGTCTGCAAGTGTGCTGTATCTTTCAGTGAGTACCTCAGGGGAAATATGGTGTTTTAGATAATGACAGGTCCCTTGTATTTGCTGATACCTGGCTCTGCATTATGCCACGAACAAAACCTCATCACCATTCTCAGCTTGGCTGTTGTCATCTATCAGCGACGCACACTCTGAATAGGTAAACACAGTCGCTGCGAGGCTATAAAGCATACAAAAATCAGGCGTGATGGTGACGATAGTGGCGTATACGCATGTGTGTGTATGTGGGAGCATATTTGCGTGTGTGTGTGTTTGTGTTTTGTATGCTCACTCACTCTTATGGCTGCCATTTCAGTGATTCAGCCTAAAGATTGCACTTTTGTAAAATAGCATCATTATGTATCTCACTGCAGAAAACAGACATACGCACCCAGACTCACGCAGCCGCTGAAAAAAGAAAAAAAGAAAAACCCCAAAGAAAATCATTTTTTAACTCTTGATGAAATTCTGTGTGGCAAGTTTAGTTTCAGTGTGGAACAAAACCAGCAGCTATTGATTAAGGCACCAAATCCTCAATAAATCTCCCAAAAGCCTGTTGAAGCAATTGCAGTTTTTATTAACACTGATGTGTCCTGTGCAGCCCACTTTGTTCTGATCAAAAAACCTGATATAAAAGTGGTGGTTTTAAGAAAGGTTCAAAGCAGCATGGACTTAATGAATGTCCTTAATGAGGGGTGTAGAAAAATCTATTCACTTTAACTGCAGGCGTTTTTCAGATTAGACCCCATGAACCAACCAGTTCTGTAGAAGAAGAAAAAAGAAAAAGAAAGTGCTCAGTTGGTCAGTTCTGTCAGTAAAGTTGTACAGTTTGAATGAAGTGCGCATCAACCGGCTGATATGGGGAGCGGCTGTGAAGTTGCAACAGTAAAAAACAAAACTCTATATATTTTGTGAAGGTTCATAAGAGGGTATAGTCTCACTTCAAGGTGCAATCTTCTCACGTAAATCTAAGAAGCACAAGTGGAAATAAACTTGGGATGCTTGTCCTCATGATGGATGAGGGCTCTGTCATGGAAAGGGCATACCTCACTGTTGTTCCACTGACTGCTGTTATGAGAAGCATATCTATTGCGAAAGAGCAAATGCGTCTTGTCCTTCAAGAAACCCGAGAGTAGATTTGTGCAATGTGTTATGGAGGGGGGGGCTACGGTCTGAGTACACACACTCACACACGCCACACACTTCACAAAAGAAATCAAGTTCCATGGTTTGGTAATGGCAGAGGAAGGGCAGGCTTTGCTCGCACATCCTGGCTCAGATCTGAGGGAAGCTGTTTGCACTGTCTTTCTGTGTTAAGATCAAGTGCACGCTCGGAGGAAGGATAGGCAATAGGATACAGAAGTCACAACCTTGCCCTTTGCGGTTTGCGGACTGATCATGAGAACGGCTTCCTCGCTGACTTAAAAAGAAGGACGTATTGTGAGACACTTGGGAGATATGAACCTTATAAGAACACAGTGCCCTGCAGCCTCAACAACAACAACAATAAACAAAAACTGTAAAAATCAGTTTCACTCTCGCCGTCACACTCTCTTTAAGACACACACACACAAACCAACACATAACACACTTTTGAAAGGCATGGAGCTTTCTTTACTCCGACTAAATCACCGCCGTATGGTTTAAACGAAGACCAGGGGCTCCCAACGTGAGAACATTTAGCACCGAATTTGTATTTTCAGCTAAACATCATCCCGTACATTAGAGGTTGTTAGAAGAAACATCTGAGGTAGATTTCTGGGCATTTAAAGAAAACTAATAGCGTAGAAAATAACTCAGAGCCAAGGCAGGAATAAAATAGGTGTGATTTTTGCAACAGCAGCAAAGCATGAGACGCTAAATAAAATGTAATCTCACAGTCCCATTAGAGTACATGGCACACACACAGCAATACACACAGAGAAGTGCAAATTAAAGTGTCTCATCATTAGGTCATCTGTTTGCAGGGATTTACCATTTCCTTGTATAGTCATACGTTCAGCCTGCAGCACATGCATCTCTCCTGCATACACACACATGCACACACACACTTAGCTCTATCTCCAATAACATACTTGTATGCACAATTTAAATTAATACATTTCAGAGCGTAATCCAATCTAGTTTATGTTTAGCAAAGAGTTGATGACACATTTAAAACATTGCCTGCAGATACAAAACTTGTACATTTTGTTTGCTCACAAAACATTTGAACAGGCACACAATCTTTTTATTTATTTATTTATTCATTTGTTTTTATGGTTATTTATGGCTTTTATAGATGTGGGTAGGGAAACATTGTGGCGTGTGGTTAAATATTTAAAAAGCTGATACAGCACTTTTTTTTGTTTTTTTTCTGCTGTGTAATGCCACATTAGTTCCTGCGTTGGATCAATGAGTTAAAAAGGACATAAAAAGACAATAAATGTCTTTACATAGGCCGTAATTAAGGTGGATTATGTTTCCCTGCACAATTGGACCTTTTTGTTTGTTTGTTTTCATTGCAAATTAGTTTCATCTTGTTGGATAAAGTGTCCGTCAGGTATCTGAGGCAGCCAGGTATGTTTATAGTCCTGCACCTGTGAAACTGTGTTTGTCCCTCTGAACAGTGGTAAAAAACCATGGCCCCTTGACTGAACCTGATTGCCGGCCTCTCACCCCCCTCCCAAACAAACACCACATCACTTCCTCTGGCATTTTCATTATGAGGAATCCATTCAGTGGCGATTCTCCACCTGCATGTCAACAAAGCTGCTTTGACGCGTCAGATTTGTCAAACTAATGGAAACAACGTCCAGTGAAGGTCAGTAATGTCACATGGTGATGAACACCGGCGAAGGAAGGGAGGATGGAAGGACGGACGGCGGAGACTATAGGAGGACGTCATCAGGTGACTGCATTAAAACAGAGAGCGAGGTTGGCGGAGGGACACGTGGCACATGGCAGGATAATGAGGGGAAGGGAGAGAACAGGAGGGAACAGCGTGAATGCATGATGCATGGAGGGCGCTGAGATTATGAAAAGCAGATACACTGTAAAGGAGGTGGGGGTGGAGGGGGCGGGGGAGGGGGGTGCAGGAAGGGGTGAGGACTCGCTACAGATCATGAGTTTTGAGTTATCTATGATTCCCATCTGACATTTTTTTTAAATTAAACTAAATTATTCACATGACTCTGGATGTTAGGTGGTGCTTAGAAAACGACATCACGGTGTACAGCTGGTGGCAAAATGTAAAAAAAAATAAGTTTAATGTTCAGAGTTTCAGCTCAATTATAACCTTGTGATAAAGCAGCTCACACATTGGTTTGGTAATCACAGTTTATCCACAAACTCCAACACATATCCATCTCTGTCTGCTTAGATAAAGTCCACGGGTTTCAGGCAAATAGCTGAGACGTATTTGCCAAAAAAAATTGTCTGGAAATGTAGACGAACGGCTCATTTTTACACCACGTTTGTGGAGATGGACTGACAGAAGGGGCCGAGTAGCCGTCGGTCAGGGCCCTGGCTAGGATTCATAATGACCCGGGGCCAGATTACCAGCCATCTGTACACTGCTATAGATATCTGTGCAGACTGCTCCAGTGGCGGGAGGGAGGAAAACACATTGGGGATGAGGAAAAGAATGGAAGAGTGACCTTTGGGTGAATGAGTAAAGAGACAAGGCTCATAGGACAGATAGAGCGAGTGAGACGGACAGAGGGAAAGAGAGAGAGGTGACTGACAATGATAGATGGAGACCCTCACAATCTGGAGGAAACGGAAGGAGCATGACTTACACCCAGCCATGTCCTACAGTATATCACTTATGCCTGCTTGGCACAGCCCAAGGCTTGGAGGAAGAGGAAAGGTGAAGGAGTCTGTCAGTTCCATCTTCTCGCAGGTGCTTGGAGACAAGCCATTTGTCAAAGTTTGTCATTGGCTCTGAGGTTATCTTGCCTCTCTGATAGAAGATGATAGGAGGAACATCAGAATTGTGTGTGAGTGTGTGTGTGTCAGTGTGGAAGGGATGTGTGTGGATGGTGAAGAGGGAGAGGGGGGGTGAGGCTGGGAGGCAGGGAAGGGGAGGAGTGGGGTTTCATTTGGTCTCTATATATAAAACATCCATCACCCATCAGACATGTAGGTGTCACCTAACCAGGCAAATCTAATGATGTGATCCTGTGGAAGTGAGGAGGAGGAAATCGATCTGGAAAAGTTGTGAGTGAAGTTTAACAGCGCTCGACTTTACAAGAGCTGCACGTCGGCATCCTGCATCCATCCATCCATCCATCCATCCATCCGCCCGTCAGACTGAAACAACAATATTATGTCTCAAATAAAAAGAAAACCGTCCCGCCTGCCCCCACCACAAGAGATTACTGTACCTTAATTAAAATGTTGTTCTGTGGAATTTAGAAAACGTTGCATAAAGATACTAAAATACATTTATTATGTAAAAAAAAAAAGAAAAAAGATGGTTGTAGTTTTAATTGGTAAAGTGTGAAGCATTTTGAACTTTATGCTGTGCTGTTTTGCTCCACTGGGTCAAGACCAGAGGGTGTGTGTGGGGTGGGGTGAGGGTTCGCAGTGGCCAGAAGCAAGCGTTAGTGTAAAAAAAAAAAAAACTGACCTGTCGCTCTAAACCACTGATGTGTTTCTATGTAGATGTCAGTCCCGACAAAAAGGACCCCTCTGACCGCTCTGTCTGTCCAAGGATGATGTCCTCTGGAGTGGTTAGTAACACCGAAGCTGTCCGAATGCATCCCGCAGTCACGCTTTAACTTTATCTGACATCTCTTCAGCATTTACTGTAAATGTCGAACATGACCGTGTACAAGAATGTGACTGATAACAGGCACCGCTGCTGCTGCTGCTGCTGCTGCTGCTGCTGCTGCTGCTGCTGCTGCTGCTGCTGCCTGCTGGCACTCAGACCTGCTTTTCCTCTATTATTCAGCCCAATAACAGTGACCAGTATTTTGCTTATCAGTGTGGGAGCAAAGTAGTGTCCGACTGCTGTAATTCCCATGTGTCACGCATGTCTGTCTCATCTGTCTGTGAGGCAGGCAGCCTTCGCCACGAGGAGCTTAGTCCTCCTGCTTTTTCTGCTGATTTAAACACATCTTCAAGTAAAAGCCAGGACTTTTTTTTTGTGGCAGGAAATAATTTGTTCTTTTCTTAAACAAGCACACCTTGTGAAATGAAATTAAATGAGCACTCAAATATTCTTTTGAACCAGAGCAAGAGAAATGGACATATGGAAAACAGACTGAGCACAGAAATGTAATTCAGTGGTTGAGCCGTCTCCAGCATGGCACGGTGCCTAAAAACAGGTTGGCTTCTATTCTGCTAAATAAAATAATAATAAAAGAAAAAAAAACTTGAGTGACCTTGAATTAGCAAGGGCTGGCTCTTTGGCACAGCCGACATGAAGTCTAAAATTACTGCTGGGGGGTCAGCGAGGGCCCCCGTCGAGGGAATGGTAGAACTACAGGCCGTGTTTTTTCTGTGAGGTGGAGGAGAAACAGCCGGTGACAGATGAGTGAAAGATAAAGAGTGCTACTGTGTATATCGTGGCTTCATTCCTTGTGTTTCCTCTCCTCAGGTTGGCCAGGGGCGGAAAAAAAGAAGAGAAAAGCCAAGGTCACACAGAGTGAGCATTACAAACATAAAACCTTGAAAGCCAGAACAGTAAAACCCGAGTGCTCTTTCAATTATTTTATGGAAATGGCGAGCAATCCCTCTGACCCATTACTATTAATTGGAAATGTAGAGTATGAGGTCAGGCCTTTACTCTCTGATGTAAAGGATATTAGAAGATTTTGTGGTGGTCATATCACCGGGTAGATTGGAAATATAAAGTGGCGACATAAAAAGGGAAAAACAGATAAGACTCGAGACAAGTTTGATACATCAGACCCGAGAAAATGTGGAACTGATTTGATTTAAATACGATTTCTCTCCACAAAGTGTGAGCGCTAACACGGAGTAGCAGCTAACTTAGTTTCCTGAGCACATTTAGGTCACTGTCTACAGATACAATATTGAATGAGATTGATAGCCAAAATTTTAGCATAATCCCTGAGGCTATTAAAATAATAATAAAAAGAAAACTCTGTGTTTCTGTTCTGCTCTGCGCGGGGACAGAGAGCTGAGATGCAGTTTGTACCGTGAAATATTCACACAACAGAAAAATAAAAATCTGTCTTGTGCAACTTGTTGAAGAGGACAGAGACAGAGAAAAGAAGAAAGAAAAGAAGAAGTTCAAAGTCCAATATCCTGACAGGAGCCTTCAGCACATCTCCACCACCTCTGACCCCAACAGGCCCAAAGATCACGGAAACTCAAATACAGATAATTTAGACTTTTTTTTCACCTGCAAAATATCCACACTTGTGTTTGTGTAGTTTCTGACTGTGTCAGCAAAAATGTTGGTTTATTCAAACACATATTGTGTGATTCTTTATTTAAGGGAGTTTTTCTGTTTTCTGCCAGGGGGAATTTTCAAAAAGAAGAAAAACAACAATTCTATTTGTTAGGGCTATATTATATAAGCTCTAGATCTTTGAACATCTTCATGGTAAAGTTGTAAAAAATCTTTCTTTTTTAAAAATCTACACAAACATTTTCTAGTTTATTTGGTTTATATTTGGGCAATTAGTCATTTTTTTTAATATAGTTAAACATCGTGTTTCTTAGGCCATGTGTCATTACCATCACACTGTTTAGGAGCAATAAAGGTTTTTTCAAACTACTGCTCAGTTGTTGTTGCAACTGAGAGTATGAGAGTATATGTTCACCAGGTGTCATCACTAAACAAGTTACTACTTAGATATTCTGGTTCAGAAATAAGAAAATTCACTTTATTTACATATATTGAGTGTGCATTGTTTGCTAGCTACTGAGAGTAAGTCTAAAACTAAACTCTAAACTTAGTTTTGCTTCAAGAAGTGTAAATTGTTGTTACAATTGGCCGACATGTGATGTCGAAAAGATCTTTGTTCAGAACCAGAACAGATTTTTTTTTTTTCAAGGTTTAAAAGGTCAAAGGTTTTCCTGCAGTTGAACAATAACCCGTTAACAAAACCTGGAGACTCTGGCTTAAAGAAGAAGGAACAGCCATTTTGGCTGCTGATTAGTTGTTGACCTGAGTTATTATGCTGCTGGTCACCGGCTGATTGACACAAGACTGACACTATCTCTCACTTGTCAAAATGCATGCTAAATACTGAATTATGTATTTATCTCTGTGTGCAGCTTACTGTGGAGAAACGCGATCAATATGAGCAAACATGACAGCATGAAAAACAGCTGTTTTTTCTTTCTTTTTTTTTTTTTTTACTCCTTCAAAAGCTGTTGACAAGGACGGCCGAGGTAATAGCACTTGACCTTATGGTGTTTTTCTGCTCAGTCACGTGTTCTGGTTCCAACACTCAGCCTGTTTTTTTCCCTTCTTCTCTCAACACACCTCGCTGAAAGATGGCGAGCTTAACCTATCATCGAGTCCGTAACCTTTGACCTCTGCGACTGTGCCGGAGCTGCTGAGGTATGGTTGAATTTCAGCACATAAATGAATAGAGGGTAGAAGGGCGTTTGGCTCTAAATGGTGTCCGTCTGGAAGATCACAGGGCAAATGAGCATGACTGGCCCTTTGCCAACCATCTAATTAATTAACTATGACAAGGGGAACACCCAACACACACCAAAAGACATTGGCAACACGCTCCGGCAATTTGCCCCGAGGGGTTGAGAGGCATAAAAAAAAAAGAGAGGATTTAAATAAAGCTAATGTCCTCTCAGATGACATGTGGATAGAAACAACTGGTTGCAGCTGCAGATGCTGTCGTCTAGATTTTAAATGTTTCTCGTGCGGTTTGCCTCGATGGAGCAATAATTCATATCTAAGAAGAGGTGATACTTGAGTGTCACAATGGCTTCAATAAAATCACAGCCCCCTGAAGCTATATGCAGTCTGTCTCCATTACAGTCAAGCACTTCCATGAACCCCTGCCTCTGTTGATTTCACCTTTCATGAAAAAGCCTCTCCTCATTGTCTCCTTTCATTTTTTGTTTATTCATTGTTAATAGAGGAGCCGACACTCCGGCGCTCGCAGGTTTTCACACAGAGGTAAATAAAAGTGGCCTCTAAAGTCTGAGCCGCCTCCAAAATAATATGCATGGTATGCATTATCTGTTATTGCTGATTGCGCAGGCTCGTATTAACAACGCTTTGGGAAATATGAGGACGATAAGAGAGGAGAAAAAGATTGATGCCGATTACCAGGGAGAGTCTCACTCATTAAATAAACACTGTTGACCATAAAAAAGGAACGGGAGGATATTATGAGTGTATTGATATCATGTCAAGTGTGAGCGCCTTCAGTGTATCTACTGTATCTGCCTGATTTAAGCTGCATTTTTCATAGGCAGGTATCATGAAGCTGAGTTTGACTCACACAGACCATATTCTCTTTGCATTTATCGTAGATTACATACACAGCATATATAACATGGGAGGCAGCAGCAGCAGCATTTGACATATGGCGCTCCCTTTTTAATAATCACACTTTAAAGCTGCAGAAGAGACTTTATTCTCACCAATGCTTGTCTATAATCATCACAACGTCAAAGTGGCAGAACAAGGCGTCCCAAGGTACTGCCATGCAAATTTTCTCAAGTATTATTAGGATCTATTCCCACGTCAGAGCACATCACAGGTGCGTGCGTGTTTGCAGCATTGTACAGCCTTTTGTTGAGATGTTTACATCACAGTTTGACTGCAGTATAAAACAGTCATTGGAGAAAATTCAAAAACACTGTGACGAGCCAAGTGAGATTTATTCCTGAGGAGTCACAGCTATTGGTAGTCTGACTTTTCACCTGATTTCACTTTTGTTTCACATTCGGCAGCAGGAACAGTGAGTGGATGTGAGACCCCCTTCTCTCCCACACTAACTTAACATCCTCTGCCCTCTGTGCTGTATTTTATTTATGGGGCTGTATATTTCAATTTGTGGCTTTTTTTGTGGGGGAGTCCAGCAGGATGTGGACATTAAGCTGTTTCAGATGTGCATGATTTCACCATGGCTGTGGTTTACATTAGGAACCAGTGTGAGCTGATAATGTACAGTAGGAGATTAGAGGGAAACCTGTGCTCCAGCATCTGCCTTGTGCGTTTGTAATGGTGATGAGCCCACCTGAGCCCACCTACTTATCCCTGTGCTTTGATTATGACTCTCTGTGGGGCGGACCTTCCTCCTCACCACTTTGTGTATTTAACACCCAACCTGACAGCTTGTAGCCGTCGTCGCACTTTGCTGATGCTTGACCCTGTGCACCCCTCCCCCCACCTCCACTAGTGTCAATTTCCTGTCCCCCGAGCCCCTCGCTGTTTAATGACGCTGCCCTGATCGTGAACCTGGGACCAGGTTAGCGGCTCCTCCAGCAAACTTTTCATCAGGTCTGAAATAGTAAATTCATGGCTCTTGTCTCGCAGGTCGAGTGCCATTTTTTTTCATTATTGATCTGACAGTACAGTTCATTTACAGCTTCTCAAATGATTCCCATAGGATCAGTTCTTCTGCTGAAGAACAGCTTTTGTCAGGTCAATTCAAAGCTTCTCTTCATTGTTCTCAAGATTAACGAAATGCGGTCTAACAGGAGGAAGCCTATGATGATGATACTTTTGAGATAATGCATAGTGCAGTTTACATTATAATTATCTTTTTCTTGTAGATAAATTAACAATCTCTATTCGCCCCCAAAGAGGAAACAAAAGAATCAGTATTTTTCCACAGGTGCCCTGTAAACCCCTTACATTCATGTGACATCGTCCTGTAATTATGACGAGGAGCAAAAGGAGGGAAACATGTTATTATAGCGTCTCAGAATCCACTTAGGGAGGACGTCAGGGTTGATGGATGGCCGATGATAGTTGATGGATCACACTCAGACACAGGGGACTGCTGTTCAACACTGGTTATTTAAACAATGACACCATTTTTTTTTCTTCTGCTGTGGTTTGTAAAGGTATTTTATAACACACATATAGATAATGTTGTCCTGACATTTTCTGCACCTGATTACAAAACATCTCCATGTGCCATTTTGAGAGAGACGTTACAAACAAAGCATATTTTGTTATTTATTTATTCATTTACTTATTCATCATGTTTTGGTACTGGAAGTGTCACTCACCCTCCATCTTTACAATGATATTGACAGGGGGGGATAAAGGAAACATATGCCTTAGGAGCTTTATTTTATTAAAATTCTTAACGGAGCTGAAACTGATTGATTTTAAACTTTCATCTACAATTCCACTTGTTTCAAGGGTCTTACTGGACTTAATTTCCTCCTTCATTTTCTATTATTGATTTGTACTATACCTCTGTTTCAACAAGTTACCAGAATCAGAACTTTAATCAATTTCAGCTTTTGAAAAGGGAAATGAGATGTAGGCTAATATACATCAGATTTAGAAAGAACAAGGATACAGGTAGATAAAATCTTCTAAAACAAATGAATTAGAACATAATACAATACGTATATTCCCAAAAGCAAGAACAAAAACACAAAAAAGAGGATACTTTGATATTCACATGAAGTTTACTACACAGTATACATGGTGCTGCGGTTTTGGAAAGTGTTTTCAAACTTCCCATGGTGCAGTGAGCCTCCAGCTCCTGTGGCTGATCAGAGGGGGTGAGGGAAAGTCCAATATTGTCTTTATTTTGGACAATATTCTCCTAAAATTAAGTTATCTGTACTTTTGTATATTTCAAAGGAGAAAACATTTGTCAAGAATGTTTTCATTAATCTATTTTAATTTTTAAAGGGACTATGGTTTTGCAAAGACAAACAGATCCCGTTGTACACTGTTAAATTCTTGGACCGGTGTAAAATTGACGAAAGCAAAAACATTTGCCAAGAATGTTTTCATTAATCAAGAATGAAAGTCAGAGGTTCAAAGACGAACAGATACCGTTGTAGTTACGACCATAAATGCCAATTCGGCTGCGTTATTCCCATGACCAGCTGAGCATCATTATAATGATAATAAGAAAATAACGATAAAGACAAAACAATATATTTATCGAAAATGGACCCATTAACAAGTGTGGGTACTGGCATCCACATTAATATGAGACTACTACAAACTGATACAAACTCATCATTGCCCCTTTAAGTGACAGTCACACCAATACTGTCTTGGGCCCCCCTGTTTTGTTGTTTCTTGTTGTGTGTTTTTGTCAAGTCAGTATATTTCCAACGGTTGTGTGTGTTTTTGTGTTGTCAATCCTAAACCATAGGTCACAAAATTTTAAACACAGTCACACTGATCAAGCACCCACTGGTTCACTTGGCTTCACTCAAACCAAAGAGAAAGATCAGTCGACTGAATATCAAACAATCAACAATATGGAACATATCGTGTCACTGTAGGGGGCCCTGTGGGAGGTGTGTGTGTGTGTGTGTGTGTGTGTGTGTGGGAGTCTGACACTCTGACACTCATTAAAACAAGCCAATACCTGTAATGTAATTTAACTGACCAACTGTGGTGCGACAGCCTCGGCCCCTCGCTCTAATCATCACCTATCTGTACCTCACAGGTGAGAGACCTGCAACAGCCTGAGCGTCTTATTCTCCGGTTGCTCAGCAGGGGTCGTCGTGTTCAGTCGCTGAATCGGCTGCGGACCACAGTCTAAATTGAATTAGTCAAACCCCCATCTTACAACTTAATCAGATACACTTTCAGACCACTAATTAAGAAGAATAATTACATATGCCTGTCCCCCCGTGGGGCAGAGAACTCCTAAGAGTGAGTTTTAAAGGGACTGTTATTAATTATGGCAGCTAAGGACTGAAATGATTATGGCTTTCTGCATTGTCATGTCAAGTGTGGCGTGACTGAGGAAATAATTGTTTTGATTTGCTCCAATGCCTCCAAAATCTCACATCATTGTGATAAACGATTCAGTAACGTCAAGGTATAATTGTCTTCTTAAAGTTTCCCCTCAAAAGTGTCACTTAAATTGAGCGGAAAAGTTTCTCCCCCGCCTCCATCTGCTTTTTTTTCTTCTCTTTTTCCTGCTCGTTATTTTATCTCCCTCTAATCCTCGTCTGTATTATACAACTGTGACAAGGGCTGAGCCGCACTGAATTTCTTAAGAGGTTGAGTTAACCTCGGATGGATTGTGGGAGGTGGAAGGTAGAGCTCGATCGATATCAGGTGTCCCGACAATATTTAAGCAGAGAGGGACAGGAGCCTCTGTGAACACCGGGATCTTGTTCTCTTCAAGTGTGAGAAATGTGGCTCTTGATTGATTGAGTGGCAGAAGTGGAAGAAGAGTTCATTCAAGGTTTTTACAAAAAAAAAACACCATTTAACTAATATTGGTTTGGCACATGGACCCAAAAAATACATAACTTCACATAAAATGAATTCATATTGATTTAAGCAGTTGGTGCAGATGAAGCTGAGGGATCATTAAAACTACTACATATTTTGCTGGATGAAAGGTTATGGAGGTACATGAACGCAGCACACATCTAAATGACTGATCAAGGCGATTAAAAGTGTTATTTACTGCACCTCGGCAGACATCACTTGTTTTTGAGTGTTGGCCCTTCAGCTCAGGAACGGCCTGCTCCCCTGGTGCTGTATGATATATTACTGTGTGATACTATGTAAGACAATTCAACCTCACCTTCAACTCTTATCCATGAGACAACAGTAGTTTCCCACAGACTGGAAGGAGCCACTTTAATCTGTGCTTTTGGTTTTGTAATTTGTATTTTGATCAGATTCCCTCCCCTCCCCAATTGAGCTTAATCATTTCTCTCCCATCACCCTGCAGTGTTTCCTTAACACCTCCTGCCCACATCGGCTCACACGTGACTCCACTTGAAATGTTGAATCTGAGTTGTATTTATAAGACATATGTGCTTTGTGTTCAATTTCAATTTAATGGTCTTAGTGTGAGAAGTACAAAGTGTCGAGTGGTTAAAACACTAAAATGTAACTTATTTGATTTTTCTTATTCTTGACAGAAATTATGTCTGGTCTGGAGGAATCCTCCTGTCATTGTCATGTGACATAGACTTGATGATTAAAATATCTCCAGATCTAAACTTGATGTGACTCCATGTAAATTTTCATTTAGAGGTAGTATCTCTGTTCTGGTTGGATACTGAAGGGGAAGACCAAAGACCCAACATTTGAGCTGATCTGCTCACCAAAACTCCCACAGATCAGTGTTGCAATTATTTCTATTGGCTGTCCTGTACAATACATTGTTTTGTTAACAGTTCATTTGTAATATTGGCTTGTTGAGACATTTTATCCCTGTAGTAACAAGTCTGTTATCAGATATCTATTACGTCCTTAGTTATAGTTTCAGTGGGCACCATCCATACAGTTAACCTCAGAGTTGCACAGAAATCAGATTAGAATCAACTTCATTGTCATCGCACATGCAGTGGCGGCCTTTCAATACTTCATATTATGTTTGCCAGCTATCTGCCCATGCGTCCCTGACACATTAAAACCTGAAAGGGCTCAGTAAACGCACTATCCATACATCCCAGTGTGACAGTTGAGGTTGACTGGCAAGCGCGCATGACTCTTCCCCGGGAGGTGTGGGTTCAATCCCCGCCCGGGCCCTCTTCACCTTACCACACCAGTGACACACATACCCATGCCAAACAATACATTGTGATGAAGTGTCAAAATTAGTTAGTTAGTTAGTTAGTTAGTTAGTTAGTTAGTTAGTTAGTTAGTTAGTTAGTTAGTTAGTTAGTTAGTTAGTTAGTTAGTTAGTTAGTTACGTAATCATGTTAGTTTTGTTAATGTTCAAATCTACACCTGCCATCCTCGATACATTTGATAACTGTTTCTAATTTCCAAATTTGATAACTAGTTCAAATTGATTGATTGAAAAAAACAACAACAAAAAAACAAAACTTTAACAGAACCTAATCTTAGGAGCCGAAGGACAGAATACTTATTTGGGGAGGCACAGATACAAGTACAAGTACAAATATCTCCTCCCCTACATCTGTATTTAGAGAATACAGAGCTTTTGCCAGAAATGTCATTCCCATGAGCTGCTATTATACAGTAATTCTAGATCATTTTTTATGCATGTTTGCTCCTGCAGCAAAGTTATCATTAACAAACTGTTTCCTAATGCTTTACTTTGCACAGCTTCTGTCTTTCTCCCAGCAAACACCTGTCGTGTGCATGTGACACCTGCAAATTAACTTTTCCAAACTCATCGCTAATGAGTTTAGCAACATGTCCTGGCACGAGGCGACAGCGACTCCTGGATTGCAAACACTCACAAAGATACATAGGTTGCAACGAGGTCACATGTAAATCATTTGCGTGAAGAATTAGATTGGTAATGTAATGAGACACAACACAGACATCCTTTTCTCATCATGCATAATTGCTTCAGGCATATACTCTGTAATACGCTTATAAGATTAAGACTCGCAGAATGAATGTGTCATCTGCAATTCAGAAAGAGATGGACATTTTCTTTATTAAGCGTGACCATATAAGTCACAAAAGTTGAGTCATACTGCAGAGGATTCTTCAATGCATAAACTTTAATTTCTTCTCCCTCGTCTTTGTCTCTTTGCTATAAAAGTTCAGTGATAATTTTCCCTCCTTCTCTGCAGGCAGCGCAAATAAAGGATGCGTATGTGTGGGTGTGCGTGTGTGTATAACAAAAGTATGAGACAGAAAACAGATAACCATCAGTGCTTCACAGATGACACATTGGTATGGGTACTGTAGATACAAGCACCTCCTTCCTGCTCCTCAGCGCCTTTCCACATACACCTCTGTTAGAGCGAGGAGCGATCAATAGAGTCACACAGATAAGAGCTCTCCTCATCTGATAAGGCTCTTGAGAAAAAAAAAAATCAGTGGTTTTTACCTAAAAGGCTAATCACTGATTAGACCCACTCACAGTGATTTTTTTTAGATACCTTAGAGATAGTATGGAGGTTGCAGCGTTGCTTCACTGTGTTGTTTGTTTGCCTTGAATCTTTTGTCCTCAACAAAAGCTGTAATTACGGAACAAAAGTGGGAAAAGTGCAATTCTTGTCATGTAGAAATATGATATCAATACTAAATCACTACAGGGGTACTCATCACCCCCCACCTCCTCCATTCCTCCTGATCTAAATAAATAAAAAAAAAGGTCTGATATTAGGACCAAATTATAAGTGGCACATCTTGACAGCTGAAAAGAAGAGACACTATTTGGTTCTGAATAATTCATGTCCAGAATGGCACAGCTGCCACTGTGTTAAACTGTGCAAGCATAAGTGGCATTTGGCAGATATTTTACCTTCTACCCCAAAAAATAAATAAATAAATAAAAGCAGAACAGTCAAATAAAAACTGTCAAACAGAATATTACTGAGTGAATCATGCAGAAGTCTCACATGTTTGCAAATCCTCACAAAACCAGCTTTAGTTATTGAGTTACACAGGCGCCTTTTATTATGTTGACTGAGTTGTTTACTTCATTAAAACGCCTGAAACTCCCTCCGAGCAGCAGAAGAACTGACGAAGAACCTTTGATACTTTCTCAAAAAGGTCTTTTGAAATAGATGTATTCAATCTAGACCATAGTTTAATTTCAAACTTCCATAAGCCAATTTCCCATGAGATAACAGTAATGGACACTATTTTCCTTGGCCTTCATTCGCTCCTGACAAATACATGTCATTTGAATAAGTATAAAATTGCACACTATGAGAAATCAATAAACACACCATAGAAGAAGGAGACGGAGGTCATAACTTACACAGAGCTTTCATACATTCCTCATAAAAAATCAATACACTCTTTTTATACAGAGAAATTACACCGTTACTATAGATTCCAGTAATCTAAGCAGAATGAATGTTCGCATAGGGGTTAAAAACAGTGTCGGCTAGAGACATGCAGCAAGTGTTCAGGTTTCAGGTCAAGAGTAGTCAGAACAGAAGGAAAGCTCAGAAAAAAAAAAAATCTTTGTGATGTCGCAAGATGTTTTCACTTTGGTGTTTTTGTGTCCAATTATTTGTGCCTGTCTGTGAATGTTTCTCTTGAAAATGTATGTGAAGTACTTTGGGGTCTAAAGTGGTTTAAATTGGATTCATGACTGAAGGTCACCAAACTGTGTCCAGCCAGAGAAGAAACTCATGTCAGCTATAATAAATCCAGAAGGCGAATCTCATTATGTTCAACCCTGTCACTGGGTCTCAACTTCTATACAATACAGTTATTATGAAGCAGTGACAGACTGTGTGCAATGTTTGAAGTTGAGTTAATACGCTGGCAAAAAAGATGAGGGTTCATGGTCAAACACTTTCATTCGTCCACTTACGTAAAAAAAAAAAAAAAGAAATCTAAATGTTCCATTTGCACCATCTGTCTGACGGAGGAACCAAACTGTGAATGTGAAGGTGAACAAGCGCATACACACGGTGTAAATGCAATTTATTCTTGACAGCGTGGTAATGATGAGCTTTGCTGTGTAAGAGCACGTTTTCAGAACAATGTGCCTCCACAACATTGCTGTCGACCATTCAGGCCACCAGACTCCAGTAACTGTTTATCACCCCAGCATCAAGTAAACTTAACAACACATTAAAGTAATACATTCATCAATGAACCGTGCACGCCATTGTTCAATGAGTCATAGGTAATCGTTTTTAAGCCCTGGCAGATGCTAATAAAGAAATGTGTATGTTGTTTTGCCAATAATCAAACACCCTTGAGCTAAACTACACATGCCCCATAAAACAAACCCATCTCAGGGCCATTTTTCTTTTCAATCACCATCATCACCTCTTTGTCAGATAAACATTTTAATTTTTTACTCTCAGACAGAAGATGCCAAGTTCTCTGTGTGGCCATTTACAGTTTGTTTCATGGCAATGAACAGAGAGAAAAAGTGCACACACATTTCACTCCTACAATCATAAGGAGCTTAACTGGTCACAGGTAATAAGACATGACGGTCAGTGAGTTTGTGATTTTCTATTTTGATGATTCTCTGGTGTTTAGTGAGGATAAAAAAGAAGAAATAGTGGATGCGAGTGGACGCAAAAGTGGTTGATCTCAGGTGATCAGAACAGTATTGAGCTGGAAAAGAATCCTAATGGATCTTCGTATGTTTCTTATTTTTATTTTTTTCATTTAAATTCTCAATCTTATTCCAGATTATTTCAGACTTGTAATAGATCATCAGTGTATTCTCCTTTCCATTTTTTATACTATTCTTTTTCTTTCAAATGTCAGCACTGAAAAAATTGAGAATTTATTGTCCAAAAATAAAGTTCAGGCTGTTGGATAGGTTGTTGTTACAAAGCATTGACCAACAGCTCATTTTTAGAGCTTTCTCCCTTCAATAAGTGATATTCTAATTAAATATTTACCTTCTGTAGCTTGGGTGTACAATGCTGTGGTGCCCAAATACAATGACAGAACACCACATGAAATAATAACTCTGAAAACAGTATGTATGCATGAATGTCATAGCAGACAAGAGTTTCAGACAATCCCAAAATAAGTGACAATGGTTGGCTTCATTTGAACTGGACATCCTCCAACAAGTTGTTTGATTGACATCAAAGTTTATGGGTCATGGATATAATGACATGACGGGTGGGGGTTTTGGGATTGTAACAACACCACTCTTTGTCTAACCTTACAGAGAGTTTTTTTTTTTTTTTTGCTGCAGCAGTTCAGCACTGTGGATACACAAGTGCACTTTACAGTACGTCTGTGTCTCTGCAGAGCTAAAGTCAGCTTGTCTGTGCTCAATCAACAGGGATGAGCACACTCACCCTGATGGAGGCTGTCAGCAGTGATGGTGCTCCTCATGCACCCCTTCCTCAGGTGGTGAAATGACAGTCAAGCATCACTTTCATCTGATGCCACACTGATCAAGTACTGTCCACACGGCCCAGCTCGGTCACCGTAGTTAATCTCTTTTTTTTTTTTTTTCCCCAGTTGCAATTGCACACAAATTGTGTTGTGTGGACTGAAGCTCTGAGGTGAGTGATGGCACTTTGTGATGACAAAGACGACTCGAGGAAACAAACGACAACCTGTTGTCCTTCTCAAGAGCTGTATCAGTGCCTCTACTGCTCTACTTCTCCAATCAGCGAGGCCAAACCATTCGCTGTTGTCACAGAGCGGCTTCACGGCATATTTCATGTTCCAGATGTCAAGAAAAAAAAAGAGAGAGGGAGAGAGAAACCCACACACAACAGGGAGTGAAGTTGAGGAAATCCATACAAAATGCTGCGCACAAGGTACGTCCTGTTATTTGGAACCAGTATCTTATTGCGTAGACTGTCAAATATGTAGCAAAGTGAAAATAACAATTCAGAGTTGAGTTAATTCATGCTTATGTTGTTTAACCTTTGTAAATGATGGATGAGTCCGCCAGTGTCTTCAGCACGTTCTTTTAATGATTCACTGCAGCAGCATAACAACAACAACACTTCCTGACTCGCTCTCAGGTGCTTCTGGGTAATACGGAAGTATACAGGTATTTGCGCAGGCGCATCTCACTACCGTATATGACATCTCCCCTTTCTTTTGTGTTATTTTCAATAACATCATAAAAACATTTTAACAAACAATAACTGTTATGATCAATGAAGGTTAATTCAAAATAAAGCTTTTCAATATGTGCAGGTCTCTTTTCTTTTCACATGACCCAGGAACTGAAATATAAAAGTTACTATGTCATAGTCACATGACAGCAATAATACAACACAAATCAACATTTTCAACTTGAACACAACTGTGTCGTATCTTTTTTTTTCTCTCTGTTTTCCCATTTCCCCCCCAAAGGCCATATGACGCCGGTCTACAGGTCAAGCCTGTTGACTGGCTTGGACACCCGACCAGACCTGGTCACAACCTCACCCGGCGGATGAGTAGGGGGTGCCAACACACTCGGATTGACAGGAGCAGTCTCTAACACAGTGGCTCCGTCAGAGTGAGTGTTTGAGTCTGTGGTCAAACTGGGCGCTGCCTGGATGGGCTGGTGGATAGGCCCTGGTTGGAGGTGGCGACGGTTCCGCCGCAGCTCCGCTCCTTGCTGCGTCCTGATGACAAACGATCTCGGGGTGGTGGCCTCACCAGAGACCACCGCTGGCAAAGACCAAGATTTTTCATGGTCTAACTTGGACAGCACAACATCTCCTGGTTGTAGGGCAGGTAGAGGCCTGGCTCCATGACGGCGGTTGAAGTAATGAGCCTGCTTAGCCTTTTCCCTCCTGTCCTTTTCTCTCACAGCCGTCCTACTGGGCCATTTTGGCAAGAGATTTTTCTCCAGGGTGGGGAGAGTGGTCCTGATTTTCCGACCCATCAACAGCTGGGCAGGGCAGAAGCCAGTGGTGGAGCAGGGAGTGGACCTATAACTCATTAAAGCCATCACAGGATCTTCCTGCTTGAGGATTTTCTTTGCAGTTTGTACGGCTCTTTCTGCGTGCCCGTTGCCTTGAGGGTGATGAGGGCTTGATGTGAAATGTCTGAAGTCAAACTGTCTTGCAAACTCCTTAAACTCTGCACTTGAAAACTGAGGGCCGTTATCGCTGACCACTTCCTCAGGGATACCGAACCTGGCAAAGACAGTTTTGAGCTTTTGGATGACTTGTGTGGTTGTGGTTGAGGGCAGGTGCAATTTCCAGGAACCTGGAGTAATAGTCTGAAATCACCAGGTAGGTGTGGTGTTTGTGCTCACAGAGATCCATTGCGATTCTTTTCCAGGGTCTCTCTGGAAGCGGTGTGGGGATGAGAGGCTCCATTTGTTGTGTTCTCCTCAGTTCACAACACACTTGGCATGAGGCCACAAGTTTGCTGATCTCAGTAGAGAGCCCAGGCCACCACACAGATGAACACGCTCTCTCCCTACACTTTACAAGTCCCTGGTGCCCTTCATGAATTTTCTGCAGGATCTCACCTCTCATTGACTTTGGCACTACAATCCTCCTGCCTCTCAAGATGAGGCCGTTGTGTTCAGATAGCTCTGATTTCACCTGGACGTACTCCCTCGCATCCAAGGGCACACTGCTTGCACGTTCTGGCCATCCAGTTTTGATGAGCTTTGCCACTGACAGCAACTGGGCATCAGCTGCTGTCGCCCTCCTGATTTCATCCATTTTGCTGGTGGAAGCCGGGATGCCGCTCACCACACCTGCAACATAGCATGAAACTTCAGTGTGTGTGTCAGTCTCTGGACCTGTGTTAGCCAGTGGGCTGCGTGAAAGAGTGTCTGCAACAACTAAGGTTTTGCCAGGAGCATACTGTGCTACAGGGTTAAACCTCATGAGCCTCATGAGAAGGCGCTGGCATCTCAGAGGCACGTTGTCCAGGCTGCGGCTGTTAATAAGGGGGACCAGTGGCTTGTGGTCGGTTATCAGCTTAAAGTGATCCAGTCCACTGAGGTATCTGTCGAATTTCTCACACGCCCACACGCCAGCCAAACTTTCCTTTTCAATTTGGGCGTAGCGTGTCTCTGCTTCCGTGAGGCGTCTGGAACAATACGCCACCGGTTTCCATTGCTCGCCATGGAGCTGAAGGAGAACCCCCCCCAGACCATAACTGCTTGCATCAGCCGACACAGCAGTGGGCTTGCTCAGATCATAGAAGGTGAGTATTGGTGCAGTTGTCAACAGTTCCTTAATCTTTTCAAAGGCTGATTGCTGCGTGTGACTCCATGTCCATGCATTTTTGTTTTTCAGGAGCTCATAGAGTGGCTGTCCTACTGTTGAAAGGTTGGGGATGTATCTTCCAAGATAGTTCACCATTCCCAGTATCCTTCTCAACTCCTGCACGTCTGTAGGTGGTGAAAGCTGCCGTATAGCCTCCACCTTCTCGGGGTCTGGCCGGACCCCTGATTGGTCGATGACGTGCCCCAGAAACTGCAGCTGTCTCTGCCTGATGGAGCACTTTTCTCGGTTTAGCTTTAGGCCAGCTGTTTCAATGCGCTGCATCACTTTCTCTAGGCGGCTGTTGTGTTCCTCCTCTGTGGCTCCATAGACCAGGATGTCGTCCATGAAAACCTCAACACCGTCCAGCCCCTGCAGCGTCTCCATCATCTTCCTCTGGAAAATTTCAGGTGCGCTGGTAATTCCAAACGGCAGCCGCTTGAAGTTGAATCTGCCGCATGGCGTGATGAAAGTGGTGAGTTTACAGCTGTCTGGGTGCAATGGTATTTGGAAGAAACCACTTGCAGCATCCAGTGAGGAAAAGACTGTGGCTCCGCTTAGCTTTGCTATGATCTCCTCTGTAGTAGGCAGAATATAGCGCTCTCTTTTCACAGCTTCATTCAGTCTTTTGAGATCAACACAGATGCGAGCTTTACCTGTACTTTTCTTTAGTACTGGCACCATAGGTGCACACCAGTCGGTGGGCTGTGTCACCCTCTCAATGATGCCGTTGCTCTCCATCCTGTGGAGCTCCTCCTTTACCTTCTGCAGCATAGGGAGAGGTACGCGTCGTGCTGTATGCACCGCATATGGCTGAGCATTTTCCTTCAGTTGTATTTTCACTGGTTCAGTCTTTAATGTCCCATGCTCACCATATGTCTGTAAGTATCCTCTATTGCACACAGTTTCTTCCACTCTCCTCACCAGATTCATTTTCACAGACAGTGGCCTGCTGAGTAGGTTGTTTACAGAGCGCCCCCTGATGACATATGCAGTGAGAGGGTGAGTCTTTCCTTTGTAGGACACAGTGTTTTGGGTCTGTCCTAAGCACTGCAACTCACCGCCTGGACTGTCCAGTGGAATATTAGCCGGCTCCAGTGGGCTTTTTGGGATGAGTGAGTGGTAAGTGTTCTCACTGATGACGCTCACAACCACCCCTGTGTCGATCTTGAAGTCCACCGGTGTGGAGCCAACCAGCAACTTGACAGACCATTGCTCTGATGACCCATCTGCCTTTCTCACAGCTCCAAGAAAGTATGACTGCTGCTGTCCTGCTTGCTCCGTGACCTCACTCACTGCTTTCTTGCTCCTACACACTCTGCTCCAATGTCCAATCTTATGGCATGTATTACATGTGGATTTTCTAGCTGGGCAATTTTCATCCTTGCTATGTTGCAATTTGCCGCACTTTCCACATTGTCCTTTATTCCCCTCATTTTTCTTACCGTGGTAGCGGTTGTATTTGCTGCGCCTGTGAGTGACTTCGTGTATGGCTCCCGCTGCATCTCCTTGCATGCTGACCTGCGAAGCCACCTCTTCAGACTGCCTGACCGTCTCGATGGTCAGCGCCAGCGTCAGATCCTTTATCAGTTGCAACTTTCTTGAGAGATCTTTGTCGAGTATTCCAACAACAATTCGGTCGCGGATGTTCTCATCTCTGCTGGCACCAAATTCACAATGCTCGGAAAGTTCATACAAAGCCCTGATAAAAGTCTCCGCTTTCTCCGCGGGTCTCTGCACGCGCTGATGGAAACATGCACGTTCATGTATTACGTTTCTTCTGGGTACGAAATACTCGTCGAATTTCCCCAGGACTCTATCAAAGTCATTTCCATGTGCGGCGTCAACAAACACAAAGGACCGGTAGATATTTTCCGCCTCGCTTCCCATGGCATATATTACGCCTAAACTCCACTGGATGCAGAACGACTCCGAAACGGGTCCGCTACGGAACGGCCGCGTTCTCCGTCTCCGTCAAAACACACCGGTTCCGTCCGTGATGCTGATTGTTGCGGCTCCGCCGCACAGCAGGAGCACGTGATCTCGAGATATAGCAGGTTTTAATTTCCATAAAGTGAACCACAAATTCATTAAACTATGTCTGGAAACCTCCGAGCTGCTGACTTCAGGCCGGTCGCTACTCATGACAACGTTTTCAATGTGTAAAGCAGGAAAAAAACATGGTGTATTTTATTTTGAAAATTAACCGGGTGTTTTATTTTGTATTTTGCCCGCGGTTTCCTGTCTTGCACAATCTGCTCTGTGCTGCTTGATGCGCTGTGCTCCGGCGTCCGGCAAAAATAGAAGCTGTGCGTATCTTTTGCGAGGGCTGCCGGATGCCGGAGTCGTTCCGGACCCACAACGCAGCGGATCCGGAGTCGGTGGACGTTGACACAGTGATTAAAATTAATACGTATCGGCTCCGCCGCCGTAGCGGAGCGGATCTGCAGCCGTTCCGCAGTCAGTGGAGTTTAGGCGTTAGACTGCTCACTTGCACGGCGCCGTCCTCTTTGTCGAGTTTTGTAGCGGTCCTGAACCTCACGAAACGCTGTTTCCAATCCGGCCATTCTCCGGGTTTATCAAACGAGAAGGTGGTCGGGGGATTAAACTTGGCCATAGCTCCGCACTTTAACTTCTGACACCATGTAAATGATGGATGAGTCCGCCAGTGTCTTCAGCACGTTCTTTTAATGATTCACTGCAGCAGCATAACAACAACAACACTTCCTGACTCGCTCTCAGGTGCTTCTGGGTAATACGGAAGTATACAGGTATTTGCGCAGGCGCATCTCACTACCGTATATGACAACCTTAAGCTTTGATTATTTTCCACAGCCACTTCATCAGCCTAAAATTAACCAAGTGTGCCATGTACAGATGTTCATGAAACATTCAAACAATTGTCATTAAATGTAATCACAAACATTTTGCTTGGTAATACAGTGGCCTGATTAGAACAACGTGAGGTCTAAAGTTTTACCATTCAGGGCCAGAGCACTGAGCTCCTAAAACTACAGTACAGCTGAACATTATTTATTTTATTTGTTAAGCTGTTTATCGTCTGTCTGATCTGCACTTGTTATGTTTATTATCTTAATTAAGTCAGTGTCTTTTGCCCTGGAAAATTTAAGATCAGACTTTGTCTCGTCTTTTTAAATGTATAGCAAAAGACTGTTTTTTTTTTAATTGCCAGCATTCATCTGTTTTATATACGTTGACTAATGTTATTTGTCCTTCTGTTTCTGCCGTCTTTTCATCGGTTTCAAACATACTCACACCATCTGTTTTCTCTGAGGCTGAGGGACAATAGGAGGGAAGATGTGAGTCCTTGGAGCCAGCTTCATTTTCTCACAGCACTGTCTTCCTCATCAGCAACTTTGTTATGCTTTTATTATTATTATTAAATCAGATAAATTCAGCTGCTTTGATTAACTTTGAATCATTTTAAGAGGTGACATTACCTTTGTCTGTAAATAACCCTGATCGCAAGTAGGGAGTTATGAATAATATGTAGAAAACAATTAAATTCAAGAATATCTTTAGGTGTTTATCAATAGACACACATGCACATATGCCGTAGTTGTTCCAGGTGAAATAGCATTAAATGCAATAAATTGCAGCCATTTCTCAGCCTGTGGGTTCAACAGATAGTTTAACAGATAACACCACAGATTGAATGTAGCAGTATTTAGCACATAACGCTGTGCAAGGAGGGAAACAAAGTCCTAGATGGACTTGTAGTCCAAGTATTAAGTGACATAAATCACATATCTGCCTCTTCGTTTAGAATTAACAGCAGAATAAAGCAGTAGAAAAGGAGGAGATTGATTATAATGAACAAACCTCACACCGGCTGCAGGCAAAATGAAAGAAATATAGAAAAAGGAGGTGAAATGCTACATTGCCAGGCAGCAGAGTGGTTGTTGATGGTTGCTGTGAGTTACAACCATAGACTGTATGTAAAGGTTACAACAATCAGTGTTTTACCACAGCAACATCTGACATAATTTGCTCTAAATTTGACGTATCTGCTAATTTATTCACAGTGTTAGAGTAGAAACTGCTCCACTCATCCTCAAGCCTAGAAAACTAAAACCACCATTCTGGTTGGTCTTATCCTTTAAAGCTTATGTTTTACATTTTACATACACAACACACCCTGGTCCACTACCATCCATGTGATGAAACTATTTTGTCAGCTCTGTGGTTCATCAATGAAGCTACTCTTTGATTGTATTTGTACACCGACACCCTGGGCATGAATTCAGCAGACGGGAGAGAAGTGAAATAAGAGCTGTACATCCATGATGTCTGCAGCTGTTCACATCTGCAAGGGAAGTATAAATAAGTGCACCTCTGCTCAAATGTGCTTTACATTTTTGTGGTGGAAAAAAAAATGTAATTTCACTTTAGACTTTAAAGTTTCTGATTGGCAGCGAGTGAGCGGTGGATGACATGAGTTGGTGCCCCACAAAGTACCTTTAGCCAGTTTGTGCCCATGTTAGAGTTGAATATCAGGTGGATATCAAAGGTTTGGTTGGTGCAGCAAAACTACTGGGAATGTCCGCACACACACATACAAGTGCAAGCAAAAGATGAATGGTCCTTATGAGACTCACTCCCACATGTATTGGGCACAAAAAGTGGAAGGGGGGGTGCCAACAGTGGGAGGTTTAACAGAACGGCCCAGAGTGTTAAATCCTCTGGCATCACACGCTCGGCTTCACCTGGCTATGAAACCTCTGCTGGGAAATTATGACATCTGCCTCATTAGAACATATTATTTTCCATAAATGCAGTTTTTTTTTCTTTTTCTTTTTGATTACACACCTGTTGCAGCAACCCCACCTCCATTCCTCCATTATCACACTTATCCATCAGCGGTGACGTCTTCACTCACCCGGCTTCGTGTATAACGACATTTTCTCACTCCCATTTACTCTCTGATTAGTTGCAAAAAAATGTCATCCACTTTCTTATGTGTGAAATGGCTGTTTTTGTCTAGAATGTACAGGTTTGTTTCACTTGGATGCTTTGGAAATGAAAGACCAAACCAGTGCCAGCACACTGGCAAAAAAAAAAAGAAGTCTCTTCTCCTCTCTGCAGAGAAATGGGGAGAGAAAAGATTTTTTTTTTTTCGTCTTCGTTTTTCACATTGAGTGACTCAATTTCACGCTCCATTGGCATATCTGGGGTGACGCACCATGAAATCAGTCCAATTCTGGGATTTCAGAGGAACAGTATTTTGAAACCTCCTGAGATATGTGGCCATATTACTTTCTCCACCTCTGGACAGATTACACTATTATGTGACAGTTGCAAAGGTAAAACTGTGGTGATGGTATGTTCCCTTCGTTGATAAACTGGTTTCTAACAGCACTCTGAACGGGGACTATTGAGCAAAGTCACAAATGATTCAACAAAAGGCATCAATTCATTTTGTAACTTATACTTTTTTTTTCCACTCTGAAAGCTTCGAGCAGACAAATAGAAAACAAGACTGGGTCAAAACCCCGAGTACGTGGCTCGACTGCATTTGGACAAAACTTGATTTTATAAAACAACCAACCTCATCTAACAAAATCACCAAACAAAGACAGACCAAGATTCAGTTCATTTTTAAGGCTTTTGTCTTTATTACGGCCATAATGAGACGGAGAGTGAGAAATCTAACACACAGAATAAGGGCCACATGCCAGACTCGAACCTGGAGCCACAGGGGCAAAGACTATATTTCTTATTTTGTCTCCACAGTTACCCAGGGGGCAAAGTCCCATTTTTTTGGAAAACCGACACGGAGCGTTGTAAAAGGTTGTCCACCAGAAATGATATCTAGGACCTTCAAGGATTAAAACCTGGGTGGACAACCTGGTCAACGAGCTGCAGGAAAGCTACGGGGTCCAAAGCCCCCCTTCCTGGGTCATTTTGCTGGCGAAAGTATGTAAATGCAAATATTTAGGTACTACAACGGCATAAATAGTCATACAACTATAAAATTTGGCAGAGAGTATCTTGACACATAGGGGAAGGCAAGAAAAAAAGATTCTGGGGTTTACTGCAACTTGATTTTAAGATATCACCCTCAACATCCCAAAAAAGACCAAAAAAAGTACTGTTCGCCTGACAAATTCTCATGGAAATTATTATTTTTCAGCACTTTATGGAGAACATCTATACCTAACATTTATATAGAAAATTACTTTAATTCATAAGCTTCCATTTGAGTCCAAGCTAGCCTTTCTATCTCAAAATCCTCACTTGCTGTGGCCAACAGTCTTCTCTCTCTATCTGTTCACTTTGGGGAGATCCCGGAATACCATGTATTCTAATGGGCCAGTTAACATGGAGTTTTTCCCAACAGGTGTTGCATTGTTTGGAGACAGCCTGTAGCTTTCCAGTAGCTAGTAGAAAGGCTAGCTTGGACTCAAATGGAACCTTATGAACTAAAGAAAGTTTCTATATACATGATGTTCTCCATAAAGTGCTGAAAAATAATAATTTCCATGAGAATTTGTCAGGCGGACAGTACTTTTTTTGGTCTTTTTTGGGATGTTGAGGGTGATATCTTAAAATCAAGTTGCAGTAAACCCCAGAATCTTTTTTTCTTGCCTTCCCCTATGTGTCAAGATACTCTCTGCCAAATTTTATAGTTGTATGACTATTTATGCCATTGTAATACCCAAATATTTGCATTTACATACTTTCGCCAGCAAAATGACCCAGGAAGAGGGGTTTTGGACCCCGTAGCTTTCCTGCAGCTGGTCCACCCAGGTTTTAATCCTTGAAGGTCCTAGATATCATTTCTGGTGGACAACCTTTTACAACGCTCCGTGTCTGTTTTTTTGCTTTGCCCCCTGGGTAAGTATTTAAACTCTTATTTACTTCCAGCTCCAGAATGAAACAGACTTTTACTGTGGCAGGTTTTTAATTCCTTCTGTTCAATTTGTAGAATTGGTCATAGCTGCTGGTACGAAGCCTCATTATCGATAACTTCTCTGTGTTTAGTTATTCCCCCGACCTCTGCCACGTTGGAAAACTCTTCTCTGCTTCCCTGGAGCTCCAGAGCAGCTGGAAAACCAGAGCGGTTCTGACTGTGACACATCAGTCAGTCAGTCTTGGCCTCACTGTTGCTGCCCATATTAAAGGGATAGTTCAACATTGCTAAACGCTATAGTCATAGTAGTCGGTTTGTTACCTTTAATTGTCGGTGCAAGCTAATTTTAGAACGGCGGAGCAGAGCCGTGAGCTGCTCAGAGCTACGCTATGGAAGTCAATGGGATTTCTTGGTTTCCCTCATCAAACTCATCAAATACACAATCCAACAACTCCAAAAGTGTAGCTCTGAGCAGCTCACGGCTCTGCTCTGCTGTTCTAAAAACAGCTTGCACTGACAAATAAAGGTAACAAACCTACTGCTATGACTATAGGGATTATGGCAATGGGCCAATTTGACAAAATGTTGAACTATCCCTTTAAGAACCAAAAACATGAAAAACTCCTGCTCAGTCATGCACTTCCCTAAAGTTGCCTTCCTAAGTTCTGCTCCTAAAGTTTCTTTAAGTGCTTCACTTTTGTACGCTGATGATGCTTTTGTTTGTATTTCTAACTCTGATTTATTACAAATCCAAAATTCATTATTATCTATTCATATATATATTATCTAATTCATTCCAAACCTGGTTTCACAACAACAACAACAAACTTCTACTGCAGCATGGTTTTTGGTGCAAGACAGAATTGATCTCTCTCTAAGATACATATTATTTCTAATGATGGGTCACTATTCAAATATTTTGGACTTTGGAATGACCCTGAACACTTCTTTATACACATTGATTTTATCATTAAAACAGTGGTTTCCTTGGCTTATTTTACCATTCAAGTATTTTTATTTTTTTTTTACATTTTACACTTAAATTCACAAAATTGGGTTGAATAAGCTCTTGAGGTTGCAGCTATTTTGACTTTTCATCAGAAGCTTGTTTGTTAATCACAACGAACCCCACCCACTATTGACCCCTGCCACTCTGAGGGAAAACCTACTGCAGGTCGTCCAAACCACTTAAGATTCATTAATGAGTCAAGCAACATTTGACCAAGATGTCTTTTTGCATTTATTACAATGAATCATGATGACTGTGTTCATGATTAATACGCACTCAGCTCAGCTGCCAAGTTGCCAGTTTATTATTAAGCACAATAATAGTCACTCTGCAGCTCTGCAGTGAATCTTCATGAGTAAGGATGATTCAATCTCTGCCAAGCTTTAGTTGATGTTACAGTTAAGTCCAAAGCTTTAATGAAAGAAGTCAGTTATACGTGCAGTTAGCTCATTTGTTTTTGCTGTGCTTCACCTTGCCATGCTTACTCTCAATAAATAACAATAATATAAGGTCATAGTCTCCGTACAGTATAGGGAAATAATATGGCCAGATCCTTTGAGATGAGTCGGAGTACTACAGGGAAAATTCAGCATTGTTTTACCAAAGTGAGGATGTTTCATTCCTGTAAAAATAAACACATCTATTGATAAAATGAGGTAAACTAAGATCATCACAGGCCTGTGTTGAAATGTCAAGCTGTCATCGAGGAGCAGACGAAGGGGTCGCAGCCTTAAAGACTCGGGAGCAGTAAGCAGCACCTGGGGAGGGGTGGAGGAGATGCAGAGCAGCTGCAGCTGATTCAAACCTGAAGTAGGCCTCAGAAAAGATCTGAACCAGCTGTGACAAGCTTTGATAGAACAATTAACCTCAGCTTCAATCATGAGTTGTTAATAAAAAGTTAAGATGGTCACACTTCCATGACCTCATACACCTCTTTTCTTAGTTATGAAGTTTCTCAGCTGTAAACGCATCTGACAAAGTTGTGTCATGATGCATAATGAAAAGTGAATACATAATTAGACATTAATTTCTTCTTCAGTGTAAATGTGTCCTTCCAAAGGGTAAAACTAAAAGAGAGCAGCAGAGGGAGTCCCTTAAAGACAAGTAAACTGTGATATTCCTAGTTCAAATCCAGAGGGGGAACCTTTGGTGCAACTCTCTGCTCGTTTCTTGTCATGGCTCCGCTCTCAGCTTTTCTAATAAAAGTATAAAATGTCCCTGAAAACTTCAAAACTAAAGAAAAACATGCAGCAAGGAGGCCATTGCATGTATTACATCAGGACTTCTGGGAGATCAAGGAGTGGAGGAGACAATATTCAAACATTTATCCTTGATGATGAATTAAATATGGTCAACAGAACGTATAATAGAAAATAAAGTAATTCACCTTCAAAGTCTGGGTCATAACAAAACCACAACGCCTCCTCATCCTTTTCTGCTCCACCTGCACATTCTCTGAAAAGATGCGGCCTCCGGGATCACTTAGTTTGCAATTCTCAGTTTGTTTTTTCCACATTTGAGCTCATGGTGATCAGTCCCGTCTGTGTCACTCTCCATCCAAGTGAGGCAGCTCTTTAACATCCTGCTCAGGGATGTCATTTCTCTTTCGATTTCAAACCCTCGTCCCTAGAGATTAAGAGTCGGGGTAATCATCTGGCATCACGGTCCTCTCTCAAACCTTATCTGTCCTTGCTGTAGCTGTGCCACACTGCTGGGCCTTTTCAGCTGGAAGAGAGGAATTGACGTATATTTTTCAAGTCGACATGCTGTAGAGATTTGTTCTATAATCCTCGCCAAAATCTGTTTTAATTGCATTTTTTTCACCAAAACACAATTTTGTACGATCTGAGGTTTTATAGACACAAAATGTGATATGAGTTTGTATGTGTCAGCCTCATTACAAGAATATTTAAAGGTACATCGTGTAGGAATTACTCCCATCTAGCATTGCAGTTGTATGTTGCAAAGCAACTTCTTCATGCTGCATTCACGTGAAATTGGGCAGACGGCAGATGGACGACGGCCGCTGCACGTAACGGCATAAACAAGCAACAAGAGGCAAAACAATATACGTGACAATATGTTGTCATGGCGATGTCGTATTGTTTACAGTACCTGACCCACGTTTCACCGGCTTTCTCTCGACTTCTGTGACTAACATGACATCTGGTTTGTTACCGACGGCCGACTGCCCGACTGCACCTGAACGCAGCATCAGTGTAACGCTCCGTTCCTCCTCACTGCGTTGCCGCGGTGACTTTTCGCAGACGCCACCTCGACCTGAGCCGACAGCTCCAGTGTCTCCGGTAAGTTTCCGTGGTTCCCTACTGTCATGCTGCCACTGAAGGTAAAAACATGGCGACACGACATGGCAGCCAGCGCCGAGCTTACCCGCTCCATGTAGATGTGAATGATATGAACGGCTCATTCAGAGCTGAAAGGAACACTTCACTTTGTTGATGGGGGGATTACTGATTAATGAAAAACATACTTTTGACGAAATAATCGATTTTCGTGAATAGATAATAGGAGAACTTACACAATAATAATAATTTGAGTGCAGAGTCAATCAGCTTCATCTGAAAAACCTTTTCAGGGTTCATTTCAGTTTTCCACCAAATATTTGTCAGACTGCAGAACAAGTAAGAATAATAATTTAGAAAATCCAGACAATTTTTGAGTGCAAATAAGTAGTCTTCTTACAGGTGAATTTAAACTACATAATAATGAATACCTTACTTTAGATTTTTTTCTATGCAATTGAAGAGGGCAAAAATCTTTGGATTTGGTCGACGCCATTGAACAACAACAACAAATCCTGCAACCACTAATCAGCTGCTGCAATGTAAACAGTGGGGGAGTTTCAACTGCATCAAATTAAGTGCAGTGAAAGAGCTGGTTTGTGCCACTCACGGGTTCAGATTGTCATTTCAAGTGTCTCTTCTTTTTGTTCTAACAGAAACAGCCATTTAAATGATCTCTCTGTGCTCCAAAGCTGACAAAAAAAGAGGTAATTTTACCCCCCGAAACATACAAAGACTTACAAAGCATGAATAATTTAAACTAACAACAACTTTACGTACAATGTCAGACAAAAACTCCTATCTAGGCCACGGGTAAAATACTGTATGTTTTTGTCTTTGAAAAAAAGCATTATTTCCTGTTTATGTACAGAATGTAAATCTGTGGGTGTAATGTTATGTGTGTGTGTAGGTGATGCATATTCATGGATGCATATGGATGGATATAGCTTAATGCTCATATATTCAGGGTTACTTTTGTTGGTACACACGTGTTTACATCTTAATTTTTTTTTAAGTTAAGGTTCAAACACTGAGATTTACTCGAATCCTGTCTCAAACTGAAGTATCTCATATGTATCCATGCACTTGAACAGGCTTTGTGTTGTCATATAGAAAAGTTTATTTTTATATTAGTTATTATTTGGATAAATTATTTTAGGGTTCCTAACAGGGCAGTTATTGTTTTTATGGGACTATTAAGCATGCACTTAAATTGACTGGTGGTCTGCACAGGATACTACAGTACTGTGTTGTGTGTGAGCAAACGTTTACACGCAGGTTTGTTACCTTTAATTGTCGGTGCAAGCTGTTTTTAGAACGGCGGAGCAGAGCCGCGAGCTGCTCAGAGGTACGCTACGGAGGCTCATGGGATTTCTTGGTTTCAAACTCACCAAATACACAATCCAACAACTCCAAAACATTCTGGTGGACAAGTTGTGACCTGCACATTCACCACGCTAACAGAACGTTACGAGACAGAGTTGTTTTAGAGGTAAATTCATGCAAAACCGCTGATGCGCGTTCCCGTCGGGAACAGTTTTTCGGCAAGCAGTCTCTGTATTTACCTCGAAAACAACTCTGTCTCTATTTGACCAAGTGGAAGCAGAATGGCTAGATTACATTTTCTGTGAATATTTTCTGTGGATCTCTGCCAGTGCCTCCTTAATGTAAAATAATAGAGTGGTGCCAATGCGTATTTTACCATCTTATTTGAATTAAGCAGCTTGTATTGGAATAAGCTAATGTCACATTAACATATATTTGATAGTCAACTTAATATCAGAGATGTCAGTTCACTGAGGTGAAGAGCTTTGACCACACAAACCATGGCTGTCGAAAGCGTGAAACCATCACTGCCTAAAATAAACTGACACTGACTGCAGAAGATCAGATTTAAAGAGGTTGTGAGAAGTCACTGCATAAAATTGTATATTTTTCTGAGCTCATGAGCATCACAGAGGCCTTCTGTTGTTCCCAAGAGACAACAGTCAAAGTTCAAACACCTACAACCCACTGGAGAAGCTCTGCATTGACAATATGCAGCAGCAGAAGGGGGAGCTGCTTAGTTTAAGACCTTTCATTTAGGCTAATGTGAAGTGATGGTTTACCCTGCAGAGTCCAGTTCAAGCTTCTTTACCTTCCCTGGGACTTGTAATGAAAATGTAATATTGCTCACTTCCCACTTATGTTTAATGCAAAGTTTGCAAACGGCTTTACCCACCTTTTGTCCGTTTGTACCACCTGAGTGAAAACCTTTTGAATAAAATGTCAAGGAACACGAGAGGAATCTCAGGAGCATCAATTAGATTTCATTTGTTCATCTCGTTTGATCTGACAGGGGCACGCTACAAAGATGATAATCCACTTTACGTACCACTTGACATCTCTTTACAGTGGTGAAATGTTGACCCTGATTTCTTTTGTTTTTTCACAACCAGAGATATTTTTAAAGGATCTCAGAGGAGCAGTTCTCCTGCACCTCTCTTTAACCGTGACATCCAAAGAACAGGTTTGACTCAGTTTAAAAGACTATACCAGTTTAGTTGTTATGTAGTTGTTTTTAATGATCGTCCTTCAGCAGAAGATAGTTTTCTCGTATCTGCTGAGTTTAAAATAAACTACATATCAGCACAGTCTGTTGAAAATGTCCTTTTTGCATAGCATTTCAAGTCAAAGCCAAGACAATGGGACACACTGTTGAAGGCGTTGACCTCAGATTTCGAGGCTGTGCTTTTAATCCAATAAAACAGCCCAAACAAACCATAGCTAATGCTGTGAGATATACAGCATCATTGCTGTCCATAATTAATTTAATCTGCTGATTTTCAGGTTACAATATGATACAGTTCCAAGTGTGATGCCCTTTTTAAGACCCATAATTTCCAGACCAGGGATTTTCATCAAGGGTCTTTAGTTTCAAATGTCAGCGAGGTAAAACCGCACCGCCTCTATCAGAGGAATTTGAGTTGGACATTGAAAGATGGGCTTCACACTTCCTCACATTTCCTCTTTCTCTGGGCAAAGTTTGATGTGATGAAGACGAATATGATCAAATTCAATTACACTTTGCAGTCATTACTTATTACTGTCCCTCTCATATATTTCCATGGGCAGGGCTGTGGTGAACATGAAGTTCTAATAATGATGACGATGATGACTGTCCATGTTATATTTTAACGATAAAGTCAGACCAAAGGAAAAGAGCACTGGTAAACTTGAAAAGAGTTGGCACCCAAAAATTAATAAAAAAAGAAGGAAAGGAAAGAAACACTTTTGATGTCCACATCCTTTTGATGTCTATCCAAAGCAATCCAAAGGCGAACTTGAACTTTCTAATTTATAGGACATTAAAAAATCAACATAATTCATACTTTTATGCATAAGGTATTACTATATACTGTACAGAGGAAAATCTAGGGCTGGCAATGACTTGATTATATAAGATGCAGCATGGGAGTAGCCAGCAGTCCTTTTCATCAACATTAGAATTAACAGCTGTTGTCTTCTCTTGTAAAGACAATTATGACTGAAGTTTGTCACCCACCAAGAAACTACGTTAAGTGGCAGGGAAACCTTATAAATATCCTCTTCAAAGTGATTCTCCACAGTTCTTTTTTACTATATAAAAATATGGTTGGCAAACATGATCATGCACCACTACTCCTCGATGGGACTGCTGTGAAGAAGGTTAGCGGTGTGAAGTAGCATACTTGGGGGTTCACATTTCTGATGACCTCATCTCAACCACTGACACCTCGGCAGTCCTCAAAAAAGCTCAGCAGCGGCTCCACTCCCTCAGGAAGACAGGCCTCGCTACCACACATCGCGCCGCTTTCTCCAGGAGCACCGTGTAAAGCATCCTGACCTACGGCTTCACCTCCTGGTTTGGGAGCTGTAGCATTAAGGGAAAAAAAAGCAGCTAAACAGTATGATCAGGACAGCAAGCAAAATCATCGGTGCCCCAATCCCATGCCTGATGGAGCTATACCTGCAACCCTGCATCAGCAGAGCCAGCTCCACCCCCTCCAGCCCTCTCACCACATCTTCTCCCTTCTCATGGAGAAGATACAGAGGCATCAGCTGCAAAACTTCCCATAGGCAGCGAGGCACCTGTCAAGAAACCTGCAGTGTATGATGCACTGAGAGAATGGACTGTTTTTATCGGATTTTGTTTTTCCTTCTTTAGTCTCTTATGATGTTCATGGTTATAATTATTATGATCAGTATTATTCTGATTTTAATTTTTCGATGGTGCATTAATTGATAAACAAAATTTCATCCTCTTGTGCATGTAAATGCACAACGAAAACAATAAAAATCCTTGAATCCTTGAATTCCAAAGAGTCCATCACTATATTTTGTTTTCCGCAGACGTATCACAGTTCACTGCACCTCAACAGACTTTCGTTTTGAAGATTATATGTATGTATGAAATTGTCCTGATGATCAACATGTAACTCGTGCTATCAAGTCTTTGTGCTTGTGTAACAGCTTGAAACAACCCGAAGTATATTTCTGTTTATTTTGGTCTTAAAGCAGGACGGACGTAGGCGGATGAGGAAAGACGACATGTTGTTTCAGTTTGTTTTTTAAATTTAAATCACTAACATTTGTTTCCATTTGGCTGTATGTTGATTTAGTTTGAAAGAGCACTGCAAAAAAATGTTTTACTTTTGTTATTTTTTTCTTTTTTCTTTCTTTTAATCTGACCTGATCATAACCTCGTGACAACAATACTGAATTATTCATGCAACACACTCCCACATGGCTTTCTGACCGGCGCTGAGCACGCTTTCCCTTTTGTTTGAATATCACAGCACCTCAGCGACTGTGACTCCTTGTTAATGTTGACTGTAAATGAGTGGATAAATTGAACTGTTGAAGATTCATTAATGAGGTTGTAGCTTTTGATTAATCTAACTACCCCTGCATTTATCATGATATTTCACAAATTACAGCCAAGCACATTACGTAAGAAGAAGTATAATGAACGTGCGGTCAGAGGACGGCTGAGAAGCCGGGGATGGTTTCTGAAAAAATGTAGAGATATCTGGCAAAGTGTAATAATGTGTCACATTTGGTTACACACACACACACACACACACAAGCTCCTACCTTGTTAAAGGCCAAACTAAAGTGTGCGAGGTCCTGGCTCAGTGTGTGTGTGTGTGTGTGTGTGTGTGTGCGCGTTTCTTGGAACACAGGCAGTCATTAAATAATCATCGTGTGTCTGACTTTGTTTAAATCAGATATGGAGAGCTTTTTTGTCCTTCGTGACATTTTGATCTCTGCTTTGTCATTAAGTGAGGGGATGTGATGAAATTTACATAGCCCTAATTCTTCAGCCTGCTGACAACATATTTTTCCAGTGACAGCCATCTTTAATATTTAGAAGAGTACTTTCCAATGCCCTTCAACTGTGCCTGCAGTATTAATGTATCCTTAATGGGAGAGGTTCCATAAATGAGCCTCAAATGGAGCTAGACATTTTAATGCTTGCTAGAATGGCTGTTATTTCCTCACTTAGCCATAATAGTCTTTATTGCATATTTAATAAAGTGTAGGCTCATATTAATTGTTTAGCAGCCAAGGACTTCATTAAGTGGTTGTGATGTTCTGAATGAGTTTTCCCAGTCTTCACCGTTCCTTTTTTCCCTTCTCATCAATTCTAGTTATGTACAACACAACAGTGATTAGATGAATGCTTCTTTTTTTCCATTCCCACTGGAAGGAATGCTTTTGTGTGTATGTCAGTGAACGAGGAGAATACAAAGACAGTTTCTATTTATTAATCTACTTTATTAAAGTTGGGGTCTACGATCCTGAAAACGTAGGGAGAGAGCTAGCAAGATTTGAAAATAGCACCTCCTCCTGCCTCCTCTACGTCCCACCCCCCCTGCTCCCCCTCCCGTCAGTGTCTCGGTCTAAGCCACGCCCCCGCAAACCGGCATGTGCACACAACAAGAAACGGCAGGAGGAGAGGAGGAGAGCGAACGGCAGGGACAGAGGGGGGTGTGCGTGCAGAAGGATTTGGATTGGTTTCTCCCTCTCGGGTCTGGGCGACGTGATTGGTGGAAGTTTTCTCAGCACTGTAGTTGCCAGACAGCACAGATTTTTTTCATTCTTTTTCATTAAGTCATAACGTATTAATTGCACTGGCAACAGAGGGACCGTTTCACCCCGTGTAACAGAACGTGCTTTTGAACAGGATCGTTGACCCCAACTTTAACTGCTTAACTTGTTTGTAAAGTAAGGTGTAACATATATAACTGTCTATTCTAAATAAGGTGAATGTCATGTAGGCTACTTTCAATATGCTGAATCGGAAGAAATAATTTCGCTATATGTAACAAAAACCCACCTCAGTTGTAAACAACAACAAAGTAAACAAATTTACAATAGGAACAAAGAAGTATTGCTGTTCAAAGTTCAAATAAAATAGAAAAAATGTGGCCCTGACTTACTGGAGAGAAGGTAGTAACTCTTTTTTTTTAGATGTTAAAGCAATGTAAAGTGGGTTTCCATGTTCCCATTCCTTTTTGAGTGTGATGAATACGCACAAGTATTTTCTTGTTAAAATCCATCGATGAAAAATCGTAACACTTTACTTGAAGGTCTGATCATAAGAGTGACATGACACTAATAGTGACATAAGAGTGACGTGTCACAGTCATAAACATTATGTCAATGACATGACGTTGTTATTAAGTGTCATTCAGTTACTCCTAACCCTGCAAACCCAGATGTTATGACATTGACATAATTCATGTTCATGACTGTGACATGTAACTCTTATGACAGTGTCATGTCACTCTTATGATCAGACCTTCAAGTAAAGTGTGTCACCGAATAATCTATGAAGACAAATGAATCTAGGTTTGTCATTTGAAGTTGAACCACTTCATAGAAGGTGTCTCTATCCTACTGAAAAGTCCTTTCTCAGTGTTTATACACTTGAATACTGGCCAAAGTGAGGTCTTCAGATGGGGTCGTCAAGTAGCTGCACTGGAGGAGGCTGATGAACAAGGGAACTTGTACTGGCACTAACCATTGCCTATTGACAAACACACACATCAGTAGTGTGTAGGATAAAAGATGGACACCAGACATGTGAGCTATGGAGCTGACAAGTAAATCAATGAAATAAGATTTTTGACCTGAATATGTATTTGATTTTAGTATAACTTAACTGCGCAATACACATACAGTATTTAGGAGAACCAACATCATTTATATTATTGATGAATAAGATTTTCATACCAAAATTGGATATTTTGGGGGAAAGAAATGGGGATTACACTGTGTGTGTGTAACTAAAGGGTGTTACAAAGGTAAGAAAGGCATGTGCCAATACAAACATGCTGATTCATCCATGGTTATTATGTGAGAATACTGCAAAGCTGAACACAAGCCCAGGGTTTAGGATGATGATGATAGTGGGGAAAAGGTGTGAGGCTTATGGCAAAAGGGGGAAAGTGTCCAGGGCAAAGCTGCTGCAGGGGGAGAGGGATTGGCTTTGCTGCAGGTGGTGGTGGGCTAAATTCCTCGATGGATGATGGAGTGGAGTCACGCAGCGAGCCACAGGTGACTGAACTTCCGACAGAGAGGTGAGATGAATTTAGAGATCCCTTGATTCCACCGATAGATGAGCACAGGACTAGACAGGCAGACAAAAGAAGAAAAGGAACAAGAAGACAATTTATTGGTGTGTATGGAGTGAGCAATGTTCCTTTGTATTCATTCAATGCTTTATAGACAGACAACAAAAATCAAAGATGTGAGGTCTGGGATGATATGAGGATTTTTTTTCTTTGGAAGTTGGTCGGGAAGCGTGCAACAGTGTTCTAGATGAGTTGTAGATGTTTGAATGATTGTTGTGAAAGTCCAACAAAATGTCTATTGCAGTAATGAAGTCGGCTTGTGACAAATGCATGCACCAGTTTCTCAGCATCAGGTTTGAACAGAAAGCTTTGGATTCTTTAAATATTTTGATATCAGCGCTATGGTGTTGAGCTGTGATTCATCTACAGGTCAGGCACGTCCAAACTATTTAACAAAGGGCTGTGTGGCTGCAGGGTTTTGTTTTATCCAACCAATCAGTAACACACCAGACATGATGCATTTAATCAATTGATCTCAGTCTTCAGACAAGAAGAAGAAGAGATCAACAGAAAGGCTGAGAGAAGAAAATAAGTGCATCTTAAGTACATGTTGAACCTCTAAACAAGACAATTTGTCTGTAAAGCACTTTATGTAAGAGCAGTTAGCCTCTAAATATAATGATAAAGAAAGTTTCATGCTGTCATCAGTACAACCTTACAAGACTGTAAGGTCGTATATTTTGGCAGAAAAACAAACACATTATATTAACATTTCACTGACATGTCAGTGTGTTTGCAGTTTGCCAAATATGTAAATGAACAACACATCTTCATTATGACAACAGAAGACATAATCTGGTCACAACTTTTTCTACAAAACATATTTTCTGTTTGCAGTGTGTTTGTACAACATCATTTCTAGGGCACAACTGGGGAAACACGGCAGGGGGGATCATCACTATGAGTGATTTCTTTCATATAACACTAAGTCATTTGATCCATCATTATTATTATTTTTTTATATAAAATATTGATTTTAGAAAAGCACAACCAATCCTGCCATGTTCTTGTCGTCATAAAGGATCCCAGGGATCAAAAAATGTGTGCCTTGTTTTCCCTCTCACAAATAAACTCTAACCATATCTCCAACCTCTGCAAAGTATTAGCTACTTAGCTTTATCATTGTTGTGTTTAAATGTGAAGATTTAAATTGTTGATGATAATCAGTTGCTCTTGTAATCCTGCTCTTTGAATGCATGCAGCCGGGGAAATTAATTCCAGTCAACTGACATTTCTGTAAAGCTCTCCATCAGTGTTTTCTTATGCTGCTGTTGCTATTTCCCCTGGAGACTGCATAAATAATAAGCTATTCAACTCCACCACAGTACATTACTACAGTAAACACCACTTTTATCTAGTCTGAAATTAAATTGAATTGTTCCTATTCCCAGTTCGTCCACAGTCATTGATGCAGCAAAAGATTATCCTCACATCATCATAATCTGGTATAAACATAAGCTCACAATTAATAACACTTCAGTGATTATAAACCTGAAAAGAGTTTTGATTAAATGTGTTTTTAATTTAATTATTGACCATTTTCTCTTAGCAGGTGGAGGCTTTTGTCAGCCTTTTTTTTTTTTTTTTTTTTTGGTCTCTCAGAAAATCAACAAAAAGCCGTGATTCCAACAAAATCCATAAGAACCGTTTGATAACTCAAGACATGCTGTTTGTCTGTGCCATGGTGCCATTATTGGAACAACAAATTGAAAAGACTTTCCCCTCAGCGGTCAAAACTCACAAAAGTCAGGATGCCTCACTTTTAGGACTCATTAGGAGTCATCTGGGAAGAGTTTGAACCACAGTACTTGCCTTTTGAACTTACTTCAAAGACATCAGAGTGCTTAGCAGTGTGGTTTGACAGCTTCACACTCGTAAGGACAGGCTGATCTCAGTCCCCTTTCACCATTTAATTCCCTGAATGGACTCGAGCTAATTGGAGATCATTATCATGATGGTATGATGTATTAGAATAGTGTCGCCCCTGTTTAAAGACCCGTAGAGGCACTTAGAGAAAAGGGGAAAAGATGTCTTAACAGCTACTGACAGATAAATAAAGAAAAATATATATATTTGCGTGTGAGAGCATTGGTTCCTCTCTACTTATTGTCATTATCAAACATGTCTGCCGCTGTGATGGACTGGAAACCTGCTCCAGCTTCCCACGACACTGCACAGTTAGGGCAGTTAAGTTGATGGATGGATGTAGCCTATATGTATTTATAATATAAGAAATTCTTCCACAGTTTGATTTAACAATGATTATTATATAAGGTAATAATGAAGTTGAGTTTAGCACTCTCACGGCAGAAGTTTAAAAAGAAGAACAGATAAACAAAGAAACTGGATAAATGACTAACAAATATGAAAAAGAAACACTGCTGTATGAGTCAATTAAATGTAAAGTATAAATAAAGGCAACACCACTAGTGTACTCACAGTTCAGGTAAAGTAAAGGCAGTTATTGTCTGAAGTGCAATAAAATGTCGTACATTGCAAATCCACACAAACAGAGCTTCTCACTAAATGATCATTTTCTTGTTCATTCTTACAAAGTTTCCCATAAACACGGCATTGTTTCAAGAAATGTCTGCGTGCACAAGAATCCACAACTCTAAACCCTGTAATACATATGCCAGGCCTGCATGTGGAGTTGTAATGCAAATACACTGGCCCTGTTTACACGACAACGCTCGTGGGTGAAAATGACAAAATATTTTCTCGGATGTGCCTTTCGTTTTGACGGCGACGGCGCCTTTGGGGCTTAAAGATGCAAAAAAAAAAAAAAAGTGAAACCACCCTCTTAAAAACTTTACACCATCTAAAGGGTAAAAATGCAAAAGTCTCACGTTGTGTACGAGTCTACGTCACAGGCATGCGCCAGTACAGGAAAATAACAACAAACATGTCAGACTCCATAAAGTTTTGCATCAGATTTCTCCCAAAATACGCTTGTCTAAACACAGAATAAAAAGTGAGAACGCAATGCCACTTTTGCATTTTCTGTTCAGATCATTTCCGCCTAAACCTCTAAGCATTACATGTCGACTAAACACCGTCGATGGGCGTGTTTCAGGCACAGTATCCGAGAGACCCAACTGCAATCTGCACTTGTTGTTGTTACGTGACCGGTAGCGATGTGGCTCAGGTTACAGGTTAGAGAGGAGGGTTAGTGACTTCATTATGTCACAGAAGATGAATTTGGTTGTCTAAAACAATGGGGCGGCATTTTGAAATGTATTCACTCTAAGACCTATTTTTCAAAAAACATTATTGTTTCCCTGTGAAAAACGTGAATACTCCTAAACCTGTCTCAGTGTGGACGGGCCCTCAGTCCATGTGTGAGGGGTGGATACAGGCTTCGGCTCTGGGGAAAAAAAGGTTCCTTACCTTTTTGGTGCAGGTTCTTAATGTTTTATACCTCTTTTCCAACGCTCAGGGGACAAATGATCCCAGGTGAGTTTTGTCTGAGCTCACAGATCTGGTCTTCCTCTGCAGGCAGTCAGCACACACCATGTCTCTTTAAGTGCAACTCCCACAATCCTTTGGGCCATCTTAACCACCCGGGATCAGCCCTGTTAAGAGAATACAGTTATTACTATAAATCCAATGTACCCAAACTGCAGATCTGGTTTAAAACACTCTGCACAACAACAGAGCTGCACTGACCAAATAAAATAAAAGGCATAATGTCACTCCCTTAACCTGTATATCTGAGGACAAAGCCAAGCCACGTCCTCCTGTGGGTGCACTAAATCCAAAGTTGATAAACACTTGAGTTAGCACCCCTGTGATTCAGCACACAGTCTAATGTACTAAGTTTGATAAGTGAAGGGCAAAGCCACCCTCATGCATTTTCATCAGCAGCCCCTGGACAAGGCTCAGACACACATTTCAATACCTCAGAGAGCCCTTACACAACAGATAGGCAGACTGTAGCTGTAATGTACATCCCAGAACAGCCGTTATTGGAAAGAGGTTGTGAGGTTGTTGTATCGAGGAGACAGTTAAAACGGTTTAATGAGAACTCGGATACTTGCTTAAAAAATTTACGATACAGGATAAACCGAGAGCGTCCGTCGATAGACAAGCCTCAGCAAAGACTAAATAGAACACCTAAATTTGGATTAAGAAGCAGATAAACCACTGACTATGGCTTTTAGTGTGTATGTGTGTGTACTGCACATATACAGTACGTCACTAGAGCTTTGTAATGGGGGGTCAATATCTTGACTCACTCGCTACGTAAGGCTTGTCTGAGTCCTCCAACGCATTGTCTGTCTCAGCAACCTTTCACTGACAGCACTGAATGCCAGCTATAAATACCGCCGGGCCAGGAGCATGACAATATATCCCGGATCAAATATACAAATGTGTTTTATGGAAGTCAGCAAGCAGCCATCCATAACGGAAGTTGAGTGAGCATAACTTCTGCATGAAGGTTGTTTCAAGGAAGCTTATTAAGCTCAGAAAATGCATGCCAAACCATTTGCCTCTCATTTCTTCTCTGTCCTTTTCTGTAAGACTCGCGGAATTGTTTGAAACGTTCGCAATTCACATTTACCGAATAAAGACTGTGTTCAAAAGAAACAAATCATGCTGTGAATGCAACCATGAATAATGATCTTTTTTATGGTATGGTGCCTCGTGCACTAGTTGTTAACTGTCCACTTTGATTTGTTGTGTGTGCACCCAAGGAAGTAAAAAAAAAGAAATGCTTCAAACCACCTATGAATGAAAGTTTATCTGTGGTGAGAGAAAGCATGAATAGTTGGGTTCCATTTTGTTTCTCAGAAAACCAGCAATTTTCCAAATACAAAAAAAATATTGTAATAGTGGAAATGCACTGATGAATCACAAGCAAAAAGAAAAAGAGGAAACCTGCAGAAAAATGACAATCAATCACCTTTTTTTTGTTAATGAATAAAGCGATGCTTAAAAACACTGATTTTTTGGACAAAATTAATTTAAAAAAACAAAACAAAAAGACAATCAACTTCTGAACAATCTCCACAAGAAGAATACATTCAAAACCTCCAGAACGGAATCACTGACAACATAATTATGAGCTGATTGTGTCTTTAGAAAATCAAATCACTTGACTTAAAGACGAACGTGCAAAAAAAAAAAGTTAATGTGTATAAGTGTAATCAAGGATCTAGATCATGTTGAGGCATTTCTATACTCTCAGTTATCAATCACAATTACTGAAGGGATGATTAACTGCTCCAGTAATGACTTACTTATAACAGAGAACATGGTTTGAATTGCAGTGGGTATTGGGGGGGTAGGGGACATGGACCCCACCAAGAGGGATAAAAACATACGGCAGTCTGGGGGGTTGAAATATTCATAATACCATTACGTAATATACATGTATGTATGTACATAAATGTATAGTATTATATTATTCCCTTTACTGGTTATAATCTAATGTGATACCCCTAAGTGGGACTGTACCAAATCTGAATCTCCAGTACTTCAAACACTGACAGAGAACATGTGAAGCTACATTAACTTTCAAAAACAGGTTTCCCAGTTCTTCATTTTTTTGTCTGGCAGGTCCTTTTCCCCCTCAGATGAGATTCCTTATAGTATGCAGGTAATTCAAGTTTTTAATAACACCATGATACATGCAGAAACTCCACTGTAATGCTGCGGAGTGACACCGGATCCTGTCTGGTCGTACTATCACTGACTATTTCCAGCTTCATCCCAGTGGCTCAGTTTTAAATCTACACTTTCTGAACCTTAAGCTACAGAGAGCACAGCTGAAATAATGAAACCAGTCAGCTGTGGTGAGGAGGAGAGGTTTCTGTTTTTAATAATCTTCTCGGGTGTGGAGGTCTAGAAGACTTTCACCTCCATGGGGAAGTGACCACGGAGCATCTCTACTCCACTGCAGCAGCTGCCTGACTCTCTTCAGCTTGCTCAGCTCGCCCTCCTCCTGAATCACTGAGCATCTCACTTTATCAGAAACCTAATTTAGCTGTGAGTTTCAAAAAGCTCTTTGCTGTCATCAGTATTCAAAGGATGTCACCATTTGGCACTCATCTGAAAATTGAGAAGTCTGCTTCATAAGTCAAATGTTTCTTTAACAAAAAGACCCGCCACAAAACCTAAAATAAGGTCGCCCGACTCGCCCTTATAATCATTTTTATTATTAACAGTGCATAAGACCCTGAGGCACCTGAACCCTTCAGGTTTTCTCACCTCGACTGGGCTATCAACCTTTCCCTGGCAAAGAAACATGGTTTGGAGCTGTTTATATTCATCCAGACCTTGTCACACTGAGCTACTAACCACTCCAGCGCTCATAAGTAATCAAAGTCCTATTGTGTTAAATGGTAGTGATGGGAATTCTGACTCTTTTTTCAGGGAGCCAGATCATTTGGCTCAGCTCAGCAGTAGGAGCCGACTCTTTCAGCTCCCAAATGACTCTTCATTTAGCACCACTTTGGGTTTTTATGACTCAGCCAACCCTTTGATTGCTATGTGTACACCTATACCGTTGAAATTATTCGGTGTAACTCTACTAAACCATATAATTTCCAAAATACCATTAAATTACAGTGTGTTTGGGATAAAAGCTTTAATGTGAAAATCATCAAATGATATTAGGGGCTCTCCGAGGAGGATCTCTCACCGTGATACAGCGGGTAAAATAAGTATTGAAGGACTTGCATAGAGGTTATGGAGGTTGAGTGCATTACTCATTGTTGTTTTGTTACCTGCTTATTCCAGGTCTCTCTGAAGCTCTCGGTGGGTGCTCCTTGGCTCTTGGACGACTCCTCTGAGTTTTCTTTTGACTCTTCTGTCAGAAATCTTGCAGGAGCACCTGGTGAAATGATGTTCTTTTCACATATGGCCCCAAAGGTGCATTCAGGGGTTTAGAAACATGTCTGTAACCAATGGTGTCAGTATGTTTTTCAATATAAGGTTGTGAAGGTTGCAATTAATCATGTAGGTTAATATTCTGCAAGCAGGGACTTTATCATGCTGCACCTTCTGCACCAATGGTACAATATTAACTGGTTTATTTGTATTTTGTACACCAAATACAAATACAGTGGGAGGTTCACTAACAACTGCAGGATGAGCAGAAGTATAGTTTCTAAGACGGAGAGAAAAAGATAGAAGCAGAATTACAGTCATTTTCAAACATGGTCATCTGGTTTAACACTGTGTAATATCTTTTAATTAACCTTTATTGAAGCTTGAAACCAATACTGTTTCATGTACTGAGAGAATAAAAGGTCAAACCTCTTCTATCGTTTGCAATTAATTTGAGCTGTGAATAACTCTGTATAGTAGTGAAATATTTCTTTTGGTCACACTTTAAAAGTACAGTACAGTTAAGATACACATGTGCTCAGAGGATAAGTTATATCCTGCTCTGTATTCCTATGTGAGATGTGGTGTTTACTTGAAGCAGGCTCTTAAGTAACCTGGGTTTTCATTTTCCTCGGTACACAATTATGATTTTTTGTCTGACTCATTGGCACAGACGGAGGATAAAAGTACTTTATTAATTTCACTGGGAAATGGTGGAGTTATAGCAGCCAAGTCGCATAAATCATGATACAAGCAAGACAAGAAGGGACACTGTGGGACATGGACATGGAACAAAAACCCGTAAAGCTGTAATATGATAAAGTTTGGAGACTGAACTTAAATCTGGTTCTATAATTTAATATTATATTAGTGCATTTGTGAAAGTGTTCAGACCACCTGCATCTTTCTACATGGTGTCACGTTGCAGCCGCATGCTACTGTACAGTAGGTAAATTCCCTACAGTGACAAAGACGGATTTTTAAGAATACCGTAAAATGTGGTCGAAAACGGATAAACTGAACATAGACGTTATCTTTCAGCCGCCTCAGGCTTTGCTCACCTGGATGAGGAGAATTGAAGAGTCCAGTATGGCAAAAAAAAAAAAAAAAAATACACTGATTCATTTCTGAGTGATGAATCTATTTGTTGAAGCCGCTCACTGTCAGTGTCAGTGTGGACACAGTTGGCTGGATCTTATTACCTGTAAGAAGAAGATGAGAAAAACAAATGATAATGAATGTATCCATTTGCCACAATATAATTCACAGGTTTATCATTTATCATCACATTTGATAAATTGTGGTTATGAAATGAGGAAGTATTTCCTTATTTTAGCTGAGCTGTAGATTTTCTCTGTCATTTAGTTGTTTAGTTTGTCTCTGTACAGCTCTGACAGTTTTATTGTCATTCAAATGTTTAATCTTATACCCTGTGTTTTATCATTCTGTACTGGATTTGATTTTCTTGTTTTTAGCTGGCATCTTAATTTTTGCTTTGTACATTTGTTTGATAAGTAAATAAAGTTTATTAATATTATTATTATTGAGCAGAAGATATGCAGAAGCCTGGATGAAGTCACGGTGTCTTGGCTTAATTTAAAAGGGTACTAATTTAAATACTTAAAATTTTAAATCGATTTTTTTGCTGTTGTTTTCACTGCAAATCAGGGTCAATGAGATTATCATATGATTCTTCACTCTTTGCAGGTAATACCTTTTCCAAAACTTGTATAAACCATATTTTCAAACACACAGATAAAGCTATGCAAAAAACTAAAACTTAAATGATTAATTTTTAGCATATTCACTTTCCCAGACCCCGGATAAGGACTGGACTACTTGGGTTTCTGAAATCAGGATGTGATAATTACATGCAACAGACTCATGTAATCCCAAAACTAAATCCAAACCAGGCCACAAGTGGTTCACACATCCGTTATCAGCAATCACTCCACAGTTATCTCCACAAATTCAGCAGACTATCAGTGGGTGTAAAAGATTTGGCAGCAAATTACATTATGATGCAGAGTCCGTGCCCATGTGCTGGACACACACACACACACACATGCATGCTACACTCCACAGAGCAACACTGATGGAAAGCCTGTTTGTTTCCAATCTGTCTCTCCCTCTCAGTCTACTGAGCTGTTCTCTGTCTCTTTTTTCTGATGGTGAAATTTCACTCAGTCTTATTTGATTTGTAACTGTGCCTTCAGCCTGGCACCAAAACACAGATATGTGTTGATGCGATACAACTTCTTTTTATTTATTTTAATCTTTATTTTTTTTCTGTCCTTGTAATTATTGGATTGAAGGAGTTGGAACGTCATCAACCAAAATCTTTTGAATCCGGCAATGAAAACACGATTTACCATGTTGCTGAGTTCGGTAAGTGATGTATTGGAAGTGAATCAATACGATAGGGAATAAACCAATGATGTCAGTTTTAATAAGAGCCAATATTAGACTAATTGGACTTTGACTCTGATTTCAGGATTAGATGTAACACATGCTTCCTCTCATCACGGCAATAACTTTGCAGTTTTTTTTGTTTGTTTGTCTTATTTGGTAAAAGAAACACGTTTAAATGTAGTGACTCAGTATGTTAATTTGAACATTTCTTATTTACAGAAATGGTCCCCACCAGCAGCAGCAGCCATGTACAACACATGGCTGCTGCTGCTGCTGGGGAAGGTTGGTTACTGACTAGGAGTATATAGGATGCATTAACAATTCAAGCCATGCCGCCAGCTGATGGATAAGAGTAGAAACATTTTTTTTCCCCCCACAGTTACAATTCCCCTGTATACGAGAATAACATTTAAATTTAAAATGTCAAGCTTTCCCTTGTAGCCCCCGCTTCTATTGCATGAAATTGATTGTTATTGATCATGACTGATGTTCATTGTTCAGCTCACAAATGTAATTTCCATCTTCTGTTTAGCATTTGGAAGAGAGACGTGACCAACATTTTAAACAGCATCCCTCTGTCTGTTTTTGTTTCTGCCTTTATTTCCTTGTTTTTGATGAACAGTGATGTGGATTTCATTCACCTCTCTGGTTATCACTGAGTCAGGAACATTAACTCAGAGTTGGAGTTGGTCACAACATATCGATTTGGTCTAACGGATCTCACAGATCACATGGCTGTGGTCTCACTGCCTCTCACACAGCACAACTTTAACTAATGGTTTGCATTTCAAACATTTTATACACTCAACCTTGACTCCAGTTTGTAGTCCACATTGTTCTTCGTCCTGAAGTGCATCCCAGTTCACACTTTTGACTCCTGCCAATAACTCCATCCAATGGTGTATAAAGGCACCGTCTCAAATAGGTTCCTTTTTATGCTGATGACACACAACTGTACCTGCAAGTTAGATTCACTGACCCTGGAGCATTTAACTCTCTAAATGACTGGTTGTGTGGTGTTAAAAACTCAATGTCAAATAATAAAGAGATTCATGTTTTATATTATCCCTTTTCCTGCTAAAATACATGTTATTTCCCTGTCAAATAATAATATTGAACCAGTTTCAAAAGATCTCAGCAGCACAACACTCATCAGAAGAACAAGAGTCACCTTGCACCGGTTCCCAAGCCTCTGTCATTGCTACATGTCTGATCTTTCGTTTCTATACTCACAAGTCTCACACTGAGACCTGCAGGCAAAGGTCTAATGTCTGTTCCATAGACATGGCTAAAAATTAAAGGGAGCAGAGCGTCAGTCGTCACAGCCCCGAGGCTCTGGATTCGCCTGCAGAGTGAAGAGTTTGACAAGTCAAGTTGGCTGAATCTCTAACTTTAGATTCATCTGCAGTTTCCAGTTGCATTTTCTTTATATAACAATAATAATAATCTTTATTTATAGAGCACTTTTTTAAAGCAGTGCTACAAAGTGCTTTACAAGGCATCAGAAGAACAAGAGTCACAGAGAAAACAAAGAAAATAAAAGCAAGAGGTACATAAAAGATAAGTAGATAAGAAAAGTTAAAACTCAAGTAAAAACACAGAAAGACTCTCGGATAAAATATATGTTTTAAGGAGTGATGTAAAACTGATAACAGACTATGCCAACCTGATATTATTTTATATTCCTCTCAGTTTATATACACTTGGTTGTTTTAGTAGCATTTTTCTGCTCCATAATTAAACAAACATCATTATTATTATTATCATTCATCACCATTTGTACTTATATCTAACTACATCTGATCGGGGCCGCCACTTCCTACAGTATATGCAGAACACGCACTGTGCCCAGCGATCCATGGGGGAGAGATGGCCTCCAAACGTAGGGAGCAAGCAAAAGGGAGAAAGAAGTCGAAACAAGAGGAGGTTTCTGTTCCACTTGTATGTTGTTGAAATAAAAATGTAAAACGTCTGTGGTATAAACACTTCAGCTGCTGCTCATGAGATAGAAGAGAGTGGAGTGGAGATTAAAGACACACAATGTTGTTGAGAGAGGTTGTTAATAGTTTTTTGGAGGACACTCGGGTTAAAGTTACTTTTTTTTTTAAACAAAAACATCTTTTGTTGATTATTTGTGGCTTGGATTTATTGATTGATTGATTTTAGTTTGAAGTTCTTTTTTATTTGGTTTGTTTTTACTGATAAATATTGTTAAATTATATGGCATATCATTATACAGTACAGTCATGTTGTAACTTTGGAATGGGTGAGGTCGGCCGGGGGAGGGAGGGATTTGATCCATTTTTTACTACAGTATGTTGTGTTTTGATTTGTTTGGTGGTCCATTGGTCTTGATGATGTAAGTATATCTCCTATATAATGCTGTTTATTATTAGTAGTATTAATTATGATAGATTGGTGAAATAATGGTGCAGGGAGAATGGGTGGGATTTTATAACTTTTGGACATTGAGAACTTGTGTCAAGTTCGTCGTTGTGTGTTGTGGCTTGTTGTTCTTTCATGTTTATAATAAACTTCAAAAAAGCAAAAACCTACATCTTACTGTATTCTATAAGCTGTGCTGCATCCCAGCAACCATATATTCGTCATTAGTGGCTACCTCAGTTGGAGCCAATTACACCTGATACTTTAAACCTCTGCACACACACAGATCCACGTTATGTTGTGCGATCGGAGAGAGAACGTATATCAGCTTTATCTGGGGGATTGTGAACAGCAGTCCATGAAAAGGTCAGTATGCAGCTAATTTACTAGTGTGTAACTAATTTACAGTACTAATTTTTGGTATCATATGATGTTCATTGTGAGGTTGATAGATGAAATAAATAATCTAACCTCACTGATAATGTTATTGCAGCACTAATATGCTCCGTAAATCAAAGGCCTGCCTGTGAAGGACTATTAAGGACATAATTCAGAGATATTTTATGTGCATATTCACTGGAAAAATCAGTGTGAGAATCACACATCAATGTTATTGTTGTGGTTTATTATCAGTACACACGTCATTTTATAAGAAGACAGACACGCTGGATCCAGATGAAGATGTTAATATTCAATATTCAGTATTTCTGATATTGGAATTGGTCTGAAACTAAAAAGCTATTGTCTCTGATCACATGGTTTGTTAAAATACATGTCTTTGTGGGTTCACGGTGAACAAATGTTATATTTTGCTCACAGCCGCTAGTAAGTCTGTGGAGCGTTGCACTGCTGAAATTACCGTTGGGTGTATTTGCATTGTCTCAGGTACTGTACCTTTCAGATGAGTCCTTTTTTCTTTTAACTTAATTCATATAGTACAAGTTTGACGCTGTTATCTGATCCAAAAGTTTGGAGCTTTAACAGACTTTAATAGACTGCACATAAGTAAATACAACAAATCATTTCTTCACAGAGCTGTGTAACAGGAATAGTTCTCTGGGGTCATTGTATTTAAATTTGTTCTATTTAAATTCAAGTCTTTTCTTTCATCACAAAGGGAAAAGTGATCCTGAAACTGTGAAATGTAAACCACATTCATGCAGCCATTAGACATGTCTCCATGAAAATATACGCAGGGGATGTTTGTTTGTTTTTTGCTTGAGTTAAATCTGTCAAAACTGTAGCCGTACCCTCCCAGGGGTTTCTGGTATTAAACACATTGCAACATAAGGTTGGAAATAAGGACTATGCAACAGTCAAATCAATGTGTTTTTTCTATCAATGTTCATATTCATGTATAATAACACTGTAGAGATACAGTAAAGTACAATCTCAGATATACAGTAAAAGCAGATCAACAGATCTTTGTCGAACTGTGTAGAAATATGGACAAAGTGATAGTTGAAATGTCTCTGTACAAAAGGAAACATCAGCACAGCAGGTTTGTCAATTCAGAAAAGAAATGAGTCAAACAAATTGCGTTGAATAATGTTTGTTTTTTTTAGTAAGCTTTCAAAAGTCTTTCTACTCCCCAGGCACTTGTAAGGGTGGAAAAATGACCTTTTTCACAAAGAGAAACACATTTAAAATCAGTGTCTTGAACTTTTAACACTGTTGGAATATGAATAACCTCTTATTTCCTAAGATAACGGGGGAAATACACAATTTTTAAATCACTCCAATCATAGCTAAAAAATAAAAGGTGTTAGCTTTAGTTCTTCACTTCCTCAAGGGCTTACAATAGAAGGCGGAAAAACTACAACAGTGCTTTCCTTTTCTTCTTCTTTCTTTATGTTTCTGCCTTGTGTTATTTATTTTAAAGCGCGTATAATGACTGTCACCTCGGACCACATTTGTATACTTTGGGTTCCATCGGCCGAATTCTCCTCTCCAGTACCCTGGAATAGACTTTCCCCGGGAGGCTGAGTATTGTGATCCCCCGATAGTTGGAACACACCCTCCGGTCCCCCTTTTTGAAGAGGGGAACCACCACCCCGGTCTGCCAATCCAGAGGCACTGTCCCCAACTGCCACGCGATGTTGCAGAGGCGTGTCAGCCACGACAGCCCCACAACATCCAGAGACTTGAGGTACTCAGGGCGGATCTCATCCACCCCCGCTGCCTTGCCGCCGAGGAGTTTCCTAACTACCTCGGTGACTTCAGCTTGGGTAATGGATGTATCAACCTCTGGGTCCTCAGCCTCTGCTTCCTCCGTGGAAGATGTGTCAGTGGGATTGAGGAGATCCTCGAAGTATTCCTTCCACCGCCCGACGATATCCCCTGTCGAGGTCAACAGCTCCCCCCCTCCACTGTAAACAGTGTTGGCGGAGCACTGCTTCCCCCTCCTGAGGCGTCGGATGGTTTGCCAGAATTTCCTCGGGGCCGCCCGGTAGTCCTCCTCCATAGCCTCCCCGAACTTTTCCCAGACCCGAGTTTTTGCTTCCGTGACCGCCCAGGCTGCCGCTCGTTTGGCCTGCCGGTACCCGTCAGCTGCCTCGGGAGTCCCATGAACTAAGAAAGCTCGATAGGACTCCTTCTTCAGCTTGACAGCATCCCTTACTTCCGGCGTCCACCACCGGGTTCGGGGATTGCCGCCGCGACAGGCGCCGGTGGACGCCGGAAGTAAGGGATGCTGTCAAGCTACTTTGGGTTAAAAAGTCAAATATATATATGGGGTGGTGTTTAGCTCAGTTGGTAGAGCACCCGCCCCATGTGCAGAGGCTATCGTCCTCGCTGCAGGTGGCCCCGGTTCGAATCCCGCGTCGGACGGCCCTATACTGCGTGTCATTCCCCCCCATCTCTGCCTCCCGTTTCCTGTCACTCTCTGAACTGTCCTATCAATAAAGGCATAAAAAGCCAAAAGAAAATACTTAAAAAAAAAAAAAAAGTCAAATATATAAAGTTATTTCAGAATCACAGATCTTCGCCACTTAGATCTCGCAGGTGAAGGTACAGTGGATCGTCTTTAAACGGGAGTATTTCCTCAAAACGTTCCTTCTTTTTTCTTTTTTACATCAAATGGAGCCGATACATTACCCATGGTGATGGAGTCTGATGGCAGCTTCCTCTGCCAAGATTCACTTAGATGTGATCAGTGATGGTTCACGCCTGTGTTCGTCAGTTAAGAACATCCTTAATGCCCCCCTTGTTGGCATAACTGATGGAAATATGGTTGGATTAATACCTAATATGTAATTCTTATTCTTAGAGACACTTGTAAAAAGGGGTCAGATAAATGTCGCAGAGATCTTTATTCTTATCATTTGTGGTTCTATCCCTGCTTGAACGAATGTAAAGCCAAGAGAGAACGCAGGCTTTCAAGGCTGCTGAGCTATTATTCTCCTATTTGTTATTCATCCATGCATTAATACACCTTATGACTCTGCGGAGTGGATAATGATGATGATCCTTAATTCAGTGTGCCCATTTCAAAAATTAATATTTAACTGAAATATTTTACGTGAATGTTAAGCCCAGTGCAACATGAGCAACTGCACAGGTCGTGTTACTGTAAAAAGGCCGGTGAAACCGACAAGAGCATTCACTGTGATTCAGCTCCAGTCAATTATAACTGTATGTATGTGAGAGAGTTTAAATTACACACAGAGGGGAACTGAAAGCGTCTGAATATTAGAGTTGATATTCAGGTGGGAGGAGAGATTATTAATGGCACTCCTGTGTAGAGTGAATGTCCAACAGACAGACAGACAGACAGACAGACAGACAGACAGATAGATAGATAGATAGATAGATAGATAGATAGATAGATAGATAGATAGATAGATAGATAGATAGATAGATAGATAGATAGATAGATAGATAGATAGATAGATAGATAGATAGATAGATAGATAGATAGATTCCATTCATTGTCTACGGAGAGCAGGAGATTCGGCCGTGCGATGCATGATAGATATGGCACATCGAGTTGACAGACACAATGCAATGTCCCGGCATCACCGGGATTACTGGTAGCCAATCAGCATTGAGAGGCAAGTGACTGACGACCAGCAAAATTTTGTCGATTTGGGAAATCCCATCATGAGCAATAAGCTAATTTTCGCTCAATTGCTCGGTCGCTGTTGCTCGGAAGCCTCAGCGATTTTTCACCTAAGCAAATATTTGCTCAATCGCATGTTTGCATTGACTTAATATGTAAACTCATCGCCAGTGACAAAAATAAAAGGGACGGTGTGAACGCACCTTCAGTGTAAGCATGGAAGTATTCTAATTGAGACACAGCATAAAACTACAGCAGAGGTGCAGCAACATGGAGCTAACAGCAGCTAGCTAACAGCAGCTAGCTAACAGCACCGAGCTAAAGCGAACAGCAACAACATTAGCTGTAAACTCCTAAGCAACACGAATGTCCTAAACACAAACTTTTTCGCACAAGGACACTAATGACAACCAAAGAACAACTGTCAACAATGTATGATGTGATAATTGCCTTCACTCGTTTGTTTTTGGTGTGGAAAAGTCATTACCAGCAGATCACTGCACAATCAACCAGAACATCTGCACAATCATAACATGAAACATGAAATCGTGTTATGAAAATGTAAAAATACAAAAGAACTTGACTGTTTGAAAAATAAAATAAAATCACATTCCTGGTGCTGCTGCCACTTAGGATTTCAACATCCACCAACTACAGCCTCCTTGTGCTGCTTGTCCGCCGTGTTCGGTTGATTTGGCCGTCACCTGTTTGTCCTGGTTCAGTTGTTCCCCACCATCTTCGGAGGTGTGTCACCTTTTGACCTTAGGACTTCTAGCTCATACTGAGCACATATGGTCCAGTATAGGATATTGCTCCATGTACTCCTGCCTGGATTTTACACCCTGCTGCACTGTCTCCGGGGCATCTTTGCAGCATCCCTCCTGGCGTGGTGGACCTCAGCCTCTATCGATGTTGTGTTCATTGCCTGCTGTGCTGCCATGATGCCGCTGCCTTTTCCCAGCCTGTGGTCAGTATTTCAACATCAGCCAGCTTCTTCCTGCTAGTGATACATCCCATGCAGGAGTAGGTTTGTCCTCCCATGATGGCTCCATCTATTCTTCTTCGTCAGTGGGCTTCTGCTGAATGAGGTGTCACTAAGCAGCTCATCTTGAGGCCATCTTCCTAATGTTCTGCTGGATCTCCACCAAGAGCCTGATCTACTAAGATCCCAGATAAGGGGTGCTAAATTGCGTGCTCCTGGTAAAATTTTGCGTGTTTGATTAGCGCACTAATAAAAGGTTATCTACTAAGAGTAGGCTAAATGACAGCTTGTGCAGATGAGGGTTGAGGGTTTTGTGTGTGGTAATCGTTTCAACCATAGGGAGTGTGGACAATGAGCTGGATTAATAGAGAGCTCAGGTCTAAATGCTCTGACCAGAGGGATCAAAGATGAAGTGAAGGCACGTGACGTCTCTCAGTCCCGCTCCCATAGCTGAGCAGCGCTGGAGGAGAGAGGTGCAGCTTGCGTAAAAACTGAACAGTTTGCTGGAATGACGCAGATGCGAGGAAATGCAGAGATATACAGTAGGAGCCTTTGCCCTGGCAGGCAGTGAATCAATAAAAGAAAAAAAAAAGCTGTGCCAGTCAATACTTGTCTTTCAAACATACTAAATAAAGACGCAAAAACTTCCACCGCAATCTGTTTCAGGTTTTCACGTTGCATGTGCTAAGTAAATGTATTTGCATCTACTCCTCCCAATAAATGCATCACGTATGCTTTTTTTGCACGTTTGAGAGACCCAATCCTCAGTGGACCTGGTTAGTAGATCAGCTTGAACATTTTTTTGCGGGTGATATCAAGTTTGCACATGTTAATACAAGCAAACCTTTAGTAGACCAGGCCCTAAGTCAGTGTACAGCCTCAGGGTGCTGGACTTGGGGTGAAACCCTTTATACAGAACATTATGAGGAGCTTCCTCCTTCCTCCTCCTTTGGATGGCTTATAATACCCGCGGGGTATCTAATGACTGGCAGGGCGTAGGTGTTAACATCTTGGATCTTATTCTTGACATTTAGGTATTTGACTGTGGCTGATTCCCTGATTTTCTATATGTACATTTTTACTCCAACATTTACTGTATATTGTTTCCTGCCTAGTTTTACACTACATGACCTTTTGCCCTTCGACGTCTTAAGGGACTCTTGCAGTAGGATTTATTTTGCTCCAGGTATCAACAATGAGCAGGATTAGAACCACACTCTGCACAAACCCACCACTACACCGAGGCCTCTGCACTTGGAGCCTCTTACCCTGACTTCTTTTCAGGTTGTGTTGGGAGTTACTGAGAGGTGCTGCTAAAAGTGCAACACTGATGCTATCAGTAAAGGTTATCGTATCGTACCTACGGCTGAGGTTAGGGGTAGTGTTGGTCGGACATGTAGTTGTAGATGGTGGAACTTATTTTCAGGGATAAGGGAATGCATTAGGTCAAAAAGTGTCCTCCACATTGATAGAGGTACAAGATTGTGTGTGTAAGTGCGTGCATGCATTTGTGTGTGTCAGGGTCAGGGTCACACTCCAAATCACTGAGAACCCGGGGGGAGCAAACTGAGCCTGTTAGAAATAGTGCAGAGACAAGCTTAACCTATTTTTAATAGTCCCCACACTCTCCATCATCCCCCTTCCCCAGACCTGTTGTCTGTAATGGAGGGCTAGCTGCTGTTTTGAAGGTTAAAGTACTGTCAATAAACGGACACTGAAAAAAGTCAATGTGGTTATTTCAAGGCTTGACATTTGCATTTGAAATGTGCAGTGAGCACGTGTGAGCCCTTGCCTGAAAAAAAGAAGCCTTTGTGAAATCACTCAAAACATGTTTGAGTTCAGATACTGAAGGGGGGATTTCAAAATGAAAAAGTTCACAAGTGATAATGGGTCCAGACAACTTACTTGTGAGGTAATGAACAGTTTTGCGAAACAGCACAGCACTTTCCATTTAACTGCTGCTTAACAACAGAACATGTGAGAAATTAACATGCAGCCGAACTGACAGCTGCAAATTACGGCTGTTTCTTGATGCCGGAATAATAATTTTACACTACATTACAGCAGGTATTTACAATGCAGGGACTGGGGGTGCATACTTAACTACATCAATTAAGAAAATAGTTGTGGAGATGTCAGATACTCCAGTGAAGCAAATCTTCAGCAGGCTCGGATGTGCCATGTGTTGTATTATGACACCAGCTGCTCTGGCTCCTCAGTGGGGAATAGTTTTGATGTTTTCCATAACTGCCACTCTTCCGCTTCATCAGGATCCCTCAAAATGTTTTGACAGGTAAACATGTGGTACACAAACACACCTCAAGTGAGGGACAGTACACAAGTTGAAGAAAAGAGTGACAGAGGATGCTTGTATAGCTGAAGGCAATGAAGGAAGAAGGGAAAATTGACGTTGTTTTATTATATGTACTATATGGCTCAGCAATCTCCCCCCTGCTGTAAATTCTCCATGTTATTCTGCATTGTTTTAGTGTAGTTCACTTTGAGTTTTGTTTATATTCAGCCTTACAAACAGCAGAAAAACAAATACCAGGTCATATAGTTACACACATTTGTGTTGCTGTCATTTCTTTGTTTTCGAATGACAAAATGCTGTTGTATGCTGTAGTTACAATTATGGCATTAAGGCAGAAGTAAGCGATCCGGTCGTTTTGGCTCACTTCCTGTCAGTGGATGGAGTTAGCAGTCCCCGCCCTCGTCCCTACTGTACGTCACCACATGCACGCGCATCCCTTGGCTGCACCCACAGAAAGGACCGCCCCTTTATGCCGTTCTCTCTCCTCATTGGATAACGGTTGTAGGATACAAGGAAAGTTTACAGCGGAACAGAGTGACTGACAGACCCGTGTTTCGGACCAAACGCTCTATATAAGTGATTGCTGTCGGAAGATATAACTATTTAAGATTTATATTAACACAAACCATCTGCTTACTTTTACGATTTAAATAAATGTTTTTCTCCTGCTTGCACTGAGAGATTTGTCATATATAACCTCCACTCTGCAACACTGTTTATTCAAGTCAAGCCATTTGCAAAAAAAACAAAAAAACTACTTATGTCATGTGAACATAATGACAAAGTGTGTTTAATTAAAGTTTCTGCCAAATCACAAAATGTTGAAAGTATTGGCAAAACATTCACCAACAATGCATTTGGTTGTTTTCCAACAATATCTGCACATTTAATATAATATATAATCTTAACAACTGAAGCATTAATTATATTGTGATTCAAACAGTCAAAATCATGCTTTCACCAAATTGCAAATCGGATTAGCAGGACACAGGGTTGACAACATACATTATGAATAGGTTTGGCAGTAGCATTCATGTTATAGTACTGCTGTGAATACATGGGAAGAATAGAGTATATTTAATTAAGATGCATTATTATTAAACATTATTAAAATAACTTGTACAAGTCAGAGACAGCTCAACAATGTTGGTCGGAGCGTAGTCTGTTAAGGGGGTGATAGAAGAGGGGAGACATGGACAGTAAGGAGTGTTAAGGGGTATCATAATAAGTGAGAGGTGGAGGCGAGAAAAGTGTCACAAGGTTGAGAGGACTGTGAATGGAAACGCTGTCCCTGCTTGTCCTGTCATTTCAGCCCACACTCTCCGAGGACAGTATTGTTTCCGGAAGCTTCAGCCTCCCCCCGCCGCCCGGTACAACACGTCCTCTCCGCAGCCGTCGCTACCAACAGACGCCATCAGTCACACTGGCTCAGAAACCACTTGCTTCCAATCTCACCACTGCTGTGAAGGCAACTGCTCGAGCTTGTCTCACAAATCTGCTCCTCCGTGTGCTCTGCAAGCAAAGACATATATTTACACACTGTCAAAACAACGCGCGCGCACACACACACACGCACTTGAAGAGACAAGCGCACACAGAATTCTTCCTTCACTTTGCCAGGACCCAAAAAAACAAAAAAAAACATTCCTAGTGAATTTGTTGTTGTCCTGCTTTTTATATCCCTCCCTCTTTGTAATTGGCTGCTGGATTTACACTGACAGAATCCACCTCATGTCCTCTATGTTTCTGGGGTTTACTGTCTTCATCTGAGCCTTAAGGGCTCACCATGGCACGTATCCTCTTGTACAATGCTGGATGGAGTTGTGCTCGAGGGCTATTTGGGAGATTTAAAGGTGTAAAACAAATAAAAAGTCAAGAATTAATAGTTTCTTTCTTTGTCATCTGTCACACACACAAAATAAAACTGAGTCCAGTGCACACAGCGAGGAGATGATGGAGGTGGGAGATGATAGCTGTATGCTATTCTAGGTTTATGTTAATGCACACTGTATTTTATGTGATCTCATATGGGAGATATGTGTGTTTAAATGTCTGTCATGTTCATGTAAATGTATATACTCTTTGTTTCATGTGGCAGCAAGACAGATTATCCCTTGGGGGTCAATAAAATTTAAAGCTGAGAATTAAAATCCTGCTACAAAGTAAATTAGCCAATAACAATACCAGTTTCATTTCAAATTATATATTATATCTGTTTTTTATATTATTTCATACAGTTTCCAGTCTTCTTATCACCTCAACTCCCAACTTCTCCTCACTTTTGCTCTCTGCACACACCAGATCAAAGTGCATCCAAGCCTCCTCTATTAACACAAATGCATTATTCAACCCCATTATCTCCTTGACTCTCTCCATGTACCCTAAGCGACAAACCCACTAATGTCCATAAGCTGTTGAGTTGTTGTTGGATTTGACCTTTGATCATTAAACTGATGTGTTTCATGAGAATTCCCTTTGGCACTGGTTAGTCTGGAGTTCGAACCATCAACCTTGCCCATTCAAACTGTTTGTCAAAAAAAACTTTTGTCAAAAAAACCATGTTGACAATTAACAAACTCTCTTCATATTTGGATCCTACTGTGTTAAGTTCTTATCACATTTCTTCTTTCCTGAATGTTTAATGCTTTGTCCATAATTGCCAATGGTAGTTTATTCGCTCAACACCACTTGTAAACAGCCACTCTTAGTAAATAAAACATGTTGACATTTTATATCAATAGCGCGGCCTCTAAATCAACACTCAATGACTTTGGCTCTGAATACTTTTTTTATTTCTTTCGCTCCCTGTTTGCAACTCCTGCTGTATAGATCGTAAATGGAGCTTTACAGACATTTATAAATCTTAGAGCCTGCATGACATGCCTGTAGCTATGGCAGGCTTCATCACAACACCGCCTGTTGAACTCATCCGCCCTTCTCTCTCCCTCTCAGCTGCTATTATTTATTCAGTTTGTTTGGTGGGACTCAGTAGCCGCGGCAGCCCCGGCCTGGCAGACCTATCGAACTGTGGCATAATAGATGTAATACATCAATGCGTTTGAGCTGAGAGCCTTTAATTAGGCCTTCCTGCTCGTTTCATCAATTCCCCCATGCCCTCCTGGGATTTGGGGGGAGGGGTGGGGGTGACACAGAGAGGCCTCCTGCGCTGCATGAGAATCACTGCACCTCCCACCTCCCCGGCCCGCTCCTCTGCCTCCTCAGTTGGCTCTTTGTCCCTGAAAATGGCCAGCCCCCCACCGCCTCCTGCCTCCCCACCCCACCCCCTCCCTCCCCGGGCCCACTGCCACTCATGTCTGCAGGGTCAGACAGCATAAAATGCTAATCCTCACCTGAGCGTCAATAATTAAAAACATGTCGCCCTTCAGGATTTGAAAGGAAGTGGCTTTCTTTCAGAAAGCAGCGGGGATGTCCAATACAAAATGAATGATTTGAAGAATGTGGGTTTGTCACTGCCTGTGTGCACATACAGTACATGTGTGTGTTTGTGCGTGTGGTGGGTGTCTGTGTGCAGTGTTAGTGTGCAGCCATGACCTTGCTCCCCAGGTGCCGTTGAAACGTGTCATGTTAAATAAACGCCAAGCGAGACCCAGTGGTGACCAGCGGCACAACTGCAAACACAGACCAATCTCCTGCTGATTTCGGCATTTTCTGTTTACCATTTCTAGCCGTTCGCATTTCACATGAATCACAGCAACAACATCTGACATTTAGCACAAGTTAAAATACGACCACACCAAGACCATATAACTGAGGGCCACCGGCACCGGAGGCGCAGGCTGATCTAAGTAAGCATAAAGTGCGGATGGCTGCTCCTCAGCTTTCATCGCCGTATGCAAGGCCATCGATCGCATTCACACATATTGTTGACAGTATAGATTGCTTTTGTTTCAGATGAACAAAACTATTGATTAGAATTCAATCCCAAGTCTAAATGTGACTCTATCTATCATGACGTTCAGGAACACTAGTTATTCTGGAAGACATTACTTCAGGTGTGAGTTTTGCACAGCTGTTTGTGTGTGTCTGGGCACACACTGAAGACAAATCTGTATGCCTGACTGTGTTTATCCATTTCTTCAGGGCATATTGAGCATCTTTTTTTTTTTGATTGCACCAAAAAAAAAAACTAGTGGTAGATTAAGTTCACGTCAAACCAAGACTAATGTCCCCAAAATTGACCCCCACTTTAAGTAAAGATTCTCCCTGTAGCCATGTGCCCCGGGTGGATTAGGGCCCCGACTGGACTAGCATACAGATTTACAGCCAAACATTTTGTCCATGATCAGGTGAGCGGAGAACTCAGTGGCTGTTTGGTATTTTTCGGTGACTAACCTTGAGCCCGTGGAGAGTCCAACCGTGTCAGGACATGAGGTGCCAACAAACAGCAAATAGTGGCTGTGTGAGATGTTTCCTTCGCTCTGATGCAGAGTCACTAAGTTCTTCCCTGTATGTGCTGTTACCTTCCAGCTGAGTGCAAGATTTCATGAAATGATTTTAAAAAGATGTGGTCATGTGCTGGAAAAGTTAAATGTGATATTAGACAATCAACTCCCGGCAAATATTCATCGTTTTGTCAAATACCGACTGTATTCCTACGCAATGTAACCCAGAAACATATGTACTGTAATGTGAAAAAACTCGTACTATACACAGCAGGAAGTCTATAGGCTCATCTGGCACTGAGGCTGAAGGCCAAACATTTGAAATAGTGCTGAGACACGTGTACTCTGAGGAGGAAAGGCTGCAGATCAGAGCATGTGACTGAAACGTATAAACTCAGAGTAAAGTCTGCAGTGGTTTAAATCCCTGCTCCATCATCATCAACTATGTAATGCAACAATGATGATTAGTATAATGATGATAGGACTGAATGTAAAAACAAAAATTACAATGCAAGATAAAGGTGGTTAGTCATTGTTTTTATAGGTTTTGAGCTTTTTAAAAAAATGCATGTTAAAAATGGATCTGCAGATCAAGTATGTCATCCATTGGTCTGGATTTCTAGGATTAAACAGATAAAAAAATTATTTGTGTTTTAAATTTATTTACCTCACAAAAATATGTTGGAAAATGCACTTTAAGTTTGTTTTTTTCTTCATGTTTAAGTAAGTTGGTTAAAATATTGATCTGTTATTGATTGCCAATGTCTTGGTTAACACTTGTGGACATAACAGTCGAGTTGACATTGTGTCCTTTCTAGTTCACAACGTAAACAGTGAACAGTGTCATATATGAAAGTGAATGGGTCTTATGTTGGACAACAGGTGGTATCTTTCTGACCTCCATCTTCTCAAGGATTTTTTTTTTCTGTAAAATCTGAACAAATAGCACACACAAAGGGTTATATGCATACAGAATTTACTGTTGCACTTGTAAACATCGTATAAATATTGTATGGTACCTTCACTCCACATGATGAACTGCCCACAGTCTGTTAATTCCACACAAGCTAATCCCTTCAGTCTTTTGCTAATATATCCATTACATGAGTGATGCTCCCATAAGCCAGCCCTAGTCAGTAAATAATTCTGGTTAATTAAAGCCAAGACATCCATCTTTGCTTTGTGCCATCTTAGCTTTGTGTGCAGACTCTGCGAAAGGCATGTTCTATTAATAAAACAGTGGTTATCACCAGTTGTTGATGTAGTTTCAAACCTGTTAATTAGACTGTACATTTTAAATGGAAATTAACAGCCAATAATTCATTGGAAAACGGGAAATGACACTTTATTTCCATAATGGCTCACCCCTCTGGAGACGGACCAGCAGGGAATGTCAGTAAAATAGACACAGTGAACTAAACTATTATTATTTTCCTGCATTTAGATGTTGACGTAAATAAACAACCAACTCTTTGCCGAGGGAGATTTGGTAGTTAATGTTGCCCATTAAAGGAAGCCCAAAAGCTAAATTTGAGTTAGCAGCATGTCCGTTTATGCTCTAAAATATTTAACACTCAACAGAAATCCTCAGTTTTGTATGAACACGACTTCATATGAGGAAACCACCCCATGTCACATGGTAAATTGAATTACTTGATTGTTTTTGCACACGACAGCGCTTGTTAGCAGCTGACCATTAGAGATCTCCCATATCGTTATTCCAAACTTTCATTTAATTTGAAATGGGTAATTACACTCAAGGGCAGGCAGAGTATTTTGATTTTTATTATACAGCAAATTAATTTCATACACCACAAAAATGTTGATATTTTAACAAGCATTAGTTTCTTTCTTTCCCACCAGGACCAGATTCATTATTTCCCCAGGGCATCGCTTCAGATATGATCATACTGAAATATAATCATATGACTGGTGAAATAATTGAGCGTGGAAAACACATTAGATCTTAGATAGATAGATTTTGTTGCATTTTTCTTTTTTTAATCTATTTATCAACACTGTTGAAAATGCATCAATGAAATCAGCATTATAAATGATTAACACATAAATACTAAATTAATAGAAAATTACAGATAAAGAATCCTCGGGAAGTGTTTTGATTGACAAAGTTTGGAGAAATCCTGCGACAAAAGAATTTACAGCCAGATCGGAGCGAGTATTTCATCTTGGTTTTGTCAGCGTCAGATTCAAAGTGGGGACATGTGGTGAGTTCCTGGAGGCACTTCCTGCCATTTCTAAACCCGAGCCACGAGCAAAGCTAAAACCTGTAGCAAGTGCCTCTTGTTGACAGATCTACTAAACGCTAATTAACTGCCATTTGGTGCCATTTTTTTCAGACACTGATCACAGCTATTTGCAAGTGCCGAGTGCTGATTTCCTGACTGCTAACAGCACATTCAGCCTGAGCCCTAAACGTACCGTTATGGAGGTGATCAGTATAATTGATTGGTTTACTGTGAAGAAACACAGTGCCTGATATTGAATGCATCATCTTTTTTCATCTATAGCTCGATATTGTTATATTTTGAAGCAACACTGTGTAGTTTTTCGACCTTAAAATAATGTTTCTAAACTGATTGAAGTGGTAGAAAAATGGTTAATAGGATGAATGGTGCCATTGCTGCTGCCTGGGTGGGGTCGCGTCAGCTGAAACTGTACTATGTAACTTCCCTGTGTGGGTAGGAACACCGTGGTGTGCTCCAGAGACCGAGCTGAAGCCCTGACTCCCTGCTCCTCTCAACCAGACTACCAGTAGCTGCCAAGAACCCTAGGGTTGTTTTAAGGGTCAGAGCAACAAACCGTATGAGAATCCAAAGTACTGTATATTTATCGGTTACCGCCCCCAAAAAATGGTCTTTTCAAGGGTTTCAACATGCCCTTAAACTCAGAGAAGCTTTGCATAATTAACTTTTTGAACTAATAGCCAATGACAGGTAAGATGGGAAATTTTACTGGCCAAAATATGTTTTTACTGGCCACTTAACCGCTCACAGCACAAGGTAAAAAAACAGGTAGGGTTGGATAGCATTCAATTCTGAACTGATACTGGTGCATGGAACTCAGTACGTTTTTTTTGGGGGGGGGGTACTTACAGTTTTTCTCGATTGTTTACACACATTTTCTGAAAGAATGCCTCATACTCTCAAAACTCTACACACAAATCCAAAATAACACACACAATGGGCAAAACCCCTAACTTCTCCAGCAAAATGAAACTTTACATTCAAAACAATGTAATTTCTCCTCAAAATGCTATTTTAGTCTCAAATGACACACACAAACCGTCATATGACTAGACATTTATAAGAACCAGTTGAACACTGATGTGCTCAGTGTAAAACACACACTTCTTCTCCATTCATCAGAATGACTTAGGCTTTTTCTTTTCTTTTTTACAGTAATTACATTTACAGTATGTAAATGTGTTGTAAAATATTTTAGAATATTGTTTTTATACTCAGAACACTCAAATACTTGGTAACAAATGAAATGCATGAAGACGCGACCGAGGTGGCCGTGTGACGATGCAGCCATGCTGATGTGACCACAACAAAAAAGAAAAAAAAAGAGTGGGTCAGGGTCAGCTGGTTTACGGCCGGACAATTTTGAAAGACTGAAGACATATTTTGATGAGATGAGACAACAGTGACATGTAGCTCACTGAGTAGAGCAGCACTCTCTGTAGTCAAATACTTTGTTCTTCTTGGTTCGAATCCCTCCATCAACAAATCTTTTTGGTGATCAATGCATTTTCTTTTTTCATCATTATGATCACGTTTATAAATATATGTGTGCGTGTGTGTGTCTTTGTGTTACAGTATGTCTGGCTTTTCTCTTTTTGGTGTCTCTGTCTTCGGTGTCAGTCCATCTCTGCCTGTTGCCCTTTTTTGCTAAAGATCTGATTGCTAATTGTAAAACTGTGTGACAGGTGTTTACCCGTGTGATAAGTCAGTGTGCATAGTCGGGAAACTAACTTTAGAATTTTGAATAACACTGTGTTATTCGTGAAAACATTGTGCCAAATGCAGAGAATTGTGTGTAGTGTTTTGAAAAAAGTGTGTTTTTGAACTGCAATTTGAGTGTAAAGCAGGAATTGTGCTTGTAGTTCAGCAGATTTGGTGAAAGGAGTTGGTGGATGAGTTAGATGTTGAGGCCATTGTGCCTCAACAGCCAGAAATTGTGTGTAAACAATCGAGAAAAACTGTAAAAGCGATCATAATGTAATTGATAAACAGTAAGTCACCAATAATCACTACTACACTTTATAGTATAAGGTGCATTAATAATCATCCAAACACCATTGAAGCATGTCGGCCTCATCCGAAGAAGAAGAGGAAACACTGGTGTTGGTGTTGTCTGATATTGTGTTGTTGTCACTAATTGTCTCACAAAGCCAGACCTAGCTACCTCCTCGCAAGCAGCAATCGCTTAAAAATCTCTTAGCCAAGACGGTGAAAGAAGCCCAGTTATCCACCAACGACAACTTACCCAACTGGTGAATTAATTATTAATTCATTAAATGGGCATAATGATAATAGTAGGCTATAGTGAAGACATATTCCAGCAGCCTGCCAATGGCCAGCGACCTAATTATTTTACTCACTAAACACATTTGGTGTGTGTCAGGTACTGATTTTAAAACCTGCACACAGGTGTGAGCTGGTGAAAATGTAGTTTATGTGTGTGAAAAACGGTTCAATAGCGAAGAGGCCCTGTTTTTATTTGTGCAGTGTTTACCCACATGTATGAAAACCATTGGGAACATAAAACATGTCAAGAGTAACAAAGAAAGCCACTTGTTCAAGGATCTGGCTATATCAGCAAAAGCTGTAAGTCCTTGGGGAAGCTGAGTTTTCGTGGTACAGTATGTGTGGTATCCATGGTGATGCCACAACTTTTAATGTTGTTGTATAGAAAATATTACGAATATGAACTACTTTATTAATCCCCAAAGGGAAATTCATTCATCTGTCAGCTGATCGACCATTTGCAGAAGAACAAAAAAGCCTGAAGGTACAAAGCATCTTCTTTCTCCATCCTCCATCAAGGTGCCATGAACTGGATGATCCAAGTTGTTCACAACAGACATTAAGCTGCTCCAGATGTTATGTTTATGAGACCTGGCCTGAACACATCCACATGCAATATGAAGTCAAGTATGATTTGATTTGCATGACATTTGCTTTACAGTCAGGGTTGGGGAGTAACGGATTACACATGTATTTAAAATACAAAATATGACGTATGAGTAATTTGAATTTGTGTATTCTGATTTCAGATGTAGCCTTTTGCACTACACGCATGCAGGTTGCACTGTGCCGAAGTTATAACCATCAAGGTGGGAGAGGGACGGACAAAACAGCGGCGACACAAGATTAAGCCCCACTCCGCCGGGCGAGAGCGCTCTCATGCAGGGAAAGAAAGGAGGGTTAAGTGCTAAACTTGTCGGCCGTCTCTGCTGAAGTTGGCTTCATTTTGGCAACGGCGCTATCGAGATGCTCGGCATATAAATAACAAATTAAACTGTGGTTTGACCAATTTAAACACATTTATTAATGCTTTAGTATAAAGGAGTCACGGAAGCCTATAAGATCATGTGTAGTAAGATCATTGTCATTATTAAGTGTCCCAAGCAGGCGATTTTTAAGTAATCCAGAAAGTGTTCGGAATACATTACATTGCATTGGTAAGCATTGGTTGCAATAAGCGATTCCTGGCTACAGCTCCAAGGTGCACAACAAGGGCCCAATATGGGGCCTGAATATTTAATTCAGAGTTTATTATCAGTGAATGAACAATGGCAAGCTTCATGGAAAATATCCCTCTCTGTGACAGCCGCAGTTTCAAAATCTTGAAGATAAAAAGCCTTAAAATGACTTTAAATGTAGAGTACAGCTGTGATACACAAGTAATGCGTTATAAAACAATCTCTGTGTGACAGCAATCAGAAATCACCAGCTTGAAAATGCCAATATGTCTAAAAAATTAAAGCCATTTTCTCATTCTGACGACTCTCTCCACAGGGAGGACGGTGCTAATGTAGGTTTGTGAAGAAAACTTTTGAAATAGTTATATGAAAAGTTAATTTAAAACTGGGGCGGGGGGGGCACTAACTAATTTTACCTTTAAACCAGTGTTCATATTGACGCTTCAACATTCTCTAAGTCCATGTTTTACTTTTCATGGACGAGACTCATGCAGAGTTTTGCAGCGAAACAACAAGCTGGGAGCTTCTAATAGAAACTCTCCATCAATCACAGATGGGTTGGTGCACTACCAAAGAAGATAAAAAAATGGTGCAATACAAATACGAAGTCTGGTCTATGAAAAATGTCTCAGGAACAAAGAAGAGAAAGACATATTTACAGATTACAAAGCTGCTTTTGCAAACTAAACCTGAACTATGCTCACAGGTTCTTCTTTAATAAATAAAAGGGAGACGTCTGTGAGTGAGAAGAACAAGAAAATCTTATAAACTACAAGTCAAAGAGAAGTATTTGCATCACCACAACTACAAATATGGTCACATATAGCTTTGATGCTATATCTGCCAGACCTTTTTAAATGTCTATTAGCTTTCAGCTTCTTCTAATTGAATTGTGGAGATGAAACGTTGGGGTAAATAAGAGGAAATTGAAAGTTTTAACAGCTTCTCCTGTTTTGGCTTCGCTGAAAAATGCTGATCATCCTAATATGAAAGATGAAAGTTGTGTTCATTAGCTTATTCCTACTGCTGTTTTGGTATACCGTAGGCACATTATGGTCATAATACAACCTCTTATGCAACAAAATGGGGATTTGATTTGTATGCTTGTGTGTTTGCATATCCTGAAGATGAGCAGTATAATTCACCATGGGAGCAAAAACACAACAGAGAGTGGGTTAAAAGACCTACAGCCTCCTTCCTAATGAGCCTTGTAAGAGCTCACCCTGTTCAATTGTCTCTGGGACTGTTTCATCCGGCTCAGACGCCGTCTCCATTGCCCTCTCACCCTCCGTGTCCAAGGAGGGGACTGGCAGGCTGGCACCCTTCTGCCCTGAGCCTGCCACCCACCAGGCCTGACCATGTTCTCCACTTCATTTACCTTATGCTTGGCTCCTCTGTCAGATCAGGGCTAGAGGCCAAAACACAAACATCCCCCTGGGATTAAAGCGGGCGGTTAATTTTGTTTGCGTTTTGACAGGGTGTTTTTAATTTCACCTGCCAGCGTAGGTTTGTTCAGGTGTTCTCTCTGGACCTCTGTCTACTGTGACCTATCATCGCCATATGGTCACATTACCCACAGCTCGCGACTGATGGACCTGCTGTCTCTGAAAGAGCTGTTTAACCTGTGCTGATGTTAGTGAAAACACAACTGTACTATGGTAAATCTTTATCCTCATGCATTGTGAATGAACTTTTCGACGGTTTCCTCTTTGAATTAAATGTTGCACAAGGTTTTAACAGCCGATTTTCAGGTTAAATTTAAAGAAAATAGGGGGGAAAATTACAGAGAAAGAGAGAGAGTCTAGTAAAAATAAGAGATATGAGTGGAAATAGAAGTTATACATTCAGTGAATCTTTAATCAAACAAGCAAGTGAAGAGCACTGAATATGAATCACATCCATGCTGGAGCATTTTAATGATATATGACACCAACGCTGCACTGATATATAATTTTGTGAGATGTGTGCTGCATGTGAGGAATGCAAGATATGAGGAAGACGTGTGAAGTGTTTTGTTCTTCTCTTGTCACAGGACAAGTTCTACCCTGTGTAGTGCCTGGAGACTGCAGCAGTTCGCATTCACACATTTTAAACAGAGTAAATTATATCAAGTACAGATGTAACACTCAACTTTTCAGCTCTGTAGACCATTTCAAATGTTTTGCATTAGATTCCTCTTTTTCACCTTTGCTTCAGCTGTTTTTCACATTTGCTGTTGAATTTTGAGCAGCTGCATCACACCGCTTGTTCTTTTTAACCAAACTCATTATCACCTGCAATAAAAAAAAAAGAAACTGTGAATACAAAATACTATATAGATCCTTGTGACAAGGAAGGTTGTAGTGATAATATGGCCCAGTTGTGTTTGATTTCAGGTGCAAATTTGTTTTTTTTGTTTTTTGCAGGCAACTATAGTACTAAATCATTCAACGTGCAACGTGGCAACATGTTAATTGCTCAGTCAGAGATGCAACTGAGAGTGTTATGACAAGTGTTAAACTCAGGTTGTTTTCTATACATAAAGTATCCTTTAACATTTACACCGGCAGGAAATTATGTCAAGATAAAGTTAGAATGTGTGGATAGGTGTCTATGATGGGATGGGGAGAAGCAGTGATCTTTGACCTCAAGCTCTCTTGTTTTGTTATTTTGATAAAAGGTGAAAGTTTAAGTCATGTGGATGTTGCACGTTATGGACAATTAATTTATTGTGCTTGACATACTGTAACGCTGATCGGAGTGATTAATTACAAACAATGAGGCGAAAAGGACAGGAGCTAAAGTTGGCTACAATGAAGAAAAGTTTCCTCTCACACATAAGGAGAAGATAATGATCCTGATAATTCTCAAATCTGATCAGAAGGTCAAACCCATAGTGTGACTTGACAACCAGGAACCAGGGATCTTTATATGATGGTTTACTGATGGTAAAGGAAGCAACAGTGAGACGTAACTACTGAGCTTTAAGCTCGTGTTAACAGTGTGTCTGATGCATGCACTCACCTGGACATCATCTACAATAATTTAACTACTTGAAGCAAAGAGAGGACACCAGAAATATCATTTACAGTACCATAGTAAAACAGCTGCAAGTCTGAGAGCAGCTGAAGAGAGAAGAGAGACAAAGTGAAAAGGAGATGTTGAGAGGTAAAGACAGTCAGAGATAAAGACTGTGCATCTTTATCGAAGCAGTCGATACGTGAGTTTGAGAGAGTGAGAGCACATAATTTTAACTGCACTGGAAAAAGAAAGGTTTAATAATATTGTGTAACAGAGTGTAGCTCTGTTCTCTGTTGCTGTTGTTCAGAACAATCAGGAAATGAGTCCCGCAAGTGTAAAATTTGTCAGAACTCTGAGGGCCCATAACTCAAGTGTGTGGGATCAAAAATAGAGCTGTAGTTATTTTTAAGGAGCGCAGATATTTGTACAAAAAGTTAAAATCCTCACACTGGTCCAGTGACTTCCTAACCAGACATACAATCAGTGGCTATGACAAAACTCAAGATTAAAGTCTGTTATGCAGCTAGGCCTTGGTCAGTGGCTGGACTCTGCTTTCTGTTGTAGTTAGAAAAACAGAATGCAGTTTTTCTATTGAGTTTTCTTTCATTTGCTTTTGAGCTTCATACCGCTCCCTATACAGTTTCCCCCTCCTTTGGTTTGCCTTTGTCTCTCATGTTACTTAAATAACCTCCACCAAATAAATTATAAACCTATTTCCATCTGGTTGCTTTATGTTTCTTTCCTCTTACCCCCACAAACACGAGCTGGGTCGTAACAGAACCCCTCAGAGAGACAGAGAGGGAACAATTTCCAAATTCTGCCAAGGTCGCCGTCTCAGGTGCAGCCACCTCCGCTCCAGCTGCCAGACACCAGTGAGTGCACATCTGCTCGTGCCTTTATCATGTCATTGAGCTCTTGGTCATGGAGGAATCACCAGTGAAGGAGAAGTTCTCCTGCTCCAGAGACCCGGCCCAGATCACCGATCGTCCTCCAAAGACTTTGATCGTTGACTTATCAATAGGCTGACATGCACACAACTTCCTCATGCTGAGCCGTAGTCCTGGGACACAGATATACATCAGTGATAGATGGTGTGTTTTCTCTCACTCTATGCTGTCGACACGCACTTGTTTGTCCTGTTCATTTCCCCACAGGAGTCTCTCGCTCTATGAAACTGGATATCTAAAGAGTTTTCTTGAAAAAGTCTTGTGATTGGCTGCAGCAGCTCTCTAATCCCTCCATCTGCAGGCTATCTGCTGGAATACGTCCAGGCTGCTGGTAGAAATCCTGTCAAACTGTAACTTAAGCTTTGAGCAACACAATGCAAAACTTGTACAAACATATTTATATCAACAACTAAGAAACACTGCCAGAATGAAACCAATGTTAAGCTTCGTCTCATCCTGCATGGATTTACATAGTAACTGCTGCAAGTAAAACTGTGAAACTGTGGCTCACAGTAACTGAGGTGTCAGGCTCCAAACTACAGTAAACAGTCCTGAACTCATCATCCACATCACGTACAGCCCCCCAGTACATTTTAGGATTGATTTTAAGATTCTTTGATTACTTACAAGGCTCTACATGGTCTGACTCTACAGTGTATCTCACATCTTTTATCCCCATATGACCCCGCTTGCTCTTTGAGATCCTCGGGCAGGGCATCCTTCTATCTGTTCCAGACTCTCAGCCGAAGACTAAGAGGGACAGAGCTGTTGAAATAACAGCCCAAAGGCTATGGAGCCCTCCCGTCCCTCCACCCCCTCTGTCCGAGGAGATAGCTAGTGCAAGCTGAGTCAGTGGCCACTTTTACATTTAAGCTTGAAATACTACTTTTTCTGTGTGTGCGTGTGTACTGTATGTGTGTGGTACTAGTTTATTTATTTTGGTTTCACCATTTTCAATTTTTAATGCTGTTTGTTGAGTTTGTTTTGATAAGAGCAATAAAATTAATATGATTAATAAAACAATTTTAATAATAAAATTCATTATTCAGCTGCAATTTAATTTCTTTGAAAACATATTTGCTGTTAGGTCTAATGACTCTAATGAGACTGGTTTGTTGGAGAATGCAAAATTTATAGACCTCAACAATCCTATTAGAGGTGGACGGTCCGTTCTGCGGATCGGTATCGGTCCGATACTGGACAAAATTTCAGAGTTGGGCATCGGATGTGTCTTGTAAACAGTAGCTAGAACGTGAGTGACAGTCAATTAGTCTCAGTGTTGTTATCACGTCAGCTGTGCGAAGCTGTTGTGTGTGCAAAAAAGAGAAAAGTCAAACAGCTGTGTGCAACTTGAACATACTCATAAACAGTAGCTACATTCACTGAAGGAACTACACAGGCGTTCGTAAGCAACACAATGACACATCCACGAATGGCATGACGACGTGTTTGCGAACATCAGCACGTTCAGTGACTGTATTACACAGTCTAAATGTGAGCATCAGGTCTGAGTCACGAACTGAAACATGAATCATTCGGCTGCGTATCAGGTCAGGGAGTCAGGGCTCCTGCCAAGTACAGAACGATTTGGTGAACGGATATTTTGAACAAATCTTTTTGATGAACTGATTCTAGAAATTCAGTATTCTCTTAAGAACTGCTTTGCCCAACACTAAATGTATTATTAACAACTTCAGAAAGGAGAAAAGAAGGTATCGGATTGGAATCGGTATTTGCAGATTCTCCCAGCTGCAGTATCAGTGTGGGACATGATAAAGTGGTACGGAGCCGCCCCTAGTTGATGACCACAGTTTAACCCTAACCCAAATCTGCTCCAGGAAGAATTGGCACCGACAGAATCGCCCACAAATCAAATGGTTTCTTGTACAGAGTCAGAGCATCGGCCGAGCGGAGGAGCAGACCTTCTGGGAAAGAAAACAAAGCAAAAACAATTGACCTCACTAATGTTAAATTAGTAAACACAATAAGGCTGCACAATTCCCAGAGCAAACAGGAAACACAAGAACAAGTAATGTTGTTTTCCTCGTTGTCTTCATTTTTATTGCTGTATTTCTGTCTGAGAAAACCAAACAAGCCTCTCTGCTTCTCTTATGAGCTCAAAGGGGAAAAACAGAAACATTTTTTTTTGATTGGAGCTGTTTTTTGTTTCGTTTTTTTCAAAATAGCACATGTCAACAACTAAAAAGGAAACATGGAAGCAATATCCATTTCCAAAATGTTCTGGGCTTTGCATGTTTTGTAGAGCTTGATTCAGCTCCTGATTTTTAAATGTTTTCATAAGTACTTACATCAGGTTGTTGCATGGCCATCGGGAAGACTTTACTTCAGGGACAAACATTTATTGTATATGTGGCAAAAATAGAAGCAGGACATATTCTTTACAATCATCACCCATGGAGCTCAACACAGTGAGAAATAAGCAAAGCAAAGGAATAAATAGGAGGAGAAAAAAAAACATGAAGAGTTTATACAGATGTGCTGCTGTTGCTATCCACTGTGTCCTAGTTGAAAAGGCTGTTACATAAAGTTTGAGAAAAGCTTCTCCTCGCCTACAATCGTTTTTCACAAAGTTCACTTTCAGAAAAGAAAAGAAAAGTGAAGAGCTAAGTTTAGCATCATCCCCTGCAACTAATACCAGCAACTAACCTGGTGTTACATACTGTATTCACTGAAGCAATTATTACTGCTCCTGTAAAGTGGAAAAGGTGACAGTAACAAATTAATGTTTTATAGGCTACTTGACTATTACTGGACTGTTGTGTTGTGACAGGACACAGAAGAAAAACAATGTGCGAACATGCCCGTGTTAGGGTTTTTTTTTTAGCCTCTATTTTAATACTTTATGTTTAGTACTTTAGCACTTTGTCCCCGTCTACCAATGGAACAATATATATACATAATAGCTGTGTCTCAATTCATTTGGAGGATGCATTTGAACTGTGAGGACAACATATTGTCACGCGTATTGTTTTGCCTCGTGCTGACGGGCCGTTACATAAAGGTTTGTTTAAGCTGTTACCTGCAGCGGCTGTTGTCCGTCTGCCATCTAACCGATTTCACGTGAATGCAATCCACAACCACACCACTAGATGGAAGTCATTCTTACACAATATACATTTAACGTTCTCTTGTGTCTATTACATATTTTCTCCACGCTCTGAAGTTACCTTGTTAACTAACTTGGCAGCCCGTCTCCTACTGTGGTCTCCGGTCTGTCCTGAAGACTTGGCACTGTTCAGATAAGCTATTATAACCTTGTCTCATACTCAGAGGTGGGTAGTAACGCGCTACATTTACTCCGTTACATTTACTTGAGTAACTTTTTGGATAAATTGTACTTCTAAGAGTAGTTTCCATGCAGCCTACTTGTTACTTTTACTTGAGTATATTTCTTCAGAAGAAGCGGTACTTTTACTCCGTTACATTGAGCTACATTCCGGTCGCTACTCGCTACTTTTTCTTATCGATCTAATGTGCAAATTGTTTGTTTTAATGGAGATACTTCCGAGCCTCTGTCACATGACTGCGTTTCACCAATCAGATGTAGCCACTCGCAACGTTTGCCTCCGTTTAACCAATCAGACAGAGCCAGGCAGTCACGTGACCGTACACAAAATCTCCACGGTAAACAGGACAGCCACTCCGCCTCAAATTTGAGAAACCGCGGCTAGTAAATGATTAGGATGACGTCAGCCCTAGCTGGTATGTCGTGGATAACATCCGTGAAGGCAAAGATATTCAATATAAACCGTCTTTGGTGAAGGTTCTCAGTAATCCAGGTCATCTTATTCTTCTTCCTCCCCAGGAAATTTAAACCCCATACACACCTGGAGACATGTGACTCCTAGTCACATGACCATCCCCCCAGTGTCGGGGTGTGGTCATGTGACTCGAGTCTCGGGGGGTGTGGTCATGTGACTTTGGTTTCACTAGAAACCAATCATAGGACCACCCACTCTGGGTTTAAATACCTGGGTCTGGCATTAGTCTCAGACAGTTCATAGGCCTATGGAAGTTGTTGCGGCTGAATTTGTCTTAATTAATGTTACTTTGTGGAAAAAAAAAAGTCATTTAGGCTATTGTCATAGTTGTTAAATGTTGTTCTTTGGCAATATCTGAATTTTTTCATTGCTATTATATTTCTGTGTATTTGATTAGGCCTACAGTTACTACCTAAGGTTACTCAGCAGTTACTCAGTACTTGAGTAGCTTTTTCACCAAGTACTTTCTACTCTTACTCAAGTAAATATTTGAATGACTACTTTTTACTTTTACTTGAGTAATATTATTCTAAAGTAACTATACTCTTACTTGAGTACAATTTTTGGCTACTCTACCCACCTCTGCTCATACTGTAAACACAACGATGGCCGAAGCTTTTGTCAAGCAACAATCATTACCATCACAGTGACCTGCAATGAAATGGTTTGTTTTCAGTCAGCAAAGTTGCATTAACTTTAACATGTATTGTTTCTTACTGAAATGCGCATGCCTGGTGGAGATATTGTGTTAACACTATAAATTAGTAAAAGGTGTACGTGTAAACAGATTCCCCGATGTCTGAAAAGCCTGTTTTACTTATGCATTTTGAATTCTCGAGCATTTCTTACAAGAAAAAGCTGCTACACAGACAGAAACATCAGTCAGTGGAATAATAAGAAACATATCAAATCTTATCAAGTGTGAGATATTTGTTCTTAATGTCAAAACATGCATTATAAGCTCACTCTTCAAATCAAGTCTGACTCTGTCTGTGTGATTGGAGTTGTAGATTACTCTTTTATTTATGTTTCTTTTCTCGGCCCATTTTTTTTGAAAAGGAGCTTCTCATTTCATTTACGGCTTATACTCACAAGTATGTCTGTTGGTTATTAAACTTTATTTTGAATGAGAGATTGAGATGAAGGATTGATTGTCTATGTGTATGTGTGTGTTTGTGTGTTTGAGCGTGATAGATTTTCTGTCCCATTGCAAATTCACCAGGCATACTTGAGTTCTCTCCAAGAATTCATTTAGCCTGTTTTGATTGTAAATAAGAAGAGAACTTGTAGCAGTAAAACACTGAGAACACACTTAAAGATGTTTACTATCTCTTAAAATCATCCCACAGTAGCATCTTTTGGGGAAGAAGAAAAAATCCCCTGCATGCAAGGTCACCCATGAAATGGTATTCATCCCTTTCCTGACTGAAGAGCATTCTCATCTTGGCAAAGGACATAAACTGTGTGCGGCATCGAGCACATTTCATTTCTGCACTGAGCATAAAAATGGGCTTTCCACATATCACATCACTACTTCCTGTAAATCTGCATTGACAAGCCGAGAGCACATAAACATGTGCCCACACACCCATACTTCATCAAAGTATAATGCTCTCATACACTCAACACACACACACACACACACACACACACACTAGCCTCCCCCTCACCTGCTTAGACACAGGAGCACAATTAAAAAGACACTATTACTGAGACGCCCACTGTAGCTCCAGTACACTCCACTGACTTCCCCACAGTGACACACTGACTCACACTGCTATTTATCCACTCTGTGGCTGCTGCGCTTTGTAACTGTGAGAAACACTACAAAATATTCTCGTCAACATTTTAATCCTTTATCTCTACACAATCTCCAAAATAATAAAATGGATCTTAATGTGAATTTAATCTGATAAACTCACGCTGGACTGGATGCGTCTTCTAGGAGTTGTACTGTAATAAAACTACATGAACATAAATCTCCTCAGTTCAGCTCAACTCAAATTTATTTAGTTTTCTCATAGGGAGCAGGTCTCAACTGCTCTGCCCTTTGCATGCAACTGTGTTTGTGCAGGCAGTGAGAATGTAGGTGTTTTGGAAAGTTGGAACACACAAAAACTAATGACACAGATGGTGTGAAATTGTGTTTTTATATATATATAAACCAGGTAAATTCATCAGCTTTTGTAGTTGAGAATCTGCAGAGGGAAACGGCCTCAAACATGATAGAAATGATGTACAGTACGACACAGAGTTGTTTTCACATGCACTACAAATGCAACAACACTAAGAGTAAATGGACGTGTGCAGTTGGTCCTCTTATGTTATCCCTGCATGGACATAACAGATTTGCAGGCATGTGAGCGCCTTGTATACACCTGCTATATGGAACAAACTGTACGTCACTCTGACCCCTCGTGACCTTGTGTCCTTTTCAGTGTAGATGTTATTGGACTGAATGTGACGTCTGTGTAAAGAGGTTGTTAGAATATGTGTGTGTTGAACAGGAACAGCTTGTCCCCCGTTGGCAAATGCATATTTTCAAGCGTTTCAAGGTCTGAATGATCCTTTAGATACTTGGAAACTGCAGCTGAAGAATTTTTTATTAAATGTACCAAAGTGAAACATTTTTTCCCATCCTATAGATGTTTTCCTACTGTAGGTAGAAAAGGGCTGCTCTAGTGCTGCACGTAAATGAACAATAAGCTTGAAGATGCTATGTAAAAAAATAGGATGGCCTTCAAACAAGTGAACACAAGCAGTGACACAGTCTGGGAAACGAAAAAAAAAGTGGCTCCAATAAAATTTGGAGCATTGCAAATTGATAAACGGTGACACTGAGAGTTATATAAGCTACTGTGGCAGATCTGAGTCAGTTAATGTGATTCCCCTGCCTGGCCCAGTCACTCGGCGAACGCACTCTTCTTGACGTGGAATAACAAAAATTTGCATGAAATCCAAATGGGTGCAGGAGGGAATGAGATTCGTGACAGAGAGTGATGGAGACACGCAACAACTGTGAGTGATTAGGAGGCATGCTCACTCAGCGGCTTCCCACTGTACCAAGGAGAGTCATCACACACATTTGTCTATACTCTGTAGAGCATTACCTTATTTATTTTACATTAGCAGACTTTTTAAAGACACAAGTTTTTGTGTTGTGTTAACATCCACAGCTTCCGATTACACCTTCCACGGTCCTATGTGTGTTGCAAGGTTAAAACTCCAACCAGGTGAGAAGCTGAGGAAATACTGTAAGGCCGCCAAGGGCACCTCTGGCACTAGGTGTTGTGATGGATAAACAACCACACATACAGAAAGATTGCCCTCTGGGCTGCAAGTGATTCATAGACTGCACAGAACCGACGGATGACTTTAAAGCTGGCATCCTCTATTGCTTCAGACGGCTTTAGTCGAGGCACTTTGCTGCCTCTCGAGAGGCAGGCCACATAATGTCAACTGTCGGCTTTGATGGCACATTTAATACAGTATTTTCTGAATGTGTTAAAGGCACAGTCCCTGATCCAAATGTCAACCAGGTCAGAAATTGGCAGCAGATGATTAGAGGAAGTCTTGTTCTCTATTATTACAGTCTTGGTGTTAACACCCATTTCAGGCGCAGGGTGAGTGGTTTTATCTTCCACCACAAGAACGATGACATACAGTCGCTGTAGAGAGTTGTGTAGGCAAAAGGAAACAGATATGATGGTCCAGTGGTGTGCGGTCAGGACGAGCAAGGCAAGCAGTGCTTGACTGGTTAAAGTTTAATAAATAGGTAACAAGAAAAAAAATCCCACAGTGGAATGATATCTCTCCTTTTCTCTCCAATTTTGACCTTGTCCACATAAAAATGGAACTTCACCCAAAACAATCTTTTTCTGGTTCGTTTTAAGAAAAATCTCCATAAACACAGCATCGTTTCAAGAAATCTGCATACGCATGGATCCACTGAAAACGACTCTAAACACTGTTGTACATACTCCAAGCACTGCAATGCTCCCACACATACAGTATCCACCCAAAATGGAGAAGAAGGCAGAAAGCTTGCCTGCTAAATTCAAACTTTTAGTATTTTAAATGTTGACTGGGAGTGATGTCAGTGTGAATATGATCTGGATGAAATTCCAAAACGATAAAAAAAAAAAAAAGCCTATGCAAATTCATTAAATCCGTACGGTCGTCCGTCTCATAAGGGATCTGATATTCCCTGTTGGACGTTGCTGCTTGGCTACTGTCATTCAGAAGCTTCAGTCTGTGCTACTCATCACTTTTGTGTTTACATGGACACATTATGGACATTCCTGACTGCCAATGGCTAGTTACCATAGCTACAAACAAGTAATGCTTGGTCAAGCTTCAGTTAAGATATCGCACACATTATTACACATGTGGAGACGACGTGTGTGGAAACGTATTCCTCAACCTCTGTCTTTTCTTTGTTCGCAGCACTTTAGCTCAGTGAATGAAGACGAAGCAAAATGACCAAATTAATCATTTCACATGTTAGAACGGCCACAGGAGTCAACATGTGCGAGCGCTCAGAGTTAGCGTGCATGGTGGAAACATATTCCTCAAAACCTCTGTGTTGTAACAGGGCAGGCAACCTATAGGCAAGTGCTGAAGGCCCGAGCTGTAAGGGGGCCCCCCAGAGACGTCTTACACTACCGTTCAAAAGTTTGGGGTCACTTAGAAATTTCCTTATTTTTGAAAGAAAAGTGCTGTTTTTAACTTTAAACTAATCAGAAAATGACCAAATGAATCATTTCAGCTGCAAATGTCTGGTTTTTAATGAATATCTACATAGGCCACAGGAGTTCAAACCATCACTCCAGGGCTCTAATGGTCCATTGTGTTTGCTAATTGTGTTAGAGTTAATGGATGATTAGAAACATGGTGAAATTATGTTAGCACACTTGAAAACAGTTTAGCTGGTTAGGTAAGCTATAAAACCCTTCCTTTGAGCTAGTTGAGTATCTGGAGGTAACAAAATCATTATTTCTAACCTTATCAATGCCTTGACTATATTTTCAATTCATTTTTCAACTCATTTGATAAATAAAAGTGTGGCTTTTCACGTAAAACACAAAATTGTCTGGGCGACCCCAAACTTTTGAACAGTAGTATATTGGTCCATATCAATGACAACATGATGTTGCCAATGGCTGTGTACACAGCCGTGCATTCGTAGTAGAATAATGCATTTGTTGTAAAAGGCTAACACTGATACCGACATCAATTCTGTCGTTAGTAGATCAGCTTGTTCTGTCCAAACTGTAACTCATTTGTATTCGGAAGAGGAGGCTATTATATGTCCCCTTGAAGTTTCAGGTATAAATGTTACATTAAACAAAATGTTAACATGAAACACTGTGAATGCAAAAGTGAATCATCAATGGTTTTTGGTGCCTCTTGCCTGGGGCCTCCAGAAACGCCTCACTGCTCTGTCCATATGTACCATACTAGGTAGCCTACCACTGTCAAGATCTGACTGCTGAACCTTCCTTTTATGTTTTGCCATATTTAGGCTCTACGCCTGCCTTTTATTGTAGTCTACTTTCAGTTTTGGAAATAATTTCTATTCTGTAAGCCACCATATTACATTAAACTTTATTTTCTTGAGATAAACCTGAAGATCTCACCACTTTAATTTCCCCCTGACTTAAAGGGCTTTAATACATGAAGACAGCAAAGTCTAAGTGAAGTGCATCGTGTCTCAGATTTCAAACTGATTGCCACAGAGGAAATTACTTTTGTTTTACTGTACGGTGCAACAGTGAACAATTAACATGCGTGTCACCATCTATTCCATTAAACGAACTATGGCTCATAAAAAAATTATGCAAGAGCTACTTCCCTGGTGTCAGCAGAGACTCTTTTATATCCCTATCTTTGTTCCTTTCGCTGTTTCAGTGTCCTACATGTGTGACAGAACTGTAACAGAGACCTTGGGAGCAGCTGAATGGAGGCTGTGAACATGTGTCATGGAATCTCTAATGGGAACACCATGCTCCTAATATAGCCTACAGTCCATCTGTAGTCTGCACAATGAATAACAACAGCTCTTTGCAATATTGACTCCTCCCTGCCCCCCCTCCCGCCCCCCCCCTCCCCATTTTAATGATTATGCCTTTGTCCTTTGTGGTAAAAAGTCCTGTAGGAAACATTCCATTACTGCATTACGGTGCAGGCGGATGGAGGGGGGCGGGGTGGGCTGGGCACAAGGCTAGCTCTCCTGTCACATCAGCTCTTTATTATTCATTAGGATCTCTTTCTTTTCCCTGTGTAAAAGGACCTTGATAAGCTATGTTTATTCATACACTAACCTTTTTAAATATTTCCAAGAGCTCTCCAACAAAGGCCTACCTGGCATACCTAATACCTAATCTTTGTTTCATTATTCAGTCCTCATGCTCTCACTTCTCACTTAAGATGCAATACATGAGTTGTGCCTGTGCACTTATCCTTTGTCTTTCTATTTCGCCATTTCTGCATGTACCTGTCCCCGTCCCTGACGCTGTCCCTGACGCTGTCCCTGTCCCTCGCGCTTGGCACTACAATTTCATTATTTAGGTTTCCATGCATTAATGTTTTTTTTTTTAAATGTATTGTATTAGTTCTTTCTTCTCTCCCCTTCAGTCTGCCCTCCTTTTCTCTGGCTTCCTCTCATTCAGAAGTCCTTGCTTCTGCAGACTGATCCCCGAGGGTAGACTACTGATTAGTGAAGTCACCCCCAACCCCAGCCCCAGCCCCTCTCTCTCTTTCTCGTTCTCCGCCTGCAGCTCACCTGCCCACTAATGTGCTTTGTTTTTATACTTTTTCAATTATTATTATTACTACACTATTATACCGAGGTTATTATTGCACTACTCAGCCTCTCTTTGAAGAAGACAAGGTGTGTAGGTCTACGGAGTGACACAGGAAATACCACAAATAAAACTGACATAATGAAATACAACAATGGTGACTTGAAGATCAATGTACAGAACATTTTCTATCACTTCAGTGTAGCTTGGTGTTTTTATCCAAAAACCTGTGGCTTTAAAGAAATAATTTGTCATCTTGGTGAACATATACATATTTGATTTTTCTGATAAGCAAATAGATGCGCAGATCAATAGTGCTTGCACATTTGCAGCCTATGCTCATTACAGCCAATAGCTGTAAACAAAAGCTTAGCATAAACGTAAAGCAAGGGAAAACACTTCATCTTTGTTGCATCCAGAGGTAGAAAAACTCACTGTACCATCCTGTCTGATTTCCAGATTGTATTACGTCCGTTTAAAGCGCTGCACGGCTTGACTCTCAGCTGTCTGTCTGAGCTCCTTATCCCTCATGCACCATCTTGCAACCTGAGGTCTGCAGACGAAGCCCTCTTGGTTGTTGCAGGGTCTGAGCTGGTAACTAAAGGGAGACAGGACTCTTACTATCAATGCCCTCAGACTCTGGAGCAGCTTCTCTTTTAAAACCTCACTTTTCCAGAGAAAGGCACTTTTATCCCCCCGAGGCAACCACTGTACCTATTTTATATTGCATTTTATTTTGTCAGGCTTTTATATTGTTTTTTTTTGTTTTTTTGGCTGTTAAGCACCATGGGCCAAAGGATTTTACTTTTCATAGTTTGTGTCACTGTTTGTCACAGTTTCCTCTTTGTTTTATGTATTGTAAATTAGTTTTATCTGTAGAGGCACCTTTTAAATGTGTTGGAAAGGTAGACGAAAGGTGCTACATAAATAAAGGTTATTATTATTTCGTAGTACCACTGTGCTACATCCTTAAACTGGGCATAAGAAGTTCACATTTCATGGGGTGTTAGGAGACACTTAATTAAACTCTTAATTGTCAAAATAGTTACTTCAATAACGAAATAAAAATAAGAAAATGTCTCAAATATGTTAAATCTTTGATAAATTCATGCAGGAATCGATGGTAAGTCTTGTTTTCTCCTCCTGAAGTGACTATGCATGCTAATTAGCCAACCCCAGTCTCGACAGGTGAGGTAGGCTACTTCGTTCATTCTCTAGAGGTAATTCAGTTGTTGAGCAGCTCAGGTACAGTTGTTACTCAACAGACCAGTTCATGGCTGAGGTTTTACAGCTGTCCGGCCCAAACTGTCTCATCGCTTTACAACAGTGAGTCACTGTAGCGTCCAATCTGTCCTGTCACCGCAGGTGTTCTAATTTGCATTTTGTCTTAATTTAACTAAGGATTTGGAATTTTTTAACCACTCAAATGCATTGAGAGAACTTATACGATTTTCCATGAAATTAAAAAGCAGAATCCAAACAAAAACCAAATCAGTGGAAACTAAACCAAACAATAAATAGTATGAGTAGAACTTCATTAGTAATTGGCTTCTGTAATCCATAGATAAGCGCCACAAATGTGTTTGAATGTTTTATTCAACCAGTAACATAACATTAACCTTGAGAACAGTGGGTGTGTTTGGATCCATCCTTCAGGAATTAGATTTAGCAAAATTAAATTTGGGTTTATCACTCAACATCTTAATTAAGCAACCTGTAAGTTCCACTGAGACTGAAACTCTTTTGTTCCCTTTCTTTTTTCCACAGGTACTAAATTGTTAGCACATAAAATAATGTTCCTATCCAGCTCCATTTGTCTTCAGTAAGTGGCTCAGCAAACCTTACTCCGCTGCTCTATTATACCTACACCACTCGGATAGATACAGGAGTTAGCACGAGCAGACAAGTGCCTTTTTCTCCGTGCCTACATCAGTACAGTCTGCCAGCCACCCGTGGTACTTGGCAGGATTTCACTGGCTGCAGTCTGCTGTAGCAGCACCACTGGTGTGGCAGCGGCACCACTGGCACCGGCATCGACTCGCTGCTGTAAGAGAGATGGGCCGGCTGTAAACCCAGATACAGAACTCCGGCGCCGGTCCCAGTTAACTCAGGTGATCTCAGGGTTTCTAGAGCAGCAAGTTTCCACAAAACACAAACATGGCAAGAGTCCAAAGAGAGGGAGACGTATACTGCACAGAGCCAACGTATACCCCATAAACAATTACTACTAACCTGTGCTTTTCATCAAGGCTGCTACAACAGACTCGGGCTTCTGTCACCGTAATGTTGTTTTGCAATAACAACTGTTTATGCCTAAAACACAAAGAATTCCCAGATGCATTCGTATAATTTGTAACTCTACTCTTTCCATAGATACTTCTTCACTGGTTATCTGCAAACGGGCCTCTGGAGCACCGGCAAATAGGAAAGAGGAGCAATAAAAACCCTTTAGTGTTTTCATCCTGTGGTTTAATTGCAGGATTGATTTCTGAATGACTGCGACTGTTTCTGTGGCCTCTCTTCTCCTCTTCTTCATATGAGAGACGGATAAAGCGCTGCAACGATAGCTTTGACCTCATTAGGAGTTTGTCTGCACTGGGAGCGACAGACGTGGACAGATGTGCTGGTAAACGGCGGAACATGACGGAGAACAGGCAGACGTTCAAGCGCAGCAAGGAATGTCTGTTTCAGCGGACAGCTACTGAGCGGATATGGAAATGTTTATTTGTGAAATGAATTACTAATTTAACAACTGCGCCACTTTCCAATTATTCTATCTGGGTTATACTTTACTTTCCATCTCTGCTTTCCCTATATGTCCTCTCGCACGCTGTCAGCCTCATGGCGCTGTCAATCTCTATATAGATCTGCCTGTTTGTTTTCCCTTCTCACTACCATTCTTCCTTCAGATGAACTGTCACATCCCCTCCACTGAGCATCAATCCGCTCGCCGCAATCTGCCCCAAAGTTAGTGATGCCAAATCCATGACGGCCTCACTCAATCCACATTTTCCACCCAATGGAATTTGAGGACACATAAACCAAACCTTGCTTGGATATGCACATTCCCTCTCAGACTCATCAATCAGGCCTCGTGGGAGCTGCCGTGCTCCAGATTGGTTTTTAGCTTTCCAGTGAATTGATTGAGAAAAAGAAACTTAAAGTAATGTGTTTGCCAATAACTTGCCACGCCGGCTCGATTTGAAATGGCATTAGGGCGTTCGTGACTGCATCTCCCTGCACTTTGCTGAGGCTTTTTGATGCTCGCTCCTGCCTCCTCTGTTGGCCACACAAACTACGTTAAAGCACCGGTGGATATTGCCTGCTACCTGCCATGAGAGATGTGTGAGGGGCAGAGGAAATGAGTGAATGCGAGGTTGAAGTATAAGAGGGAGTGGGAAAAAGAGTGGAGAGAGTGAAATCTCAGCAGTGAGAGTGGAAATTCTGACGGGGAGAGGAGAAGAAGAAGAAGAAGAAGGAGAAGAAGAAGAAGAAAGAGCTGCAATTTAAATGCTGCAATCTGACAGAATAATTTATTGAGTTGCTGCAGCTTGGTAAAAGAGTTTCTGATAAATGGAGCAAGTCACACTGAATGGTTATCAAAAAATGAGTGGGGGGTCGCACCAATTGAGGAAATATGGTACATGCAATCTGAACTACAGCTTTCAATTTATTATTTAATGACATATTTTCAAGTGGAGGAACGGCTTTGTCTCTTTATCAAGTGTTTCTGTAAAGAAAAGTACTATAGTCCTATATTTCTGCAATCCGTGAATCAAAATCAATCTGAAAAATAATTCAGTGAACATAAAAGTGATGTGAAGTGGAGTGAAAATCGTAGCATTTAACTGGGAACATGCAGAATAATAACATAATGTATGTGTTGCTGACTGTATAATAAACAGAATATTTAGGTCATTATGATTGAGAGGAACATTAAATAGAATTAATTCAGTTGAGAACCTCAAAAGGTTTTATAACCTTACATCAACTTCAACTTGTTTTCAAAGTAATGATTAATGACTGGAAGATACATTTTAAAAAGTGCCTCAACAATAAAAGAACAAGATGTTTACTTATAGATAAACAAAGTCCTAGAGGATAGTGAGATCTCTGAGATTTAATTGAAGGCTTTGTTTTATGCTCTGTATGTGTAGTTTTTAATGTCTGACTGCGCGCATAGACTTTTTGCACATGCATATACACATTAATGGCCATGTGTTTATCTCTTAATTATCATCCTTAATTGAAAGAATTACTGTACCATAAATATTGATCACACACGTCAGAGCTGATTTAGACTGAATGTGTCTCCATGACTTTTTTGCATGAGCCTTCAGATCTCACATGGTTTTAAGGCAGGAGGTTCTGATCAGTGTTGGCTCAGAGTTCAGACTTATGAAAGAAGAATCAATTGGCAGAGTTAAGGAGTTATCTGCTTCTTGGAGTCGACCAAATAGGTTCAGGCTGCCTTGATTTCAGACTTCTCCTGCACATTTTTATACTTTATACTGTCTGTATGTTGGTCAGTTATCTATATATATATATATATATATATATATATATATATATTGTATTTTTTTTTGTATTTATTTATTAGCACCATATTAAAAGCAATTAAGAAAATACAGGAATGATACAGGAATAGAAGGTGCGGGAGAGGTTAAAAAACCCTACATGGGTTTATAAGAAGCACCTCCCCGATAATTATACATACAATCAGAGAACAACAACAACAAAAAAGAAAAAAAACAACAACAAATAACTAAAAGGAAAGCAAAACAAGTACCAAATTATAGAAATCGCTCAAGGAAGTCATAACTAAAAAACATGGGAATGTATAAATTTATAATAGTTGTATTTGACTGAGTGAGTGTATGAGTAAATAAAAAAAAGGTAATGATCCAAATGACAAATACTGTAAAAGAACTAATAGGAACCATGATTTAAAAGGTAAGCTTTGATATATATATATATATATATTATTATTACTTCTTAACATCAATCAATATTATAAGGTTTCCTTTCATCCAACAGGAACACAAGAAGCAGAATAAATCTGATATTAAAAGACAAAATCAGCCCTTTAGTTTTATCAGTTATTGAATTTTAAAAGTGCACTTTAATTAACATGTAATTCAGTGGAATACCATAATACGGAGAAGTTTTGGGGGAATTCATAACTCTATTTATGTTTGCCTAGAGGAACAGACTGAATCCTCTTATTAGTTCTCTGTTGCAGGAACATGACATTTTAAAGCCTGGATTCAGCTCAAACACTTTTTGATTTAACAAACTGTGAACCTGACACCGCAGCAGGAAGATTAGAGCCGAATGTCATCTGCTGCCGACTTCTCGTGTGAATGCCAAATATGAAGGTATCTACGGCGTCGTCCATCATTATAAGATTACCTGACAGGTCCTTGTTGCTCTGTGTATTCTGAGATTCTGCTGCTGACGCCGGGAAAAACCTGTTCATGAATGACCTGTTTTTTTTTTTTTGTGCCACGCTGTTCCACTGTTCCCTTCTGCCTGTCTACAAACAACAACAACAACAACAACCCCTATAGTCTGAGAGCATGTGTTAAAGCAAACAATGAACCTCCCCGCTGAACACATAATGTGCTCCACGGTCAATTACAGCATTAACGAATGGACGTTACACAAACAGCCTGATGGCTTGATATGGGTGAAGGTAAGGTTATATGACAGCAAATAAAACAGTGATTTGCAAAAGTGATTGTCTGCTTCGTAAACACTTTCGATGGTCAAACCTTGCAGAGACAAGTTCCCTGATTACTTATTGATCATGAATGAGTATCTCACTGAGGAGAGATCAGCTCAAGGTTACAGAGGTCAGTCGAACAGCCTGCCAGAGCCTGGCACAGATCTGTTATTAATGCTCCAACATGTTCATCAGTAACAGCTGTTATTGACTCACTGTAAGGATTTTTTTGAATTTATTATTAAACTTTATCTGTTTTTCAACTTAAATATTATGACTGGTGCTTCACAGCTGGCTCTAATGAGGAGATGTATGTTAATGAGGTCGCTCATATTGATGGGCCCACAGAGGATTATCACCTCACTCTGCATCTCCTGTCAACGCTGTGGAGCTTTAACATCGTTGTCTTGTCTTGGTTTTGCAAATAGTCCCATCCCATATGTATACATTAACACTCATTATCGAGAAAAGACATGCATGCATTGATATAACTTTTAAAGACCCCATGAAATGAAAAATGTATTTTCCCAGCAGCAATTGCAATGTACAATGTTAATTGTACATTTATCTCTTCATATAAACCAAATGTCATGTCGAGAAATTATTATTTAAGCATTTTTTACATGAGCATCGAGGTACTTTCTCTTCCTGTAGAACAAATTCAGATGTTTGATGACTCATCCTGTACTCATCCTAACTTTGCATCCAAAGTCAATTTCTCGAATGTTTACATTCCTCCTCAAACTATAAATTGATACCGTCACCATAGCAACAACCTCACTGCTGGAAATATAGTTTGAGAGTTGACGCTGTATTTTCTGTCCTTTCATTGTTTGTTTGTTTTAACAAACTCAAGGGCCTGTGTCTTAAGCCAATCATCATCATCTTCCTTGAGTGTCCTCCTTTAAAGTAATTCCACAACAAGGTATATTGTATAGAGAAAAAAAGAAGAAAAGATACAGCAGGTAGCATCCTCTAAATAAATAAATGAAGTGTGTGCAAGGAGGCTAAACTACACAGCAGGCATAGTGTGTAATAGGGTTGTAAACGATAAACCGATGCGACCGGATATTCGGTTTAACAAGTGAGAGATTCGGCTGCATCGGTAGCAGCCTCCTGAATCGATACAAATTAGCCATGAATTCTTAGATGAATCGAGCATGAATCGGTTAAAGAGTGCCTAGCCGTTAGCGCTCTCTTTAATAACTCATAAATCAATCAGCAGGCCAAATAAAAACTATTTTTTTCAGCGAATATCTTAGTTACAACACGATTCGCTAACTGGAGTAGTTTCATGTTGTGTCCGATGACAGGAGGGAGGGGGGGTTAACAGATGACGTCCTGATGTAAGCTTTGCTGCTGCTGCTAGTTAGGTTAGCACATTCCCCATCCAGGAGCTGCTCCTGTGTCTGCTGCTGCTACAGTTAGAAAACCTGCTCCAAACTGCGGCTGTTGAACACCCGACCTCTGTTTTGATAACTCTAAACCCGGCTCAGCTGTTCACTATGGACAAAACTTTTGACAATGTTGTGAGACCTTAGTGTCTTAAGCCTGTAGCTTGTTAGCTCAGAACATGGCTTCATTGATAAACAAACGCCTTAATCTTTTATACAGTCATCAATATCACACAGCAAGGAGTTGGTGCAACCTCTTCCAGCACTGGCTGAGAAGTGAACCAGCTGGGTGGAAAAGGGGTGGCCTAATTTAAAAACTCTTACAGATAATTCAAATAAATACATTGACATGTGATCTTGTTATTCCTTTTTCCTTTTTTTTTATTTCAGTCCTTTAAAAACAATGCTTGGAGATATGTGGTCTTTTAAAAAGAAAATATTGTAAAGAATGGTAAATAGAATTGATCTACAGATATTAACAGGTAGAATCGATCCTCTGTAATAAATAAATCGAACTACTGTGTATCTAGATTCAGGCATAAAGTGTAACCCTAAATATTCATACAATATTGATACAATATCTTGTAAAGATTTCTTATCACTTATGAAACATGACTTTACTGTCCCTGGACTCATCACTATTGTCTTTTCAGTTGTTTTCAATGACAAAGCTCTGAAATCTCACTGCAAACTGGCATCCTATAGCACCTAGTATCTGTTAGCGGCTGGCCGTCCCTGTTCTTCTGAAACTGTCCCTGGAGATGTCCTCATGTTTTAAAAACGACCAGACAGCAGAGCAGACAGGCTGAAGTGGATATATCAATGATATATTGACAATCGAAGTGGAAATCTCCTTGGTTATTATTTCAGAAATGTATTCACGCCGGTGAATACGGACAAGCAATTAGCAGCTAATGAGATGGATATTGTTACAGAGCAAACCAGAGACAAGTGAGTAAAAGGTAATGTTTGTCTGTATTTGCCTTAAAGTTTCAAACTTTAAAGGGATAGTTCAACATTTTTGGCCCATTGCCATAATTCCTATAGTCATAGCAGCAGGTTAGTTACCTTTAATTGTCGGTGCAAGCTATTTTTAGAACAGCGGAGCAGAGCCGTGAGCTGCTGATTATGGCAATGGGCCAATTTGCCAAAATGCTGAGCTATCCGAGGTTAGCCGCCTCGAGCCAAGCTAGCTTTCTCCTTTGAGTCACCAACGCTAAATTGTATGCTCACATTAATCTCATTTTATATTTTTGCATATAAATTTTCCTTTTTTGCCCCGAGAACTACGTTGCTAACAAAACAAACACTTGAAATAAAAACCCTGAGAGACTAACCAACATATGAGGATGTCTCTGTAATGGTGCAAACTCATGAAGTTTCTATAGATGGTGATTTAATTAGTGAGAGAAAGACAGAAAGAGAAAATATATAATATATGAAAGAGACCAGAGCGTCTGTCAGAGTTGAGAAGCACTGGCTCAGAGTTGCAGTCGATATGTGCACATGTGATGTAGCTTTTCATGTACTAGCTTTTCATGAGAATGAGGGGAGACACTTTGCAGTCCTGCGTTATAATCTGTAGTTTCTTAGAGGAACGGGGGGATGAGCGGAGGATTGTAAACCATATTTCAAAGGAACTGAGAAAGATAAAAACTTCTCAACGTTTCTTTTGTGCTCCTCTGTTTCCCAGCTGTGTGTATCAATCATTCTCTAATATTCCCAGCATGTCTTCAGGGTCTCTATGCTCAGACCCTAGAGCCCAGCTTATGGCATTCTTCAGATCTTTCTCTCTTTCATGTGAACGCGCCCTCCAACTTCAACATTTCCGACCAGCATTAAGATTTAGGGGCTGTGTCTGCGGCGTGCCAGCGCAGGGCTGAGGTTTCTCCTCTGCGTGATGAAAATGCTGCACCAATTTAAGAGGTCACTGGCCAAAAAACAGCTCAGTTTAGGAAAAAAATCTGTACCGGGGGAGGGAATTACCTGTCTGGAGTCACTTTGAAGAAGAAGTGTCAAGAAACAACTGCAACCAGTGCAATATATTATCTGAGCATAAAGACGCAGCATTTCTTCTCTCTGGGAGGTAAAGTGCAGGTCAATGGTTTATAAAGCTAAAGTGGGCAAATGTGCAAAAGAAAAAAAAAAGAAAAAGTGTTCATTCGACAACTGTACGGGTGTTTTCTAAGATCATAAAGAGGTCACAACAAAGACTGATGTCCTCATAGATTCTCCAAGTGAGGTGCATTGTGTATTCACTGCATAGTACTTTATTCAGCCTTTGAATCATTTGATTGATTTCAATTTTACATGCTTTGAATCAGCGTTTGGTCGTTTGCAGAAGTTCTTTGTGCCTGAGCTGTAACAACAGTAACAATTTCACTTTTCAGTTTATCTTCAGTGGAATGTTATTTTTTAAAACGTTTTCCATTTAAAGTTCTGATGTGTGGTGGACGAGTATGCAAGTGATTCAAGTTCTGATGGGTAAATTATTATTTTGGATGTTGATTTTCTCAGCTACGATGGTTGTAACTGCAGTTAGGAGTCCTTTATTGTGTATAGTGCATAAGCCTCTGTTGTTGAATGTGCAGCACAAGGGGAGTTCAGGTGATTAACTTGGACAGAAAAATTAGAAAAGGTTTTTTTTAAGCCATGATGTCCAGTGTGTACAGTTACCAGAAAGTCTGTATCATAATAATATATATTTATAATATACAGCACCAGTGTTCAGTGGCAGAAATGAAGGTTTTGTTTTTTTCAATGAATAACTCACAAGAACAAATTTAAAAGAGCAGGGCGTTATATTTCCTTCTCACTGTCTACTTTTGCCTAATCATGTTTTCTTTTTGCCTTAAGCAAGTGCCTGAACATACTGTAAGCAAAAATCTTTTTGATGCTTTTGTTGCTACAAGCTCGCAAATTGTAAGAGTAGAGATAAATCGAGGGCAGTGCAAATGAAACATGCTGTCTCTAAACAACATTTAACAGAAAATCATGATTTTCAACATTTAACAAATTACCAGACAGTAATGCTCCTCATTATGCTGAACCAGACGAGGTTGCTGCATCCAATAATACCTGATTTTAAACCCTTTGTTCTGCAAGTACATGCACAATATTAACATGTAATTAATGCTTCCTTCACACTACATATGCTTCAAATGACCCAATTCAGATATTTTCCTCTGAAGTGGCACAGTCCGATCTGTAACATGATGTATACAGACAGTTTTCCTTTTTAGTGAATTATTTAACCTTTAATGACCCGCCCTACCAACAAAGACCCGCCTCAACCTACGAGGGAAACGCGGGTAACTAGTCAACCTGTGAGACACTTTCATTTATCATCAATAATGTGACAATAGCCCATTTTGATGATACAGTAGCGTTAATCGTAACACTAATGTAGCAGCGGTCATTGCTGCATACGTCCAGGCCTTAATAATAAGGACTCTCCTGCAACCAATATTCTGTTCACCTTGAAATATGTGTTGGAAAAATATTACTTGACGTATGTCATTTTTGTCCATGTTGTTAAAGTTCCCCAGCTCGTTTCAGAAAGAAAAGAAAAATCAGATATATGTAACAAATCAGATTCACATCAAGACTAGTATGTAGTACTGTCATATGCCTCTAACTAAGTCGATGTAAGGACATTTTAAATAATTTTTTCTTATATCAGCCATTACAAGAGGAGTGATTTATAGCTTTTCTGAATTCTTGGAATAAAAGTAAAACTGTGGAAAAGTAATGAGCTTCAAAGCTTGGGAAGGAAAAAAAAAAGAGGGAGAAAGGACCAACAAGTAGCTTCTCTGCTTAATTAAGTAATGGCAGACTTTGTCAAAAGATCAGAAAATGTAGCACATCTTCTGAGGACAGAACAAAGTGATGTCTGCAGGAAAAAAAAGAAATGTTTCAGCGAACCATCAGCGTTATGTTCTCTGAAGATGTGCCACATTTTTTGATCCTTTGACAAAGTGTGCCAGTACTTCATTAAAACTGTGTATTCTGTGTGAGATGGCGAAGAAGCTATATATCTGGTGTTGCACTTTTTACTTTGAAGATTTACTTTTGCTCGACGTTCGGTTGTTGTCATATTGTTTTGTTTATGTTAAACCACAGGAGCACAACAGCCTAGAATTTACACTTTGTTTTCTTTTTTCATTTAGACATCGAATGCGTCATCAAGTTGATTAATTTCACTGGTCACTCACAGTTGCGAGAACAGTGGAGTTGTGATTACGACGGTGGTAGATTTGAGTATCATCAGGGGACCGGGGAAATTAATTGTTTCCAGAAATGAGTTTCTATAGAAATAGCACAAGCATAAACCACATGCAGTATTACATTACAAGTTAATTGCTTACACCAAGACTCCCATGAGGAAAGCTTTTATCTCTGGAGTCGGCTATTTTTAAGTTTGTTGTTCATGCAGGGAAATCCAGACATGAGGATCTAAATCTTTCAGGCAGGCACAAAAACCTGAATAACACCAAAGGAGTGATTTGCTGCATCAGGTTTCCCCCCCTTTTTTGTTTGTTTGTCTGTCTGTTTATTTATTTTTTTTATTTCTTCACTTCAGCCACCTTGCTCAGTTGCTTGTTGTGTTCACACCCCTCATTTTGTTGGAGTTGCATGGCCACCGGAGGAGGTGCAAGTTGACAAATGAGGAAGGAAGACACAGCGTGAGGTCATGGCGAGGTAGCGAGCTACCTCTCGCTGGGTAAATAAATAAGCCATGGTGCTGTCAGCAGTGCAGAATATTCATCACAATAATAGCCACCTTGGGGTTGGTTAAATGTTCCAAGGAAACATCAAGGTCAGTCTGTGTGCCCTAATAACGTAATAAACTTCAGAAAATGTCTGATTTGCGTCTCCGTGCAGAAAAACAGCAGTGGAGGTGCAAAGAGGAAACACGTTGGGTAGGAAATTAGATCATTTTAATTATTAATATCATCTATCAGCAGCAGGTCCCTCCTCTTTTTATCTCTGGATTAAGTAAATATGGCAGCTGCTTTATTTCCTACAGTATGGTCACATGTGTGCACCAAATTTTAGATGGCACAATGAATCCACAGCAGAGGTGTTGTTAAGATTATTGATCCTATCTGCTCTGCAGCACCTGTGCCGGCAGGATCTTACATAAGAATAACAAAGGAAGACTCTAGAGAGAGTCTGAAAAGTGTTCAGATGGTGAAAATGTCTCTAACAGATATTCATATTGCTCATGTCGCACATCCTACGACCATTCAAAAGCTTGAAAGAACATGTAGAACGTCTCCCTTGTGTTGTGTTTTTGTTTTTTTTTGTGTGTCCTTGGCTGGCCGGCTCCTTTGAAAGGCCTGCAGAGACGCAGGTGGAGGAGGTGAAGGATAATATCCACTTACATTATTTAAGTTAATATGCACCAGTTAGAAGATGTCAAATATGTTTAAAGGGATGTTACCCACCTTTTTTTTGCCATCAAACACAATGCATAACGCGTGTTTAAATGGTTGTGTCTCTCTGCAGTGGGTTTGCACGGGCTGTTACACACACGAGGCTGTGCCATAAATTATTCATAATTGAAATTTTATTTGTTCATTTTCAAAGTGAACTATTACGCCATAGATTTATTTTAAATGTTTGTTTTGTTTGGGGGAAGCATCTCTTTTAAGAGCTATAGAAAGAAAAGATGATTGGGCCGACATCTTGTGGCCTTGACCCCAGTGACCTCTGTACCATCCACTGTCTGAAACTTGATGCCTCTAGGTCTCAAAGTCTTCTATTTCATCAGTTCAGCTTTCAAGAGTGCAATACTATGATTCCCACAGAGAAAAACAATGTGTAATATATCATTTTTTTAATAACAGGTTGAATTTTAAAGATGGAAATGCAGTGGAGGTCTTGAGTTACGGCAGCAAGGGCGGTTATTAATATATCAAGTAATTAGCATGGTCCCAAACTGTTATAAATGAAAGTAATTGCATTGGACCTCTCTCCCACCTTGCTCCTCTCTTAAATTTTATAGAAATGGAAATTCCATCATGACCTTTTAACCTTGTGCATTATTCAGGTGAGCAGTATACCCACCATTTCCCTCACAATATGGCCCCCGGCCCGGGTTTTTAGCGTGTGTTGAAACCTCTGCAAGGCTCTGGAGAGTCAAGCTGGGGATTTATTACCCTTCACACACCCTTTTGGCTTCTTGAAAAATACCTCCCTTTGGATTAAATGTTAAAGACTAACGTGCTCACATTTTGTAAGGAAACTAAATTAACCTATATAGCCTAAAGCTCTCTTTCTCTACCTCATACTACAAAACCCCCAAAAAGTGCATAAAACATAATGTTAATGTGTGTGAGACACATGAAGAGTGGAGGTGTTTTTTAAACCACCCACATAAATACATCAACCGCTCTTTTGGATGGGTGCAGATTTGTGCTGTAAGTGTGCAGTTTTCATAAGTATATACATTATATAGTATTCACTGCTGACAGATAAGTAATATTTCATTGGTGTCTATGTGATGCTCTATGTTTAGATGTGCAGCAGTACGGCACCAATTTCCTTGTCTGATTTTCTTTTTATTGATGTTATTACAACAGACAGGGCATCCATAATGCAATGTTATTGTTATCTAATTTACCTCTCGCCTCGTTCACTCTCACGATACGAGGCCATTTTACATGCAATTGTGCCCACTGATTTTAAAAACTGTATAAGTGGTGTGCTCTTCAGAAAGTACCTGAGTGCTGCTCATCAGGCTCGAATAATAAATTCTTTACTGGTCCTTAAGGATAACATCAAGAGGCCGCTGCTCACTGCCAGGCTCTGTTTATACTCACGCACTGTGTCAGGTTTGATGTCTGGCCCTGTGTCATCTGCCACTGCTTATTTTTGGAAGTTATGCATAGTTTCTTTTTTTTTTTTCATGTTAGCACATTTCAATATCTGAGTCCATCACGATCCCAATGCAATATTCAGCAAATGCAGAGCAGTAGAGGGATGTTGTTTATAACCTTGTCAAAAAAAGAATACCATGCACCCATACTACATGGAAACTACACTGTAAAATGTAATTTTGATCCTGACTTACAGTAAAATAATACAACTTTCTGGTGAGGAAAGTAATTAAACTCATCAGGCTAAAGTGAGGATTAACCATCCTCAAAGAAAGATGGCAGTAATGTTCCTTTAACTGGAAACCCAAATCCAGAACTAATATTAAACATGTAAAAAATAATTATTCAGTTAACATCCAAATTCAAAATATTTTTTATTTTTTTTAATATTTTTAAATATTTTTTAAGTTGAAGTTTTTTAAATTGGGTTTGAGGTTATCTCTGGGATTTATTACGCAACAAATCCGAACCTGTCATAAATCAACACGTGGTGACGTACAAAACCGTTCTCCTCCCGGTCGCTCCACCACACTCCTCTGAAGTCCTCACAACCAGAGGGGGGGGGTTGTTTTGTGTTTTTTTTCTCTTTGAGACACGATCAAAGACGGTTAGTTAGCAAGCTAGCTATCATCAACCGATGCACGTCCTCCAGACAGGACTTTCTTTTTTTTTTCTTTAACCGTCACCATTGTCGTGTTGCTATGACATTGTTTGAAGTGGGCGGAGCCAGAGAGATGTCAATCAAAACGAGGGAGCTGTCACTAACTGGGTTTCCATCCAAATGTATTGAATTGAATTTTGTGAAAATGCGTAAAAAGCAAATGCAAACTTATGGCCATTTCCGTTCATTATTGTTTTGCGACTGCGAGGAGTGTGCTGTGAGATTACACCATTCTGCCCCAGCAAAATTTTAAAAGAAAATACATTTATAGGCCGCACTTGAATATAAGTCGCAGGTTTTCATGTTGTAACATGAGATATTTACACAGAAAGACAGTAGGGAACTGTGCAAGTCCGCTCGCTTTTCCGCTGTTTTGGTTCCGCTCCTCTCCCCCATGTGCATTTGTTGACAACGAAGCCAGCGAAAACTCAATAAATGGAGCGGTGAATAACGTTACGTAAACATGAACCTGTCGGCTCTTGGGAGAACATTAGCTACAATTTTGTCAGCTTTCACGGCCTACAAAACCCTCCAGGAAAAAAGTGCTGTCGGAGTTTGCTGGAGGGAGGCCGAGTCGTTCTCCATTTGTTTGGGAATTCATCGTCCATCAGCATTTCACCCACAAACTCTGGCTCAATTCACAACACCTGTTTCCATAACAAAAAGTTGCATTTGCCTTTTATCAATACACTGACAAATCCACCCCCTGACCCCCTGAATTTTTGAGAATGCGAATAAGAAAAGGTGGATGGAAACGCAACTAATCAGAGCGTTATCTGCTACGCCCACACTGTCCTGACCGTCCTGACCAGTGGCCTAAACAGCAAAATGAGCTGTTTTTAAACCACGTTTTCTAATAGTTATGAATAGTTATTGTCACTCAGACTTTTGTGGATGCTTAATGAGACACTGGACTTTGATATAATATAAGCATTTTTACGATTTAAAGTCATGTTTCCAAAATCAAACAACATAAAAACGGAAAAACTAAGAAGAATTAGAAGAATTATTCTTAATTATGTTTTTAATATGCATGCATGTGTGATTGTTATAAAAGTATTGTTTTTAGAGGCTGCACAAGTAAATTCCCTTGTTTATGGACAACGGATGAAATTGAATTTGAATCAAATTGAACACATTTTTTAGTTTTTCTAAATAAAGTCAACAAATTGATTTTTTCAGTGTAGAGCTAATCAGTTCCAAACATCAACATCACCAACAACAATTATCATGTGTGCTAATGACAACTCATTACAACAACAGATGCTTACTAACTTTATCGTTTATTCACAATCACTTTGTGCTGCCACAATGAAAATATATTTTTCAAAAACAGCAGTGTATTGCTGCATGGCTTCTTATAAGTGCACACACAAGTCATAGGCCACATTGTTTTATATATACATTATACTTCACATGTATAACCCTAACCCTATGCAGACAAGTGTCGGGTCGCTCAGATACTGCAGCTGATACAACTCCCAGTCAACATCCTCCTGTTTTGTCAACTTATAATGTTTGCAGTTTGGCTTTATGAGCATGTTCCACATCTTCGTCTCTGTTTTTGGTGGATTTCTGTGGCAGCATTACAGCGCCGCATACAGGTCTGTCTTATAATCACAGCGCTTAGTAGTGGCTTTGTGTGTACGCAGGTGTTTCAGAAAACTTTTAAGGTACTAAAAGTTTAGGAACAAAAACGAAACAGATCATCTAGGGAAAGCCCAGTGTCCTTAGATATTCTGGTGCAGTCGGAGGAAGAACGTCTTCTGGTGGCCTGTCTTGATGACATTTGATGTGTGAATGGACCTTTACAGGTCACTAGTGATGGAAGTAATGGCTTTAAGAGACTCTCCAACCTTTACAGCTTCATTGTGGGCGGTGGGTGGGTGGTTCAGGAAGTCAGCCAGGTTGCGTAAGGTGGTCTACAGCTGTGAGTGTAGGTTCATGAGGCTGGAGATGACGGTGGTCAGGGCCACGAGTGTGTGTGAAACCGAGGGCTGAGCGTTGAGTTGTGTCATTGATTGATTGGTGATTGCTGGGATTTCAGTGATTGCAGGTTGGGTCCAGACAGCGTCACAGTAACTGGTGCTCAGATCATGGCTCCATCCAGACTTTGTACTCGTTACAATCAAAAAGCAGCAGGTTCAAGCACTGCATCGCCCGCATGCTTCAAAAATTAGAGCCCACTCCAACAAAGTTTGCACTTTTGCTCCGACTGATCAAAAGCTTTACTTGAGTTAACAAGACGGTTAAAAATACAAACTCCACAGTCCACAGGCTCTGTTTGGAGAGCACGTGGCGCTTATCTAAGCAGCTACCTAGCATAAACTGTTTGTTATTCAGGAAACAAGCGCTGTTAATGTAAAAACATCAAAGCTGGAGCAGCGTGGAGCTGTGACGCTGGGGTGAGAAACGCGGTGTAATGTTTGCAGCCACAGTAGGGTGTGATCCCAGCAAAGCAGGAGCCTCAGTAGCTGTTCACAGCTACTGAAGCTCACGCCTGCAGTTTTGCCAGAGGTGACTGACGGTTTTAAGAGAAATACAGACTGAAAACTGTCATTCACACAAGGCTCCACTGAAATCATTTGACGGACAGATTTGGACAGTATCTGTGTCTTCTACTGAGCCAGCACTAATAAAAGCAACTTGTTTATATTCCGTTTCATACATCGAACGTCCGTGTCCATCTTTGATGTTGTCTCTACACTAAGTTGCTGATGGCTTTAATGAATGAATAAAACATCTTGTGGCATGTTTTTGTGCCTGTGCTTTATTCTGTCTCTTTGGTTACTCAAAAAAGGCAGTTTTGCAGAGCAGCTATATTTACCATATCTCTCATGTTTTGAAGTTATTGGTGCAAAAGCCTAGGGACAAACACAAAGCAATCCCATTTTTCATTCAGACAAGAACTGCTTGGCCTTTGTTCCGGCTTTATGAAATCCCTCCAGTGCTCAATTGCATTGAATGTCTTAGTTTACAGAAAGCAGGCTGACATCTTCAACCTAATAATTGACTTTGATAACAAGCTTGAAGACTTGTGCGTTCATTTATTGACGTTGAATGTTAATGCATTGGATTTACAGTATGTGCCACATTATGACAGGAAGCCCCGCTACCGGTAAAAGTACAAAAAGGAAAAAAAAGACAACTCCTTCCCAGACCGATGCCACTTTTAATCCCCTTTCCCCTTCATATAATAGTTCTATCGACATTTTACATAATCATTTAAATTGCCTTTCCTTGTGTTAACTGTCCAACCTAAGCACATATAGTTATTCACGGCTCAGCGTGGCGGCGCGTTGACAGGAATACACTTCATGATTTCACATCAGCTGTTTGGTTGAGCATTCAACAAAGCAGAAATTGAGAAAGCGAGTGGGTGTCAACAGCATAACAGCCCTGAGTTGATGTAATCCACTGAGCGCAAGATTTATTTTTCTAACTTTTACAAAGCAGGTGTCAACATCTGGGCAAAGTGGCACAGGTTCATTGAACACATTGACAGTACAAGACTGTTTTCAAATCCACACATAAGTGCACTACACAAGCCATTAGTAAGAAACAGCACATGTCATAATTAAATGGAGGATACAATTCAGATTTAATGAACTCACAGATTACCATAGTTTGCTCCTTTTTTCCAGAGGGGGATGCAAAACTATTCAATTATTTATCTGTTAATTACTTTATTTGTTTGCTGTTTATCAGTCAGGGCCTGTGGAATCATCGCAATGCTAAAGCAAATTTTTGATGAGTGCTCGGTGGGGAAAAATAACAATGAAAGAATAGATTTAATTATATTAGCTAGTCTCCTCAGTGTAAACAGACTGTTTTACGATTAACTGCTTCACAGTGTGAATCTATGCATCTAGTAATAATATCTGAAGGGTGGTGTAGAGTAAAACCTGTATTTTCAGTGTGTAACGTGCATCTGAAGGATCTCCTTGTAACGTATACTAGTTCAGCTCTTAAGCGACAAAATACAAAAATCAGCCGACTGTGTGTCTGTGAGCAATAGAGCGAGAGAGAAGTGTAATGAAACAGAACTGCCACACAGCCGAGAAACACCGGTCCATGTCATGAGCTCAGGCTTAATTGCATCTTGTCAATTTTTAGCTATTCCGTAAATCCAATTTGAATTAGAAAGGCTGCAGTGCAGCTAATGCCGACTGGTTACCTGACTTATGTCTCTCAGAGACAAGAAAGAGGTGTGGGGGCGGCGCTGGTGGTGACAGTAACAGAACTGAATGAATTTTGCCTGTTGAAAGCAGGTAAAATTAGATCATGCAGCACAAAGTGTGTGAGTGACGCTTTTATCTAAATCCTATAATGTGATGCTGTTTCTTGTCTGCGAGAGGATGCTTAACTATTGAATCTGGATTACCATACGTGATATCTGACGAGATGTTTTCATACCAAGTGTGGGAGTGCGCTCCAGGCGGTGATGTGCATTACCATGGCAGACAGCAGGGCCGGGGGTGGATGGGCCACAGATGCAGAGATGACGGGAAGTGAGCAATGTGGGACTTCTGCTGCTGCTGCTGCTGCTGCTGCTGGTTACCTGTTGAATCTGGATACCTGAAGAAAAGATGTGGACTTAAGTGAGCAACACAGCTGCACACAATCTGCTTTTCAGTTTTCCAAACAGTCGGATTTTTACCTTGAAACCAACAAAGCATGCGTAGCTCAAAAGGTATTGAAGGCCTCGTACACAATAATATGTTTCTGTTACAAAAAAAAAGGTTTTTAAATGAAGGTCCCTTTTCAGACTGATGATTTTAGCTAAGTATCAGGAATAATAAGAGGCCTGAAAATGTGTAATATATGACAATTCACAAACACTGATTGCTCTTTATTTGGTTGCAAGCTGTAGAAAATAAAAACCTTGGGACCAAAATATTCGGGGCAGCAATGGAGAAAATTAAGACGACTCAGTTCTTTGCTTGAACCTGCAGCGAACTCCAAGATGAGTTTAAGGTGGTCGTAGCAGCAGAAAATATTGACAGGGAGGAGATCAATCATGACTGATAAGACCAGGAGGTGAACGTGGGTGTCAGTGTCATCATTTCCAAATATCTTGTTTAACATAAAGAGTGCATTTTGTCCTAATTCACTATAAGGGAGTGTAGTAAGTAGTTTGAAGATGAATGAAGATGAAAATTTGGTTTACCAACAAACTTACAGTATAGTGATAATGATGTACATGACTTAAGTTTCTGCACCACTGTGGGCTGAACCCTCTATTTCTGCAAACTGGAGAATCGCCTTCAAATGTCGGTAACCCTTTAATTTACAGGCTGCAAATTACATGATAATGACAAGAAATAGCCAAGAAATAACGGTCAATTTCATAGTAATGTCTGTGTTGCCTAAATGTCTAAATGCCTAAATGTCCTCCAGGGTTTCCCCCAGAAAACTTGCTAAGCCTGGTGGTAGGGCCGCTAGAGAAGCCCACCGGCGGTTTTGTAAAAAAAAAAAATTAAAAAAAATTGTGTGTTATTGTAAGCCATTTATTAACATTACTCAATACAGTTTTAACAAACACAAAAAAATAAAATAAAAATAAAAAATATCAATTGTTTAGACTTAAGTAAAATCCAAGTGAATCTAAGAAAACAAGCCATTTCTGGTCAAATTTAAACCTAAAATAAATTAACATAGGCTAAATAAAAAAGTGCAAACATGGCCAAGGGGGAACAGGGAACTCAGGCCTAAGGAGGTAGGCTATGCTGTGTAACCACTTTAAAAGCAGGGTTAAAGCAAAAAAAAAAAATCATCTGACTGAAAACCACCGAATCAACATCCCTTTTTCTTTTTTTCCTCACGTCATGATAACGTCTGTATTTTGACTATTTAAACCACCACAGATCATATTTCTCTTAGTTTGATAACCTGGGCCACTTCAAGAGACTTTTGATTAAGTAGCCTAACCCCACGGACAGCTTCACAGGATCGTTCTGCCGTCTCGTCGTCGTCGGTGTCGCCGCCGTCATCGCCGTTACCCCCCCGGCCTCCTCCTCGCACCCCGAGACGCCAGCTGACGGCCGCGGGGAGGAGGGGGAGCTCATGCACGTTTACGTTACGGCGCAGTACAGGCTATGTCCTGTTAAACTTAGGCTACTGTATGCGCTACAATAACATCATTAAAAGCCCAACGGACTGACACACACTTGTTGGGTTTTTTTCTTTTCCACCAGCACTGAGCGCGACGTCCGACACGAGAATCAAACCCGCTAATTTTAAAAACACCCCGGTAACAGCGACCACTGATCTGTCCTGAGTCTGTTGTCCTTCTGTCACCTGAGTAAATGCTTCTGCGGGAAAACACGCTGCGGTCTGTCATCCAGGTGCAGAGGGGTGCAGAGAGGAGATACTGAGCAAGATAGTTATCTGTAGTTTACCTTAGTAGCTACTCGCGAGGTGCAGCAGGACTCTGCTGTGAAGGTGGAGGCATGCGGCGGTGGTGGATTAGCGACAATTTAAAAAAAAAACAAAAAAAAAACAAGACATTTGAAGGAGCGGCTGCGAGGCGCGCCGCCACTGCTAAATGAATGTAGAGGAAACACTGTCAACCGTATCACTAGATGCGGTTAAAAGCTCTATACCGTCTTTGGTATCATGTTTCTGGTGCATTAAAAAAAAAAAAAAAAATTAAATAAATAAACAAGCGACGCTTAGCCTGGCGGGGGGGCAAGCAAAGCCTGGCGGCCCGCCAGGCTTATAAAGCACTGGGGGAAACCCTGGTCCTCATATCTGAAGCAGATGGAAATATGCATGCATTCATCTCACTGTAAACAAAAAGCTGTTAACACAACTGCCAGCAGTGGCGTCCTCCTACAGTATTTAGCCTGTCAGACTTCTAACATTAGAACCAGTGCCCGTCCTGATGATAGATGAAATGTCTGGCGAAGAAATCATGGTGCACTAGAGCTGTGTGTTTCTGATGAACACTGATGGGGCATAACATTATGACCACTGACAGGTGAAGTGAATAACACTTCATATTAGTCAGCATTTTGGCCCCAAAATTGATGTGTTAGAACTTAGAAGCAGGAAAAATGGCGGCGGCTGCACGGTGGGCCTGTGTGGTCTGATCCAACAGACCAGCTACTGTTGCTCCAACTGCTGAAGAAGTTCATGCTGGGTTCTGGTAGAAAGGTGTCAGACTACACAGAGCATCACAGTTTGTTGTGTATTTGGCAGCAAAAGAGACCAACACAATATTAGGCAGGTGGTCACTGATTGGTCTGTGTGTCTGCATGTTCATAAGTGTCAGTTTGAACACAAGTGTTTACAATACGTGCTTAATTCCTTTTCCAGAAGCGGCAGCAAAAGCTTAATTTTGTTTATTTCAAAATTAATTATTTTTTTCCAGGAACAACAGGCACCAGAGTTCAAATAAGAAGAGGGCCAAAAACAAACCATGACAAAAGAAGAGGAGACGTATTAATTGCTGAGAGGAAGGAAATCCTGCTACAGAGAGAGACCGAGAGTCTCTGAGCCAAAGACTGAATGAACATCTGCACAGCTGTTCAAGAACAGGAATAAAGGGGATGCAGATGTAGTTCATTTTCCTTTAACTACTCAGTTATTAAGTCTTGCCTAAGACGCTTTAGTTTCACCTGAGCCAGTCATTATTCCAGTATTAGAATATTATAATTACAAAATTAAACAGCATCAATAAGTTCTCACCGATGACACAGGTGCTTCGGTGTGAAACCAAACAACACAAGGCAAAAAGAACAGGAAGCAGTGAACTCTGAATGAATGAACTTTCATGTTAAAGGGATAGTTCAACATTTTGTCAGTGCTATTTTTAGAACGGCGGAGCAGAGCCGCGAGCTGCTCAGAGCGACAGAGGCTCATGGGAGATTGACTGCTCTTGTGGCTCACGGCTCTGCTCCGCCGTTCTAAAAATAGCTTGCACCGACAATTAAAGGTAACAAACCTACCGCTAAGACTGTAAAAATTGTGGCAATGGGCCAATTTGACAAAATGTTGAACTATCCCTTTAAAGTCTGTGGTGGTTGGTCCTTTTCTCCTTTCCAGCTGCAGCAACTGCAAAACTGAATGTTTACCATGAGTTAAACTCGACTCAACCTTCCCCCTGTGGGGACGATTGCTCAGCTATACACACACAATGATACACAATGCACCTACACAACAGCTAATAACACTTCACACACACACAAAACAAAGAGAGTTAGTGATGCTGTTCAATCTGCGGGAACCAGAACAATTTCTTTCTCTAAACTGAGAGACCTTCAAAAGTATCACACAAATAAACAGCACCGGTTTCAGTCGCCAACTTAGGAACAACAAGTTTTCTTTGCTCTGTGCACGCGGCCAGAAATAAACACTCTGCACTCAGTCAATTTGTGGAGCAAAATGGATTAAACAGGTGACAAACAGCAAAAGTGAACACAAGATACATGTGTTTTGTTGCTTCTTTTGTTTTGTGTTTTGCAAGAGTCATTTCAATTCGCTCAAATAAATTCGCCAAATTATCTCTGGTGATATCTTGTCTCTGCTTTTTCCTTTGATAGAAAACAGTTCCCAGTAATAATGTCATCAAGGTCTGTGATTTATCCATCATGCACCAGGACTTTGTTTCTCCAAAGAGAAAATCACTTTTGACTTTTAGAAGTGGAATAATCCACATTAAGTATGATTTTTCATCTTTTTTCGTTGAAAGATTTAAACTACATTTTACAGAATTACCATGGACAAATTCATTCAGTCTTTCTTTTATTTGTTATGGCTTCAGAGCTGGTTTGCAGAAAATGACTTTTCATTTCAGGGAGTGTCTAAATCTCAGAAGATATTTTGCTGATTACACCCACACTCGTGTTTGACAGGAAGGTGAAGAGTTATGAGAACTCTGGCAGGGTTTTCTCTAACCAACTTGATTGATATTCAACAAGAGCACTGTTTTTGTGTTGTTGTTGTTTTCCCCCCCAATTCACAGTTGACAGGACTTAAACTACAAAAACGAAATCAGAAATATGTTGCATATTAAACAGATCGGGAGCGAGCTGCCGGTTCCCTGTCTCATAGAGAGACATATAAAACCAGAATTCACAATAAACAGGTTCTAATATCTTCTAACCAATAAGTGTCACAGTTTAAGAATCAATTATCCACAATGATGACAATCGTTTAGCCTCTAGAAGACACAGCCGAAGGATATGGCGGGAAAAAATTAGCATGTCTCTGTTGTATGGTTGGAGAAGGAGGGGGTGGGCGGGGGGCCTAATTTAGGCAGTTGAGTTGATTCATTTTTGAATGATGACTCCAGGCCCCTCAAGAGGAATGCAGCCTGGGTGTATAAGTGATATCTGCTCCATGCTTAATTCAGTGCGATTTTCCAAGCACAAGGTCAGTCATTGTCAGTATCTGACAGAGGCCCATTCAGAAGAATGAGATGAGCTCAGAGAGCTTTCTCATTCTGAGGCCGCAGCTCTCGACTCATAATTATCTGGATGGCGCAGGCCTGCGTGACATTGTCAAGGAATACAAAGCTGTAATCTCCGCCTGGTTCTTCTGTAAAGAATTAACGCCATTGGCGGTGAAACAGCCATGCATCACAGGCACAGATAGATTTCATTTTAGAGAGTTATCAGCGGGTCTATCATGGGAATGGCTGCGGCAACACTGACTATTTAGAGTGGAATGACCTTTTCATAAGTGAGGTCTGAGCATCCAGTCAACTTTTCATTCAATCCCACAGGAGCACTGTCAGAGTCCCTCAGTCACATTTTAAGGGTTGTTCATCTGAGAAATCAATGATGAGCTCACAGCAGATCTGTAAACAAACAACATGGGCATAAATATCCTAAGGAAGGTATTTAAATATATCTTAGAAAATCATGCATTGCACCAACAGTTGATAGGATCTTTTGATATTGAGAGTTGTTGTTGGACCATGTGCAATAATGAGCATAAATGATACCAGTTAATGCATTGTACCAGAGTTAACCAGGAGCTGATTTACATCTGCAGTTCCCTGGCAGATCACGTACAAAACATAACATAAAACTCAAAACAAAAGAGTGTCTTTCAGAGTTCAAACACAAGCAACAGAGATGCATTATGAAAACAGGAGCAGCGTTAGAGAAGGCTAGAGAAAAACCTTCAGTTTTATTTTTAAAGCTGCAAACTGAGCCGTAACATTTACTGTCATCTGTGGAGGGTGCTCCACTGAGTGGTCGCTCTTATACAAAAAGCTGAATGCCCAAACCTGTACGAAAAGGTTATGGAGCATTAATCTTCCTCAGGAGCGTCATCCGAGGTGCTGCTAACGTGTCATTTATCAATATATCAATATCAGCTGCACGTCGGATGGCGCTTCTGAGGAAGACTGGAGTCACAGTTGAAACATCATTCTTGATTTCACTGTCTGAACACAAGAAAACAATAACTAATACAAGAAGACAAAATGAACATAATCAATCTAATAGAGCATTAATTAATGTGATCTTAAATCAAGATCACATTAATTAGTGCTACGCTTCAAGAAAACAAAGGTTCACACTGAGTGTTTTGATAGTGTAAGTGGAGTACTGTAACTCAAGCAGCAACTTTGGAGGCTGTGAAATGAAGAAGACAACACAGAAGTTGATTGTCTGGCTCCAAAACTGAATCAATCTCCATAGATGGTCCATGTTAAAATGACCAACTTCACAACATGTTAACAGGCAGTCACGCTCCCCAGACGATGTCTCTGAATGACTCCTCCTGCATTTGTCTGAAGCAACATGATGCTGTTTGTCCCACAGGAAATATCAGCATGAGATCTGGTACAGGACAGATATTCATGGTACCCAGAGGATAAATCACAGTGACTCTGCTGATCCTCTGATAAAATCTGGCTCCATCATTGTCCAGTACTTTCATCTATTACATGCAAATAAAAAGACATTCCCATGACTACTTTGTCTTTATCCGTTCATTCATTGTTCATTTCTTCATTAAAAACAACACTGTACTTCCTGCAAATTAAAAGCTAAACAGATTGTTTATCAATGGCGTGACACTTGAATGCAACACATGTTTGTTGGGAACACTTGTTTACACAAGTGATGCTGTCATTCTTCAGCAGCTTTGGTCTTGAGTCCATAACTTAGTTGGCACATTGTCACGCTTGAGCCCACTCACTGTTACACACAGTTATAATGATGTACTTTCTGCAGATTGACATCTAAATACCAGCACTAAACAACGCTGTGCTGCTGTAAAGACGCTTTGATATTTGTCTTTTCTTTTTTTTTCCTGCATGGAAATCAGCAACTACAAAAAAGGAGTAGACACATCTTCATCGTCAAATGTGAAAAGCTGTCACACTTTGTTCACACTGTCGCCGAATTAATCCTAATTTTATTCTATAATTTATACTACTTTCTTTCATTAGCATAAACGGATTGCATCTGCTATATCTGTGATTATGATTATTGACACACTATTGTACAATTTTAGGTCAATAGGATCCTGTTTTAGGTATACAAGATATAAATCCAATTAAAACAGTCTCTGCTGATATCAATTATACTGAAGTACAATTATGTTATTCACACTATTCCATTTTATGGCACTTTATCATTTTTACTTCAGTACATTTTAGAGCTGTTATGAACTATAGGCTGAACAGTGAGTGTATGTAACTCAGGGGGAGACCTATTGTCTCAGTTTCGTTTCTCTTTCTGGAAATGAACACGGTAAGTAACACTGTGATACCGTCACCTTGAAAATTGCAGTGGACTCCTGCAGAAAAGAACTAAAGGTGAAAATGCAGCAGCTTCCCACAGGTAAGATATTTTAAAAACTTGAAACCATCTCACTACTGTAAAACTTTGTATTACTGTCAGGTCACCCAGAGATGCTGTTTTTTTGTGTGTGCGCGTGCATGTGTTTGTTTGTTTTGCAGAGACGAGCACCGACAGGAAGCAGAAAACAGACACTGGCCGTGTTGAGGTGTTTTTTTTGAAGATTTAACTCCATGAATTACAAACGTGACAGGTGAAAAATTCACAACATCCCCGCAGGTGTGGATGAATCAAATAGAAAAAGCATTTAAATATTAAGGCTTTTCCTTGGGTTCTTCACTTCATTTTCTTTTTCTGTGTGTGTGTGTGTGTGTGTGTGTGTTTTGTGTGTGCATGTGTGGTTCAGGTTTTGCTCATCTTGTGGGGACCTTTGTAGAGAGACATGAGGACTCGTTAGTTAATGTACATAAGTAAATCTACAGAGGAAGAGATGAAGATGTGTTTTAAGTTAAGGATAACTTTAAGTCAAAGTAAAAATCTCCAGTGTGTATATATATGTGTGTGTGTGTGTGTATGTGCGACAGTGAACCACTCTGCTGTGTATTAGAGGCTCGTGTGATTCCTGAATAAAAAACCTTTTAATTCTTTCCAGGGATTATCATTTCATTATAGAATCTGTTCCCTGGAGTTTTTCTTCCCCTCATTATTTTAAACCATTAAAATCAGGTCAATTCATTATTAAAACAAAAACATGAGACCTCAGACTGTGACAGCGCTCACTGGCATCATCCGTACCGCACGGTATGTTCAACTGCGTCGACTATATGATAGGAAAAATTAAAGAAGTGACAGCTCATCGTGTTTTAATTGAATGTTGAGTTCCTGTAACAGCAACATAAATAGGTGCGACATAAATAGTCTAAAGAAAACATTATGTTCGTTTGATAGGAATGAAGTTTACTGCACAATGATCCTGATGAAGAGGAGATTGGATGGAGATAACAGAGGTGTACATCACATCGGAGAACATCCTCTGATGATGAATGTAAAAATCTAGTGTTGTCTGAAATGTTTCCAGAGAGACAAATATCAAAAAGAAACATTGTGTTATTTATATCATCTCTACTTTTTTTCATCACCCATTTTTTTTAGTCCATATTAGTGTCAATCACTCTCGTTTTATAGCAGCGCTATGTTCGCATAATTATGTATAGGGTCAGTTTTCAGGTTTAAAACTCAATTTTAAAATTCACAAATGTACAATTTGAATCCTCTCTGACTTCATGGAGGCACAACTTTTCAAGTAAAAACTCAAAAAATACAGAGAAAAAAACTATTTTAAGGTGATAAAGAGACAGTAATGTTTTCAAAATTACTTACCACCAAAACTACTGTACTTTCAGTGTAAGTAAAGCTTCTGGCGAAAACCAGTCTGTGGTCAGGGTCACATTCAGATGAAGAGTTGTTAACATCTCCATACAATAGTGACAGTGTAAAAAAAATAACTATCAATGAAAAAGACAGACATGAAGGAAAATATGAAGCTTGACACTGAAAGCTTGACCTTGTCACGGCTCAATGAGATTAGATTGCAATACTGAAGTTTGTTTTTTTTTAAAGCCATGCTTTTATCTTTTAGTGAAACACTTTTCAGAGCCAATACAACTTTCTTTGAATGCCATTGTTTCCCATTTTGTTTTCAATGCCAGATTATATTTTAAATGTCAATCTGTTGCTGTCTCTGCTCTCCCACCACGCGTCAATTGGCTGTTTAATTAATTATTTGCCTACATGACAGAAACACGAGACTTTGTCAAATTAAAGCGTCGAGCTGGCACACAGGAACTTCACCGAGCCCCTCCGGCTCCTCGTCTGAAGCCGCCTTCCTGATGTTTAATTCATTTCCGAAAGATGTTCAGGGGACACAGCTCTTGTAATTAAGTTGTGTAAATGACAAGGTCATTAACAAAGTTTATATGGTAATGCTGCTGTGCCCCCGAAAGGAGATGGGCAGCGGGACCTGTCGTGTCGTGGATGCTGACCTCAGCAGACTGCCCAACAGGGGCTGACAAGGCTCCCAGTGTTGCATTAGTCAGGGAAATGTTAAACAGCAACACAAAGATATTTACATACGACAGCACCTAGTCATAAGGACTCAGACTGTGATCTCCTACTTATTTATTTAACATCATGTATATCCTGAAGTGACAGTGTTTTCTCTGTGTGAATTTTTGCTACCTCATAAGTTTCCCACTTCCCTTTCTTTTGTTTTTTTTAATGCGACTGCAAATCCAGGCTTTAAAGGGGGAATAGGGCTGCACAATATTGGAAAAAACTAACATTGCAATTTTTTTTTCTGCAATATATATTTTGCGATATTAAAGGGACAACGAGGAGTTTTGGAAAAGCGAAGTGTTTTCACGCTGCCTCCGCACGCACCGTAGAATTCCTCCACCGGCGCAAGACGGACTCATGTTTTCATTCATCAAGGATTAAAGTTAGAGGTTCAAAGAGGTTCAGTTACCGTCGTAGTTCCGACCATAACGCCGCCCGAATCGCCGTTATTCTCATTTGCGTCCGCAAAACCGAAAGTAAGGAAACGCTGGTCGGCTCGACCAGCATTTATTCATCTAGGCATTTATGGCGCAGCTACAGTGTCCAAGACAAATTTCCCTGCACGGGACAATAAAGTTTATCGTATCGTATCGTATCGTATTTCCGCCACCACTAATAATAACAAAATAACGATAGAGACAAAACGATATATTGATCGAAAATGGAGCCATTAACAAGTGTGGGTAGCGTAGATTCATCCACATTAACGTGAGACTGTTTTATAACCGAATAGAAACTCCTCGTTGGCCCTTTAAGAAATGCAATACATATACATGTTTGCATGACTCCCGAAATAATGGTGAGTCTGGCTGCACCGGGTCCAACGAGTCGGGCCGGGCTGGCTTCTACACACTAAAAAATGTTGGGTTATTTCTGTAACCCAATTTCTGGGTTATTGGTGTTGGGTTAAATTGTTGGGTTATTTTTCCAGGGTGTAACCCATTTTCAGGGTTATAGGGCTATGAATTTAACCCAATTCCTGGGTTGTTCAAGTAATTGGGTTACTTTTCAGTAAGTAACCCATTTTTTGGGTTAAGGGTTGGGTAGTTCTGTGACATAACCGGCCGGTTCATTTGAAAAATGCTGTCTCCACCCACCACCACAGCTACCTGTGGAGATCCGTTATTTACTCTTTTTTTATGTGACGGCCGGAGCGCTATCACAACCGGAAAGCTGCTCTGTTGGAGACAAACCCTCACGCTCGATCATATTGCCCCCAGCCAAAGAGACATGGGTTAATTTTATTTGCCCCAGCTTCAGTCGGCAAAGTCTGACTGCTTCAGCTACAAGGGTCCATGAACCGCTGGACTGGACTTTCTCAGGCTGGATCGATACCAACTGTCCGTGGCAAAGCTACAGATAAACTGTAAGTATTTTAAAATGAGTATATTTGTGTTACTTTGGCCTTTAGCGCATGAGCTAAGCTAACGCTAACAGTGGATGTGTGAGGATGAGCTACATGCTGCTGCCGCATGTTAATGCAAAAAAAGAGAAAAGAGTTAACAACGCTAGTAGTTTATCATAGCAGCAGTCATGGATAAGTTTGGAGTCAATTAACATTAGATGTGGAGATTTCCTTTTTGGCAAACAGGCAGTTTTTTGTGTGTATGTCTGGATGTTACTACCTCTGTATTACCAACTACTGTAGCATGGGAGACCAGACCAGAGAGTAAACTGTGTGTACTGTAGCCTAATGTTATACTGTTTTTGTGTTTTCTAATCAGAGTAAAGTATGTGGAAGCTAGCACATGGAGAGAGACAGTCTGAAGAGGAGCCTTGCTCTCTTGGAGGAGAGGCCTCCAGAAGTTCCCAACGGAGGCCAACATCACACATTACTGTAAAAGGTATTTGTTACTCTGTTTATGGAGAAGTGGGAAAATACACCAGGCTAAAAATGTCCTTGGTCTGATATCCATGAAGTAGAGCATGAGTTACGGCAATTTTGTGTTCAACCACTGTCTATTTGAACATACAAATTTGTACCATCCCTTCATTGTACACCTTTTTAACACTACAAAATAATTTCACCTTCTCCACAGCATGGTGCAGCTGGAGGATGCAAGGCGAGCCAACTTTGCAGCAATGTGGCATGGCCAGCAAACTGATTTGTCTTCAGCATTATCAACACTAAGCAGTGAGTACATTTGTAAATTGAATCATTAAATAGATAAAATTGAGTTATGGCTGATAAAAATCTTCCTCATTGTTCTTTGTCTGCTTATACAGAGGATCATGCCAGTCCACAGTAAACACCTGATTGAGACCCTGGGAATCTTCCAGCAGAAACAATGACACCACCTGCTCAAAGTTACAGTTTCCTGAACATCGCACCATGCTACTGTCCCACCTGTCTTCAGTCAAGTCTGGACCAATGACTCTGACACCAGTCTCGTCAAGGTTAATCACAGGTAAGCAGTGGTTTAGTTGCCAAATGCCCAAAAAATCATTTTTAATACGTTTATACAGCAGTGTTGAACCAAATGTGGTGACTGTCTGATTGTTTGAGGAGAAGCATCTGTATTTAGGTTAGCTTAGCTAGCTCATTGGAGCAACAGATTGCTGAGTTTATCTCTGTGTGGGCATCATGCTAAGGTACTGCATCAATCTAACTTTTGCTATGTTTCTGTTTTCTGATTGCAGAGAGGATCATGCCAGTCCAAACACCTGATGAACAACAGGAGTCTCATGCAGAGCTGGTGACTGGTGAATCCTTGAAGTTCCAGTTTCCCAGAACACCGTGTTGAGCACCCTACAGCCAAGACTGCGCTATTGACTCATTACTCTTGATCAACCAAGGGCAAGTGGCTAATTTTTTTATGATGTTAATTTTCTTTCACCATGGATTATCCTTCATATATGGACACATGCTGTTTTTTCAAGATCTCAACACTGTGTACTGGACAAGGTATTGGAGCAGTCCTGTTTTTCACAGAATGTGTAAATGCAAAAAGAGTTTCTTTCAGTTTTACAATGATGTTCTACTCTGGTTCACAATGGTCTTAGTTTGTGATATCATTTAAGGATAAGCAGTTGCTGCCTGTTAAATCTATACTGACAAACTGTAATTCCTCATGTGTTGTTGTACCATATTTGTTATGGTGAAATTCTGGCAACCACAGCTGTTGGTAAGTTACTGTAAAGTTGAACTTTGCAATAAAATTCTGTGCTGTGCTATATCATACTGTTTTACCTGTTTTACACTGTAATTATGTTAAAAGTGTATATTATTTATTTATTTTTTACAAGCGTTTACTTAATAGGTTTATATTAAAACATAAGATAATCAATCGAGGAAGTTTCCTTTCTCTTTTAAAGAGGTACTAATGATAAGTAATTGTACTTGAAGGACCACTTAACCACTTTTCAATCTAATGTAGGTCTGCAGGGAGCGCTCCAAACTTGTTAACCAGTGACACCACTGCCATTTATTTCTGTGACAGTGGTGTCACTTGGTAGAAAAGTTTGGAGCACTCTCTGTAGTTTTTAACAACCCAACATTTGGGTTAAAAAAAAATAACCCAACATTAACCCAAATGTTGGGTTGAATAAGGACCAACCCAACATTTGGGTTATTTTAACCCAACTATTGGGTTAAGCAAGCACTTTATACACGACCCAATAGTTGGGTTAAAAATAACCCAATGTTGTAGTTAACATAACCCAACTCTTGGGTTAAATAATTCAACCCAAAAGTTGGGTCAAAAAAATAACTCAACCTGTTGGGTTAAAATAACCCAAATGTTGGGTTGGTCCTTATTCAACCCAACATTTGGGTTAAAATTGGGTTATTTTTTAACCCAACTGTTTTTAGTGTGTAATTGTCAATGTTGGTTTGCCAACAGCGTCATTCAAGTGTCTGACTGCACCTGAATGCAACATCAGTGCCTCCTTCCTCAGTTTTAACATGCACTACCTGGAAAACTTTCTCCCCGAGCCGACAGCTCCGCTGAGTTTCCGTGGTTACCTACGGTCACGCTGCCACTGAACATAAAAAATGGCGATGCAACATGGCATCCTCGGTGCGTCGCCCTCTTATGTATTTGTAACAACTTATAACAACTCATTCTAAGGTACGAGAAAGCTTTCCTTTGTATGCGGGTGTGATTTGACTTCAATGAAATACGTATTTATGAAAGCAATGTTTGATTTTTGCCAGTAAAAAGCCAAATAAGTTACACACTGCGGCTTTTAAAAAACAACAGAAAACAGAATAGGTTCTGACATTGCCCACAACACAGGAAAGAACCTTGTTTGTGAGTGTAAAACCAGAGAAGTGCTATTTGGTGTCACTCCTGGTCAGACAGACACACGGGAGGAGGAAGGGGGGGTCGCCCATCTGTGCAAACAATGGCCTACTGTGCAAAACAAAATTCAATAGAGAGGAGGCTCTATAGCCACGCATGCAGCTCAGGGGGAGACATGCAGCGCTCCTGGATATTGATGATTATGCCCTTAATTCACAGGTCTTGTTCCCTCATCCCTTTCCTCCCTCTCTCCCTCCCTGGCACTGATGGCCTCGCTTTGACAAATCTAAAGCAACAGAGGGCCGACAGAAGAGCAGATACTGCAGTTAAGTGGATGTAAGTCAACCTGCCAATGAAAGGCGTCCCTTAATTACAGCACTTGTGCGACAAATCAACATAAATGGCCCTGGAAAATGTGGCTTTGAAAATCAAAGTGGCGTCGCTGAATCACACACGTCCCCAAAACGCAGGATTAACAAATGAAGGCCTGGCCCACGCGGTTAACTCGATGTAATTTTGCCACCAAACGCTTTGAAACACACACACACACACACACACACTCGGTCTCATTTGATGCAAAGACATGGCGACGTTAAGATGCAGCGCACGTCCTGTAATTCTACGAATCACATGGACCGAAGTGAGTTCTATCCATTTCTGCCATTGTTTTGTTGGGTTAATGTAACAAAATGAGACAGTAATGAAGACTAATGGCTCACCTCATTTGGTTAAATATGAAATTCATTTTGATTACTCTCCTGCTTTGCAAAGATTTTACAACCTCTCTGAATTAGCCATCGCTTGTAATGTTTCTAATAACGAAAATTATCAATCAGGGTCCACTCCTCTTTTGTTGTATGTATTGGGTTAAATATGAATCATATTGTTTTACGCTGAGAAAAATAAAACAACAATCAACATTCCATTTATTGAATCTCCATGACAGCGTTGTATGTGGATCCGCCGTCAGACTCAACAGTCGACAGGAAATTCAGAAATCCAGAGGAAATGTTTAAAAAATAAATAAATCTTTGGTGACTCGCTCAGTCATCGACATGGAAATCTTGTGCAGAGTCTTTGATCGCGTCGTCTCTTCTCACTCTTTTAGCCGAACGCTAATCACCGGTATTACCTTTGTCAGATTTGATGCGAAAGCCTCCCCTAATCCCAGCATCCCTCCTGACAAGCTCTACACACTTTACAGAGAGATTGGATGAGATGTAGTATGTGGAGGGAGACAGGAAGAGGAGCTTGTAAATGTGTCCATCACACACTCTCTCTCACACACACACACTCTCAGGTACAAACTGCATATTCTAAATGAATCATGTTAACCTGGTGTTGATCAAAGCTGCACAGGTGGCAGGTATGTTTGAAGAGTCACCCTCCTGTGAGCCGACCAGCAACGACGGCAACAAAACAAGATTATCTGACAAAAAATCCATTCCATTCATCATCAGTGAACTTTGCATATCACCGCTGTACAACTGCAGAATATAACAAAGATTCAACGATACCCAGAGGAGTTTGGTTTTGGTTATAAAAGAGTCTCATATTAATGTGGATGAATCTACGTTACCGACACTTGTTAATGGGTCCATTTTCCATTAAATACATCGTTTTGTCTTTATAGTTATTTTGATATTATTATTTAGTGGTCGACTCGCCCAGCATTTCCTGGTTTCGGTTTCCCAGCCGCTGCCCGGTGGGTCATGGGAATAACGCCGCCGGATCGCTAGTTGGCATCATTTATGGTCGGAGCTACGACGGTAACTGATCATCTTCAAACCTCCGACTTTTGTTCTCGATTAAAGAAAACATTCTTGGTAAATGTTTTCGCTTTCGTCCGTCTTGCGCCGGTCCAAAAATTTCACATTGCGCACGGAGGCTCATGGGAAATGTAGTGTAAAAACAATTTGCTTTCAAAACTCCTCGTAGTCTCTTTAAAGGTAGGGTCGGAGATTCTGGAAGAACGGTTCCATCAGGCAGCATTTTGTGAATATATAATAAAATAAAATAATTTTTCTGAATATGTATTGACTGCTCTCAGGATAGAAGGACCATTTCACCCAAAAAGTGTTTCTGAACAGGATTACCAACTATAACTTTAAATAAAGCAGTAAAAAAAAAAAAAGCCACTGATTAAAGTGATCAGCTTCTGCGGTGTATTTTCCCACTGCATACAGTCAAAAACATCTTAATTGTTGCATTAATATTCTTGATGTGATCCTCATTCTGGCTGATGACAACAAGGCGTTCTTTAATTTATCCACTCACATGGAGACGTGGTCAATAAACACGATTACTGTATGTAGTTTCACACCTTTACAGTTCTGACACATCATCACTTTCACGGCGCCGCTGCAGACGCCCCCAGAGGACGAACAACAACCAACAGGAGAGAAATCACAAACATTAGAGAGGGAACGTGCTCCAAATCCGGAAAACAAAACAAAAAAAAAACAATGCATGAAAATAGGGAAAATATATTCAACAAGAAATATTGCACCATAAGGAGCAATGAGCACAATTTGAATAAGCAGCTTTTTCATCCCTATCCGACTTTATGTACCAGAACATGACCACTATTTATAGTGGAAATTAACCATTTATATCTAAAATATGTTTTCAATTTATTCAAATAATGTCGGTTTTCTTATTTTGCTCTGAGATGCAAGAGAGAGAAGTTATTGCCTCACAGCTAATATTAGCATTAGTAGCTAAAGGAACTATAGGGATAGGGAGCAGTGGAGAGAGGGCGTACAGTACAGTATAACCTGTATAAGTGGCCAAAGCTCTGGTCAAGTGAAAATCACCAGCAGCAACAACGTCCTGTTGATGAGAGAGGTCAAAGGAGGCGGAGGCCAGACTGGTTGGAGGTGACAGAACAGCTGCTGCAACTCAGATAATCACTCTTTGAAACTGTGCAGAGCAGAAAAGCTTCTCAGGATGAACAACATGAGCTGCAGCAGCTCAAGACCACAGCAGGTTTCTCCTCCTCCTCCTCCTCCTCCTCCTCCTCTCTGAGGCTGCAGTGGACTCAAACTCAACTAAACTGGAGAGTTGAAGACCAGAAAAAAAAAAACGAAGCCTGGTCTGATTAATCTGGATTTCTGCTGAGGCAGCAGATGGTTAAGTCTGAATTTGGCATCAACAGCATGAATCCATGGACCCAACCTGCCTGGTGTCAACAGTCCAGCCTGGTGCTGCTGGTGCCGGCGGTGGTGTAATGCTCTTCTTGGCTCAGTGTGGGTTCCTAAAAATACTAATCACTCCCAGTTTAAATGCCAAAGCCTGTGTGTGAGGACTGTTGCTGTGCATGTGCGTCATTTTTTTATGGCCACGATTTATCAATTGGATAATTATAGGTGCATGTCTCGCAACACTGACTGACAATTAGAAAAAAAAGCCTCTCTGTGCTCTGTGGTGCAATAATTCATGTTGCATGTGTCGATGTTTGTTGTTGTTTTTCTGAATTTGGAACTCGCTGCCATAAATAATGAATTGTCTGTGCCACCTCCAGCTTGTATGTGCTTTGTTCACGGGGGGCTTCCTCCTGCATAACATTACTGTGTGTGCCTAAACAACAAACAGCCAGATAACAGGTCAGCACGGTGGTGCAAGAAGGTTCTGTGTGTAATTCCTACTGTATGTAGGGTTTGCATGTTCTGCCTGTGTGCGGGTGGGTTCCTTCCAGGTTCTCCGGCTTCCTCCCACCATCCAAACTCAGGATCGGGATAAACTTTAGTGTCCCCCGAGGGAAATTTGTCTTGGACAACTGTGCTTCACGCAATCCACATAAAACATATAAAACATCCACACAAACTGCCCTTAATAATGATACATTGCTTAAAGTGACTTAGTACAGCGCCAAAGTATGCCAACACAACTCTAACTAAATAAAAATACAACAAAAACCCTAAGGTATAAAAGTTATTTCAGGATATTAAGCAGATTTGTCCAGCAGAGCAATTGATGTTGGGAGAAATGAGAGCATGTACCTATTTGTTTTATACCTACACGTTATTGTATAGTATCGTCTGTATCGTCTCCCAGATGGTACGAGTTCATGAATGATCTTAAACTACAGTATGCAGGACTTTTATGCTATATCATGCTACGATTTTTCCCTAATTAAACAGATTCAGAGTAATTGTGATTGTTTGATAAATGACAGCCTTGAAAGATCAGAGCCTCCGACCGTGTGTCCCAGCTCTCGTCTCTGCAGCATCGCCACACAAACATGCCCTGTAACCCGTTATCTCTTGTTTACAGATAAAACTACACAAATATAAACATGGTAACATTGTTTATAATACATAACTAATGCACCGCTCTATCTATAGCTAGATATATATTGTAAACAAATGCACATGTCCGAGAGGAGGGTTAGCAAAACAGCAGAAAAGCAATCAGACTTGCTTCCTTTAAAATTCTCTGTGATTGATTTTGTACAGTACAGCTGTCTCAAAAGTGGTTTGAAGGGACTGGTATAGTTTTTTTGCTCCGATCACATTCTCTCACTATCTTTTCTTTTTTGGATTTACTCTGGACGGTAAGAGAGCCGAACCACGCTGCTAATCCAAGCCTAATCATGCTCCCTAGAATGACGTTTTATGCATGTTACTGGAATAGTATATGTGTATAGGACCCCCTGGAAGACGAGATGCTGCATCTCAAGGGGTGGTCTATATGTTATTTTAAGTGACAACTCTAAAGGTGTAAATGTGAGTATGTGTTGGCGCTGGTGTGGCTCCGCCTTGTTGGCTCCAGGGCCCCATAACCCTGCATGGATCAGCAGCCTTTGTACAGGTGCCACCCAGTAAATATCAGACTTTCATCATCATAGCAGACAAGTTCACTTTAACGTGCTAAATAAAAATGTCATATCAACGTTCATGTTAATTCAATTTATTTTGGAGCAGATTGTGATTCACTCTCCTTGTCAGTCATGTCTGAGAAATAAAGACAACGGGAACAGAAACGGCATCCCATTATGTAACTTCAGTGTAACTTAATTAATAAATCTATTAACCCTTGTCAAGAGACTTGCTCCGTCAAATATGCTGTTATGCAAAAGCATCAGCCTAATTAACGAAATAAATCAGTACAATGATGCTGGAATCATGTCACAGTTGGGGCTGCTGGTCCCAGGTGAAGACACCTGACAACGGACCGCGGGTGAAGCGAACAGGCGAAACGCTTCACGATGAAATTACTGTCACAGCGGTAGGAGACGTGAGACAACAACAACGGTGACAGTGAAGACTTTAAACACACAGGAGATAATGAGACAACAGGTGAGGCAGAAAGGACGACGACGGGACGAGCGGCAGGTTTGTTAAACAGGGGGAAACACTGGAAAAGCCTTTCCTGCTCATTAACTGAAACTCAGACAGGACTGGGGCTCCGTTTACATGTACAGTAGCAAAAACTGTGATATTTCCACGCATTTGCACAAAAACGGAGCTTCAAGTCACTGAAAACGATTACATCTGAAAACTCCGGCCAAAGTGGAGAATTGGAAAAACTTCACAGTAAGAAAATGAAAATGCGCCATATATTTGTCTTATTTCTAGTCAAAATGAATCTAACTATCAACTCATCACATAAAAAGTAGCTTGTTTTAGACGCTTTCACTTGTTTCAAGCATATTTTCACTTGAAATGAGTATAGTGGAGCAAGTTTTTCTTTCTTATTACAAGCACAAAAAAGCTAGATTTTTCTACTTATTTCAAGTGAAAATCTGTTTGAAACAAGTGAAAATTATCAAAAACAAGTGAATGTTTAGGTGATGAGTCTTATTTTAAGTGGAAAGAGATTAGTTTTGACTAGAAATGAGACATTTTGACAAGAAAAAGGACGAATATTCTTGGAAAGATTTTGAGTTCTTGCAGTGTAGTCTGACTACTCGTGCCAACTTGGAAAGAACAGGAAGTAGCCTAACTTGTGTCATTCATTGTTTTTGTTGTGTTTTTTCCAGGACTCTGATTGGCTAGCATGGCTTTATGCTTCTCATCACACTGCCGCCTTCAGGTTTTTCTCATAGTAGCTCTCAACTGCGTATTTATGCAGAGATTTTTGAAAACGATCTGGTGTGAACGATGTTGAAAAAGTAGAGGGGGGAAATATTTTTTTTATAAATAGCTACCAGACTGCGTCTAAACATGGCCCAAATGCTAAAAGCTACTTTTCTTTCACACACACACCAGTGGACCTCGGTGATGAGACGGACTTAGACCATGTAGACTTTTTGAGCTAAAACTTGAAGGTAGCAGTTACGTTTGCATGAGCTCACACACCACACGCCATCCGCAGGTAAATTGACTGGCAGGACTTTCAGGGGAGGGACAAAAAATCTCAAGAAACTATTTTAATTGGATGAAAAAAATAGGAACGCCCTCGAGTGCAGGATGAGTCATCAAACCCTCTGAAATTGTCTCATATTTGCCTTTATCATTTTGCTCCAACCAGTAACTCACTCTGCACCTTTTAATGCATAAACACGCTGGCAGCTCCTGATGGTATAAACGGTTGCAGCCTCATGTTAATTTAATTCACTGTCACCAATTAAGACCTGATGTGTAAGGTTCAATTTGTTTTCTGAACTGCCACTCATAATCACTACAAATGACCATTACACTGGTATTCATTAGGTTGTTCATATCTCTGCTGCTGTTACGAAGAAAACTAATAGAAAACTTCCAAGAAAACAAAGCAGTGATTATTGCAGCACTTTCATGTGTCAAACAAGACTTATGCAACTCAACACAAATGAACTTGTCACATTGCAATATCTTCCAATCTATACTTTTGTCCAAATGAGAAAGGACGAACTTGGACAACAAACTTACTGTTGTCGTTTTGCTTTTCATGGAGCCAATTTTGTCACATATATCTGCAAATAAAAAGCACACGAAAACGTTGCCAGTAATTTTCAACATCTAAAAACACATTATTCCGGTCTTTGTACCATTGCCTGGGAAGATGATTACACATTTTCTTGTTGCGCTGTGTGATAATTTGAGTTTAAAATATAGGGTGGTATCAAGACACAAAAAGTGCATTGTACTTATACCTGACAGACGCTGATGTTTGAAGCAACTGCCTGAGTCGACCGCCAAAGTAAAATGCTGAACATTTTTCTACATTAGGGAAATCTGTGGACGCACATTTGCAGCCTATAAACCAAAATGAAAAAGCCATACCTGCAACTTATGTACTCAAACAAAAGCAAGGGGGTGTACATAACATTTCTGCAGCTTCACCTACAGCACCATCATATTTCCTGTGCAGCCAGAGCCCACAGACTTTCCTCTCTGTGTAAGTGGTAGAGAGAAGGTCATCGTGAGGACTGAGAAAATAAAAAAGATTTTTCTTTTATACTCTCTATGCGTGTTTAAATTTGAACAGAATTAAATTTCACTGAAGCCCCATAAAAAGTCCAAAGTCCAGCCAGAGGTGTGTGTTTCCTGTTATTAAGGATGCAGCAGGAGGGGATATAAAGAGAGTGTTATTGTGCACTGGTCTTTGTTTCCTCGTGATTCAGACAGTGGGAGTCTGCACTTGTAAAATAATAACATGGCTACAATTAAAAGGTTTTTTTTTCGTTATCTCAACCTTGATGCATTGGTTATGCATACCTAATCTTCCAAACAAGTGGTCCTTTGGGTCTTTGTGAAACGTCCTTACTGTGAGAGGGTCACTAGAGACAATGAGGAGGAGCGGAAGAGAGGCAGAAACATGATGAGCATCTGTTCAGCAGGGCGAACCTCTGCAGGGGACATCCTGTCCCCTAGTGGACATCGGGGGGTCCCTCACTCGGCTCACACTCTGCACACGCACACCGAGACACATAATTTATTACAGGCCGTGCACATTTACATCTATGTGTTGTCTGTCTGTACAATCCGACATTTCACTTTGCAGAGGAATTTGTCATCCATTCAGTGGCTGACACATATTTATGGTACATCCTGCACTGTATAAATCAAAACTGAATGATGAAAGAATAAGAGGCCGGGGATAATGCCTTCAGTGAATTTAGAGGTTGAGGCGAGTGGACATAGTATGTAATCAGACGACAGAGGTACGGTTTCAGTGGGAGGGAATGAAATCTCAAGCAACGCAGAGGTTATGTTTGGCTGTAATTTTTTAAGTTCATTTGATATATACACAGTGACAAACTGAGAAATTTTGCATTCATTGCAAACTCAACACCAATTTTCAGATATTGCTTACTCTGTTGAAGAAGCAGAAACAACCGGTCTTCTCTGTGGGCTGATTAAAGGATTAAAAGTCTTTGATATTGATACAGAACCAGCCTGAGTCCAAACTTCTTGAATGATTCATGGCGGTCTGCTGTTGTTGCTCCTCACTGATTAGCTGACAGAAAAAAATCAACCGAGCCAATCGTAGATTTGTAGGTGGGATTAAGGGCGTGAATATGCCAGAACCAGAATTTCAAAAAACAAAAGTGCGACGGATTAGATCAGGATCAGTCCGACTTTTTCCTTCCATTCTGTCGGACCGGCTCGCATCCGATTGAAATGTTGTCAGAAAGTTTACAGTAAACCGCGAGCTGCTTGGCTGCTGGAACATGATCCATTTCTGAAAAACGTCCAGTTGATTTTGGCTTCATAATAGATCCAATCAGGACTCAGTGGGCTCTGACGCTGATTAATAGAAAAAAATGGTTTTGACGTAGTTGTCTTGACAAAGCTCTGGCTCTGGCTCCTCTCACAAGATATCTAAGATGACAGAAAATTAAGAATCTAAGAATGCATGCTCAGCTTTCCAACTCCACTTCATCTGGACAATGTGTCATGAATGCTGGATGAGCCATTTGGAAAATTATCTGCTGTAGGAAGGCGATGCAGCAGAAGACCTATACATCTCCTACAGCTTAAGTGTTACTGTTAAATAATTCATTGCTTACAATCATTATGGGTCACAATGGTTATTGAATATTAGATCAACAAAAAAGAGCCATAATTATGATGGAAGACCCTCCGCTCGCATCCTATTAAACCATTGCTCCTGAGGTTTCTGGACACTTTTACATTAGTCCTGTCAATATTGTGTATAAATGGCAGCCAAAGAAACCACAACGAGTCGACGCTCCATCAATAAGGCCGGATCACACGTTAATGAACTAAACCGTTTGGAAAAGACTAGTTCTCCTAGTTATTCTTCATTACAACATTTCAGCCTCACCTTTTGGAAATCTTAATCATTATTACAGCATGCGAGGTTTTTAACGGACGTCGTGGTGGACGTACGTATTGATGCACAGTGTGCGGGGTGGCATTCAGACAGTTAATTTGTTCATATTAGGAAAATCAATGCATAGACGGGTTTGTGTGTGATGGAGAGCTCCAGTCAGAGGATATCTAAAAAGTGGGATTTATCTTTGGGTTTTTTTATTGGAGTTTCTGTTTCTTACTTTTCTTTTCAATAAGTTAAACAGAAAGTGTATTGAGCTGAAAAAAGTGTCTGTGCGCAGCTTCACTGTGTGTATAGAAAACAATCATATGCAGATACTGAAATGTGCATCTGTGACAGCGTAGAGAGTTAAGACTTGTGATGAATCTGATGAAAGTTATGGTTCAGTCCATCTCATCTGAGCTCCTCATCTAATTATTCTCATCCAGTTAACGGCTGGTCCCGTTTAATCTCTCACAGAACAAAAAGGCTTCAGTCTGCAGGGTTCAAGTTTTAACCACCAAACGCTACTTCTTCTTTTTTCTTTTTCTTGCTGTAATTGGACATTGTACTCACAACAATTACAGGGGCTGTTCTAAAAATAAGTCTTTGATGACATAATACTTTTTATGAAGTGCAAAGTGGACCACTTATAAAGGCACAGCCACACTGCAGCACGCCGGCCATCTGGACAGTCATTGGTGTGCAAATAAGAGAGTGAGTCATGACACAGATTTTCAGACGTGTCGTCAGACGGCGCCCAGACCGCGGCGGGTAAAGACTGAGTTTTTATTGTTTGCATGGAATCAAATACTTTGAGTCATTTGTTTTTTAACAAACTCACCCAGTCATTTCAGTTCATTTGCAAAAAAAAAGTAATTTCATCCAAACTCTAAAGCGATCACAGCTTTTGTGCTTTAACTCTAATTTGATTCCTCTGGCAGGGCTCGGTAACAAGACTTTTCAGACTTCACGAGTATTTGCTCTGTCAGTGGATGATGTAATCATCAACACCGGAGATGTGTTCTTAAGACGAGGAAAAGCATTTTGAAATCTATCTCCGCCCTACGGTCTCTCCGCTCGCCGCGCACTTCGATCAAAATGTTCATGTAAACCCTTCCTCTCAGAATCAGAACAAATCAAACTCACAGGAGCTGCAGGTTTTGCAGCAACTTTGACCCTTAATTGATCGGGAAAGCACTTTCATATTCCCATCCTGCTGCCGTTGTAACTTGAAGGCTCAAATCTGTCTATATTCTTTTAAAAGCCGTAGTTAAAACTTGAGTAAACTGAGTGTGATGTACAATCAGCCTGACATGAGTTTAGAAAGCCAGTTTGGGCATGGGGTGATTGTGGTTTTCCTCCCTCTGTGGGCTTGTACAAAGCTTTTTCAGGGCATCACGGGTGCCTCACGGTCATTGCTGCTGCTTTACAGATAGACAGAGATCAAATGCCACTGTGATCCATCACCTGCTGTTCTTTCTATCCAATTTTAATTATGTACCAAGCCCAGAATCACAGTCTGTCTCAGAGGGCTTTAAAAACATACAACACTCTCCTTAGACACTCACTTTAGCGAAGGCAAAAAAAAATATTAATAATGATAGTAAAAATAATTAATGGGAAGCACAGAAAGCACAACAGAGAAGGGATCCCTCTTCCAGGACAAGCAGACGTGCAATAGATGATATAAATAGACGACAGAGCAGAACTGGCAGTGGTAGAATTACAATATGGAGAAACACGATCACACTCGTCTCCTCCGATAAAAACCCTTGAAAGAGGAACCATTTACACACATATGCACAAAAAGCAAAGCAAAGGCTCCATTAACAGTGAGAAAAATGTGACAAAGGATCCGGAGCGAGGACGCTGCAGTAGGATTTACAGCCTACGAAGCCGCGTGCATACATTAACAGCATCATAAGCAAACTGGACGCTTTTTCTTGTCTTCCTCGATCAAATTTCTCTTCCCTGCCGTCACTTTTTACGGCCTCTCCGACTCGTTTTTTTTCCTGCTAATCCCAGAATTCATGCGCTCTTACATATCAGCAGTAACAGTTTCTGAGGAGAATGTGTGCGTGATTGGTTTTCTATTTCCACCAGATCGCTCACAGTAAAATTGTGGGAGATTTACAAATGATCAGTGGGGTAAGATACAAACAACTTCCTTAAACAAAACAAGTAGCCATAGCAACAGCCACAGCCCCCTGACAGAAACACAAGCCGTCAGTATACGCTTACATGACACTTGAAAAATTGAATTATGGCCTAACTGGACAACTTAAAGGGACAGTTCAACATTTTGGCAAATTGACCCATTGCCATAAACCCTATAGTCGAAGTAGGTTCATAATTAATTACCTTTAATTGACGGTGCAAGCTATTTTTAGAACGGCGGAGCAGGGCCGTGAGCTGCTCAGAGCTACGCTACGGAGGTTAATGATTTTGCATGAATTTACCTCTAAAACAACTCCGTCTCGTCGTAACGTTCTGTTATTATCATAGCGTGGGGAATGTGCAGGTCACAACTTGTCCACCAGAGCGTTTTAGAGTTGTTGGATTGTTTGATGAGTCTGATGAGGGAAATCAAGAAATCCCAGTGGCCTCCGTAGCGTAGCTCTGAGCAGCTCACGGCTCTGCTCCGCCGTTCTAATTGCACCAACAATTAAAGGTAAACTGGACAATGCATGTGTGCATGCTCCAGGTCTGGGTCAGTAGTGACGGCACAATGTGTAGCATAGCATATGGTGTTCTCATCTGCTACAACCACAAGATGCATCTCATCTGGACTGTTCAATTAATGTGCATGGAGTATAATTACAGTTCACAAAATGAAAAAAGCCATCAGATTCGTGCTCTCGCTGTTCGAAATCCCATTTTGTTACCCGACTCATTTATCCAGCTGCTCACTAGATGACGTAACGGATCAGTTGGAAATTGATCCATATGAACCAGACACAGTGAACAATGCAGCGACCGAAGTGGAAAGAGTAGGATGACTGATGCAGAACAACGAATGCTACATACACTTTATAGCATAAAGGAGAAACTGAATGTCGGAAATCACAGCGCCTTGTTGTGCCTACGTGACCTTGAAGTGAAGTTAGAATTTTTTGGAGGTTCACATCTGACGACCGACCGACTGACAAATTTCCAATGAGACGCTCAATTTGAGGTATGAGCTGGATTTAGCTGTGCATGTTAACAGACTGACGCATACACACACTTGCATGGTATCCCGCTAAGAGATTTGATCCTGTGATACCAAAGAATCCCAAAAAAGAATTTTCCCACTGCTAATAATCACAAAAGAAGCTGCCAAAGATTCAATGGACAAAACATTTGACCCACAGTCAAGTAGAGCAAAAAGAAACACTCACTCGAGCTTAAGGGCCTTTCTGCAGTTTTCCTTTGAAGTAACTCGCTCATAGATGAAGCTGCACGCTGTGGTGGAAGTTTGTACTTCACAAGAATCAGTTCAATCACATTAAAATGAACTGTTTCATATTTATACAATGTTGAATTGTGAACCAAGTAGCCTACATTTTATAGTTTTGTCTTCTTTTTTTAAATGAACTGCTCATTTCCAGTCGGACCTCCTCCTACACGTTCATCCATCCCCTGCAGCTGTCTTGAAGGCACACGCCTGGATGGCAGCAAACCAGTAACTAATCTGAGAAGGGGGTGGCTTTTAGACCTCGCTCAAAGGCTGCAGATCTCCAGCAAACGCAGTCGACAACATAAGTCTGTCTGTGTGCTCATTGTTGGGTAACGCTTCACTAAAAGGCTGTGAGTTTGACTTGGGCGAGGAACTCAGCTCCTGGCTCGTCAAGTTTTCTACGCTTTGATAATGATTTCTCATAATCACCGTTCACATGAGGATTTTTCCCAAGACCAGTCGGATGTATTATCTTGGAGTCTGTTGTGATTTTAATCATAAAAGTCTCTCCAGTTCATACATAACGGTTGCTGCTTGCCAGCTCTAACTTTGCCAGACTCAGATCAGACACCAGGAAAGACACGTGTTCTTCCTCTGATGTTTTTTGACAGTTGATAAAGCGCTTTTTGTTGCATTAAGTGCCGCCGTCTGGTGAGTGAGCGTCATTAACTCTCATCAGCACTTTCAATTAAGATGCTTTTTAATAAGCATGTTCATTTACCTATTTCTATGTGATGTTATAGATGAGACATGTTTGTTTTGTTCTGTGTAGCCGACACGTCAACCTGCTGCTCATAACCAGTTGCCCCTTGTGGGATAAATAAAGTTGTTTTAAATTTCAAAGTAGAAATATATTAATGAGTGACAGTTTTCTCAAAACTCAGTATGTTTAATTTCTCTCAAATTTGGCCCTGCTGGCAGCATTGTTCTGAGGTTATGCCAAACTGATGCTTCAGGCTCAAAAAATTAACTATGGATTTCTGTGAAATCTGGTATAAATATGTATGTGCTGTGGATTAGATGAATTTGGTGAATTTTAGGCATGAGGAGTGAAAGTTCAGGCAAGAATATTATAGGTGTTGAATATATAAAGCAGCTGGATGGACTCTGGAATAAGGAGCAATTCAAAATACACAATTATGCAGTCATCTTGTCTATGGGCCCGGATTGATTTCAAAATCTGCATCTCTTTTGTTCTTCCTCTGTTCCATTAATTTCATAATGATCCATTCTCCCTGAAGTCAAACAGCAGAAGTTAAGTGACAGTCAGCGGACACTTCTGGCAATTTTTTTTTTTTTTTGATGTGAATTAAAAATGCAAGAGTCGTCTTTTATGTCATGGTTTATAACTCAGACCATTTATCCTTTTCAAAAGACTATACCCACTTCTCCGGGCGGACACCAACCCTGAAACAAATACCACACATCCAGTGCAGAATTCGAATGAACCAGTTACAACCCTGTAGCCTGCAGGTAGAAGAATATTAAACACATAAAACCTTAGAAAATAATCAGCTCTACTTCCGCTATACTGCAAATATTATGATGTCTGCAATTAACCATGTTGAACACAAACACTGCAGATACATTATACAAACTTGCATAAGCTATTTAGTGGATCTTAATGTTTGTCTGTCATCATGGGCGCTGCAGCTCTGAATAGTAAAGGACAAGTGTTTTTCTGTCTTAAAAAAAAAAACATTAAACAAGTGGCAGATTATAACACACATCCCCAAAAAGCCTTGGAGGAAGCAGTTCTTTTTGTACAAACATCCAAGATATTCTGTATCCTCTCCAGAATTTCTCTTCTCACATGTAAATCGCCTACAACCCTATCAAATAATATAAATAATATATGAGACGTAAACTCCATCTATTTGTTATTGTCATGGATATCCAGAGAGCAGCCTGTTTCTGCTTTGTTTCTGTTTTGTGTTTCACCTCAGGCTATGGTAAGCACACTTGTCAGTGTTCCCTGGGATCTCCTTTCATTTGTGTACTTGTACAGTATGCATGTGTGTGTGCATGTATACGCGTGTGTGTTTGCGTTTGCAGTCACGCAGGATTTATTTTGCTATTCTTTTTAATTTTTGAGCACATGTGTTAAGCATGGGTGTGGTGGGTTTTTAGTATGTACATTACATATGCACGGTGATTTCCTATTTTACATTTTACATGTAGGATGAATACTGTAACTCCCACACTTGCACTTTTACCGTTGAACCGCAGAAATGTGGAGAAAACGCATCCTTAAAAAAATAAAATAAAATAAAATTTGCATAAAAATCTTGTTGGCTAAAGGATAGTAACATCTTTTTACCTTGGCTTGCAGTTGGACGTGGAGGAGGAGAGTTTGTTGTGGTTCATTCGGGCTATTTACAATGCTTTCAGCACTTTAAACAGCAGGTAGTTTCATCGTTGGCGAGAGGTCTTACACATTGTTTCTGCATCGCCGTAGAATCCGGCCTCATTTACGAAGAGACGGACAAGGATCTGCAGAGATGTGAAAATAAGCCCACACTTCCCAATGAGTATTCCACTCACAGCTCCCTGACCTTGAGGTGAGCTTATCCCAGGCCAGTGTGCAAAGCTGCATGAATTATAATATCCACCTATAGGTCGAGCCCCAGCCTCTGCCCCTGACCAAACAGCAGCAGGGCCCCCGCAAAGCTTCTCCCCTCAAATGAGACCAGCAGGAGCTTTTTTCACCACAGTATCACTCTGCCCACTGAAGGATGAAGTCCTGGGCCAGTCAGGACACTGGTACCAGAATACAAAGCGAGCCACGGGGACCACAGAGGAGAGGCGCTTGGTCATTTTTTCTCTTCCCAGTGTTATTGCAAATATTATTTATTCAGAGCAGCTGAAGTGTTTGGAATATTCAAGATGCCAGGTCTCATGTGGATTAATAAACTGTGAGAGTTAGTAAATGAAGCATTATACACTGGTGACGGATTACAATGTGATGAATGACGTGCTAAATGGTCAAAAGTGAGAAAACAGCTTCACATATGTGGTGTGAATACACACGACATCGCCAAATACGGAGATGTGTTATGTGCATTTGCTTGTGTTGTCCTCAGATTGCAGTGCATTGAGCCCTCTCAGCCACCATACGTACGCCTTCACGGCTGTATTATCAGAGTCATGTTGCTATGCAAAATCTCCCAAATACAAAATGAATGGAAACAATCCACCGTGTTAACACCTCAACAATAGTCAGGAAAATTTGAAAAAGAGGAGAAAAAAACGACTGTCACATAGGCTGCAAACGTAAATTAGCTATTTGCTGTTTTATATAAATGAATGTCATGTCAGAAATACACAGAGTGGGTTCTGGGTCATTAAGATTATTGCTCCTCTTCTTTTTCTTCCTCCTCCTCCTCCTCTTCTTCTTCTTCTTCATCTTCTTCCTACTGGCTGTGAGGGGATCTCTTCCTGTGAGATGCAGCCAAAGTACCATAGACACCTCTTTCCTCACAGATTTGCATAGATTACCACAGGACTGTGCCAGTGCTCCGGGGGGTGTACAACTTTCATTAGCAATGTGCATAAATGGATGCGGTGCCAGACTGTAGCAGGAGTGTCATCATGGAGTTTGCGTTGGCCTCGTTCGCACATTTACTGAGGAGAATGAAACCAAATGTGTCGTAAAATCGTGTCATTTTACTTTATCAATATATTCTCATGCTGCATGGTAATCATTGGGGTTAGGGTTATATGGATACGATTATGTTATAGATTTATTCATGCAGACACTGATTGTGGGTGGATGTTCCCTCTCTGCTGATGTAATTAGACCGTTACATTTGACATGGTTTGAATGCATCTTAATGTTAGAAAATCACTCATGGAGCCTTTTCAAGCTTCAACCTCCAGGTTCTGTAAAAAAAAAAAAAAAAAAATGAAGCTAATGCCAAAGCGCTAAGACCTGTAATTCCTCACATGACCACTTGAGGCTGGAGCGAGTCATGTGTTTACATGTCCAACTTTAGACAGATTTGAGCAGAAATTTCCTCCTTCATAGCAACTAAATGTGAGCTATTTTATAATGCAAACACAGTTTTGGCTGCTACTTCTAATTGTGATTTCCTCCTTTCACATTTTTTTTTCATTGTCAACTAAATGTTTTTTCAAACATTCCGCTTTTCCGACATTGATTGATTACATTTTTGTTTTTGCATCTGAGACACTGTTTCTACATACACAAATACATCGGCCTGTTAGAGAGAAGAAAAAACAAACTCTAGTGTGATGTCCGACAAGAATCAAACCCACCAAGTTTAAAAACACACCTGCAGCAGCGCAATCTGCAGCTACTGAGACTGTTATTATTCTGTCACCTGTTTTTGTTTTGTTTTTGTTTTTTTGCTCAGGAGGTCTATAGGCTTATTATGGGACAGGCTTTTAAACAAACGGAAAATATATAGTCTGACTCCAATATAATAAAATGGTTCTGTTGTTTGGCCACTGTTTAGAATCATAATATAGGCTACTGTAAGGAAAGAATCGGATCCAGAGCATGATTCATTTACAAGTTTAATCAGCACCAATTAAACTTCTTATTAATAAACGTAAACAGTCTATAACTCGGGTCAGGTCGGACCACAGGCTTCTTTTTTTTCTTTCTTCTGCAGGAGTAACAAGGTGTGCAGGTGTGTGTGTGTGTGTGTGCTCGTGAGAGAGAGAGAGAGAGAGAGAGAGAGAGAGAGAGAGAGAGAGACGGTGCGCCGTGTATGGGATAGGCTACAATACAGAGGCTCGCCTGACACCACTATAAACAAAAACAAAGGACTTGTATGTAAAAATCCGATGTTCAGCAGCAGGGAACAGCAACCACAAATTATAAAATATCATTTTATTGTCATTGAATTTTTCAACTTCGCAAGACCAGCTTTCTGTGTCGGAATAGCGCTGTTTACCGAGTGATAGTCCAAGTCTAAATAGAAACATGTCGGGATAGATGTCTGAATAGCGAGCGGACCCCCAGTCAACATACTGCTCAGTGCTGTATGAATGTGAAAGTCCATTTACCATTTAAGTGGAAGTCCATTTACCATTTACCGTATAATGTTGTTTATTCTTTGTCTGCCTGTCTCTCTTTTTTTAAGCCTGGATCAGCCTTTCAATGGCTGTTTCTTCTGCTTCACCATTCACACTATCCTGTTCCACCTTTTCTGCCCTCTTCTCATCTGTATCTCAATAGCTGTACTGTCAGATATTAATAAGTGAAAGTTTATCCCTCCTCTGGGCTGCTTAGCTGTTTGGTTTCCCAAATGTGCATGAAGGCTTAAATTTGAGTTTTCAACGGGATGCGTTGGCCTGAGAATATGTAGGGGTTCGGACCAAGAATTAATGCAAGTCGATCTGCATCGGGGCCAGAGATCCTCGTTCAGATGTCAGAAGCGGTATCGTTCCAATATTCTCTGGTCCGCAATTTCATTTTTCATGACCGCTGGCTGTTTTTCAGTCAATGATTCAAAACCATCATCTGGCAGCCACGGTACCGACCGCTCCTCCCACACCGCTCCTCCCACACCGCTTCATGTCAAATGACGGACGGGGAGAGAGAGAGGAGGGGTGGGGTTACGGAAATGTCTCACCGGGCGGAGCTCACGTTTTTCCAGACTGGCACAGGGAGAGGAAGTACCGTCCGGAGGTGGAGTCACTTGAGTTCAGCGCTTCGTGATGTCAAGCTGCACAGAAATTCCAATTCGCCCTTTTGGAAACACAAGCTCAAAAAAGTGTAGTAATAAATTAAGGGAGTGAACAGACTTTTTTCACCTCCAGGCGTCATAGAAAGGCCACCGGACACATAGGACCGATACAAAACCGGTATAAAGTGGCTTTTGCATAATATGGGCCTTTTTAAATGCACAGTGTTTTCACATGTGTTCACTTCATGTGTTGAGTTGGACGGGCTGCTGTGACATTGTTTTTATTAAGACTATTTGTTTGATTTATTAGTTAATAAATTTGAGCTTTTTTTGGAGGCACAAACATTGGTTTTGTTTTTTAAGGGTGTGACGCTGGTTCCGACAATAAATTTGATCCGCTTGTTTACGCAAACAGTGAAAGGACCCGACAGAAAACGAGAAAGATGTTTGATGAAAGAGAGAGAAAGGCCAATAGATACATTGTGATGAGCGCCATACTTTAAATTATGCTGCAGTGAGTAATAATGGACATTTTCCTGATATTTTGCAGTATCTCTCTTCCTCTTCCGCTTTCACTCCATCTGTCTCTTTCCCTCCTCTCTGTCCATCTGTCTTTCCTCCTCGCCTTCCTGCCTGTTCGCCTCCAACCCCTCCTTGTACTCCAACACACACACACACACACTTGCTCTGCCTTATCTTTATTCCCAGACAAGGCGCCCTGTTTGAGCTGTCATTATAACCACTTTGAATAGCCTAGCTTCATGGCGAACGAGGAGAGACATGCTGTGCCCAATCACACAACACTTTCTTCCTGTCCAACAGATGCATGTCATATTTCATTCTGGATGAGGTAATATGTATTGAAGGATTTGACTCCAAAATCCCAGAGTGACTGATCGCAGCTCAGAGAGTGTTTTTTTTTTTTTTTTTTTGAGAAATAAATGCTTCCAGACAGAGCTGGTGTTCAACATTTTGGGGGCCTGCAGGAGCTAAAACCATCCCATACACCCAAAAGGCTCAATTATTTATTTGAGGAATAAGAAGGCGGCGAATACTTGGGTGGTTAATTACAACTGTGGGTTGTTGGGGGATATCTAACAGTAACTGAGGAAAGTGTTTGATGAATTGCAACCCCACAAGCTGGTTGAGTTCTTGCCACCACCTGAACCAACACCGGGCGGCGGTGTGACAGAAACACCAGCATGAAAAGAGAAGAGGAATAATTACTTTGCAGTGCTGGTCCGGCAATAGGAGAAATTAGAATTAAATGACAAAAGCAAACATAAAATATTGTGGGAAAAAAAGCATCTTAGGTACCAGTATATAGTGTTAAATAAAAAGCAAGCTGTCAGATAAGTTTAACTAAAAAGGAGCTGACAACGCGTCATGGTGCTGCAAACACAAACAAGTAACGGGTCATTTTTCCACTAGTTTGAAGCCAGTCAGTACGCTTCAAAGACGGTGCACGCCTCCCTCCCTAAGTGGTTCGATGAGTAACAGGCATTAACATTTAAAATGCCATTGTCTGCCAAAGATAATTATATACAGTTTTATGTGGAGAGGCATGTGTGTTCTTATCGCAAGAGCACAAAATAAAGAAATGTAAAGACGCCCGACAGTCAAATTGAGTGAGTACAGTGAGATCCTTAAAGCTGCTGCAGCTGTGACCTGATCTGACAGAACAAACGTTGAAGGAAAACTAAAAGAAAAGAAATTCTCCGATTATTTGTTGCTGTATATTCAAACACAAAGTGCCAGTCAAAAGTCCAGACACACTTTAGACAATATTTAAGGGGGATTGTACAATGTAATATAGCTTTGAATGACAACGTATCGGGCTGATAATAATTATCAGCCAATAATTATTACCCAGGGAAGTCTGATAATTGATTTTGTTGCCAATAGAGCCAATTTCAGTCCATTTGCCCCCAAATTGATTTGAAACAATAACAGCAGTGATGTCAGTTATATTATTTTTGTTAAGTCAGGGGCAGAGCTATAACGTTAAATTCATCTTCACTCTCGACACCTTAGCCTTTCTATCCCTTAGGGGTGGATATAAACTATTAAAAATGTTACCTGTCATTGCCATCAGTTTTGAGAAGCAGGAAGTTATTGGTTTTCTGTATTGGTGGAGGAAAAAAACAGTTTTTATTAACTATGACAAAGCAAATATCTGCTGCAATCTGTAGACATCAAGTAGAAACTAAAAGAGTTTGAGCAAGAAACATAAAGACGAGTGTTTGCAGGTGAAAGTAAAAGTCACGTTCATAGTATATTTGGAGTTTCGTGTCCAGTCTCCATCAAAATGACATAAGTAAAATGGATGAATGCAATGAAGTCCTGTTATCTCACCCTCACATTTGTAAATGAATAATTAACACTTTGCTTTGTATGAATAAGATCCCATCTGTGAGGGGGATGGAAGGAAGGACCTCTGTCGGTCTGCTCATCCTGTAAATGATGATTATATGCGTGTGTGGGCAACAGCATGTCAGCAGTCAACAAGAATTAGAGAAGTCAAAGTTAATAATCTGAAAGTCAGCGACTCCTACTCCGTGTTGTGGATCTGTGGTCACTCGCTGACTCAGGACTCGGTCGTCTAACCCGCATGTTTGAAGGCAAATGTTCAGTTTGTGTACTCGCCTGTAAATTAGTTTGCTCACTGGTGGCAGCACCTTATCTAATTGCAAGTGTTAATGCTAATTAAGTTCAAATGAAGTTCACTCCTGATGGTGTGTGTTTTGAGCGCAGGGGTGAGGACGACGCAGCAGAACGGCTGAGCTTGTAGCTTCAGTGAAGTTGTTTTCTCATCTGATCTGAACTTGAGGACGTTCGCTCCCTTTTTGTTTGTGGCCTGAGAGCAAACGACTGGATTTTGTGATAGTTTACAGAATACAAGACGACACAGCACAGCGTTTTCATCACGCCTACTGAGACGACATCCCAGAGTTTAATTAGCTCTATGTTTGTTTGCTTTTTTAAAAACTGCAAGACTGACGTTTCTTATAAAATCTCACTCTGATCCCCGATTTTCTACCGACTCTTGTTTCCGCTCCGTTCCAACTCGGTTTCCATTTTTCACTCGCATTCAAGTCAAGCATCAGTCCGAGCATTTTCACCGCATGTACTGCGTCTCTGCTCCGTCACAGCTCCGTCAGTCTGACAGAAACAAGCAGCGAGTCTGTTTTTGCTGGATCACGCATCAATCCACGTCGTTTACATCAACCCACGGAGGAAGTCAAAAGCACAGAGCATCCAGTAAATTTCAAAATAAAACACAACAGACAAACCTGCAGTCGTGAATCATCACTTTGTCAACGATAGTTTCACGCGCTGGCACAAGCAACAAGTCGTCAGTCAATCAGAGGGACCTTAAGATAACCAGGATGTCATGGATGGAAAAAGTAACACTCATGGAGGCGAAGGTTTGATACGTCAGACGGAGCTAAACTGCAACAAAACGGAGACGGAGTTGGTGGGAATTGGCGGTTAACAGCTGTTAGCAGGAGGCGGACAGACAGGAGGACTTTTCCTATATGGAGGTGCATGAGTGACATCATCATGTCAGTCAATCAGCACATACAGTTGAGGCACCGTTGAGTGAAATAGATGCTACAGCTACATCGAAGGACGCTTTTTTGTCTTCTGTGACAGATGATCTTCTCAATAAGTTATTTTCCCCCTCTACACCCTCATATTTATATTCATTCATTCATTTAGTGCTTAATTTGTGATGCAGTCTTGCATCTGGAGCATGAAGGCACCAGTAGTAAAATGTAAAACCTGCAGTCTGCATGTTTGCTTTTTAATGGTTGTCCCACATTTGAGCTTTCTTTTGGGGGCACTCTCATTGTGTAGTTGCTAATAGTAAAAGTAATGATTTCATAGACGCCTTTGACCAAAAGCAACATACAAATCTGATGCAGGTCAACTCAAATCCCATGATGCAAGCACCACCAGGCCACGGAGTAACAGGGTCACACACTGTTAAAAGTGAAAACATAACAATTTTAGATGTTATTTTTTGAGAACGAGCAAAGAAAAGTCGTGATGGAGGCAGAGAACAAGAGCACATTAGGTGGGTGCTGTAAGTTTCCTCAGAGAGGTGGGTTTTCAAGTGTTTTTTCGCTTGGTTTCTCATTCCACTGCAGAGTTTGGATCGAGTAGGAACGGTTGTCATTCATCTGCAAAGTGCAGTGAATGAGGAGGGTGTTAAAACAAGAATGAGGGGGAATCCGGTGTAATAGTGGCCACTCTGTAGGAAAGCATCAGTGACATGAATTTGAAACAGTGGAGAGTAATGAAAAGGTGAAGCTGCGACGTCCGTGGAACAAATTACAGAGGTTTAATAAATCCTGCTGATTTATAATAAGCAAACTGTGGTTCTGTCTTAACACGTTGTACTTTGGTGCTTCATTAGGTTCAGTCAGGGTGAGTGACACAGCGGTGCCAGAGCAACACCTCCTGTCCCAGGCAGCTGCTCGTCTGTCTTCTACCCTTCATCAGCCTCGTATCCACATTCAGTTATTTGTGACAAATAAAACAAGTTATATAAGTTTAGAATGAGTGTTTTTGTATATTTTTCCTTTTTTTTTTGTATATACGAAATGTTGCTTTTAAGAAGAACCATACAGTATAGTGTGACTTTATTGACCTTGATTTGCAGCGGGAGAAGTAAAGGATTATAAAGATTCATAAATCAACAAGGCGCTTCACCCACTTCTGATACATCACAAAACTGTCCAATAAACAGGGAACTGTGTGTCTGAGTGTTCAAAGGTCCATGTTCATTATTTGTGATGTATATATAAAAAAGAAAAAATCAGACGTTCACGGTCGGAGAAAGTTTTAAAAAAAAAAAAAAAAAAAAAGGACTTCTGAAGTGGCTGAGATTTAAATTTTCAGAGTTTCTGATTGGCGACGGCGCCGTCAGACAAACCACTCAGCAGTACAGACAGAGGACAAGGTCCCTTTTCTCAGAGGAGGTTGTTGAGTTTAAACGGAGCAACAATGGCCCAAATACTTGTCATGTTCCCGTTATCCAGGACCGTTCCTTCGCACTCCATTGTTTGTTAAGGTAACCATGACGACGATGGTCCTCAAACCAGATGGAAGAGCCTGTAAGGGTTTTGTTGTTCTCTTGCTTGCATTGTTGTTGTTGTTGTCGTTGTTGTTGAACTAATGTTTCAATGCATCCATGTTTTGAAGGAGAATCTGTGTTCACGTTTAGATCATTCATGTGTTTTTCTGTTTTTTGTGGCATCTCCGTAAAGATTTATGCATTGATGCTTTTTCCCGTTTTAAAGGAATAGTTCACCAAAAAATGAAATTCAGTGATCAGTGATTCCCCCTCATTCTGATGAATACTCTGTAGTTTTTTATTCCTCAAAGCGCATCTGGAGACCCGGGAGTCTGTTTCGTACTGTAGTCCAATGAAAACTTTATATGAGAGTACTGGGCTCTTTGTACAGCTCCACTACGTCCTGAACTTAATGCTGCTCCTTTGTTTCTTGTCTTACATTATTGGACAAACTGATTAATCCAGGTGTGTCTGAGTAGTCACAATGGTCATACACACTTGGATTAATCAGTTTGTCCAGGAAATAAAGGAGCAGCATTAAGTTCAGGAAGTAGGGGAGCTGTGCAAAGAGCCCATAGGGCCCGACACAAAAACGTAATATTCCTCCACACTGCTCGTCCACTGCAATCCAAGTGTCCTGAAGAGATATAGTCCAGAGTTTACCCGAAACTATGTCATTTAGGCTAGTCCGGTCACGTCCGTGAGCATGGCGTGAACGCAAGAGCCGCTTCGGGACGTCTTCAAAGGAGACATATTCTGTCCCTTTTCCACAAAGTAAAATAGTTCCCAAGTGTCTTAAAGACATGTCTGTGACAAGCTTCAGTCAAAATATCCCAAAGTTCAAACAGCCTTCAAAAAGTGATATTTCCATAACTTGTCCCCTGCAATATCTCAGGTCCAGGAGAGAATCAACGACCTCTACATCCACACGTTTTTGCTTTTGTATTGTTTCTTGTTGTAAAAATCAAATACCTGAAAGAAACAGCTCTTTTCATCCGGGTCGGCACTCACTGAATGCCTCTCATCCCAGCCAATCAAAGGACTTGGTGTGGATCACCTAACTCTGTCCCTTAAGAATGATAATAATTGGCCTAATGTCTGACTGGTGGTGGAGCTCTGATGAATGTAACACAGAGGCCTGGTAGCTTCCTGACAACATCAATCGAGCCTCGCTCTGCAGTGACGGCTCTCACACTCAGTCGTTAAGAACAAAGAACAGACGGCACAAACAGCCAGACATTCATATGAGACGATGGGAGGTTATATCACTGTGATTTGTTTCAAGTTTTAAATGCTTAAATTTGGGAGGAAGAGACGAGGAGGAGGAGGAGGAGGAGGCATTTAGGGACAGTAGACAACATACTATAAGCGTTTGTGGTGTTAAATTAAAGTTAACAGATTTGTTTAGACTTATGGCAGATAAAGAGCAGCGTCTCTTTTAGACATTAAGGTGTTTTTGACAGATTCTAAATTGTATGTGACAAAAACGATGAGAAAACACTTTTCAAAACTTGTGAACATGTTTTCTCCCAACTTACATCCAATCCCAACCTGATTTACTGCAGCACTTAAGGCTTAAGCCGAGGTGTTGGTGCAGCCTTGATTTTACTATTTACACCAATCGCTGATGCTGTCAGTTCCTTCTTTAACATTTTTGTTTATTTGCATGTGCCTGTGAAAAGCAACAAATGAAATCTACATTTTTCAGCAGAAGTGAAATTTTCTAAAAAAGGGCATTTATTTCAGTGAAAACATGTCAACACCAGAGCAAAGTGCAGCTGACATGAAACGAATTCTGTTTTCTAAAATGAAAAATCTGCCTTTTTTTTTTGGTCCAACTGCTTTCAAGTCTGTGTTGGCTGAGGGAGGAGGAAGAGGAGGAGGAGGAGGAGGAGGAGGAGGCTCTGCGATAGTAAATAGTAGTTTGAAGTGTCAGTTTTCAAATAACTAGCTTAGTAACCATGTTAGAAATGTGTTGTTTGCCAGTACAAAGCAGCTGCATGGAAGCTGCGAGCACCAAATACTGTATGCAACCGTTAACTGCACACAAACAGTGAATAAATCAATTAAACCTTTATTGTTGTTTGGGCACTTTATGTTGTACAGCGAGTTCAAAGAGTACATATATCTTAAAGGCATATAAAAATCCTCAAAAGCATTTTTATGATACAAAAATGTGTTCATGTAAAAATCAGCTTGCCATGCATGTTGTACCTTCACCATGGAGGTAAATACACATATTCACATCACACCAGAGGGGGTGAAATGGCTTTGAAATGATCTTGTGAGCTGAAGTGATGGTGCACAGGTCTGTTGTGCAAAAGGTTCTTCTGAGAAATCAATCAGTACATTTACATAAAAACAAATTATGCCTTTAATCTATCTATAACTGGACAACTAAATTCATGTAAATGCATCAATCCTGCTAAAAGTGGACTTCTGGGACTAGATGCGATGCGAGTGGAAACCGATTTCCGATGTTCACGTCTTAATCTGACTGAGACTGGACAATGCATGTGAACATGATTCACAACAGTAGAGACGGCACAAAAGCTGTTTCCACTACATGGTACCGGCTCGACTTGACTCAGCCTTTTTGTATTTCCATTAAAAGCTGGAACCCTTTTTTGACAGAATACAAAAATTCGTGTTCATATCAAAAATCATGCTGTGAGTCATGTCGGTATTCCTTTTCCTTTTTTTTTCATTTTTCAAAAGCCCGGTGCTGTAATGAAGTCGTTGAATGGCGTCTACATTAATGCTCTACAGCAGATATGCAGCAGGGGGCGCTGTGGGCTGTGTGAGACTATAGCGTGTGGTTCCCAGAATGCATTACGGCCGGTGAAGCCAAAGCTATGTAGCCCTAGCCAAAAGCTGCTAATTCAAAGCAGCTAAAAGTTAGCGTGGTAGCCTGTCACTTTATTAAATTTTAATATTTTTTTCATGAGAGAAAGTAACCGCACAGTTAGTTATCTAAATGCCGCGTGTTTGGACATTGGCTCCGACTTTTTTTCGGACCAGTGAAGCTCCGCCTGTGTGAGCAGCCACCCAGGAGCAGCGAGTCACCTTCCCCAGGCTGCAGAGCTGGTCAGCCGCCGAAATCACCGTCCAGAGAAAACTACGCTAATGAACGTATTTACAGGTTTTAGAAACTTAAATGGCTAGTGAAATTATTTTTCGGAGATAAATGTTGTTCTCATTGATGAAATCTAACAACTGTATCAGCAACATTAGTTTGAATGAAAAGTGAAGCCTCAGGTGTGTATTATATTGGACAACAGCTGCGCTGTTACCCAGGGCTCTGTATGTACAAAAATCACCACATTTACATCAATAAATAAATGTTTTACAATCAGTCAACGTGGCATTTTATTTCTAAATTGTGTAGCATGTAACCATAGTATGTAACAACGGCCGAAGGTGGTTATATGGCTACGTATAGAGCGGAGGAAATGCAGGTCTGTGTGACTGGAAAAAATATATATATTTATTTTAAAACGTGTTGAAATGAATAGCAAATAATAGTGAGACTTCATAATGTATAAAATATTAGGCTAAATACATGTAAATGCTTATCCACAATGGAAAACAGCGACTACATTGTGTATTTATAACAGAAGCAAACAGTGTAGGGTTATGGCTGGCAGCTGAGGTGCCGTATGGATTAGGAAAAAAAAATCTGGTGAATATTCGACTATTCGTCGACTATTGGGAAGTATTCGGCGAATACTAAAATCCACTATTCGTCAATGCCCTACCCTGTACCCGGTATTTTTTTTAGAACCTGCTCGGCCAAGGTTCCAAAACGGGTGGAACCACAGATTGGTCAGAGTCGTCACCAGTCGTTGTCAACCTCCGTCGTCATCCCGGGGAGAAAGTGATCTGATGAAATTACCTGTAGCTCTCTGGAGACTTACTGCTGGCTGATATAATCCCTTCTGACAGATAAGTAAATGTTGGTTTTCTCTAACTGTCATCGTCACATCAGTTTGTAAAGCGAAGCCTCAGATGTAGACGTACAAATATCGCCACATTTCAATAAAACAAATGTTTTAAAATGAACAAACTATGCAAGTCTGGTTGCTTTTCTGCTGTTTTGCTAACCTTCCTCTCAGCTATGTGCAAGCCGGTGAAAAATCAATACATGGAGCAGTGGATAACGTTATACAGTATACGACGTGTAGTCTTCACTGTCATGAACCAAAGATTGTGGGTTACGTAGCACATTTGTGTGGTAGTGCACAGAGTTGAGAACTGGGACACCAGGGCGGCGGCCGAGTCCTAAACTGATGTTGCAATGCCAGGTGAAGACAGAGAGCTCACTCCTAATAAGTCATAAGTCACAGTTCACAGAGAAATCATTTCATTTTATTTTGTTCAGCATCACCGCTATGACGACCAGCTACTCTAAAGGTACTACTATCCTGTAATGGAAACGGCCTCTAGAATAGTACCTGGTACCAGAGCCGGTACCATGTAGTGAAATGAAGTGTAGCATAGAAGAAAGATTATTGTTGTAACCCTCCAATAGGATGCAGTGTTCTCATCTGCCACCACCAAATCCATGAGGGATAGCGTGCATCTAATTTGTACAATAACAAGTAATACATACAGTACATACGAAATTACGTTAACGTTAACTCGGACAAGACTCCCAACTCGTGCTATGAGCAGAGCTCGACTCAGTCGTGCATGTAAACACACTGAGTGATCATTTATTTACTCTTTGCTGTGTTTAAGATCAAAGTGTTATCTAGGCTTAATGTATGGATGGATGGATGGATGGATGGATTAACATGCATACTAACCAGCTTCACTGGCGACAGATCTGCCTCGACAGTATCAAAGGCTGACAAGAAACAAACACACAGTATGTACAGGGTGGTACGGTGTGTGCCAACAGTGAACGAAGCATTGCTCCAATGGAAATGACAGTTTGAAAGCGAAATAAAACAGATGAAATATTAAATTTAAAACTGCACAACCCAACTGGTTTTGGTTTTTCTTTGCTTCCTGTTGACCCCTGCAACATCACACAGCATCACTCAGCCTCTGTGCCAGCCCTCCTGGCCGCCTTACCAGCTCAGAGCACGGCGATCCAAATCTACTGCAGGAAATAAATACACACTGAGCTCACACAACACAAATTATCTCTCTAAGTGAGATTTTTGTTGTTTTTTTTATGAATGAATGAATTTCATAACTTTCTGGGGTTAAGACCAGACCAAAATGATTTCATTCTGAGACTTTTCAGGTATGTGGGATTATTTTTAGAGATTTTTCCATAACCTCTGAATTATTTGTGAGTCCAGTGATGCTTGAAAGAGTCTAGTGAACTCGGGGCTTTAGCAGCCATCCCATCCAGACTGATGGATTTCCTCGTATTTATCTACCAGAGGGTGCACTGCACTTCCAATGTGTTGAAGTGCCACCCTCTTCCCCCAGTCGTCCAGATGGTTTATCAGCTTCACGACACGTGAAAAAGGCAATTTAATATCGGCAAACAAGGTACAAAGACGTGTCCTCTCAGGAGCAGGAGCACCGGCACAGTTCAAAGTATTCATTTAGCATTACATACACACAAATGTAAAAAAATATATCACTATATAACACCATTGTTTTCCAGGGTTTACAGAAGTATGATATGAAATAATCCAACAGTTTGTGTAATTATGGAAAAGTTTTAAGAAAGCTATGTCGCTAAATGCAGCAGATGCATCCAGATCTGATTTTAAATGTGTCTGTTAATGAAGCAGTTTGAAGACCGTTTTACAGTCATTTGGGAATTCAATTATTATTGAATGTTTATTTTATAATTCTTATTACACAGATGCCTACTTCTCCTTCCGTTTAATTACTTTTAATGTTTTACAGTCCCCACTCGGTTCGCTCCGTCTTCTATGGCTCCACAGTTTTTCAATCTTGAGGCAGAGAAAGAAAATAAATAAATAAAAATAAACAAACTGATACAAAGACTCTGACAGACACGGAGAGAGAGCAGACAGGTCCGACAGTTCGTTGCAGGTATCAGAGCCAGACAGCGGGTGGTAATGATTGACAGGTTGTATTTTATCTGGGATTGTGTGGCTGTCTTGTTTTCTGTGTCTTAAAGAGTTGAACTACAAACAAAAAGCTGAACGTTTGATGATGATGATGATGATGATGATGATGAATGGCAGTCATGCTTAATGCATATATAATATCCATCCTTTGTTTATGAGTCATTATAAGTTAAGTGCATCACAATCACATACAGACGACAGGATGCACCATGCAGACAAACAAAGGATGTGAACGCTCATTTGTATTCAAACAGCAAATGTGCTCAATGTAAAGATATAAAGCTTCTCCTTTTTTTTCCAAAGTAAGATAATGAACTTAACTGTAAAAAAAAAAAAATGAGAGAGTAGAGAAAGTACTGTCTATCCCTGCAGGCTTTTTGGGCACAGAGTAGTTTCTAAATCATCATTACGGGGCTGTGATGATGAGGAGGGATCCAGAAGATTTTAGGAAACACTTTCATGAGGGTCTCATTACCATAGTTACAATACAAAAAAGTCCTGCAGGCGTTTTCATCTGCTATTGTTTCGAGCCGCTGTCCAAGAGCACGAAAAATGAGTCAAGTCTTGGCAAGTACGAGACGATTTTAACAGAGTTTACCTCTAATGAAGCCAGTTGTCAAATCTATATACTGATAAAATATGTATATACTACTGACAAACAAAGGAGAAGTCATCAGAGACAGTTTTCTGTTGCATACCAGTATAAGGTCTAATTAAGTGTATAAAAGATCTGCATAATGTGCAAAAACAAAAGCCATAAAGGTTAAAACAGTAAATGAATAATTAACAATAGGCTATACAACAAATAGTAAACAACAACAACACGTCTTCCAGTTGCTTCCATTGTTGCAGCTGACGTGAACATGAGTCTGTGATTGCTGCCCTGGATTCTCCTGATTTTCATAATGGGTCATTCATCAGTGGTAATTTGCTAAAATAATCTCCCCCATTTAGTTCTGTAAGGAAAAAAATTAACCTGGCCAATTCAACCTGATGAATGAAGCCATTATCAAGGTAATGGTAAATGCGGAGGTCAAACCGAGGTGGCAGCTCGGGGAACCGGGACCCTCCCATAAAAAGAAAAGTGTCAACACTTAGGAGAGCAGGATTTCTCACCTCCGTCATCAGCGGTTATTCATAACTCCTGAATTTATTAATAAAAAAGGTCGAGGAGCTTTGTTTCACAGAGCAAAGTGTTTCATATGCGCACACCTCACCCACCCCCCATTTGATGAGATTTAATATTCACAAAGGGGGAGGTGGGTCGTAGAAAGTATATGCAGGGCTGCTCAAAAGCAGTCTGAGGGCGTTTTATAGCCGGTTCCATTACAGAGGGTGATTTGTATTAGACAAGGATACTCAAGACAAATATACACTGTAAAATACAACGGACCTGAGGCTGCAGGGAAGAAGGGAAGAAAAAAAAAGGAGAAAAGAAAAAGATGGAGGCGCATACTGTGTGTACAGACAGGATTAACCCTGCAGACCCACACATATTCTTTTTCCTGTATTCTGGCCAATTACACGTCTGTTCTGGTTTAAGTTGGCCGGCCCGCTCTCTGCTGTGAATTAAACAGCAAGGTCATCAAAGCTAATGAACTAATAAGTGCCGGTTACACACAAACACAAAAAAAGGAAAGAAGTGTCCTGAAGAACCAGGTGGCGCTGGAACCTGATGGTCATATTAATAGTAATAATGATAATATCTTTTCTTTATATAGCACGTATCAAAAGCAGAGGTTATTGAAGAGCTTTACAAGTAAGAAAGAAAATTAAACTGTATACATTACAGAGTCCAACACACACAGAGTAAATGAATAAAACAGAAACTGAGGGGAACTCCTGAGAAAGGTTGCTCATTATTCGGGAGCAGCAACGCTAATGCGATCCATCAAGAACTTCACTCCTGTTTTGATGTTCGCCTTTTAAAAAGTTACTTTATCTTGTCATGCGAGCGTTTCTCACAGATATCTTAGTTAAAGAGATTAATGTGTTTTGCAAGCGCGCTTTAACAGGCGGTAATATGACAGGAGGAGCAGGTGCATCTCGTTATGCAATCAGGTTCAGATTCAGCCTGTCAGATTTTATTTAGCAATAATAACCGGCTTGCCGTACATTATCTTCTGACTAATGATTACCCTCGCCCCTTGACTTCCTATCACAGTTTGTAGTGCGGGTTATTTGTTATTTGAAGTGAATTTTTTCAGCACTCATGCATAATTATGCCGAGAGCCGTGAACTGTGGGATACCGGATGTGCATTTGTTTTTCGCCGTGTGATGGTGAGAATATGCTGCGCACATGACGATATAAACAACTGTCCATGTAATGGATGGGAACAAACACACTGACTGAGACTATGACTACATTTCCTCAGCAGTATCCTGTGTAATCAAATTAAGTGATTATCTTTTCCGGTCCCTGTCTGTTCACAGCAAAACACGTCTGTGCCCAAAAATGAAATATTACATGTTTAAGGTGTTCAGACAGACATTATGCTATAAACCAAAGTAATGCCAGACGTATTTCACTCTCTCTTAAAGAAAATGTAATTTATAGGCTTGTATAACACAAACGTGAATTGTTTGTAATAATTTTTGCATTCGAGCCAGGAGCCTGAAAACGTCTTAAAAAAACTGCATAAGCAGTGTACAGAGTAAAGCCCAGTCTTATCCCTGCGAGAGCCGGTGAGTGACTGTAGATAAGCAGCAAAAATTGGGCATACTCCGCCACATGCGCTCTGGAAAATAGGCTATAGGCTTCACGCATCACGTACTTCAGCTTACACGTCACCTCTATCATGTTACAGTTTTACTGTCAGCTCGACATGTTATTTTAACATGTCCCGGGAACAAATTCCATTAAAACAGGCTTAGTGGGAAAAAGACTGAATTCTTCATCGAGTCATGTAAAATGAGAAAAAAAAAAAGGAAATAAGACTGTGTAACTGTGTGAGCCAAGGTATGTGGATGTGCTGGTGAATGTATAGGTGCTCAATGAAATTCTGCACATGCACACGCAGAAGAATTGGAAACATGTCATCCTAATCTTTCACCCTGAGCTGCCATTTCTCGAGAGTAAACACTCATAATCAGTGAACCTTCGTCATTGACCTGAATCTAACCTGGCATAACAAAGACCCCCCCCTACCCCCTTTTCCTGTGCTTGCTTGTTCAGACTGGGCTATTGATCTTGACAAACAACCCATCCGAGCTGCAGTGTTGCAGTCATTCGACACATCTCGGCTCTCGTCTCACTCCTGAGTTACCTCTATCAACAGATCCCTCCCTTTGAGTTGCAACGCAAACACTCGTCAGAGTTTACCTTCAATGAGCGGAGCCATAACAACTCACTAAGTGTTTGTTCAAGCAGTAGGTGGGGGAGAAGAGCAGGTGGCAGAGAGAGACAGAGAGGGAGGAGAGGGAGGCAGCGATGATAAATCACCAGCGAGGACTATGTGAGGCTGACAGTATTACATCCTTGGACTGTTCCTCAGTAGGCAAGGTTACGCTGTCTATCGGTGGGCTGCGGCTCCCTCTGAGCCTGCAGGAAAGGCAAAATTAGGCAATTACAGGCAAATAAATCTTGTATCCCTTGACAGCAGCTTTCAGACTCTGAGTGTGAAATGGTGTTAAGATTCAGATGGAGTGCCTCTGTGCACCAGGACTCAGGCGTGTGTGATGTACTCCACACACTATGAAGAAAAGGTCCCTTCTTTATTTTTTTTGGTTACTAATCCGGCTGCTGCTAACTCTGCAAAGCAAGCACACCAATAAAAACATAACATAGTTTGAATGTGGGGAGGAAACATATGGGAGCTTAATAAAAATCCTGGCTCCAGATCATTAATTGTGTGATGCTGCAGACGTCTTGGGGTTGTGGCTGTCGGGCGTACAGGTGGAGATTAAAAACTCGCTGTCTGGCTTTCACCTGGCACAACAGGTTTTTCACTCCGAGGGTGTGAGTCTCTTAATATCTAATTTATCAATCACATGCTAGTACTGCAAAATAGTTGAGCTGAGGAAGTGGTCGTATCAACTGGGTAAGTTTTTTTAACGGCTGCCTGTGTGGTTTGTTTTGTTTTGTTTTTTTTGTATTTCCACATCGGAGGGATCTAACTCACTGAGACGTCCGGCTCTGTGCTTTTTCTGTTTGTACAGAATAAACTGTAGTAACAGAGGAGGACACGCATGCACTCGACTACTATGGCTGTGCAGGCGGCTGTGCACCGGTTGATATTCACCTCAGTGCTCCTGACTCCACCGGCAGACGAGGTTGAGGCTGGAAAATAGTAAAGATACATTTAATGATAGTGAAACAGAGGTATAGTTAGTATTCATGAGGAGACACTCCGACGCCCGTTCTGCTGCGGAGGGACATGGCTGGCCAAACACAGCAGCTTGAGGTAAATGCACAGAGGTAGTTTATAATGTTTGGGGGCCATAAACATTCTGCCCTTGGCTCTTCCCTAGCAGACGGACCATGGAGGATTTTACTACTGCCATAAAGCATGTTCATCTTCTGCCTCTCCTCTTGCTTCCCCTCAGTTATAACACACACAGAAACACGCGCGTACACAAACACACTCACACACGCCCATCCCTGTCATATTTCACAAACACCTTGTGCATTAAAATGAAGTGAAGAGGAATGCCTTCTGTAAACACAATGGTCCACTGTTCTCCTCTGTTCATCTGATCGGTGGTGAGGCCAAGCAGACTGATGCTCGTCACTTCAGCTCGTTAACAGTCGGGTTATAATATCATTTAAATATGAATCAGAACATTATAGTTTCATAATAAGGAACCTTTAAAGGAGACATATCATGCCACATTTCTACAAATTAAAATAGTTCCCAGGTGTCTTAAAGACATGTCTGTGACATGCTTCGGTCAAAATACCTCAAGGGTCAAACATCACAGCTCTTTTCATCTGCTCAAAACAGCTGGTTTCAGTGCCTGTCCCTTTAAATGAACAATTGCTTGCCCCTTGCCTTCTACCGGCCCCAAGTAGGGGTTGTATTACGCAAATTCGAATATGACTGGAAGACATCTGAGGAAACGGCTCATAAAACCACAGGGAATTCAATCTAGGGAACCTGCAAATTACTTTTTTGTAATTTTTTTGTCAGTTCTCACATTTTGGGGGCCGGAAGGCAAGACAAATACCCAGATATGAGCCTTCAGGAAGTGATATTTCCATAATATAGTCTGTGACGTGTTTTGGTCAGAATACCCCAATGGACCAGTATCTGTAAGAGTTTATGTAAATTAGCCATGCGATCAAAATGAAGCCATGATCACATTCTATACAATATTTTCTTTTCATAAAAGACCACCTATCTCCAAGCATTGTTGCACTGGCAAAAAAGAAATGAAAAAAAGGAAAAAGAATAACAGCTATTCATATTTAGACATGGACCAGTATCTGTAAGAGTTTATGTAAATTAGCTCTTTTCATCCGCTCAAAACAGCCCTGTTCAGAACAGCTGACCCTGCCCCGCCCCTTCTACAGGTACCGTTACTCACAGGTAGGGTTGGTATTACACAAATGTGGCAAGGTGAAGAGGGCCAGGGCGGGCTTCGACCCCACACTCCCGGGAAACAGTCATGCGCGCTATCCACTTGGCCAAAGGGACATCCCCTTGGCCAAGTAGCCAGGGCGCATGATCAATTGGAGGCATAGTGACAGGAACCTCAACTGTCACACAAATTAGAAAACGAATTACATCATTGTCAAACAACTGAGAGAGCAGCCCATGAAACCACATGGATTTCAACCCAGGCAGCATGCAAGTTACAGATTTTTTAGGTCAATTCTTACATTTCAAGGCAAGTCAGACCCAAATATATGTTAAAGAGCCTTCAAAAAGTGATAGGCTATTTCCTTAATGTGTTTCCTTACAATACCGTTCACAAGCATGGGCACGACCAAAGCAAGCTGTTAACCACACTTGCAAAAGCGGTGATGAATCTGAATGTGTCGCCACAGCCAGCCAAGAGACAATTAGAGTTAGCAGCCATGCTAAGTGGCTAACATTAGGCTGTCAAACAACGAGTTTGCCAAATGATGAGTGTCGCCTCAAAAATGTTGGGAGTTCCTGCCCGACATACCAGTCTGCACTTACTCAGACACAGAAAGTCCTGTGTTAGCGTGTAAGAGATTTGATATCTGAGGTAGTTTGTCCCCTGAGAGTTGCCATACTGCTGCTGTAAGCAGGAGCTGTCAGAGTCCGACATGTCACGTGTGAAATAGCAGAAACAAAAAGGAGTCGGGAGTCGTTTCTGCTGTTCATCACAAAATAATAACACGTTTTCAAATACAACAAATCTGAAATGATCTCACAGGTCACGGCCAAGAAACAGTGGGGAGAGGAGAAATTAATGAAGTAGCTGTCATGTCTAGGGTGTTGTAGGCCTAAATAAAGTTTTGGGCATCAGACATGTGTCTTTGACCCATGCTAACAAGGTGGCAGAGCTGTGTAAGTGTAATAGTACCACTCACACTACAGTTAGGCTACTTATATTTTATTTTATCAGTCGCTTATACTGTTGTTTAATACCGCAGTTACCCCACTGTTATTTCCTGCACCCCAAGGACACTTTGTGCAGCTGAAATATCACATGTTTAATGTGAGACTGATCATTAAAACTGAGAGTGGTTGGAGGTGGTGGGTTTGAAATCAAATACATGTATTATTATGTTTTATTATATTATATTACTTTGACTTTTAGGTAAAATAATGCATGTTATAGTTTTGTTAAAGCAGTGTAGGACAAGGTGCACGGCAGTGGTGGCTGGTGGTGAAATTAGTTGGGTGAGCTAATAAATAAATTATACCCATTAAATGGTTACATCCCATGTGACTGGCACAAAAGCAACTAACTAGGCCTACTTAATGCAGTGTTTAAGTAGAAAAAAAACTTCACTCACTCACACACACACACACACACACACGATGATATTCCTCAATTTAAAAAAAAAAGACAATATGTTTATTCATATACGCAGCTCATATCAACGGCCTTTCTAGTCTGATGTTCATGTCATTTAAGTTTGGTGCTCCCAGTGCGTTTAGAAACTAGATTCTCCACTTCGTTCACGTTAGCAAAGACAGTTTAGAGCAGTAAAGTCTGCTACCTGTGATGCTAGCACCTACCGCTGCTGTTTTCTGTCTCCTCCCACAACAACACTACTTTTCCTCTGGTTCCTGTCATTGATCTGAAAACAGCGTTGTTGGGCTAAATGAAATTAGCCCCAATTACAAGTGAATGAAGGGGGCATGTCATGACACCTGTCAATCATTGACCCTGCGTCAGCCCGCTGCTGATTGGTCAGAACCGATCGGCCTGTGGGCTGAATGAAGTTAGCCTAAACAGTCGGTGAATGGCGAGGGCGGGACATGGCACCTGTCAATCATCCACAGTCGGAAAATGAATGAGAGCAGACTTGGAGCAGACTCGGTGAGCTCAGGCTGATTAAAATTAGCCAAATTAGCCTCATTTTTTGTGTAATGCAGGGAAGGCTTAGCCGCACTAGCCCATTGATACCAGCCGTCAACAACCCATAAGCTGACGAGGTCAAATGTCACCAGTTGGTAACTAAGAAAGGAGTCTCTGTATCTTTTGACTTTTAAAGATTTCTATGCAGCTGACATGAGAACACGCGTCTCCATCATCATCATACCATAATCATCATCATCCTTCTTCTTCCTCTTCTTTTTCTTCTTGTCGTCAAATTGTATGAGCCGCTCGATCTGCCACTCAGATATCAGAGAGGCGATGTCAATGTTAAGTCGCAGTGCAGACACGTGAGCTACAATGAAACTGAAAAGCCGCTGAGCCACACACACACACACACACACACACACACAGACCTGTCTTTATATGACATTATATAAGGAATATCTTTCTACCATCTTCTGTGTAATATCTACCGTTACTGCTGTATCCTGAGGGTGCAAGAGGATGGTGTAAAAAAAAAAAAAGTCTTTACCCCCCTCCATGTGACCTGCTGTTTTGTAACTGGCACCTACAGGTGAGGTGGAGCGGTAACTATGGTGATTATGCACTTGTGAAATCACTTCCTAAAATCTTTAGTATTTCCTCCAGTTATATCCATGTGATAATGATTCAGCTGCAGTTCTGCGTGAAGAAAGAAAAGAGTCTTATTAAAGAAAAGGCACATTAATCTATTCACAGCAGCTCTTTTCAAAGCTGCCTGCCAATTTGAAGAAGAAGAAGAAGAAGAAGAAGAAGGTGGATTTCTAATGTGTAATTCACTATAGCACTATAACACTTTTTGCCTGCAGGTTGAACGCTTACAGCAAGTGGCTTTGGACTGAGGCATCTACCAAATGAACGCAGTGTTATTCTTTGTATGGTTAAATTAAAGTCTTAATGATTGCCTTAATTAACTTTCTATTTTTAGAAAAATGCCTCTCGGAGGGAAGTGAAAACCTGTGGGAACCAGAAAGATGCTGCGATAAATCTACTTTATGTGCGATTCTTCATACTCTCCGAGGCCTGGTCCAGCTTTAACTCATAACCAGCAATTCTTTATTTCACTTCTCTAAGGGTCAATATAACTTTGATTGAAAATAAGCCCAAAAAATACACTTGCTGCTTGTCACGCCCACCCTCCCCCCACTTCCTGTCAATAACGAGACAGACACTTTGACTTCTCCTCGTGTCGTTCTGGCCGAGACAAACATCATTTGCCTTGTACTCGGAATTTAACAGGACTCCAAAGTCATGTTAGTTGTACTGTGTGCTAAATATTAATGTCAGAGTGCTAACATGCTGAGAATAATAATGATGATGGTAAGAATGTAATGTTCACCATGTTTGTTATCTTAAAGAAAAAGTTTTTCGGCCTTAAAATAATGTTTCCAGACTCATTGCAATGGTAGGAAAATGGTTAATAGGATGAATGGTGCTGTCGCTGCAGCCTGAGCCGGGTCGCATCGGCTGAAACTGCACTATGTAACCTCCCTGCACGGGTACGAAACACTGCCCCCCCCGGCCCTCTGCGTCGAGGGAGAGACGTGGTGGGTAAAAGCAAAACTTGCGGTTCCCCTCTGGTCGTCGTCGCCCCCCCCTCCCCCAACCACCTGCCACACAGTCTCCTTGCAAACATGTGGGAAACACAGTCGTTTATTAATGGGAATGCGCTATAAGTTTCGTTTTCGTTAAGTTTTGTTTTCCCCCCCAGACGATAGTGCTTCTCAACCAGATGATGGAAGCACTGAGCTGAAACTCTGCAATGTTGATTTAATTTATTATGTTATCATCCTGACATTTGATAATTAGCAATAAACACAAAGGCTGACGCAAGTAGTTTATTAGCTTTATCAGAATTTAGTCTCAAACCAAATTATTGGACACAGTTGAATTTGGGACTGATGGTGGTTCTTTTTAAATGTCAGTAGGCCACCAAAGTGATTTCAATTTACCCAGAGGGAGCTTGAAATGTGTGCAGCAATTTTTTTTTTTTTTTAACAGCGATCCATCTAATGCTTGTTGAGACATTTCACGACCAGGGAGAAAGTCAGAGAATTATCAAAGTCATCAGGACTGCTCATGTGGGAGCGATGAATCTCTGGACTAAAATTTCATGGCAGACCATTTGATAGTTTGTGTGACAGGCTGACAGAGCAACACTGTCATGCCTGCAGTCCTGTCAGTTACATGGCTGAGATAGTTCAGAAGTTATCATCAAGAGACTTTAAATACTCTTCTGATAAGATTAAACAGCTGCCAATCCATTTAAAGCAAAAAATCTGAACTATTTTATATTGATATCTATTTTATATAGCTATTTAGATTTATTTTATCCTCTGATGTGAACCTGGAAACAGAAATATCATCTCTATTGCTTCTATGGAAGATCGTATAACAACAAGTGTTTAGGATTAGGCATTAAAGGTCCAGTGTGTAATATTTGGCAAGGTTTATTGGCAAAATCTGAATACCATGAATATATTTGTACAGTTGCTAAAAAATAAAATTTGTAACCTTATAATCATTCTTTATACTGTATAGTGAGGGTCTTGGCGGCGCCATTTGTATTGCCATGTTTGTACAGTGGATTAACTTTTTTTAAAGCTTATGGATTGAATAGGAACTCAATAACCCCCGGTTTAACATGAGGATCACAATCTACTTTCTGGTCAAATATTCTTGTGTTTTTCTTGACCCATCCATTCATTTCGACCTCCTCGCGATGCAGAAACAACCTAAATGCTGTTTTTTTTTTTGGTTTTTTACTGGACTGGCTGGATTTATGATTTGTTTTTAAAGTTTCTTTGTATTTGTCACAGTGAGTCAGCAGTACATTCATAGAAGACTTATGAGCTTATAAACTCACACGCTGCAGTATCAAAATCCGTAAAATAGGAAATGTTCCTTTGCTGTAGTAGAGTAATGAAAGCAGAAATAACAGATTGCACATTACACCTAAACACTGTATTATCTCACGGCGCTGCCAAACATCCCTCATCTGACTGGACCACATCAAAAACAACTCCTCAGTCTTTCAGCATTAAATGGAGGACGTAAACAACAATTTCCCAAAACAACTAACAGGTCTTGTTGAGGACAGAGATTGTAAGTGAAGATTGAGGTAAGGCTAATCAGAAGCGGGTCGAGTATAGATCCCTGTGGGACGCCATATTTAACCCTATACAACACCGTTTTTCTACACATAATTGTTTTCTGCAAATAGAACGAGCACCAGCTTCTCAAAAAGATCTGAAAGGACCGCGTGGTCTTCAGTGTCGGATATAAGACAGATGCCAGATGAGAATCCACAAGAGTTAACAAATAATTTCCAAAACTGGTGAAGAACGTTTAACATTCATCTCAACTCAAACATCAAAAAGTGTTGTGGACAGATGGACTTTGAGAAAGTGAGCAACACCTTTTTTTCTTTTTTTTCCCAAAAGTTAAAAAGAGTTAGAAAATGGTCTATAATTGGTTATGCAGATAAATCGAGGTTTGGACAGAGAACAATGATGAAACTTTTTTTTCCTCATATAAAAAGCCAGACAATGTGGTAATGTGCAAGTTGGTGTTTTACAAACGTAGCACATAACCACAGATTCTCTGAGCATTTATCTCTCAAAGGAAATGAAAAAAAAGAATGAAACAAAAAAAAGACATAATTCACCTGGTCAGAGTCAGTTATTTGTGTAAACTCTGACTCAGCAGTTGTTCTGGTTTTTAGTCTCCCAAAGCTAAAATGAGAAAGCCCCAGACTGAACCCTCAAAAAATTTCATAAGGGTTCTGTCTTTGTGAGAGCAGATCCATTAATACACCTCAGAGAAAGAGAGGAGAGAGAGGGAGAGGAGAGATGGTGTCTGACAATCAAAAAAAAAAACAATGTCTGTCATCCGAGACAGATAATGATGATACCCTGCAAGAGCATCATCATAAATTGTGTCTCTGAGGACTTCACAAAGGTGAGAGTGTTTATTTATAGTTAATCAGCAATCAATCAAACAACAATATTAAAAAAAAAAAAAAGAAAGAAAAGAAAGAAAAAAGTAATGATAATATCTTACATCTACAGGCTGCATGTTTCAGTGGTGGCACGTTAATATAACACGAGTTAATGATAATAATTCATACCAAGGTCAATATGGGGATGATAGATGAAGATGATGCTATGACCTCCCACTATGATGAATAACATTAATGTAATGTACAAGCTGTAGCAAGAACTATTATTATGAGATCTACTGATGTCTGCACTGACATCCAGAGTCTATATGACAATTTAAGTTACTCATAATAATAATAATTTTGTTTTTACCATGACATATGTACTTGGTGTTCAAAAGTAAAGTAATGTTGATAAAATGCAGTTTGATTCATAATACTAAAAGTTCAGAAGTTAAACTTCCTATAGAGTGAGATGAAGACTGGTCAGACGTCTGGTACATCTGCCCACAGGTGCCACAAAAGATATTTCACTCTCTTTATATTCTCTAGTGAAAAGGTATAAACTCACAGAATGTGGGAGCTGTATCTAAACGCCCTCATGTCCTTCAGCATCGATGTTCGTAAACCAAACACCGTCAGGTCTCCCCTCCCTGTGACTGTCAGACAAATAACTGATTCGACCTGTTTTGAATTTTTAAGAGTTGCCAACACCACGAGCAGAACCGCCTGAGCTCATCCCCATCACACATCCGCATGATCCAGTCAGAAGACCGGCTGTGGCTGGTGGCCATCGGTGTCTCTGTTTGTAGCTGCTTCTGAAAGCACAAACAGCTGCTTTGAAGCGACGTCCCAGTGTTTGAAGGCCTCTCCCTTTTCGCCAGTGTTTTGTCCATAATGGTGATTTGGCTGTGGCGGCCGGCGCAGTTTGACTGGTGCAGAGAGAAAGAGACGTTTGTCTCAGTGCAACTGAAAATGAAATCACCTTCAGTGCCGTTATAGTTCTGCAAAAGTTATTGGTTCCCAATAAAAGACGGGAGACAGCTCTGCTTATGGGGAGTTTACACGATTTAAAACTGAAATAGAAACATCTTTAATCTTTGTGTGAAATCCAGTCTGTTCTGCCCTGAATGTGTTTAATATGGTTGATATGTTTAAGAGACACTCAAAATTGAAATGTTAATTTACTGTTTTCTACCTTTGTATGTATTTGCAGCACTTTTATTTTGAAAATCTCCTGAACCGGATGTAGGAAGTAAAAACGTAAACAGAAGGAAAACGTGTGTTTGCATCGTCTCACGGCCGCATCAATGCAGTTATCTCTCAGAAAGCAATGGTTGTAAGTGTTAGTTTACAGGTTTGATAAGATGTGTTAATATTTTGTGTATAAAAGTAACACTATAATGCTGTGGTTTTGTGTGTCCACTCAAGCAAAAAACAAAAAATCACAACTGCAGCAAATCATCCTTAATATAAGTATGAGTAAAAAAAAAGAAAATTATCAGCATGAATGTGGCTCCAAAGCTGTTATGACTAGATGTGTGGCATTTAGCATGTGTGGGAAGGCCTGCAGTATTTGGGGGCTGCAGAAAGCATCGGCTCATCAGTTGGAAAGCTGAGAGGAAGCAGCAGGTGTGTGTCTGTTGCTAAGCAGCACCAGAAATTTTTCAAAAGCACAGTTGAAAACAAGACTGAACTAACATTTAAAACTAGAATTAGCACCACCACAATCACTCGAGCTGCAGGGACGTGGGCTCTCCTCAGAGTGTCCAAGTGTTAAATACAGAACATTATGATGTCACAGTGACACTGATGAACAATTCTGTGAGGTCACGGTGAAGCTGAGCAATAAAATATTATCACTTCATCATTTTTCTATTTTTACTCTGACATTTGTATTAAATTGTGTAATAATTTGTGAATTAATTCATGATTTATGACCAAAATGGACAATTGTGCTAAATTTTAACAAGTTTCCTCAGGATATTAAATTCACACGGCCAAAAACTGTGTATATGGTGCAGCCACCGTGACCTTTGGCCTTTGACCATTAAAATCTAATCAGTTCCTCCTGAGTGGACGTTTCCTACCAAGTTTTAAAGGAATCCCCTCGCACTCGCACAGTTTCATCTTTCACGGCTTTTCAGCACTGAAACCACTGTTTTTTCTTTTTTGGACTCAGCCACTGGAAGCCATGTGGAACATTGTGTTTATTGTTTACTATGCTGTTGAACACACTTAAGAGATCGGTGGGCTGGTCAAGTTTTTGAAGTGCACCTGTTGTTGTTTTTTTCCAACAGAGTTCCATCCACTTCATACCAACACAAACCATGAAAAAAAAAAAGCAGGAAACTATTATGTGAAATCACTAAACTGACCTCTACATCATTCATGGAGAGAAAACGACATTACACGTGCCAGTCTTGTTGAATTGTATTCTCTTGTTATTGTCTTTTGCCTCTCAGATGCTCTCCCAGTGTGTGAGTGTAAAACAAATTTTAGGAAAATAATGCACTGACTGGAAATACTCAAAGTAACCACCTGGTGCAGGAAATAATAATACAGGGACATTCTGTGCAGTTTTCTCAGTTGCAGTTTTGGCTTGACTTAAACATGAGTTTCCTAAATTTCCACAACTGTAAAACTTAGTTGCTCTATGTTTTTTGCTGCGTATAGCAAGTGAACAGATCGGCGTCGTGGATCGGCCCATATAACAGATCTAGCTGTTAAGTTAATATCAGATCGCTTCATCCCTAGTCTGGGGTGGACATTCATAGACTCAGCTCAAGGTGTAAACTACTTAAAGTCTGTGTAAAGTGAAACTAGAGATTTGTTTTCCGAGTTAATCACATCACAGACAGATGTTTTATCAACCATCCTGACAAATTTGAATGCTACAAAAATGCACTTGTGTGAATTATTAGGTTTTATAATCATGACAAAATCAAGCAGTTCTCTCAGCTCTGGAAGCTGGGGGCGTGTCTGCTGCAGGCAGTGAAGCCCCGACCACTCAATGAGCTTCAAATACAACCCACTGAACTGTCATATTGTTCCTGAGCAGCTGTGAGTTCAAGCCCCAGCCTCGGTTGTGGCTAGATGGTGTTTTTTTGAAGTACTGATTTACCTTCCTAAAAAGCTTAAGCTTATGATCTGGTCTTGAATCATATGTAACATGTATTTCTACTCACAGAATCAGGTCGCAGTCTCAAACTTTTATTTTAAACTTTTCTGTGGTATTATCATCCTAAAAACCCAGACGAATCAAACATGAAAATATTTATCTTAACATTATTTATTTTCAGGCATCTAGTACAGATTTCTATTGTAATGGTAAATTTGAATATGCCTTTGTTTGTTACCTATAGTGTCTAAACCTATTAACATGTAACCCTGCAGGATGCCCCAGGTGTGAAATACACCCTCGGGGGTCGGTGCCAATACCTGCAATAGACCGGCCCCTGCAGCAGACAAAGGGGGTGTGGCATACCTGAGGGGGCGTTCCTTCCTCAGGTATAAGTGTTTTGGTCTCCCCATTGTCTTTGTCTTTTCTTTACCATCCCCGCTCTGGTTAGAACTGACCTTTCCTTGCAAGGAGATAAAAAATTGTTGGCCGGCGAAGTCTCTATTTCATTATTCACCAACAGCAGCTAAAATTTCCACAACACTATCTACTACAGTAAGCATGCACAGCGTATTGTTCAAGTACCGCAGGAAATTTGATGTTTGTCATAAAAAACTAATGTCATAAAACACATAAAACAGAACGAGCAATAACAGCTACAAGCAACATAATAAAGTGTAAAACACATCATAAACCTACAAACTAAAACTCAATTGTCTTAAATTAACTTTGGCTCTTACACAGTCATGTTATGCCAAATCTGTGCCTGTGCTTTTATCCTTGATCTGAAACACAGATGCACATCATCTAATTATCTTCATCGTGTTATGCACACCCTGTGGATCGCTCACTCTCCAAGGTCAGCACATTCAGATCGGGCCGTGGCACGAACATCATTCATGAAGGACGATGAAAGTCGTGACCCAGGCGTCAGAACAAACTCGTCCTCCTCCCACGTCAGCGTCAAACAGACTCAAGGATACATTCAGTGAACAGACAAAGCTTCGCCTCCGTCCCTGCACTGCTCTTAATATTCAGTTGTGCTGCTCGTGTCAAACCCTGGCCCCCCTCGTTACTTGACCTCCAGTTTGTTCCGCATCGGCTACAGAAACATACCGACACAAACTAATTCCTTACTACCTTGCAAAACTGGACAAGCTTTTCCAAGAGGAAAAACTGCAGCCACAAGAGCCAACATAACATAGTTGATAATATAAGAAAAGAAAAGAAAAATATCTGAATTAACAAGTTTTTCCAGCATCGTGTCAGGAGTCCTACTGACAGATTTTGCCACCTGTCTCCTGTGCAACTTGATCACCCATCCTCCAGACCTTCAGCTGATCTAATGTCCGTAAACTGAAAAAAATAAATAAATCAAATTCGCAACTAAGGGGTCAAACAGAAAAGTTTTACACTATGTGGAAAAGTATCCTGCATTCTCATTTTGAATGCTTAATCATGAACTGCTTTTGTATCTGCACGTCTGTGGTGTCACATGTTTGATTGTTTGAAGACCCCATGAAATGAAAAATTTATTTTCCCAGGTTTAACGTCAATTGTTAATTTATCTCTTTATATATATCAAATTTGCTTAAGAAAGAAAGAAAGAAAGAAAGAAAGAAAGAAAGAAAGAAAGAAAGAAAGAAAGAAAGAAAGAAAGAAAGAAAGAAAGAAAGAAAGAAAGAAAGAACTTATTATTTGCGTATTTTACATCAAAATTAATGTGTTTTCTCTTCCGGTAAAACCAACATTTGATGCACTCGTCCTAATCTGGCGTCCAACTAAAATCAGCTTCTCAAACATTTAGTACGTTCCTCCTCCAACTGTAAATATTTGACTTCTAATGCATTCAGAGCATATACACAAAAGTGAATAAATATCAAATTGCACAAAACAAAAAAAGATTCACTGCATTCAGAGCAAATAAGAAACTGAGGAGGACCATTGCAACTCCATGTGTTCACATGGTGCCTGACTTTCAAAATAAGTTATTTTTCAAAATAAAAGACATGTCCAACATCAGATGTGCATTAAATATTATTTACTTTTTTGACCAGCTGTCCGCGACCCATCCAGAACGGGTCCACGACCAACTCTTGGGTCCGACCCACCAGTGGAGAACCACTGGTATAATACACACACAAAAGTAAATAATAAATAAAAATAAGTCACATTAATAGACATTTAACTGTCTGAAGTGACCGGAACCATGCTTTGACTACCCACATACAGTATCCACTCAAAAAAGGGTACAACTGTAAAATATGTTATGTTAAATCATAAATCATTGAATTCTAAGACACTGTTTTAACAGCGTTTTAAACCGATCTTTGTTACTTTGTTGAGCAATATGAACTGGCCGGTCGGCAGGTGAAGGTGAAGGTAGAGAGAAAAAGTGCAACTTGTTTCCTACCGTCTAATCCCACAGGTGGTTCATTCAACACTTTGGTGACTGTAAATGTCAACCAATATCCATGACAAGTCCGTACTTATCACAGTGTTCTACTGGAAACATGTGATCATGTGAAACATGTTTGTTATTGACGCCGTTAAGATCAGTATATTTCGACTTTTCCTCATCTGTGAGTCTGTCTCTCTGTGTGTTACATCAACTACAGGACTGAACATGTTTGTACTTTCACATGCTGAAAAGATATCATATGATGTTCTACAAAATAAGAAAAAAGTAAATAAATGAAGAGATGTTGGCTCAGTCTGCGCTCGGCGGCGGATGCTCAGCCGACACCCAGGGGCACGACAGTTTGACTGACGTTTCTGAGCGGAGAAGTCGCTCTGGGGTCTTGTTTCCAAGATAAAGTGGAGCCTATACAAGTTGCGTTAGTTCATCCTTACAACAGATTAGCATGTTATCTTTTTCACACTTTCTTTTTCAAGTCAAAGTGATCCCTGCGAGTTACAGTGTCGTATCCAGTGATGAAATCTGACTGCAATTATGTCAAATAACAACATCACATCTCCACCAATCCAAAGCAACTTTTTTTTCCCTCTTTAGATGTTGAGAATTTGGGCAAAAATAAAGTCAAAAACACAACACCCTTCTCTCACACATACATACTGAGGGCATACAATTCCCACGTCGCCTTTCTCCTCTGAACTACATTTCACAGATTCAGCTTTGTTTTTCTATTTCAGGCCGAGTTTGACGTAACGTTTCCTTTAAAGTGGCATCACGAGGAGGAACAGTCTGTTATCCCTTGAAATCATGTTCACACAAGACAACACAACACGACGCAACACACACATTTCGTGTCCAATGTAAGGTGTCAGCAGCAGCAGAAGCAGCAGCGGTGTCGAGCCCTGTGGTATTCGTGTGGGAGAGGTGTTTGTGTTCAACGGTTAGGATGAAGACGACGCTCCCTCATCTGAGGCTGAAGTGATTGAAGACCATGAAACACGATCACGTCGGTCCAGTTTGAGTAATTAGCGCACGTGCAGGCTTTATCACACTCCGCAGCTCTGCACAGCGGGGTGTAATAGACTCAGACAGGATTTTACAACTCTGGAAAGTTATCGCAGCATCAACTCTTCTACCTTTTGTTGTGACAACTGTGAAGTAAACTGTAGAAATACAGCGTTCACATTACAAATCCCCCCCCCCCCCCACCCCCTATCCGTCTGCGTTGGCAACTCAGATTGCACCAACAGACGGGCTTCCATTGAAACTCATTTCAATTGTTCAGCCGGATATAATTTGTCTCCAGCGTGTACCATTCACAGACACCTGCACGGTCAAGAACCGGTCTTTTTAAGGATCTCAGGCATCTTTTCCCTCCCGGAGGATTAACGAACGTGAACGCAGGAGTTTATTCCAGACAACAACACAATAAAACTGAGCTTCCTCAGCACAGCAAACAAAACTACACAAGCTGGCAGGAGCATTTGGCAGCGTAACGACTGCAAGAGAACATCTGTATTAAAACTGAGTGGATAATGTGAACTAGCGCATGATAAGTTGTAAAAAAAAAAATGACTCTGTTTAAATTTAAGATAAGTCAGGAAAATACTTTAACGTTTAACAAGAAGCAAAAGAGACAGACTCCATTGAAGTTTTGGAAATAACAATGCGTAAAATATGTGTGTAAAAGAATTAGTCAATGATCTTTTCAGAAGAAATTATATTTAAATAATAATTAACAGTAGTTTGTGTTAGTTTCACATTAAAGGGATAGTTCAACATTTTGGCAAACCCCCTATAGTTTTAGGAGTAGGTTTGTTACCTTTTATTGTCGGTGCAAGCTATTTTTAGAACGGCGGAGCAGAGCCGTGAGCTGCTCAGAGCTACGCTACGGAGGCTCATGGGATTTCTTGGTTTCCCTCATCAAACTCATCAAATACACAATGCAACAACTCCAATCGGGGGCAGTTTTTCAGCAAGCAGTCTCTGCATTTGCCTCTAATGGCGCATTTCCACTAGCATGGTACGGCACGGCTCAGCGCGCTATTTGCGTGTTTCCACTAGCCCACCTGGTACCAGGTCCCATTTTTCGTACCTCCTCGGCCCTGGTTCCAAGGGAGCCGAAGCGTTACTATAACGTGACGTCATCCGACTGCCTTCCGCTGATTGGGCAGAGCGTCAGCGCGAGCGCAACGTCGGACATGAGAATCAAACCCGGAAATTTCAAAAACAGAGCGGCAACAGCGCCAGCTGATCTGTATCGAGACTGTTGTTATTCCTTCACCTGAGGAAACTGTTGCTGTGTGTAAATCCACACTGTGGTCTGTTAACGAGGTGCAGACCAGTGAGTTTGGAGCTGACGAGCGGATCGAAAAAAGAGAGACGGACAATGCGATCTCCGCGATCACCCCCGTGCCGACTCCGCCCCCGCTGAGGAGGAACTAGAGAACTCAGCTGTAATGGAAACACAACCAAACCGAGCCGAGCCGTGCCGTGCTGTACCATGCCAGTGGAAAAGCGCCAAAAAATAACTCTCTCTGGTAACCTTCTGTTGTCATCTCATAACATGCGACTCTGCTCCGCCGTTCTAAAAATAGCTTGCACCAACAATTAAAGGTAACAACACTGCTATGACTATAGGGATTACTGCAATGGGCCAATTTGCCAAAAATGTTGAACTATCCCTTTAAAGGCTGTTGAGATCTATGGTTCTAAATCACAACTGGCTCAGATGCCACTACTACAGTATGGTCACACTGCACTGCACACACACACACACACGGACCAGCAGCAATCACACAGGCCAAGTGAACAACAGATGACTATCAGCGCCACATCCCACAATCCCTTTTTTCCTGCTGTGGTCGTCTTCTCTCCAACACATAGCGCTCAACTTGAAGGAATATTGCTTTTCTGATATCTCGCAAAGTGTGACCTTACTCACAAACACCCTCACTCCCCCCACTCCAAATCACATACAGGACACACACACACACACACACAGAGAGTGATGAAAACAGATATCTCCCTGTCGTGGCAGATGTACTGCTTGTCCTCAGTGAGCTTCTAGTCTAAATCAAAAATCCATTATACTTTCATTTTGTCATCGGTCATAATAGGCCCCAATCAGAGATCAATGCATCATGGGGAGTTCATAAATGACTGGGGCAATAAAGATTTGGCTGATGGGCAGTGATCATGATTATGGAGTATTGTCCTCGCTTATACCAAGAACAGTTTTCATGACACCGCCACCGTTGGCGTTTTTTGATCAAACTCCAGCATCTGGAATGAAAGTGAAAACGATGCAGCAGCAACTAAACGTGTGAATTGATCTTTATATCTGTTGCTGTATTTGATGGTGAGAGTGAAGACGGAGGAGACGCCACAGAATGAGGAGTACAGTGATGGGCGCGAGGAGATGGATCATTTGTCACCGAACAAAAGCTCTGACTGCTGTTTTTGAAGGATCCAGGTGACTTCTTGTGTTGTTCTTACGTAGGCTACATACATGTAATTACGCACTACTCACTCACCAAAGCCATTACTGAGCTCTGAGATTGAGTGACACACACAAAAAGAGCACAATACAGGTCACAAACAAGCCGACAGTGTTATCTGGATTATCTAAACCAGAGGCTGAAAATGGCGATAATAATCCCTAATTTCACAGAAAGAACCACTGTGATAAGTACGACAGGCCAAAGTTGAAACAGGAAGTGCGTCTGAGAGAGGAGATGATGGATGTTTACAACAAGCAGCTCGGCTGAAATTATTATTACTTGGCTTCATTTTCTCCTCTCAATAAGTCTGGCTCTCCGAGGAGTTTATAGAAATCCTTACACACCGGGGACGTGACGGACAAAAGACACAAAAATGTGAATTATTCATCGCCAAAACCATTCATACCGTCGGTGATGTGAATATGCAACAGACACAACACTTGCAAACCAAAGTTTCGCTTCACATCGTTTTATTCTTTGCCTCCACGTCGTGTCTTAAAACTGTACAACACACCTACTCACTGATTATACTTCACATATTCAACACCAGTTTGTTTAATGTTTGCTGTGCCGCTGTCGTCTCACAAAAACTGCCCCCGACGGAAACACATATCAGCGGTTTTGCATGAATTTCCCTCTAGAACAATTCTGTCTGGTAACGTTGTGTTATTATCTCATAGCGTGGTGAAGGTGCAGGTCACAACTTGTCCACCAGAGCGTTGTGGAGTTGTTGGACTGTGTATTTGATGACTTTGATGAGGGACACCAAGAAATCCCATGAGCCTCCGTAGCGTAGCTCTGAGCAGCTCACAGCTCTGCTCTGCTGTTCTAAAAATAGCTTGCACCGACAATAAAAGGTAACAAACCTACTGCTATGACTATAGGGATTATGGCAATGGGCCAATTTGCCAAAATGTTGAACTATCCCTTTAAGAGCTTCTATTTGACACTTTATCAAAAAAAAATTTATGTCACCTCGAAATGATGTCTATGTAAAACTCAGTTGTACAGATGATATCTTTGTCTACTTAATGAGGAAATGCTTTTATATCTGTAAAATATCCATTAACGACCTCCATCGTCCATCCTGCTGCTAAAACATCTGATCTCAGGAGCTCCAGCGACTTAACATCAGTCACTGCGTTTCTTACGGTGCAGGTAAAGATCACGCTCTTTTTGTACGTCAAGAATTCATTCTCACCAACTTCCACGACCTTCAACTGAGAAAACATCCAAGACAAGCAAATTATATTTCATTCAAAAAAAATTTTATCAAAACAATTTACGAGCATGAAAATAATTTGTGTGAGCCAAGAGGTAGAAAACGTGTTATAATAAAAAAGGAAGAGAGCTCAGAGGTCAAGAACACACAACGACAGTTTCAGAAAGAAAAAACAGTTAACACTAAGTTTAAAGTTTGGTTTTTACCACCCACTATAATTCATAACTGCATAAAGAGCGGTAAAGCACCTTTGTCATATCTCACCCGCACTGCCAATTTATCCTACAGTGTCCATCCGGAGTAAATTTCCATAAAGCTTATCTTGCTCTATATTATACATAATGAAGAAAAAAAGTGGGGGAACGTGGCAGGATGGGGAGCAGACACTGATAAACGTGATCAACCCCCTCCTCCACCACCACCACCACCACCACCCCTGAAACGACTCTGTGGCTCTGTGTATTTTCAGAGTATCGAGGGTTTATGTTCGGTCCCATTAAAACCGAGCACGCTGCTGTTAGCGACTTGACCTTCAGCTCCTCCGTCGAGAGCCGGGAATCCAGAGTTTAAGTGACATCTAGCTGGCATCTACTGTCGGCAGATGAGGAGGAGGTTTAGATTTGTGCATGAGAAAGAGATATTAAAACCCCGAGAAGCCCGAGTGTGACTGACAGCTCCTCCACTCCTCTTGTTTCCTGTTCTTCTTCATAGCTCAGCTTCCCCCTCGTTGTTTTTCATCCTTTCGCACGCTGTCGTCTGACAGTTAACGGCACAACAGGAAGCTTTCCACTCAGTGGGTTATGATTAAATATCTTTCTTTCTTTTTTTTTTCTCCCAAAAACAGTCAAACACCCATGCATACACTTACAGAAAGCATTGGTTTGTGTTTACAGGAGAGAGGTTAAAAGGATAGTTCACCCAAAAATGAAAAGAGTTACAGGGGGTCTCGGCGTAGCAGTGCATGTCCATTTAACGGTTGAAAATGGACACCGGAGGTATTCATCACAAAAAAACAAACCAGAAAACATCCAAATACCTCCATGCTGCTCGTAATGTAATGTCCGTCTTGTATTGAAGCCCCGAAATGTGAAATTGTCCCGAAAAAAAAAAAAGTCTGTATTTCAAGCTTGTTTTTTGGTGTGTTTTTTTTGTGACGAAAACCGCCGGTGTCCACGTTACATGGACATGCACTGCTACGCCGAGATTCCCTGTAACTCAGAGAAGCCATGGAGGACTCTGACACTTCTCCCAGCCCTTAGTCGACATGAGGGTGAGTAAATAATGAGTGAATTTTCATTTTTGGGTGAACTATTCCTTTAATGGGAGCTTTAGATCTAAAGAGGTCATATCAACATTTTGCAAGTTTAAAATCTAAATAATGTGGTGGGTTTTTTTGTCTTTCTGAGTGAAACCTTCAGTTGCCTGCAGAACAATTAGCATCTTATTTTGGAAAATGTAGATCTGCTAATTAGGATTCAGCCGGCTGCATTTTGATTTATCCGGTAACAGCTGGTCACAGACAGGGATGTAATGGAGAATAAAACCTCTTAAATCTTTCTAACTCCTTTATAACCCACAGAGTGAATTTGTATTTTCTTAATTCATAGCACAGATCAGTCAGTGTGTGACACAAAGACTCTCTGTAACAGGAGCTTGACACTTCTGATGAAAAACATTTTTTACATGAGGAGTCAGTTATTATTATTTAGTTAGAGCTATATTTTGTATTTTCTCTGTTGTGCTGCATTGTCACAGTTATACATTTCCCCATTTCCACTTGTTTTTAATCAGTAAAACAGCAGCTTTAATTACAGTATGTAAATAATTGCATGCTTTTATGTGTTGAACACTTTGCATATACAGTACAGCTCTGCTATTGAGATAATTATGTAAGCACTGCAGAGAGAAGCCAAATGAAGTTGGCATCCACTGGGAGCATGGAGCAGATTTGGTCACTTCATGCCGCTGCAAAACTGTGAGACGTACAATCTGTGGAAAAAATATTTATCACGGAGGCTCAATACAAACCGGTGAAACCTTAGAGAGCTGCCAATGTTATTCAAGTTAAACGCCCAGGAGAGTGCTCATGATATCAACTCGCCTCGCTCTTTTGTAACACGAGCGGGAGTGAAGATCTTTAATTTGGTTCAAATATATTTCACTCAGACCGAAAATAGGAGTCGCTGATTGGAGGTCAAACTACTTTGAAACTAGACCTGCGCCCAAGAAGGAGCAAATGTGAACCTGTGTGCGAGCGGAGGAGAGACATCAGCACAGATACTGGACCTGAATGGGAAACTATGTGACTTATTATTGATTGTTTCTCCTGCTATGAAGGACAAACGGTCCTCTGCTTCAAATGAGATGAGTCAGGTGGCCCTCACTTACTTCAACGCAAGTTTCTATAGTAGAACTAAGAAACTATGCCATTCTTAGTTGTTTAGTGGTGTAATACTGTGTAAAACTCCTCACTCTGTTGGATTTTGAACAAATGGAGGAATTTGCCTTTTCATTTGTGGTTGTTTGGAGCCTGAGTTGTTGCTTGTAAACCAGCTGTTTGTCCTGTAAGTTTTGCTAAATTTGCATTACAACAGGTGTTTACTTATCAGTCTGCAAAAAAGACGGCAATACAGCATCAAACTTTTCACCAAAAGTTGTTGCAGCTGCTGTAAAAGCAACAGTCAAGATTTCTGGTTTTTGCCTCCATCACTTCTTTTTCCTCCTCTAAAGTTTGTGCGCTCAACAACTCGCTGTGTTCCCGTTTCTGATTGTTACTGTGTCGTTCAGGTTGTACAAAAGATCTCATTGCTGCAGAACAAATTATTTCACAAGTCGCGATGTTTGAAGAATACCTGGCTGCACCGTCAGCTCTAACTTTATGGCCTTTAAGTAGCTGCAGCTGTTCAACTGTTGTAATAATGATAATTATCAATAATAAACGATATTGCTTTCTTTGTTCTTGTCAGATATGGTGATACAGGATCAATGCATAACACAATAAGTGTCTCTAACTGTTTATAGAAAGATGGACGCCATCAATGGAGGTATTGTGAGAGCGATGCAGGGACTCGATAAAGATATGTATAATATTGGACTGATTAGGGGAACTTAAGTTATAACCCATGATTAGTTTTATTTTTGATATGCTGGGCTTGTTTATGTTTTTTGTTTGTTGTTTTTTTCATTTTCTCTTCATTCTATAGTAATTTTAATTTCAATTTGTTCTGATTTACCCATAAAAGATTATGCTGATTGGTTATACGCCCACAATGAACTGTCAACTCTACTGGGTATTGAAAAAGTTTTGATTTAAAAGTGGATGTCAGGAAAATGAATTATACCGACTATCTTTAGAGAGTTAGTGAGCTTGTCTTCGTGACGCCTCCATAATCCATAACGAACTCCATGTTCAGTTTTATTATATTATACCATAGGGAATATCAAAACAATACTTGGTGTGATTCAATAATGATAAAGAAAACAATGACAGTCAACAAAAAATATTGGCGCTTTACTCCCTTTGCCCCCCACCATCCATCAACGCAGTGACGTAGTAATACACTAGTTTCACTTAGTGTTCGTATTGTTCCCGATAGGATCAGATTTCTGTTGGTGTTGATCAATTTCCACTGCAGTGGAAAGTCAGTGTTTCACTATGAAGTTGCATTGTCAACACGGTGCTACGTATGAAAACACACACAGGTACACAGTCTGCCTGTTGTGCACCAGCAGAGTCAAGAGAAAATGCTCCTGGATGTTGGGATCAGTCAGGTGGAAGATTACAATAAGCCCTCAGAAGGTTGGAGCTTCTGTTGTGACACGTTGTGTGTTGTAATGTTTGTCATGTGTCGGAGATGTTTGCACAAGACTCTGCAGAGAGAAATCTTCTTTTTCTTTTTTCTTTTTTTTAAACCACCTGGTAAATCTGCAGCCGTGTTTCTGTTCCTCACTGAAAGTTTCATAATGAGCTGAAGATGTATTCACACTTCTTGTCATGTAACATTAAATATTTCTGTGGTTGTGATTTTTGCCGTTACTTCACTGTACAGCTGTGCAGTCTCTTTGTTGTGGGAGCTGCTGCCTGAGCCGGGACTGAGCTCACTGGTCAGTGTCAACATGCTTCTCAAAGTGTGGGGCGCGCACCCCACTGGTGGGGAACGGAGACATGACAGGTGGGGCGCGCCGCGACAAACGGGAGGAAATTTTCAATGTCATGCCTATCTTACTGTAAATGCTATTGAGAATAAAGATATTTCACTCTTAACAAAACATCCACACACAAACAAAGTAATAATGAATAGCTAAAATTATTAAAAAGCATTAGGACACCGGGAGAAAAATGTAACCTGGAACTAAAGTGCAAAAACAATGATTGACGTTGGGATGTTAATTGCAGCGGGACAACAAGGCAGCAGCAGCAGCAGAGAATTTCTAATAGACTGGCTCTGGTAGCAGGCTGCCGGGTTCACACCGGACGCTGAAGCGCCGCGAATAGCACGGAACGGACACTGCTTCCCTTCTGCGCTCAAGTACCGGTTGTGTAGTTCAGCAATCGGTTCGGCGTCTGGTCAGTTTTGTTTGCGAGCCGCGAGTGATTGCGTCAATCTTGACAGGGAGTCACACATGAAACAACGAGAGAATCCGGTCAATTGTCAAAATAGAGCACTTTTCAAAATAAAACACAGCGATTGACAAATGTGGTTATATTTGTGTGCGTTTTAGCTTGCTTGTCAGACTCGAGAGAGATGAAAACACACACACACACACACTCAGCTCAACATTGAGCATGACTTGAGTGGCATTTTGAAGCCTGCAACCCTGTTTTGAGAGGTTGCAGTGCAAAACAGGCACATTGCAGCCACTAATAAAGGGACATTTCACTTGTTTATGTTTTTTGCACCGTTTCATTATTTGACTACTGTACTAGGCTTACTGCCTACTTTTACTTTTTGTTTTTTATCTGCACTTTTATTTTCTCTTTTTGAACTCCGTGTTATTTCATGTTTTTGATTTTGACTCATGAAATATGACTGATATAGCCTACTTAGTAAGTTCAATAAATTTGAAGTACTTTTTTGTTGGGGCGACGGGGTAAGTGGGGCTTGAAAATGACGAAAAAAGTTTGAGAACCGCTGACTTACTGCAATAGAATCTAATTCTGTGTGAAACACTGCAGCTTTATAATAGCAATAGGCCAAAGACGCATGCTGGCCCATGGCTGTTTAAAGAGAATGGGAGATGCTGCTGCTGGTGATTGGTTTATTGGATGTTACACTGAAAAACAGCCCAATGAATAATTAACACGTTAAGTTCTGCCCCTTTTGAACCATGTGTCTGGTGCAGCAGCTATTTCCTCTCATCACAGCTGTTTGTTGTTGTGACCATAAACAATGCTACAGATGCTACGGCTCAGAGTCAGGTGATGTTTCGCTACAGCGTGACTCACACATGTGCCATTCATCTGATGTATTGTTAGAATAAACACATTGATCGTGGCTGCTTTGAGATTTTTTTTTCTTTTTGCAAAGTCACTTGAGCTATATTTTTTTGATACTTTTCTCTCCTCCTTTCCCAGCTTGAAAAATGCAATCTGATAAAGTGAACATTTGCATTGTCGTTTCAGATAAAGCAAGAGAGAGAAGAAAAAGGTCTGAGGTGCAATTTTGAATTCATATCTGTGGCTGATAGAAACATTTTCCCATTTAGTTTTCCATCTGTGTGGGTCCTGACTATGTGTTGGTGTGTGGATGCATGTGCACATGTGTGGGCATTTGAGTGTGTGTGTGCGTGTAAATGATGACATCACTTGCATGCAAGGTGCTTTTTTTCCACACACACACACCCCATTTGGCCCAGCACAAAGGCATACACACTTCAAAGGCCTGGGGTTTGGATCAAAAGCAGTGGGAGCAGGTAGGTGGTGAATGTACACAACTCTCAACGTGGCTCCACTCCCTTCATCTATGGCTCTTTTCATGTCTCTGCTTTGCAGGAGCCACATTCATACAACACATGAATCTTAATGCGAATAAATGAGCTCAAATCAAATGAAACTGTGGCTCAATTAAATCAGATCTTGAAACCTGAGAGTAAAGAGATACTTGACCCTGGGCCTTCGGTCATGATTTTTTTTTTTTTTTTTTTTCCAATTTGAAAGAGTGAGCTGGATATAATGTGAAAGAAGGAAGGACACGCCATGGATCCATGGACTCCTCTGCCCTTTTTTTTTCTTTTTTTTTAATTAACCTGCAATGCAACCACGACTGAATTGATTCACTCTTCACATTACTAGTTCCAGGTTGAACCGCAGATAATACCAAACACAAGTCATGTTCAGCTGGAAATCATCCACATCGTAGGCACTCACTCAGCCTTCGGGGTAATATTAGATGAAGCCGGATCTGAGGCAGCGGATGGTGAAGTGCTTCATGAGAGCTCGCATGAAGTGGCCACTTATAAACACCCACTTAGATACAGTGCTGCTGGTAAACCCCTCTGGCTGCTGCGGTAGCCAAGTCACACGTAGTCACCTCAACTTCCCTTTATTCTAAGTTTGACTTGCTTGCGTCCCTTTGGGAGCTGAAGGTCGGGGGCAGCAGCGTGAACCCCCTCCTCCTCTCTCTGTCTCCTCACCTCACCCATGGGACGCGGTGACAGAGGGTCACGCACCTCCAACACATGGCCGACTCTGTCCATTTGCAAAAAAATAAAAAACCAGCAGTTGTGTTTGTATCAAAATCTATATTCGGTCTCCAGTTAATTTCTCCCACAGACAGGTATCTACAAGCTGAATGATGAATGAAAGCAATAATTCTGTTGAAAATTGGATAAAATTAAGCCCTTAGCCAGAGATGTTTTTTGATATTTCAGTCTGTTCACAGAGTGGATTTAATAACTCGCTGCTTGCCCTCAGTACAGACGCTGCTTTTGAAAAATACGATATTTTGTGTTGTAATTTTTTTTGTAATTTTAACTCTTACCTGTTGCATTAATATTGTAATTGTATTTTGGAGAAAGACGGTTGAAAGTTAAAAAGTTTACATGCCATGTCTTTATAACCAGGTAACATTAATCACTGTTAACCTGATCATATTCATAAAACTCCCCTCTCAGCCCTGCACATCTCTCCAGATTCATCTCCTCACATTCTGTCTGTATCTTATTAAAGGCCAAATAGAAAGTGATTGATGACAAAAATCCTTGCGATTAAAAAGAGCTGTGACAGAGATGGTTATGTTGTAGGAAGAGTGGAGAAATGTCACCATGATGCCTTTAATGGCTTATTTTCAAATCACCTCTGTGATTTACAGGATTGCAAATAATTTAATATGCCAGGCCAGTAACGTTGTTTTAATAAGCCATCTAAAACAATTTATTGGATGTTCTCTCACAATAATTCATGAGGGTCATGCATGTTTTATGAACAATCAATCAAACTCAAAGACCAGCAGGCTGGATAATGAGGAACTATTCAGAGGAATTAGGCCTATTCAAGCTCAGAGACGGAGTCGGGACAAACACGGCTCTCTACAAACAACCTTCGACACTCGCTATATCGAATGCGTGTGCCTGTCAGTGAATGCATCACAGAGCAGCAACAAGACTGAGAACAGCTCTGCACGGCTTTGAGCTATACACCAGCCATTAGCATGTCAAACTGAGTTTTAGTCAGGTTAATCCACCAACTCAGCCATTTTAGACACAGTAGCCTAACATGTAGGCTGCCCTCCATTCAATCAACCACCAAAACAAGGCATGACCATTACAAGCAAAAGTAGACAATTTAGTTAAAGCCACGTATATTAAAGTTCAAGCACAAATCACAGAATAAAATGTCCTTTTCAGGCATAACCCCAGAAAAAAGGGGGTCCAAAATGTCCCCACAACAGCAATAAATAACAATGACAGTTAAAGAAGAAGTAAGTGGTCCGGTCGTTTTCGCTAATGCTGCGTTCCAGGCAGGCTTTTGAAATCGTAAATTACAGCTTCAAGTCACAACTTACGACTTTGTAGCGTTCCAGGCAACCCACTCGTGTTTTTCCGACCTGTTTTACCGGTGAAAGTCACTATAACAGCCACTCGTAACTTCCGACCGGTGAACTCGTACCAGATCGAACTGGTACCACTTCACGGTCGGAAAAATACGAGTTTCCTTGAACGCACCATAACAGTCCTCGTCCCTACGTCGCCACATTCACGGCGTTCCTTGGCTGCACACACAGCCCTGCATGCCGTTCTCTCTCCTCATTGGATAAAAACTGTAGGATACGATAAATGTTTTCTCCTCGGCTCAGAGCAGAGCAGAGTGACTGACAGACCCGTGTTTTGGTCCAAACACTCTATGTAAGTGATTGCTGTCGGAAGATATAACTATTTAAGACTTATATTAACACAAATATATCACTTACTTCTGCTTTAAGTCAAACAACAGAGAGTTCAGTTACACTAAACTCATGGTGCAATCCAGTTGTGCCCCCAGAGGTCAAGCTCTAGACGAATCCCTCTGTTTCAGCTCGTAGTAGCATTCTAGCGAGCGGCTAACTGGTAGCGCTAGCCACAGACACCAGATGTGGGGGCTCCGGGCCGCCAAAACCGCCCTGACTAATATGATGTTCGTCTACAAAACGAATTAACGAAGAAACACCACCACTTCTGTGTGCACGCCTCTGCAACTAGTCATGGCAAAGAAGACGGTTTGAATATCTTTGGACGTGGCATTAGCTTCGCTAATGAGGAAGGCATCATCGGTCCCATGAAAACCCTCAAAGTGACTCATCTTCCTCAACAAAACGTCTTTGATTCAAGTATGTTCCAGTTTTTAGCAACCAACTCAAGTAACTCATCTTCCCAGAAAAGCGCAAGGCCACAGCTGTAGGATACTCTGACTTACCTTAATGCTGTTGTCATGGCCACTGCTAGCTTCCTTGCTTCCTGCTGCTCAGGAGATTTACGATCCCATGGATGGAGATTTACGATCCCGGCCGGCGTAGCTCCGATATCTGTGGTGGGTCCAAGTTTTATTATCCACAGGAGGAGGAGGGCGACGAATTATCCGACACGATCGCGGACTGTGTTCAAAAGCCAAAGATAGGCACGGCGCTGTCCCTGCTGCTACTACTCTGACAACGTGGTAAGCCGCAATTTTGGCTGTAACGGCACTGTCGCTACCCGATCTGCGATGCTACCCGATCTGCGACAGCCACGTACGGCAACTCCACTTGGACAAACTTAGTTGAATTGACTTAGGTCTTATGATCACTGCCCTATCTCTGTGCCCTATGTGCGTCGCCAGAGACGGTTTATCTTTTTATTTTTTTAAAACAAACTTTATTAGCAATGTAAATTGAGGGTTCGTTGTGGTGGTGTGGATCTTAATGCTCAGAAAACAGGAACAGAGGCGGACTTTACTCTCGCCGGCCTCATCACCGTGACAACCACAAACAATCACAACTACCACAAAACTCACTGAATAAACGAGTTTGCCGCGGCGTGTTGTGACGGACGTCCGCGGTTTTACTTTAAATAAATCATTTTCACAGTATCATATTGTAAATTTACAGAACTTTAAGCAGACCTCGACTTCCACTTGTACGCAAATCGGGCAATACGCAAATGAAGTTTGTCCCAGTGGAGTCGCCGTAGGCAGCCGTCCAAGACGATTTTGTTACAAATCGGGTAGCATCGCAGATCGGGTAGCGACAGGCACCGTTAAAAAAGGTGAGGTGACGCCATTGGCCGATATTGGAGGTGTGTCATGGCGGGATGTAACGTCACACGCAGGAAGAGACTTTATTGAACAATTTTATGATAAAATACAGAAAATAATTAATCACCTTTGAAAACAACTAAGCAACAATATTAAAGTAGATAAAACTTCTGGCATGTAATTATGAACATAAGGAAAGACAAGAACAATACACAAGAACGATACACGTCTAAATAAACCACCACAAACCTCACATTTTGGTTTGGGCTAAAAGTTGTTGTTTTTTTAATATGAGTGTAGCCGAGCGTTCTGGGTTCGCCTATAGACGGGTTTCCAGCCTACGTCATCACAGGATGCGCACGCATTGTTGACCTAGAATACCCGGAAGACAGAATGAGTAGCTGCATAGATTAGTGTTTTTTTAGTTAAATAATTGTATTTTATACACTATTAACATGCCTAGCTGTTGTGTGAACGGGTGTACCAATCAATATCAAAGATGTTCAATCAAACCCACATAGTTTTAAACACGATCAAAACACACAGAGCCAGTGTCACAACCCACTAGCTTAATGCTAACGTATGTTAATGTTAAACCTCATAGACTGGCTAACAGAAATTAGCCATTTCGCCGCTACGAACAGCCAAGCAGTAAAGCTGCTGTTTTAATTCTGGCTTTAGCGCTGTTAACACCTCACCGTTTAACACAGAGTCTGTGGTCAGTTTATAACGCTTGCTAGGAAATGTGCTCCGATGGTTTTTGAGTCTGTGTGAGCCACGACCGCGGGGACCGTGGCAGCGGCTGTCACAAGAGCAGTAACCCGGTCTACTGAGCTGATCTGCCGGGGCAGACCCATAGGCAGACCTCGGTCCTCGTCCCAGGCGATCCCGCACCCTTTAGAGGTTTACCGCTGGCTGGTTAAACTCTTTTTAGGAGATTAATCTTGGTCTCATTGATGAAATTCAACAACTGTGTGCGGCAGCCGCATTAGTTTTAATGAAAAGTGGGCAGGGCTGCCTCTGGGCTACGTACTGAAATCACCACATTTACGTAAATAAATAAATGTTTAACAATGAACCGATCAGATAGGCTACATTTTATTTTGTTAAGTCAACATGGTTACTGTACATGGCAAAGATTATTACCCCTTTATGACAATTGGTCTGTGTTTCTATGGGAGTCCTATCGCCACTCTGTTAATGTCAGTTGCTATGGTCGGCAGTAGCGTAGTGAGGCGGTGTGTTTCACTGCTTCCTCCCTACCGTGGCCGACGAGAGGCTCGTCGGACAAAAGGCCGTTGGGGCCTTAACTGAGCTCGACCAGGCTGTAAGACGGGTGGGGTGGGGGGTCAGCGGCGTGGAGCGGCATCTGCTCCGTGACACTGACCGCTGATGAGCGCTGTGGGACGAGGCTGATAGTCTCATCCTATTGGTCATCGGGCCACTTTGTGAGTCTTTCTCCCACTCTGTAATTCCATAAGGATCTGGAAGTTGCTTACCGTTAGGTAGCGTTAGTTTGTTGATGTAATTTTCGCGATCTTTTAAAGTTAATCCACTCGCACACATTGACAAACTCAGCCATTCTGTCCCAAGAATGCGCACGCATCTCGGTGACGTCATCATTGTTTACAAACAGGAAAGGGGTCTATACTGTGTTGATATAAGAAAAACAATAAACGGAACCGGAGACGAGATAGCGTGTTCAGTAGCAGGTCTGCTCACTTTATTTCTCCAGACTGACACACATTCAATACAGCAGCGGTAAAAGGTAAACTCCGCGAATCACAGCCCTACGGCAACCCAGAGGGACACACCTCTTCTTCATAAACACAGAACAGTCTGTTACACACGTCCCTCCCTCAATAAGAAACGTCCACGTTTCACCTAAAACAGAACTGGGACAACAATCTGCAAAAAAAATAAAAAAATAAACATAAGTACATGGGGAGAAGACTCCCAAACCTCTCTAGTACCTGTAACTCCAAAAGGACCACAACATAGTGGAACAAAATACAATTATCTGGACTGTAAACCTTCCAAGCAGTGGTAAAGGGTAAACTGTACTGTCACTCTGTAATGAGCAATCCAAACATACACTCATACCAATACTGCCAAACATTCATGTAACATCTAGAGGCTAGACACATGAAACCCAGCCTGAAATAAAATCAGCGAAAAACTTTTTTTTTTTTTAACAATAACCTGAGTTTTCTCATAACACCTCCTTTTCCCTATTACATGAACTTTTTTTTTTTTTTTTTTTTTTAGCAAGTTAGGCTTCACTGCGTTGCCCAGCCCAGAACCCAGCAACTTCAAAACATAACAAAGTCCTGCATATGGGACGGAGGGCGCACCACTCGCCCCCTGCGAGACCGTATGAGCTCTGGCGAGTTCCCACACAGTCCATTGGCCAACTCAGCAGCCGGAGGCTGATCCGCTCCTTGTGCGAGCTGGTGAACTGGTGAAGACTCGACTGCAGGAGGAGACATAGGAGCCACAGGAGTGGTAGGAACAGTCTGTGCAGGCAATGGCAGAGTGTACGGTTTCAGTCTGTCATGGTGAACCACCTGAGCCCGCTCCGTCGGGTCGAGAGGGTTGATGATGCGATATGTTAGTGCAGCTTCTCCACCAGAAACCAGCGCTTGCACGACCCGATATGGGCCCTTCCAGTGTGATTACCAGCAGGATCCCTACGATGACTTTGACTGGACGCACATCAACACCCAAGATGTGCCCTACGTCTCCCCAGACCTGCCACAAGGTTCCTACATGTATGTGGACGTCTCTCAGTACGACGTTGGGGAAAAGGCCAGATTTCAGCTGCCAGTCATGAAGGAGAACGATACCCACTGCATCGACTTCAACTATCTCCTCACCAGCCCCGACGGCTCCAGCCCCGGCACCCTGAACGTCCTGGTGAAGGTTAACAAGGGTCCTCTGGCCAACCCCATATGGAACGTGACCACCTACACTGGTAAAGACTGGCTGAAGGCTGAATTGGCCGTCTCCACCTTTTGGCCTAATGAATACCAGGTCATATTTGAAGCAGAGGTATCGGACAGCAAAGCCGGCTTCATCGCCATAGACGACATTCAGGTGCTCAGCTACCCATGCGATAAATCTCCCCATTTCCTGCGCCTCGGTGACGTGGAGGTGAACGCCGGACAGAATGCAACATTTCAGTGCATCGCCACGGGACGAGACACGTCCAGCAACAAACTCTGGCTGCAGAGGAGGAACGGAGAAGATATTCCCGTGGCTCTGACCAAAAACATCAACCACCGACGATTCGCCGCCTCCTTCCACCTCAACGAAGTCACTAATCAGGATCAAGATCCCACCGCTGCCACCAATGTAGCCGAGCGTTCTGGGTTCGCCTATACTGTGTTGATATAAGAAAAACAATAAACGGAACCGGAGACGAGATAGCGTGTTCAGTAGCAGGTCTGCTCACTTTATTTCTCCAGACTGACACACATTCAATACAGCAGCGGTAAAAGGTAAACTCCGCGAATCACAGCCCTACGGCAACTCAGAGGGACACACCTCTTCTTCTCGCATAAACACAGAACAGTCTGTTACATGAGTTACATTAATCATGTTTTTATACAACCAAAACACACCTCTCTGCCACTGCCATTGCCTTTTTCTAGCAAACTCAAAAGAGCAAAGCGAAATGGTCCAGTCTGGGAAAAACCGTGACAGCCAACATTTTCTGGGAGTTAGTAGCCTAACGTGATTTAAATCAACATTTTGTTTTAGACAAGACAATTAATAAGATTATACATAGTTGAATTTTACAAATATATTTGTAATACAATGCTAGCTATTCTGTATTATCTAATTTAGATATGAATGGAATTTATTTATTTATTTTCCTGGTTTATCGCCACATTGCTTACTGGAATTTAGCAGCATGAATCGTATTGGCGTTATCGATGAAAACTTACTGGAAACACCTGCCCACCATCAGGCCTGGGTTTGAATCTGACTTCCAGCAGTTGTTTCCTCACTGCCTCTGTGATGAAGCCAAAAGGGACCCAAAAAAGAAATTGAAGGGATCTTTTTTTTTCCTTTCTTTTTTTAACCCAGTTTAGTAAAACTAAGAGACAGTTCACTTTTAATTATTTCCTGCAACTGCACCACATGGGTTTCTCCAGCAGCAGGTCAGAGTCTGTTCATTCCAGTCTATGTGAATATGATCACAGATTATCACTGATTCTTTTTCTCTGTGGTTATTAAAATTAATATTGGATCAATTTTTCACCAGCCACACGTCTTCAGAAGATTCTGACATCAAAATGACTTTTTTTTTTTTTAGGCCATCACATCAGGAGAAAATGAACTTTATCTGAGACCTGTCTCCGTTTCAGCAGTCATATAAGTCTGGAGGAACTAATATGTGAAACTATGAATTAGAAGTTTAAAGTTAAATAAAAACTTGTATTTCTCATTACTATTATTAGCATTTTTTGGAGGGAAAACAGAGAGTGTGAGGCTATAGGACTCGTGTGTATAAAAACAAGAAAGTTCATACTCATATCTGGAATTAATTATTATACTTTGACAGTAACAAACAACCACGAACACATAGAGACAAAAAGTTGCATTCATTTTATACTAGTGTAATGTCTTGTTTTCTGTTTGGTTTCATCTAAACTGGGCTGTAAAAGTCTGTAGGCATGAGTTTGCAGATTTTATAAGTCAGCAACAAGCATAAAGGAGGCCCAGGCATAAAAGTCAAAGGCCAAAACAACAGGCAGGAGATCAAATCAAACCGACAAAAACAGGCGAATAGGACCGGGTAGCGATGGCGAGGACGTGTATATGAAACAGGAAGTGATTGATTGGGAAATGAGAAACAGGTGAGGAGGTGATGTGGAGGCAGGGTTACCGCAGGCCAGGTGAGAGTGGTGAGGTCTGAAACGACAAGAGAGTTGGTGATAGAAAGGGAGGGAATGAATGAATAACCGAATGAACTGTGACAATTAATATTCATCCAGAGGGGAACATGAATTTGAGTATATCGACTGGAATTTATATTCTTTATCTTCCGGCCCTGAATTCATTTCCCAGCCCTCTCATGTATGTAAGTAATCCAACAACTCATCCATTTATTCTTATTGAAAACCACCCAGAAATGGACGAGTGAGACTTTACAATTTGTTTCTCAGTGAACTCTATTTCTGTTTCATGCCATTTGTTTCCCGGCCGTGTACATACAGCACTAATCTTCCCCAGGGGGACGTGCAGTCACTTGCTCTATTACCTGCCCATTATTGGGCAGGCTTCCAGATGTATGTGGCCGTGCTGTAGGTAGAGCTAATCCTGCACTGACACAGACAGTTAATTGATTGCAGTCTGATCTCTATCCAAGCCTCTCCAGCAAGCTGGAAAATGGTGGCTGGCGAGAGGAGAGAACTTAACCTTCTCTCTGTGAATTGATTGAGAGAGGGGACGGAGCAGGAAACGCTGTCAGTCCCCTCGTCCCCGGCTCAAGAGTGGATAAGAAGCCGGGGACAATTACTGACATGACATTTTGTCTCCGGCATTGCACCACTGTACTGTCACTTCGTTTTGGGGGTTTTTTGGGGGGGGGGGTTTCAAGAGCTTGGAGTGAGGCTCCAAGAAACACACTATACTTGTTACAGAACAATCACCCAGATCCTTTATGATTTCTGTGTTTTACATTCGTTCTCAGTTCCATGTGGCAACTTGCATGATGCAAGATTGTGCAACGCTTTGGCTTCAAAGTGATAAACCTTATCCCCGATTTCTTTTCTTTTTTTAAAGCCAATCCATGCAGCATTTCTGACATCAACAAAATGTCTTTGGTAACATGGATCACCCCAAAGGATTCCTCCAAACTGAAGTGATCGAGTGTGACAGAGGGGAACGGCGTCTGTTGAGCAGGGACTCGATTTGAAAGCGCGTTGTTCAAAAATATAGAATTTATGTGATTAAATATTTCATGAGAGCAGGAGTAAAGATGTCAGTATAGTTTGATATTCATAAACTACACTGAGGCCACTTGGATCCAACACGAGCCATCAGTCAAAACTATGACTTGAGCAGAATTGATTTTAATTACTATTTTAGTTTTTTTCCGACATTTAAAAACTCAGCCAGGAATGACCACTTGGGAGCAGATTTCTGGCGACTTTGTCCCCGGTACATTTAAAGACTTGGAACAGGTCGTCCAACTTTGTTTGAAGCTCCCGACGCCCGCCGAACGACACATTCAAAAGCAGAGCATCGTGAGATCGATTCCCTGGACATCCAGTGACTTCTATAGGCTGAAGCACGTTTTTCTCTGCGCTCAGTGACCATTTCAATAATGCTGCATTCACATGAAATCAGACAGCAAACTGGATGTCACTTTAGTGGACGAGAGAAGGATGGTAAACTTGGGCGATGCTGGCAGACAAGGCCAAAACCACCATATACTTTGGGGGGGACATGTCCCCCCCAATATTAGGGGACCACCAATCTGCCCCCCCCCCCCCAATAATATATAAAAGTATGTGACAGACATTCTCTTTTTAAGAACCCCAGCTGTTAACACATCTCTAAGCAGCAGTGTTGTTGTCAAAATGACTGCCATACATTTTGGATTCATGTGAAATATTAATGGCGTTATAAAGGGGCCAGTTTTAAAGCTAGAGTGAAGATACAGATATCATATGAAACCAGGAGACACAGAGAATCTGTTGGTCCAGCCATGGCATGAGAGCTGCTCAGAAAACGGGATCAATAATGCTCCAAAGTTCGGCTTTGAGATCCTGAACACTCCTGTCATCCCTGTGCACCTTCTATCTGGGGTGGAGCAGAGAGGAGGGATGGACCAGTTCAGAACTGGAACCAGCACCAGCTTCTTTTTGACTGAGCTTTGACTGGTACTGGACCCAGACCTGGTGCTGCTGCTGGTGAAACAGAGGCTGGTCCTGGTCCTGGTCCTGGTCCTGGTCCTGGGACTGAAACTGGTACTGGTGTTGGTTCTTGTGCTGGTTCTGCTGCTAGTGCTGGTTCTGGTATCCACTTTGGTAATGGTACTGGATTGGTACCAGTTTGGGTGTTACTTCTGGTAAATACTTCTGGTATTGATTCTGGTACTGATAATGATTGATAATTGTTGTGCATGTAAATTCCTACACTGCTTCATCAGTTCATGTTCACACCTGACCAGGCTGAGACTGGTCCAACTATCTGGTGTGGAGATACAGGTATTTAACCTCTTAGTGCCCTGTTGTGTTGCAACGAGAGGGCACTAACAAAGTCGCAACTTTCCACCAACAACTGTTGCTGGCAATGGAGCACAAAGGGATCCAACATCATCGCCTTGTGAACCAAGATGTTCAATACCTGTATCTCCACACCAGATAGTTGGACCTCTATTTAGAAATAACTTCTCCTCCCACCGATGGCCTTATTTGCTGTTGCAGGCCACACAGAGACATCAGCAGAAACTAGAGACTTTTGCATCCAGTTAGAAGTTCTTTGTAGAGGCTTCAAGGAAAATTGTGTGTTGTGCATGACAGAACAGTTTTTATCATATCAATTATGTGATTAAATTCTGGTTCTGGTACTGGTTATGGTACTTGTTCTGGTACTGGTTCTGGTATTGATTCTGGTACTGGTTCTGGTACCGGTTCTGGTACCGATTCTGCTACCGGTTCTGGTACTGGTACCAGTTCTGGTACTGGTTCTGGTACTGGTTCTGGTACTGGTTCTGGTACTGGTCCGGTTCTGGAACTGGTACTGGTTCTGGTACCGATTCTGGTACTGATTCTGGTACTGGTTCTGGTACCGGTACTGGTTCTGGAATCGGTTCTGTTACCGGTTCTGGTACTGGTACCGGTTCTGGTACCGGTCCGGTTCTGGGACTGGTTCTGGTACCGGTCCGGTTCTGGGACTTGTACCATTTGGTCTTTGTAAAGAAATTCAACTGGTTCTGGTATTGATTCTGGTACTGGTTCTGGTACCGGTTCTGGTACTGGTACCGATTCTGGTACCGGCCCGGTTCCGGTTCTGAACTGGTTCTGGTATTGATTCTGGTACTGGTTCTGGTACCGGTTCTGGAATCGGTTCTGATACTGGTACCGATTCTGGTACCGGCCCGGTTCCGTTTCTGAACTGGTTCTGGTACCGGTTCTGGAACTTCTGGTTTCTGGTACCATTCTGCTATTTGGTATAACTGGTACTGGTTCTGGTACCGATTCTGGTACTGGTTCTGGTATTGGTTCTGGAATCGGTTCTGGTACTGGTACCGATTCTGGTACCAGTCCGGTTCCAGTTCTGAACTGGTTCTGGTTTAGAGGGATGGAGCAGAGAGGAGGGATGGAGCAGAGAGGGAGGATAGAGGGATGGAGCAGAGAGGAGGGATGGAGGGATGGAGCAGAGAGGAGGGATAGAGGGATTGAGCAGAGAGGAGGGATGGAGGGATGGAGCAGAGAGGAGGGATAGAGGGATTGAGCAGAGAGGAGGGATGGAGGGATGGAGCAGAGAGGAGGGATGGAAGGATGGAGCAGAGAGGAGAGATGGAGGGATGGAGCAGAGAGGAGAGATGGAGGGATGGAGCAGAGAGGAAGGATGGAGCAGAGAGGAAGGATGGAGCAGAGAGGAGGGATGGAACAGAGAGGAAGGATAGAGGGATGGAGCAGAGAGGAAGGATAGAGGGATGGACGGATGGAGGGATGGCGCAGAGAGGAGCAGGGAGAGAGTCCTCACACCATGTTCTAAACAATTTTCAAAAATTAATATCATAGATTGTGGGAAATACCCCACCCCCCAGTCTCATTAAAAAAAAGTATGAAACTCCGGACCTTATTTGTCATTTGGTCCCCCCCAATGTCTTCACCGTGGTTTTGGCCTTGCTGGCAGAGATGGCAACAGGAATAACTCTGCCGAATCGCTAGTTGGCATCATTTATGGTCGAAACTACGACGGTATCTTATCGTCTGGTGAAGTCCAAAATATTTCTGACCATTTATCTTTGTAAAGAAATCATCACAACAAGGAAAAAAGTGGGGTCAAAAAAAGAATAGAATTGTCCTTTTAACAAACCAATTTAATAACCACCTTCGTAGTAGCCTACCATGTTAACTTTGATCTGGACTTTAGGTTTTGTTGAGCTGCATCATGAACACAAAGCCTGGATCTGTTACAGGCCTCAGGTAAAAGGTGATCGGGATCAGGACAGACTTTCTCTCTTTTATCTCTCAGATGCACATGGTTAGGAAAGGGAGGCAGCACCAGCAGCAAGGCCACCTGGGTTTTTGGTGTGTTTTTTCTCTTCTTTTTTCTCCTCGGCATGTTCAGATTTCTGGGTTTTGTTATTTTAGTTTGGTCTGGAGGCCTTTGCTCTTGTTTTTGGTTTTATTTGTTTTCTTCTCAGGTTCAGTCTTTGTTAGTTTACTTTAGGGAGAGTGCAGCCAGCGACAGACATTGCAGGTTTTGTTTACTTTGGCCAGAACCTTCAGCCCTTTTTTGGTTCATTCATTTTCTCCTTCTTGAACTCACCTTTTTAGGTTAGTTTATTGTTTATTTTTCAGGGACATTGAACAGTTGAGTTAGCTGACAGCTAATTTGCATCTGTAGTCCCTGGACAAACAAACAAAGAACAGTGAAGACAGAACAAAAGGTGACTACATTATAAAATCAAGCATTGCAGTCACAGATACAACCCAATCCATTCAAAAATAATGGATATAAATTGCAATATAACCTGTATAACAACGATATATCAAATAAATGTAACATAAAATCCTGAGTAAGATCAAATTTATGCACAAAACACGGAAACTGGATCGTTTGGGGTCATTTTGTTGTGTTGCTTTCTGTTTACAGTCTGTTTACACCTTTTTTGCAGTTGGATTAATGAAAAATCACTCCATATGTTGCAGCCCTATTGAGCCTGGTTTTGATTTTGTGTTAAGACACCCACGACTGTGCCGACGATAAGTTTGACCTTTCACACCACATTAAAGCTCAGTTCACTGAGTTAGCAGCCTCACTACCTTCTGTAGCTACAAGTGGCTCCGAGCTCATTTTTCGATGTTAACTGAGCTTGTGTGCTGTGATTTAAATTGGAACTAAGCAGGATTTCTCCCTTAGCTATGCTACATTTTTTGTGATCGTTAACTACATGACTTGTGACTTGTTACCAGTGACAACAGAGGTTCTCTGCCTTTCACCTGGCGTCTCACGGCTGAAAACCAACCTTGTACCATCAGTAGCCTACAGTACCTGGCTGCCGCCCCAGTGTCCCAGCTCTCGTCTCTGCACACCGCCACACAAACGCGCCATCTTTTGCCCATGACGGTTAAGACTACACAAACACATGCACCATAACATCGTATATTTAACGTTTTCCATCGCTCCATTTGTTGGTTTTTCGCCAGTTTTGTTGTATACAGATGCACATGGGAGAGCCAGCGGACTTGCATAGTTCCCCTTTAACAACGGCTCCACCTCAGCAGCAGCAGCAGCACATGAAGGATGTTGGTTTATTCCAATATAAACTGTGAGGGTTCAATTAACACTGAACCCAGTGTCCCCATGTTGCTCTGCTGCAATGAGCATGATTGACAGATGGGTGTGCAGGAGAAAGGTTAGAGGGGCTTTGGAGGTAACAGTGAAATTATGGGATGGGAGGAGCCAGTTGGGAGGCAGTGAGCACAGATCACACGCCCTGTCATCCATACCAATGGACTCCTGCACCGACCAAAACTCCACATGGATGCACTTGCACAGAAAATATAAAATCAACACAAAGGGAAGGAGATGTGTTGTTTTGTTTTTCTCTGCTTTTTCTTTATTTTTCACATGAGGAATTTCAACAAACACATTTACGCATGCAACAACACACACACACAAAAAAAGGCATGCACGGGCATATACGGGGACATATCTTATATAGCAACAAAAAAGGAGTTCAGCGTGCGCGCCCGGCTCCAGAGCAGCTCAGCAGGGTCAGTATCATCTGTGAACTGTGACTCAGGATGACATCGTCTGGATGGTCGGCCGTGATGGGGCGGCACGCTGCGACACAGCTCCGTGTGACTCAGAGAGTGAGGTCGTTTACGGGAAAAATAAAGACAGATCTGGACATAGCCAAAAAGAAAAAAAAGAGGAGACAGGATAGTGTGAAAATTTATGGAGTGAACATTTTTATCACAAAAAGAAAAGGATTTTACAAAGAGAAAGAAGACAAGAAGACGGAGGGGGAGGAAGGGTTTGATATTGTGAGGAAGAGAAACCATGGCAGAGCAACAGAGACAAAAAAGGTAGAGGAGACTATTTTTTTATTTGCATAAAAAGCCTGGCAACAGGATGAGTTGAATAGCGAGCCACAGTCTTGTCATCATGGCCCTTTTTCTTCCCAAAACAACCTGTTTGATGTGTGCAGAGTAATATGGTGAGCAGCGGGGGGGATCCACAGCATCAAAGAGAATTTAAACCACACACTGGCCCATTACTGTGTCCTTATGTGTGTGCACATATGTGTGTGTGTTTGTGTGTATGTGTTCCTGCATAATAGCAACCGAACACGCGTGCACACCACGCAGCACATCACGTTGCCTGATTGTATCCCTGTGCCGTGTTGTGACAATTATCAACCAGCAGGTGTTCTTAGCGCCGTGTGTCTTGTTGTTCCATCATTGAGTGTAACAGTGGAAGTAATAACAAAGAACTCATCTTGATGATCCATGACAGGAGACAATGACGACCACAAGAACAGGGGGGGCCGGGGGCGGGTGGCGTTCTCATATTTTGTTTGTTTTTTTCCCTTGAGGCTCCAACGACGCACACGCACGGCGTATACGGCGTTCACGCATCAGCACACACGCTCTGGAGGAAGGAGGAGGGAGGGAAGAGTGTGAGAAAAAAGCACAAGGAAGGAGGAAGTGACTTCTACTATCCACGGTGTGTTGATGGATGGTCCGGTCGGTGTGGCTCAGAGCTCGCATGAATAAACATATGGCTATGCTGCTTCTTTCTGCACACACACACACACACACACACACACACACACACACACACACACACACACACACACACACACACACACACTCTGCTGCAAAGCCTTGATTTTAATGAGATGTGAAATTTAAAAAAAGAAAGAAAGAAAGTAACTGAAAAAACTTGTAATCTGATTATTGCCGCAGCTCGAAGGGATTTCAATTAGAGCTGAATTGTTAATGTGATGCTTTGAAGGGTGAAGTTTTGAACCGTCTCCCAGCTGTGAAGACATCGGGTCTCGTTCATGAAACGTGAGCAGAAAGAATTTGTGTTGTAAACTGTATGCAGAGGGAAAATTTACACGCATCATATTTTAATTGCTCCAATCTTTTCATTAGCCTGGATTTAACCTAACCTAATCTCATTCATTTGTGCAAAGAGACTGGCCACTCTGCTTTGACGACCGTTAACTCCCTGGTAGGTTGATACTGTTGAAGTTTAAAACTATGCAATCTGCCTTTACATAACCGCTAACCTTTGGTCGTGTATCGGAACTGGATGGAATGAGATGAAGCTGCTGCATGCTGTAAATAACAAGCCACCATCCCATCATTGCAATGAGCAGAGCCAAGCAAGTGTGTGCTAGATGTCCATCAACGACAGCAGCGTTTCTAAACGTCCATCCCTGCTGCCACATCGTATAGTGATGTCATGTAACGTTTTCCACCGCTACATTTTTTGATTTTTCGACGGCTTCGCTGTCAACAAATGGACATGGGCGAGGGGAGCGTAAACAGCGGAAAAGCGAGCAGACTTGCACAGTTCCTTTCTGTCTTACTGTGTAAATATCTCAGAAAACAACAACATGAAAACCTGCTATTCAGGTGCGGCCTATATACGTATCTATTTTCTCAGAAAGTACAGTACAAATGTAGTGCATAACTTCAGCACCATTGTTCTCAGCCACGCCCTCTGTTCGCTGATTGTCTGCAAGAGAGAAGGAAAGCGTTTCAATCCATGCAGGCTAAGTGAGGAAAGTGAAAATTGAGCTTAAGTATGTAAATGGGCGGAGCCGAGCTATCTTTATTCATTGCAGGGATCTATGCTAATTTGCTGATAATCAGGAGCTCACTCTCAATTTACGACTGATTGGCATTCATGATCATACTTACTTACTTACGATCGAATCTGAGTTTCCTGCAGCTTTCATTAGGCTTTTTGTACCGTGGGTGTTTTGTAGTAACTACACTTTGTTCCCTTTTCTTTTATTGTCTTTATGTTTTGCACCTTATACAAGACGGAGCAGGTACTAAATGTATGTTATCACTAAGGTAAACTGTATTTGTCTCATAAGGGAAATCTGTCTTGGGCCCATAATGCAGTCCACATACTGACAAGACATACAGGATACAGAGAATCAGTCGTAGTCAGTGCTTGTGCAATAAAATTACATACCAAGACTACATAAAAATCAATAGTTTCAATCAACATCGCTGCAGAAGGTTCTGCAACCTATCTTTCCCCCCGAGTGTCTTACAGCTGTGCTCAGTGTTTATTTACTGACATTAATTTTCATTCATAATTATGAGAAATAGATTTTCAGGTAAAGACCCCCCCCCCCCCCCCCAGACAACACTGAAGCCCGGCGTTGGCTGACAGTTCAAGGCTTGTCCTCGAAGTGGCTGCACCCACAACAGCTTGTGAGGATTTGAATGCGAAGCCCTGCTGAAGCATTTGCAAGTATGCATAGTCATATCTGTGGATGAATAAACATAAGCAAAAACCGTCTAAGAAAACAAATCACACATGATCTTCCAAGTTTCCTCCAAGTGCACGACTATTTCTGATACTTTCATTTCAGTTTGAACCTGGAACAAGTCTGTTTTTTTTGGCTGCTCTGGAGCTTACAGTAATATGGCATGTTACACCTTTTAATATGGTGAACAAACAGCAGCTTATTTACATGTGGAGCAGGCAGAGATGTTACTGATACCGAGTTGTTTTTATGATGAGCTGATGAATAATTGAAAAAAAGAGGCTGCATTGTTTCTACTAACTGCAGGTAAATATCCAGCCTGATGCTCATCCAGTGTGTTCACCAGCTTATCAGGAGTGTTGAAAAAAAAAACAGTGCAACTGGTGAAACTGCTGAAGCTGCGAGAACCATTAAAGCTGCCATCAGTGGCTGCTATCAGCCACTGCTATTGGATTGAAGTCAAATGTCCACGCCCACTTGAATATCCCACCCGCTCGATAACCACGAATCAAATTTGTTTTCTTTACTCGGGTAAACTCATGCGGCAACTTGTGAAAACTCGGCACGACAAACAGGGCAAGTGGCCATTTCTATACACCTTTAAAGGAGACATATTCTGCCCCCTTTCTACAAATTAAAATAGATAATAATAAGAAAAATAAGAAAACAATGTCTTAAAGACATGTCTGTGACATGCTTAGGTCAAAATACCCCAAGGATCAAACGTCACAGCTCTTTTCATCCTCTCAAAACAGTTCTGTTCAGAACGGCTGGTTTCAGTGTCTGTCCCTTTAAATGCAAAAGAGCCACTGCTCGCCCCGCCCCTTCTACCCGGTACCAGGTAGGGGCGTCGTTATGCAAATTCAAAACCTAGTTACATCACTGAGGAGGACAACTGAGGGAACAGCTCCCAAAACCACATGGATTTCAACATATAGGGAGCCTGCACGTTACAGATTTTTTTTGTCAATTCTCACATTATGGGGCCCGGAAGGCAAGACCTTCATATATGTTAAAATTGATATTTCTGTAGTATGCCCCCTTTAAAACAAGATTTGATGAGGAACTGTTGTGTAGAGATGAAGACTGCAGTGAATGATCCCTTTCACATGTAAGTGGTCATGTGATCCACTGTAAATGTAGAAATATTGATTGTAGCCAGTCTTATCATGGCCACACTTTTCAGTGGGGTTAATGAGATCTGGACCTCTGTATTTTTCCTGAGGCCTAATAATAAAAAATGTAAAAATAAATAAATAAAAATAAAAACAGTGAAATAACCAACTTCTTTGTGTGATCGCTGGTGGGAGGCAGTGAATTTTCTTGTTATTGCAAAAACTTGGCTCAACTCGTGGCTCTTTGATGAAGTCAGACTGGACAAAAGCAGCAGAAAAAACAGGAAGCTGGAGAGTTTTGCTATTGAATTGTATTTGACAGCATCCATCAATCATCTTGTCATCTTAATTAGTTTTGCTCAGGTGAATTAATTAGGTAAACAGCTACTGAGAATAAGCTCATCTAACCAAAGTCAGACTTATATAATCTCTGTGAAAGATAATGTTTTTCTTTCATTTCAGCTGCGGCGAAGGGGTTTAAATCTATTCTAAACTGAGGTCTCACTATATATTCTTATTTTCTTTGAGAGACTATTTCTGGGGGAGGCTGCTAACATTTGCATATAGATATCAACTGACCCTGTGTTTACTTTCCTCACTGACGGGCGAAAATGAAAAGACTACATCGATCAAAGCTCGGCTTTAGGGAGAGGGAAGGGAGGGATACGGCTCCAGATGAGAAGATGGAGGGGGAAATGAAAAAAAGAGAGGATGAAGGAAAAAAGAGAGGAGAAGAAGAAGAAGAAGGAGAAAAAGAGCAAGTACACAGAGAGACAGAGATTAGCATTATGTCTCGAACAATACAGATGTTATTAGGACAGTGGTGTAACCCGTAACCTAGAATAATCACAGCATCACAATGTGGTATTATTATATAGATATATGATTAAATAAAACACATTTTGTTGACATTAATGAACTGGTTGCAGGTTATGAGTTGCTAAAACACTAAACTCTCCCATTTACTGAATAAATTACCAGTTAGACACAAGGTTGCAGATCAGATCTAAACATATGTTCATTCAGTAAAACACATTGTGACCGAAAACAGTAGTTAAAGAATCACAGCACAGACGTCACACCTTGAACACAACAACGCAAAACTGTTCACACATCGTTCGGTTGTTTTTTTTTTAAAGAGAACCTAAGATGCTTTTTCTTTACAGTGTTTTTCACGATTCACTTGTGTAATCAACATTCAGTGGTGTTTTTATTTTGATTGGTTTGTGTATGATCTGATGAAAATGAGTTTGATCCTGGGCTGTTTTTTGTGTTTGATTTTGCAGCTCGAGTCTGAGGTTTGGTGGAAAAGCAATTGTAAGAAACTGTAAGACTCGTTTTCTCTGTAATTAAAATCCAAACTCTTGGCCCTGCAACGAGGCAGCGACTCTCTCCTGAAACCACAGCTTCTTTTTTCCGCGGGTCTAAAACAGCGACATCAGCGATTTGTCGATGGCAGTTTGTCAGCAACACTGAAGTGTTTATTCATTCGGTCCCGGGTCAAATGATTCTGCGATAGTCGTCGGTTTTTATCGGCTGCAGCTCCGTTCGGTGCCGAGGTAAACATGACACTCAGCTCAGCGCGTTAAACTGTAAACAGACCTGACGCCTGAGCTGCAGCGACACCTGAACTTTGCTCTGTGACTTCTCACAATCACTGATCAAAACATCTCACGCTGGAGCCCCGACACCACGGATCCTCCACAACTCAACAAGTCAGTCGTCACAGGAAGGTCCAGCCACTACAGATCAGAGTCGGTTAATTCACCTGTCGCCGTCCAAACCAGTGAGCCAACAAAGCTTTTTCCTGCTCAGGCAACAAAAAAGTAAAAAAAAATCTTCAGTAACTCTTTAATTCCTGTGGCAATCTCAATACAAATGAGAATTAAATAAAAGTCAAAATGCTGATGTTCAGCCTCCTCTGAAGGCCCGAGGGTTCCCGTCTGAATTTTAGTAATTATTTTTAATTCAATTTGGCAGGAGAGACAAACAAGGAGTCATCAAGGACGGGGCGGTCGGTGAATATATATAGAAAGAGAGAGAGGACAGAGGGATGGAGAGGTAAACAAAAAGACGCAAGACGTTGTCATCATCAGAAGATGAGAGACAGAGGACAGGAGACGGGAGACGACCACACAGGCTGAGTAATACAGGAGGAGAGATGGTGTCGGCCAAAGAGACAAACATCTATATGAAGTTGATCCAGACAAGTTTAGAGATAAAAACCCTGAAGATCAAGATGGAGCTGCCTGAAGGACGAAGTTCAACAACAACAACAATAGCTTCTCTAAAAACAATCTCTTTTACAGCCTGACAGATGATTCATGTCACTGCCCACTCCACACATCTTAAAATATACATGTAGATCAGAGAGGTCTGTTATATTGGCTGTCTTTACACTACAGACCTTGATTTGTTGTCTAGATAGAATTTTTCTCGACTGTCTGTTTACAGTGAGTGATGTATCTGATATCTGCATTTACACCTGCTTTGCTTGTGTCAAACAATGTGCATGCACAGACGCAGACTGCCAGTGTGGAAGAGGAAATTAGCTGGTGAACTACGCAGGTAAACAACTAATATGTCAAGTGATTTTTCTTTTTACAGGTGCACGTTCTCACTAAAAGCTTCCAAAGCGTCAAAAACGTTTGAGGGTGGACATCAGACAAGACAGCAACCAAAACGGCAAATCTTCTCCACATTGCAATTACTCCAAAGCTGTTTAATTAACGTATAAAAAAATTCTTGCATATCAACACTACCATCAAAATATTCTATCATCACATTATTAATTACATACAACTCACAGTGCAAGGAAATATCTGATCTGTCTGTTTTGACTACAGACATATTGGCAGATTTAGTATTTCCACGTTTGAAGGAAGCTTGAATCTGATCAGAAAACATTGTCTTTCAAACGTTTTTTCTTCCTCCACTTACACGTTCATGTTACTGATCAGATCTGTGCCACATAAATGAAAAAATCTTAAGTGGGTCACTTGGACCATGTGGTGTGAAGACGGCCGGTGTCCAGCTGTCTTTATTAGCCATGTTTCTATCATCATCTGCTATGAGACACAAATTCAAAACCAAGACATCAACTAGTTTCTCCGTCCTCCTCCTTCCTTCAGAGCTGAGTGTCAGATCAGACCGAGCGGAGCAGCTTGTATTAGTCGACGGGCATCAGCTGTTTCCAGTCGTTTCCTTCCAGCTGCAGCAGCAATTATAACCTGACACGTTTCACTAATACTCAGCTGATGCCTTCGCGCCAACGCACACGTCTCCCTGTCACGTCTCTCTCCGCCACCTTAAACCCCTGCAGAGATTTACCGTCCGTTACTGGACGTTAAATCTTTTTGTGATGATGGGGTCAGTTCACTCAAAGAACAAAAGCTTTTCTACTAAAGCTGATCAGGATCCTCTGATAAACCTGTGGATGGAAGTTGCTGAACAACTTTGGTTCTTTTCTGAAAGTATCTCCTGAAAATTATAAGACAGGCATGAAAATGATGTTCAAAATAAATGAGGTCAGGTCATTAAAAGGACTTGTTGGGCAGGACACAATTTCTAATTCCCTAAAAACTTGATCACAAACAGGTTTTATAAATAGACAAACTTAATTTAACAGACGACAGAAAAGCGATTGGATGATGTTCAAAATGTTATCACTTAGATTTTGAAAGATTTTAATATTGATGTTTTATTAAAAGGGTTGGGTTATCCAGTTCTCAACAGTACGTCATCTAGGTCAGCGGTTCTCAACGTGGGGTTCGGGGACCCCTAGGGGTCCTTGAGAGATCTGAAGGGGGTCCCCAATTTATTTCTTGAAATTTTACCACGTTTTTTGTTGTTGCTTTTTGTTTTTATTCTACCACTTTTTCTAGATTTTTTAAAAACTTTTTTGTTTTAGATTTTTTTTTCTAGACGAGAAATTTTACCACTTTTTTTTTCTTTTGAGAAAATTTTTACTTTTTGTTGAGAATTTTGACCACTTTTTCCTAGAAATGTTTAAATGTTTTTCAGAGAAATTGGACCACTTTTTTTCCAGAAATTTCTCTATAATATTTCCAAAAATTCACACCATTGGCCCTAATTTAAAAGTCTAAAAAGTGATGTTTTTCAGTCTCAGAAAAAATATTTGTGTATTTCTGGTGTTTACTTCTAAATTTGGTCCAATGGGGGTCTGTGGTCTAATTTGTGTCAATTTAGGGGTCCTTGATGTACAAAAGGTTGAGAACCACTGATCTAGGTCGTTGCTCTGGTTGGTTTAATCTGGTCTATCAATTGCATACAACTTTTTGATCAACGTCTGTTGATGACACATCTTGGAAGTTGGAGGTGAATACATTTTCCTTGGATCCTCACTCAATCTCAAATGAGACTGAGATTGAGTCATTCAAAGATCATGCAAACAGATGAATTGGAGCCGTCACATCTCGTCCACAGGTTGGACCTCTGGTGAAAGTGAAGGAGCCTCTCTACAATCTGTCAATCGTGATGTTTTTAAAACTTATTTTGAGGCTGCGTTCACTCTCTCCTCTCTGTGTAACAACCCAGTGCTGGGTTTGTCTGCACAAGTGTGTCTGTTTGTGTTCACATCAGTGCTGATCCAATCCAGAGATGATAAATATCCATGTGTTATTTGACCCAGGCGTGAAAGCAGATCGTTCTCTTTCCTGACACCTCATGTCAAATATGTCTCAGCACGTTGTGTCCACAGGAGAAGAAGCTGTGGATTTGGTGTTGACATGGTAATAACAAGAATGTCTGCTATTGCAAAAACAACTGACAACAATCTGAACTCTTCATAAAAATACCAACCAAGTTCCTTCAGTGACATTGTATCACCAAAGCTGCATGCTTAAAGGGATAGTTCAACATTTTGGCAATTTGGCCCATTGCCATAATCTCTCTGTACCTTTAATTGTAGGTGCGAGCTGTTTTTAGAACGGCAGAGCAGAGCCGTGAGCTGCTCAGAGCTACACTATGGCTCATGGGATTTCTTACTGTAGTTTTCCTCATCAAACTCATCAAATACACAATCCAACAACTCCAAAACGCTCTGGTGGACAAGTTGTGACCTGTACATTAACCACGCTATGAGATAATAACACAACATTACCAGACAGAGTTGTTTTAGAGGTAAATTCATGCAAAACCACTGATGCGCATTCCCGTCGGGGACAGTTTTTCATCAAGCAGTCTCTGCATCGAAAACCACTCTGTCTGGTAACGTTCTGTTATTATCTCATAGCGTTGTGAATGTGCAGGTCACAACTTGTCCACCAGAGCGTTTTGGAGTTGTTGGATTGGGTATTTGATGAGTTTGATGAGGGAAACCAAGAAATCCCATTAATTCAATTCAGTTTTATTTATAAAGTGCATTTCATGCACAGGGCAAACTCAATGCGCTTTGCAATAGTTAAAGCCTTAGCCTTTGTAGCGTAGCTCTGAGCAGCTCGCAATAGCTTGTTGAACTACCCCTTTAACACCCTTTAACAAAGGCAGTACTCGGGGGCCACGACATCACGAACACCTGTGATCCACTATCATCCATCCTGATGGTCTGTTGGACTCTGCAGAGCTATGTGTTGACAGAGAAATATTTGCTAATTAATGCATGCATTATCTTAATTATGACCTCATTAGCTCACCTGATTATGTTTAATATATCATGGTGATTATGGCGAGACATGCTGTTCTGCTTATTAAGACAGTGGGAGAGCTGAGGGAGAGAGACAGGCGGCAGGGGAGACAGAGGACACGTCTCTGCAGGGCATTCATCCCATGCCAGCAGGGTTAACAGTGTGCGGTCTCTCAGCTGAGGGCAAGAGACACTTATTCTTGGCCGGCCTCGCTGAATATGAATCGATTTAAAGGATTTCTTCACAGAGATTAAAATAACAACATGTTCTCTCACTGAAGCCTCTGGTGTAGCGTCGGCCATGATGCAGATAGTCTCTGGTTTCTCCCTAGGTTTTGTTTCGTGATGCTCGTAGTAATTTAAAAAGTTACTCGACAGCAGAGCACGTGGACAAATCAGGTTCACAGGATTTTGTGTGGATTATGTGGAGCGACTCTGGGAACTTCATTTCTGGAAACACGAGTTGCGCTTGAGCCTTTTAAAGGTCATTTTTCAATCCTTTCGAGAGCCGCAAATAAAATTCCCAACACCTCCACCGTGACAGAGACAGACTGACACGATGACCGCTATCACATCTGCCACTCAGACTCTCAGGGACCCTCATCACAGACGGCTCGTACGAGACGGCGGACCCATCTCCAGCAGATTAGCTTCATTATATTCTCAGTGGAAAACAGGTCAGGACACGGTGCAGCCACAGCTGAAGGCTCAACGAACAGAATAATACCCCAGAGTCTTTTTTTTGGGTCACAGTGAGGAGGTGCAACAGAATTCAAAAACAATAACCTTTATTGCGTTGGAAAGTGAGTGCATTAAATCTGGTGCATTAAAATGAATACGATCCAAAAAAATAAGATTATAAGTTTAGTTTATTGTCGATTCGTCAGGGACGTTTGCGCAGCTCATTTGCATCTGTTGTCCCTGGACAAACATAGCCTACGAAGAATAATAAAGAGAAAAGAACAATATTAAATCAAGGTTTAGATGTCAAGCATTTGTAGGAACTAAACCCAAACGCAGACGCAGCTGAAGTAGGTAACAGACACTTACAAAGAAACACAGGAACTCACAGGGGAACTTGGGGGGGAAAGGAAGAACGAACAAAAGACAATGAGAAAGAGGAGGAAACGAGACACAGGTGTGATAATCAACCACAGGTGAGATACAGTATAATCACAGGAGGACGAGTACAGGAAGGCAAAACACAACCCAATCTATTCAAAAACAGTGGATATAAATGGAAATATGACCTACAGTATATAACAGCAGTGTATTAAATATGAATTTATTTTTAATAAATCTAAATCTTTAATCTATTCAGCAACAATAATCAGACCTCAAACACCAATACATAGCAATCTGACCTCAACAGAACATCTATAGCCAAAACCCAAATCTAGTGAAATACAGTAATTACACCAATAAAAAGTAATATATAACCCGGAGTAAAACCCAAAAAAGAAACTGTATCAGGAGCTAGCCTCAAAAACTAACAACATGTTTACAAGTGGCATGTGACTCCAACGACTGTCGTTATAACACAATTGAGCACTAACGAAGTCGAAACCAACTTTCCACCAAAGACAGTCATTCAACAACTGTCGTTAGCATTTGGAGCACAAAAAGGGAACCAATGACATCATCACCCTTGTGATACGCCCACACAAGAGGTAAAATACCTGGGTCTCCACACCAGAAAGTTGGACCATGCAGTCCCAGCCTGGTCAGATGCTACATGAACTGATGAAGCCTCTTGGATGAGAGGTGAAACGTCTTCCCAGACAAATAACCAAGTCCAGTTGCGTTCGATTTAAAAGTCCCTTTGAAATACTATGACCTGGACAAATGAGAATATGCACAGGCTGTATCAGGAGATGAACAGTTTAAAGAAATAAAATAAATGAATGAAAATAAATGTTGAAACTAAATCTGTATGGTTTTTTTTTGTTTTTTTAGGAATAATGTATTTAACAGTGTTTTGGACTCACACAGTGTTACACAGTGATTATTGTGAACGACACAGCTCCGCCCCTTATTGATCTTATCTGTGCTTCTCCATCCCTGGAGGAAAAGCAATACAGCCTCATCATAGCCACACACACACACACACACACACATGTACACTTACACACACATTGTAGGTTTGATAGAAGGAAGTGTGTGTGCATGTGCATGTGTGTGTGTATGTTAGTGTTAGTGTGTGTGCAGGGCATGAGGAGGGGGTCACACTCGAATACATGACTAATAGACTGTCGACGTAGATAAATGACTTTTTAAGTAACAGAAAATTGCTCTGCATTCCATTCACTGAACAGTAGTTTCCTCTCTTCTCTCTATCGGTCTTCTTTCTTCCCTTCTTCCCCCCTTTCACTCGTCCACCTCTCATTCTTCCTCCTGTTCGCCGCCCCCTGCTCGTCATATCTCCATCCTCACGCCCTCTTCGTCCCTCTACATCCACGCACCGCTGAGTCCTTTTCTCTTCTGCTGCCACTTCTCTTTCTCTTTCTCTCTCTCTCTCTGCTGCTTCACTGTACCACTCTCCTCTTTGCGTCGCGTTTCCATCCCTGTTTCCAAAGCAACAAGTAGCAGCAGAGGTTTGGGAGTCATCTCTCTCTATATAGCTCTCTCTTACTGTCTCTGTCGCTCTTTTTCCTTCATATATATATATATATTTTTTTTTTTTGCATGTGAAGGAGGAGACGAGGGGGAGAAAAAAAAGATCTGCAACTGCACAATAGTGGAATTATGCAAATTAATCCACCCAGCGACAATGGATTAGAGCAGGCTCTCTCACAGCTGACAGAAAGGGTTTAGTATGAGCTCTAAGAGTCACTTTAAATGATTCTTGTCTCACAAATCAGATTCACATTCACTGTGTCCACCTCGCAACCTTTTTTTTTTTTTTATTTCTCTCCTGTTCAGATGTTTGAATAGCGGCTGAATCCGTGTCAACAGACCTGACACATGAATGCTTTGCAGAAGAAGATGCAACAGTTTAAAAGGGAAGCAGACACACACAAACAAACCTCAGCAACTGAATACAAAGACGCAGTGTTACCACATCTTGATCTCCATATGCGGAGATCAGCGATGTTGCAAGAACGGTTATCGGTTTTAATCACGCTGGTTGATTGCTGCATGAGTGTGTTAGTGTAGGTGTGACAAATGACATTTTGACGAATGGATGAAACCCATTTATCTCCTGTCAAAAGGAAACATGAAAACCTATGTCACTCCCACATGTCACTAGTATTTCAAGTCTCATTTACACCTCATTGTGTGTGTGTGTGTGTGTGGTACTTTTTGAATGACGTATATGTTTTTCAAAGCTGCGTAATATAGAGTCAGATTATTTCGAATATTTCCTATATTTCCTTTAGAAAATCCAAAGAGGTAGAATTGCAACCTGACAACCTTTTCACAGTGAATGCAAAATTATCACTTTCTGTTACACAAGCATTGCAGACTCAGCAGAGACCGCTGCTACAGTGCACCAACACTTGTTCTTTTATTTCAAAATAGCAGACTCCCCACAGGCCCCAACTGGTCAATTTCAATCATGTAACTAACCACATGTGGACAATGTTGTGTGCTTTTTATTGCAATTTGGGAAAATACAAAGGGGGAAAATACAGCAGACAATACATCAAAGTCATCTACAGCACTGCAGTGGCAACATTTATTTCATGTGCTGTTGCTGTTCATACATTGATTTGGTTCATTTTTGATCCATCCAAAGCATCATGTCACCGCTTCTCCAGGCGAGATCTTTAAACATCCTGCCTGCCCCTCGGAGGCGTCTCTATGGATCTGAGCAAGACTAATTGTGCAGCGCCAACCCAGCAGCTCTGCGAGGGTTGGCTGGACCTGGATATATTGATGCTTGGAGCTGTGCTAAATGCAAAAATGATCACAAAGACAATGTGAAACTCAGGTGAGAGAGGGACTGAACCAAACTAATCTAATCTGGCCAGATGGTGGCGCTGTGGGTAAAGTTAGGCTTCCAAAGAACGCTCCAAATTAATTTCATGAAGCAACAAAATGAAAAATCCACAAAAGAAAAATTGAAACTGAGTCACAAGACTTTTGACCTGCACCAATGTTCAGTAATCCTTTAATTAAAAGGCTGTTAATTATGTGCTAATACCAAGAAATAACAATTGATTGCATAGAAATAGCCCAGAAATATCACTCTAGAAGAATTCTGGCCTGTCCCAAAAAATTCAAAGCATGAAACCATGTGTAATCTTTTGCCTTTAACAACATGAAATTTACCGTTATTTTTAGGCTATTTCTAGGCTATAACTACACAATTAATTATTATTTTTTGGCTATTTCTTCACATTATCACGTATTTAACGGCCTGTAAATGAAAGGTGTTACCCAACATTTTACTAATGCTCACCTAACCGCATGAATTAAAGATAGTACAAACAGTGCCCCTTTGATTGAATTACCACCTATTTATAGGGTTGGACATCAAGAATTGAGAATCAAAGAGAATTCTAGAATTCTAGAATTCTTTGGTTTGCAATCCACCAACCGCCAGAAAAACAGGAAAGAAAAAGCTGCCTAAAAAACAACGGAAGAAGTCATTTTTGCCTGCACGGACAACCAACGTGCAGCGTGTGCAATCATCCAAACAGAAGTCAGGTTAGCTCCCTTATTTACAGTGTAGACGATGCAAACTTTTTTGACTCCGCCTCTTTAAAATACGAGAATCAATCAAATTGAAATGATGCCCAATCCTAATTCCACGATATTTCACTCGAATCACATGTGCCAACTTCAAGGCCACCTTAAAATAAAAAAAAGGGCTCACCAAAGTCGTTAGGATTCATCCTCTGAGGGTCATGAATATCTGTACCAATGTTCACAGCAATGCATCCAACACTGATTGAAATGTTTCTGTCTGGACTGAAGAGATGGGTCAAACTTTCCACCAAAACAAAAATCTGATGTGTGATCATTACTGGAGATAAAAGACTGAAGCAGAGAAAACAGAGTTGTGTTGTAAAGTAAAGCACCATCAAAGCAAACACATTCAGACTAAAGTGAAACAGCCTGATTGTTGACTTTTGTTCCTCTCAGATACAGATGCACTCAGAAGATCAATGTTGCTGCTACATAACACATTTATTTTTTGTTTTGATCTCACCGACTCGATGGATCCACGAAAATGTGTAACGTTCAAGTGTCGACCACGTGTTTTTGGGCTCTCCCTCCAAACTCTGCACCGTAGCTGTGCAAACATGCACAATAACACAACAACACAATATTCTGATAGTGTAGCAGGATGAGTGGGAGATTCAGAGGTTCCTCTGTCATGATGCTGTGCATGTTTCCAGCCTTGAGGTGTGTATGTTTATGAAATATAAAACAAATAAGATCACTGCCCTCCCTCATGTGAAAACACAATTCCTTTGTGGAAGTACAGAGGCTGTGTTGAGGAACAAAGCAGCTCCATCTACAAAAGAAAGAAACCGTGCAGGGGGTGGAAAGTTTTACTTAGTGTAAAACTACTCAGATAAAAGAACAGAGGAAGTCAGTCAAAGTGTACGTTGGCAATGTATTGCACATTTTAAGAGGGAAGAGGAGGGCTCTATATACACTCCTTTCCATCCACTTGTCAATAAAATCATCTGAAGGTCACTAAAAATATGAATGCAAATAAAGTCAGTGAAAGTGTGTTTCCATTTAAAGGGATAGTTTAACATTTTGGAAAATTGGTCCATTGCTATAATCCCTATAGTTATAGCAGTAGGTTCGTTACCTTTAATTGTTGGTGCAAGATATTTTTAGAACGGCGGGGCAGAGCCGTGAGCTGCTCAGAGCTACGCTACGGAGACTCATGGGATTTCTTGGTTTCCCTCATCAAACTCATCAAATACACAATCCAACAACTCCAAAAGACTCTGGTGGACAAGTTGTTTTAGAGGTATAAATGCAGAGACTGCTTAGCAAAAAACTGCCGCCACGCATCAGCGGTTTTGCATGAATAATTTGCCAAAATGTTGAACTATCCCTTTAAGAGCTTTGAATAAATTAAAAATCAGTGCATTATGACATCACACACTGTTCTGGGATTGTGGATGGAAACACAGCTAGTGTTGTGAGATTATGGGGTCCAAAAGTCAGAAACCACTTGAACACAGACAATTAAAAGTGTGTAATTAATGTGTTGTTGCAGCTGAGATTTGAAAGCAAAACATAAAAAGCATACTCAAACATATTCAGGCATAGCTGGTTAATACAGTCTAACACAACAACAGTCTGGTCAAATCCATGATGATTTCAGACTTTGTGTGTGTTGCTGTAGGGCTGCTCTGCTCTGAGGTGCTTCTGCTATTTAGCCCAACAAAATAAGAACAAACCAGGACACCGGAGTGTCCACAGACGAGTCCGTACGGAGCCATATTGAGCTATAAATCAAACAGCAGCAGAATAAATGTGGAGATGTATAAACACCTTAAATCACACAGCAGCTGTGGTGGAAAAACAAAAGACAAAAATCCACATTTCTAGGAGACACAGCCGTTGTTGATGTTGCACAGTGAGATGCAACAATCACTCATTTGTTGCACTCAGCCGTCGAAGTGTCACTGTTTGGGTCTCGGGCGCCACAAAGTCCTGCACAATCTCCTGCACAATCTCCTGCAAATCCAACTCCTCCAGCTCAGACGCTCTCAAAACAAACACCAACCAACCAACCAGTCCACTTGGCCTCCGTCTACATGAACAGTGAAGTCAAGCTATGATCAGAGCTCGATTTTCATCTGAGTTTTGTCCATGTCCCAGTTTACATGCAATAGGGAAAATCTAATAACTGACAGTGCCCACCTCCTCACAGCGGGTTATTGTAATACAGACCCATGTTCTGTTGGATTTTCTGTCAGAAAGACACATTGAAATGCATCAACCCTGGTGTTTTTCTGTGCAGCACTGTGCATGCACACATGCATTGTCAAGTTTCAATTACATCATCTGGGTGTTTTAGTCCAGTAGAGGAAAGTCCGGTATTAGTTGGACTAACATGTTTACATGCACTTAAAGTCGGATTAAGGCAATAAATAATCAGTTTTTTTCAACTGACGGGCCAAAAAAGGCAGGGCAATTTTATTTGCAGCTATGCCCCCCAATCTCACGTGATTTGCACTGACTGGAGGAACAATTTCTCATGTCAGGGCTTCAATTGGTGTGTCTTTTTGGACGAAGAAAGTTGGTATCCACTCACAACCATTATATGGACAAATACTGCTGCATGGACCCCCCCATAACTCAGAGAAGGGACAGAGGACTCTGAAAATTCTCACAGCTCTTAGTCGACATGAGAGTGAGTAGATAATGAGTGAAATTTGAAATTTTGGGTGAATTACCCTTTAATTAAATGATTCGTTTTGGAAAAGAGTGTTTAAAAAACATCTGTTACAGAAAAAGAGAGATAATGCTGATTTGCTTGGAGACGTCCAAGTGTTTGTGTGTGAGAGCAGGACGTGTAGGGGCCAGATGAGAGGAAGCTGTGAGGAAGAGAGAGGGTCAACATTTCTACTTGTACTGCATCGGATATACCACCACCCCCCGCCCCCCCAGCCACCCACCATGCTGCAGTGAGGGTCTGATAGGGAGCAGTCTTCATAACAGCCTAATACCACCCTCCATGAGGTCTCAAGATACAGCTATTCTATCTCTGCGAGAGCTGCCATCATCTTTACCTCCGCAATCCAGCCCCTGTCAACAGCCGTCAACCCCTGCGACCCCTGAGCCGGCTGATATTGACAATAAAACAGGAGGCAGGACCAGCGGGTTGGCGTGAATGTGTGCACACATGCGTGTAGGTTTTTGCGTGCTGGTGAAAAGGTCTATGAGTGGACAGGACACTCGTTCAGACAACATCCAGGGAAGAAGAAGAAGAAGAAGAAGAAGAAGCCGGCGTGCACCTGGTCGTTATATAGTCTCGCTCAGCGGGGTGAAAGACAGGCGGAGTGGCGTGGAGGGGAATACAAAGAGGCAGCAGCCAGCCACCGCCGCCACACACACACAAAGACAAATGTATAATGATCCACGTTGTTACAGACGTGACTTCTGGACGGCTCTGGTTACTCAGAGTGTAGCTGCAGAGGAGATGGAGAACTGTAAGCCCTGTCATGCATCATAAATGTAATACCATATGGGAATGTAGCTCTCACACAAACACACACATACACATACACAATAGAGAAAAGGAAATTTGTGCATCCCATAAAGAAGAATGTATCGCCTTTTACGAGGCATCAAAGGACATAGTGCGTGGCAGGCCCTATAAACATACGCATGTTTCTCTTATGAGTTTTTCTGTGATGTGAAGGGAAGGCTGTGAAGACGGAAAGAAACAAAGACAGAGGGGAGGGAGGGGGGAGGGGATTAAAAGGAAGATGAGCACAGATGCTATTTACATTGAAACACCTGTACAGCTTGGAGAAGAAGAAGAAGAAGAAGACAGAGAAGAAGAATGGGGGGAGGGATGATGAGAAGAAGTCAGATTGGAAATAAATGAGAATGAGATGATGTGATCTGGGATGTGAATGTGAATGGAGAGGGGAGGAGGGAAGGTTGAGGGGCACGGGCAAAAATAATCATGTATAGGATGTTTGTGCTGATAGATACAAGATCAGCATGCATACCATTTCACTCACCCCCCCTCCACCCCCCCTGCCCCCTGAAAGGCTCTTTTAGCTGCAATCTCACAGCTGCCGGTTTCTTTTCTTTTTTCCTTCCCCTTCCTCCTAATATTTGCCACAGAGGCATCAAACTAAAAAAAAAAAAAAAAAGTGGGTCCTCTTGAGAGAGTGGAGGAGTTTTCATCTCGCTGTTGGGATTGTTAAAGCAGAATCTTTTTTTTTTTTTTTCTAGGGAGAGAGAGAAGGGGTCATAGCATTCAGAAACCTTCATTTGTTGGTGCCATCATCCCCTCAGTAACAATAAAGGACAATCTGTGTGTGCGAATCAGCTCCCGGCCCCGAAATCTGAACCTCCTGCACCTCGAGGGCGAAGACCCCTATCATCATCATCATCATCATCTGTGCTGCCGCCGCTCTGAGGGAGGAACAGCAGCAGCAGCAGCAGCAGCAGCAGCAAGAGCAACACACATCCACATACACACACAAAGAAAAAGCTTAAGACATCATGCCCAGATTTGGCAGTGCTTACTTCCAGTATATCTGGCTGTTTTCTCTGTCCTCTCCCGGTGACTTAGCAGCATCTGCAGTGAGGCTGATCAATAGATCACACCAACAAGAGGTCTCGAGGCCAATTAGTGCCAAGGCGAGCTGGACCGGGGCCAGGCTGGTGTCAGGCTACGTGTCAATACTGAACCTTGTCTGCCCTTAGGAATAATGGATAAGGAATAAAGGCAGATAGATATTTTGCTCAGCGACTCTCTATGTGCGTGTGTGTGTGTGTCTTTCTCTAAATGTGTGTGTGTGCTACAGTTACTGATTTACATTAAATGATCATCAGCCCATCCTGGAGAAGTTCTAGTACATCTTAAGCCCTCGACCGCGCCCCATTTTCAATAAATGCCTCCTTCACTGTCGGCTCTGCTCCTACATACCAAGTAGAGCAGAGCAGTGTGATGAAGGTGGTGATGGTGGTGGTGGTGGTGGTGGGAGGGGAGGAAGCTGCTGATCAGATGTCATTGTCCTGCTCCCATGCACAATACTTTAGCGCCCTCTGTTGGCGACTGGAGGAGCAAAAAAGAAAAAAAAGAAAAAATCTTGACTTGCTGTTCATGCTTCATCACAGTTCACTCAAAGCACATTTTCCAGCAGCTCCTGACAGAAAACAATTGTCCTCCACCTGAACGTAACATCTTACAATTTCCCTTTTGCCTCGAGCACCAAGGGAAAGAAAATCCACTCCCCCCGCCAAACGTGAAAAATAATTCATCTGTGTCTTCTTCATATCTGTCTTGGATTAATCATGAAGGTGAATTCATTAACCTTAATTGCACGGTTTATGTGGTGAAAAAGGGGGCGAGGTGCGGTGATGGGGGTTCATAGGAGGAGAGATACAATCCAATTCATTCTGTATTGATTTGCAAAAAAAAAGAAGAAGAAAGAAGACCTCTGGCCAAGCAATAACTGAGCACCTCACACACACACACACACACAAGCTCTCTCTCTGACAATCAAGTTAATTAAAGCAGTTGAACAATCAGGTACTCAGAGTAAAGACAGAATTAGTCGCCCTCAGGCCAAGCACTTTAAATCTTAATCAGAAGTGCACTAATTAAACTTCATTTCAGCAGCTCACCTAAAAACTTGAGATTTTTTGCTCTCATGATGTTGGTGTGTGTATTCCTACTGTAGCTATGTGTGTGTGTGTGTGTGTGTGTGTAAGAGACAGAGTTTGTGTAGTGTACACACCTGTACTTACACAAGTTCTGACAATCACCACATGTGCCTGCGTCGTGTCGTCTTTACATGTTTTAGCCTTCATGTGCATGAAAAACCAGCTGTCGCATGTTCTTTACATGCATCATTGGGAAAATCTATACTGTATGTGTGAAGAAGAAAAAAATCATGACATGACTTACTTTGCAAAGTTTATCAGTAGTTTTAGTTTTAGCGACACACCAGATGGTAAAAGTAGGGCTAATGCAATAAATAAGTAAATAAATAAGTAAAGTAAGTAAATATGCCAAAGAAAATTAGGCTTCTAGCTTGTTTTTTTTGTATGTTTTTTTCAAAGCTTGACTAACCAGTTATGTCAAATCATATAACAAATCCTGCTCTGAGCAAAAAAAAAAAGGGGGGGGGAAAGACTTTGGTGCTGCAGCAGCTTTGGCATCTCCACTGCTCTGCATGTCTGCACAGGCCAAGCACTGCGATCCAGCCCTTCTCAACCTGAGGGGTCTCCAAACTAGGAATGCAGCCACATGAATCATGCAGACCCAAGGCTCTCAACATGAAATCACTCATTTGTTCCATTTTTCCATGGACTGAGAAAGTTGGACAGTCGTCGCCAGGAGCTACCGCAAGAATAGGGTTTTTTTTTTTCTTCCACTTCCCCTCTCTCTCTCTCTCTCTTCTGCCTCGTAATGCTTTCAGGAACTATACCCACTTCACTCAGATTCTGTGAATAGAGAGAAGATTGGGAGCAGGAGGAGTGTTGTGGGTAACGGGTTGGAAAAAGGAGAATAGAGGAGGAGGAAAATGTGCAGCCTTCAGAAATGATTTCATCTTGTATGTGACCTCACTTCCTGGAGTCTTCCCTCTGCTTGTGTTACAGACATGACCTGTGTTTTCAGGTGTGTGCACTCTCTCTCTGTGTCTCTTATCAGCGTTGTAAAGTTTTACAGCTCTCGGTTCACCACGCCTTTTGCCGGCCGTGGCTGCGTGGTCCTCCCTGTTCTCTGGAAACCTTAAAAAAACAAACAAAAAACTACTGATTTAAATGACTGAAACAAAGATTAGGAGTCACATCTGGAAGCACAACCAGGTAAGATTGACCCACCTGTAATACATCTGCCTATAAATAACTCATTAGCTTAACTCAAAGTTTTTCCAGCTGTAGTTTAGTCTTTTTTTTTGGTCCACACTGATCAGATTTCAAAGTTAAACATGAGCTCTTTGTTCCGTCAGGCTGTTTGTGAATCTATCAGGTAATGTGAGGGCAGAATGACGAAGCCGGGGGTAAATACAGACTACAGAGAGGGAAAGGGACTTGCACTGGGTAATGTGAGGCAATCATTGACACAGCAGAAAAGTGTGTTGGCGTTCCCGTGTGTGCACACCGGTGTCAGGATGTCGTCTCAGAACAATTCACTTTTTAAAAACACCTGTCAATCACTCCACCGTGGGTTGTTTTGTTGTGAGTTTCTGCTTCTGCCATGTCAGCGCTCTCAAGGACTTTCATCTCCCACGTCGTCGCGCTCCCCCGCTGAGCTGAAGAGATGTTCAGTCTGTTAGCAAACAGATGTTTGATAAAAAAAAAAAAAAGAAATAGATATGTCCTCCAGTTTTAAACTGAGGTGACATTTGCTGTCCAGTTTGGCAGGTTTTTTGTGAAGGAGTTTCCTTCATTAGCGCCTGAAGCGCTGACGTCAGATGTGATTAATAACAGCTCACTCAGTCACTACCAGGTCAAAAGTGAACTAAACAAATAACAAAGCATGATGTGATGCAGGCTCATGTTGAGCAGCAAAACTATACATTTATTTTAATTCATAGCGGCCAAACCGCTCCTCTCATTGGAGGTTAAGTTAGTTTAACTTCCACAAATGCCAAATGATGACACCAGATAAAACCAGAAGGAGCTGCATGTCATTATTCACACACGACACCTGTTGCAAATATATAATTAGTAAACCCAACTGCACCACCAACAAGTCTGTGGAGCTGAAGGACAAACAAAGACAAGTAGTCTGACCCTGTGAGAGACTGAACTGAGGACAGACAGCCTCAGTATCACAGCACTATGAATTATAGTGTGAAAAATTCCTGGTTGAACAGCAGTAATGATTTTCCTTTTTTAATCTTTCTCTGAACAAATTGATTTGAATCATTCGAGTATTTCTTTCTTCACATTATCACAACATGTCCTTGGGTTGGTTTAGTTTCCAGATGTGGCCTGGACGCTGAGCCAACCTCTCGGCCTCCTCTGTCCCTTAGTAAACAGATTTCTTTTTTCTTTTTCTTTTCATGTTACACACTGGTTTCCCCTTTTCACACACAGTTGTGGCTGTACATGCAGAACAGGGTTTCCTCATTTTAACTGTTTGGCTGTAGGGGGGATGGTTTGTGGCGTGCTCAGACTTTTTGAAGGGCAGGGGCGAAAAGGAAAAAAAGGGTACATATAGCGCGTCCTCGCCACTGAAGAGGGCACTTAAGCACGCGTTTTGGCTCCTATAGGGCACTTTAACACGCATTTTGCATGCCACCGGATGGTTGTATGGGTCAGTTGTTGTTTCTCCAGCCAGTGAATCACCATTTCAGTCTGTGTATTCTCAGTTTAATTCTTCTTCCATATGTTAAAAAGTAGCAGCATGTGGCAGACAGCCAGTTTTAGAAGGGAAAAAAAACTAGTTTTGTTGTAAGAAAGTCTTTTTTGCCCCCCATTTATTCTTGTAGTGCTGTCTGCTTCACGGTTATTGTGTGTCTGTGTAGATATCTTTCATCATGGCATCATGCAAGTTTTTAGCGCTAATGTTTTAGTTGTTAGCTGTAAGGTAAGCAGGTTCATGGCTACAAGAGTCTGGGTTAGTTTGTCTGTTAACCTCCGACCCAGGTTTGAATTGCATTCATGTTTTCTTTTAATTTCAGTAGCCTTGTAGCAAGTAGTCTTGAAAAACAAATATGAAAGGGCTGAGGTTAAGGTTTGGTTCAGCCTACGTGAGACACACACCTTCACACACACGCAGTTATGTTAAAAGTAATTTGAAGGGATAGTTAAATATTTTGGAAAATTGGCCCATTGCCATAATCCCTATAGTTTTAGCAGTAGGTTCGTTACCTTTAATTGTTGGTGCAAGCTATTTTTAGAACGGCGCAGCAGAGCCCTGAGGCTAGTTGGTTTCCCTCATCAAACACATCAAATCCAACACAATCCAACAACTCCAAAACGCTCTGGTGGACAAGTTGTGGCCTGCACATTCACCACGCTATGAGATAATAACAGAACGTTATGAGACAGAGTTGTTTTAGAGGTAAATTCAGAGACTGCTTGCTGAAGAGCTGGCCTCAATTTACCACTGTGCAGGTCACAACTTGCCCACCAGAGCGTTTCCAGAGCGGAAACCAAGAAATCCCATGAGCCTCCGTAGCGTAGCTCTGAGCAGCTCACGGCTCTGCTCCCCAGTTCTAAAAATATCTTGCATCAATAATTAAAGGTAATGAACCTACTACTATGAGTATGGACTAGGGATTAATGCAATGGGCCAATTTGCCAAAATGTTGAACTTTCCCTTTAAGTGTTGAATAGAAAGCTTTCAATATCAGGTTTTTGTCATAAAACAGAAATGTCACAAATGTTACAACCATCCCCGGTCTCCCTTACTAATAAACCTTTTCAGAGCAGAGGACAGCTCAGTTAGCTTAGGAGCGTCGACAATGCCAAAAACACACCTGTGCACAGAGTCGACTCCGCAGGTGAAGGAGGAATGACCCGTGTGTGTCCAGACACGTCGACTGACGGCAGCGTTTGACCTTAAAGACGTGGAGACTTTTACATTAGCATAAATCCAACAGCCTGGTGTTAGCATGCTGCAGAGGTGAAGAGGCCTCTGTGCTCTCATTAGATTCATAATGTTATCATCAAAACACAGCACACACCGGATATTTGCTGCATTAATGCAAAATATATATATATATATATAAATAAATAACAAAAAGCTCATTAGAAACAAGTGCAGCTTCAACATGGAGAGCTCTGTTTCAGTCAGTGTAATTGATCGGCCACACGTGATCTGGCTCTGTTTAATTGTTTTCTAGGGGGGAAATTATGAGCAAGTCGTCAGTCGTCAATCTGCTCCTCTGAAACGCTTCACACATCGGACACAGTCTCTCAGCTTTTAGCAACAGACTCACATTTTACACAAGAGATAAAACACTTTTTTCTTTGCTTTTTTTTCTGTGAACAAGAAAACTCAGTCGTCCAACTGCACTCACCAAAGTCAAACACATGAGAACAGTTTTATCTGAGCCCAGAAGTAAACTCGCTACATAGACTAAAGGAAAAGAGTTTGTAGCTACAGAAATGTTTCACATTTCATCTTCCTCGCCTGCTTCTCAGTTTATTTTCCTCCATTGTTTCCTTCAACAGCCTGTGACCCTCCTCTGACCTACTTTCTGTTACATCATTTACATAACGTCTGAACAGTTTTGAGTTGTTTTGTGTATAAATGTGACACCTGTGTGTTTAACTTCTACAGCCTGTGTTTACTGATACATCAAAAGAGTGTTGTTGTGGACACGGAAAAAACGTGTTCGCAGTTTTGCGACTTGTGCAGACCCTGAGTGGAGTTTAGTGTTTAGCATTTCAGAAAAACTGCAACAGGGTTTAAGTTTTACGCTGAAAGTGAAAGAAAAACTGTAAAACAATGACATCATAACACAGCGGCAGCACAATTATGCAACAAGTGGTGACCGTTGTTTTCCTGTTATTCTGTAAGATATTTGTTTTTCCAATACAGTTAATAGGATTTATTATTAATAATAATAATAATGATAATCGTAGTGCCACTGTGTCCTGTTATTGTGATTGCTCCGGTCTCACATGAAAACTTGAGGAGGGGGCAGCAGCTCAACAAAAACTAGACCCTCCCACAAACACACAGACATACAACACACACACACTCGCACGCACACACTCCCCCACCTCCTGGACTCTGAGATCTCTGCTGTTTTCTTGTTCGTCACAGGTCAACAGGTGTTTTCTGTGAAAGCTGAGCGTCTCACCACAGTCGTCATGAATAAACCAACAAAAGGTAAGTGACATGTCTGTCTGTGTGTGTGTGTTCATCCTCTCTCCTCTTCTCTGCATTGCAGCTTTCATTTTACTTTCACTTTCACATTGTTAATGAAAACCTCTCCCAGCCTCTGTGAATCTGTCTATCGACTAATTGGAGTCTCTGTGGAATATATTGATGAAATTAACACTGAAAAAACACAAAATCATTTCTTTATTGTTATAATTTTTATTCTTCCTATTGATAGTAGAAGCATCATCATCATAATCTCTGTGGTTATTTTTGGTCACATAAACTGATTTTCATTTAGTGAATATTATGTTATGTGATCCAGACAGCAGTGATTATATGGATGCTTTGCTTCAGACTCCTACTTATTGCTTCTCATTCATTTGTGTGTGTTTTTTCTCTGCATTTTGCAAGTATTTATATCCAAACTAACTGATATTTAAATCAGCAGAGACGTCATCTGAGTAAACGAATGAATACATTTTATTGCCAAGAGCAAAACAAGAGAGAGAGAGAGTAAGTGAAACATGTTACAGTTTTTTTTGGGTGTGGATGGGAAGAGGAGGGGGCTGCAGATCTTATGATGATGTAGTTGTGAAGATGACGTAATTGGCTGTTAGAGATCAGGGCGAGCTGTGACTGTCGGAGGCCTGCAGACGGGTGTCCCTCAGCTCGTTACGTCCTTAGTGTCATTTGTTTATTACTGGTTTCGTCTCACTGCACCTGGCTGGTGCTCATCGTTTCACCAGAGTGGTAAATTGAAACCCTGATCTCTTGTTGCACACACACACACACACACACACACACACATATGCAGGTTTAACTCTCTAAAACAAAGTCCACTGACGTCTCCTCTCTGACCTCCTCCTCCTCACTGCTCTGATTGGAGTCACATCCAAACCTGTGGAGCAGTTGAACATTTCAATTTCCTACGGGCCGAATGAAATTTACTATGAGAGCAGATTGAATTGCTGTTATAAAAACCAAATAGCGTCACTGCTGCAGATGGTCACACTGCTGCCGAGGGTGAAGAGCTGCGAGCGAGTCTTCATCCATCTGAATTATTGATGCAGCTCAAGATGATTTTGGTAATTGCTAAAGCGATAGCCAGGTTTATAATATAGTTTTTAAGATTAATATATAATCAATGTTGAGAGTTTCCCTTTAGTCACAGAACTACAGTGGTAAACAAAAAAAAAGGATATGAACCCTTAGGAGTTTCCTAGTTTTCTGCATTAAAGGGATACTTCACCTAAAATCGATAATTCACCAATTGTCTACTCACCGTCATGCCAGGGAAGGGTTGGGAGAACTTTCAGGTCATCAAAACACTTTTGGAGTTGCAGGGGGAATTATATTTTCATATAATGGTGGCGGATTGAGTTCACTTTTGAATCGTCCAAAACACACACTATGAAACATCCACGCTGATGTTTGTGTGCATGCGCGAGATTTGCTGCAAGATGTTCGTTCGTCGTTGTAAGCCAGTGCATGTATGACGTAAACATGGAAGAACATCTCGCAGCAAATGTTGCACATCTCGTGCAGCCACTGGGAGCTACTGCTACAACAAGGCACAACTTTTTCATGTGGCGGCTTCAGGACACTTGGGTCAGTACGGATGGGCAGTATGGAGGTATCTGGATGTGTGTGTTTTGGATGATTCAAAAGTGAACTATATCCACCGCCATTATATGAAAATCAATCACCAGTCAGACGACCTCCAGAACTCCTAAAGTGTTTTGATGACTCTGAAAGTTCTTCAAACAGTTCCTTGGCATGACGGAGAGTAGATGATTGGTGAATTATTGATTTTGGGTGAAGTAGCCCTTTAAGCACATTGTGTTTATACTTGGCCAATTGCAGAAAACAAAGAAATTCCAAAGCGTTCACATACTTTTTCTTGCCGCTGCATACATTATTAAAGGTCAGGTTCATGGGGGATGGGCGGCAGCCAGGTAACAATGCAAAGAGGACAGAAGAGAGAGAGACAAAGTCAAGAAACAGTCCAGAGGTCAAACACAGGCAGGAAAAAGGCCAGAAAGATACAGGAGACAAATGTGGTGAAGAGGAGGAGGAAGTGAGGAGGATGTGGGACTAATGAGCGAGGAGGAAACAGATTCACAGGTGAATCAGCTGACGAAGGGAAGGTGGAGGTGAGTGCAGGTCAGGAGGAAGCTGCTGAATGTGATATGAGTTTTTTTCTTTCTTTCTTTCTTTCTTTTTTTTTTTTTTAGTTAAAGGCAAAAAGCAAACTGAAACAGACTGGATGAACTGTGACAGGATATATAGTGCACATAACACTGAGCTCTGGCTGCTGTGTACTGAGAATACAAAAAACGGTAGCGAGCACGAGTGTGGGAGACAATTTAAATGCTCATAGTCGTAGTCGTAGACGCTCAGGTGTGAAGTGAAGTCGGTGCCGTTAACAGTTTCTTAAAACCAGTGGGAATCCATCTGATTAATACCTGGAGGAGCCTGTCAGGTGCCTGAGCTGTTTTTGCACTTTTCTCTCCAGTCTCATGTGGCTGAAGTAAGAAGAACACGTTAACTGTTAATCAGAAGCGGCGTCAGTAATTAATCCTGTCAGTATCTTAAAGGCCTTTTAAAAGGTGCACTCACTCCGACACACCTTTTGAACAGGTGTGTCGTCTTCCAACTGTCAATTGCATGCGATGTTCTTATGACTAAGAGAAGATTATCAGTTTGCGAATCTGAAAGAAATGTAAATATGAATGAGTTAATCATGCTGTTTCTTTTCTTTTCAGACGACGTCTATGCGTACGCCCTGTCCAAGACCCTGACAAAGATTTCATCACCTGTAACTGTCGGGCTCTACTCGTCATGTCAGGACCGAATCAACAGGATCCTTGAAAAGGTGCAAGGTATGTATTTGTATTTGTATTATTACTGTTATTGTTATTATTTGGAAAATCAGTTAGACTTTGATACAAGTGTATGAGGTGGAGTGAGAGTCTGTTAAAGTCTATAGGAAGAAATTACACGTTATGATGCATAGGAACCCATCTGCCATCACAACATATTATTATCCTATTCTTTACGTATCACTACTTCATACTTTTAAATATCACACATAATGTTTAAATTCTTCATTACTACTTTTTAAGTTTTATTACAAGTGTTCACGGTGCAGCCATATACTGTAACTGGGATGGACCAAGATTTAATTTAGATGCAGCACCAGGAACAGTAATTTTGCCAAGTTATATTATTACTATATTAACTTCATTAAAAGTAACAATTTTAATCACTTCATCAATGGGGTGTAACTTATTACATTTGGTTTTTTCCTATATGTCTCCGTGACATTCATTAAAGTCCGTTGGTGGCCTGTAGAAATTTTACGACCAAACGACCTCTCCAAGTTAATAATTAATAAAAACACAACACTGAGTAAAGTTAATGACCTAATGTTATCAGATCTTACACCTGTCGTCTGTGGTGTTTACAGAGTTGACAAAAGAAGAACAAAAACTCTTCTGTTCTGGAGTTACATCTAGTTTTTTATACTGAAAACTGTTTTATTCAGATGTAAAATGTAAAAAACACGTTTTTTTATCAGTATTTGCAATGGTATTCATTTTGTAACTCAATTATGGCACAGTTATTATATACATAAATATACAGTATTTCAGTGTGTGAGACCCTGAGCAGCCTGAATGTGACATGTGCAGCTCCAGCAAAGAGCTTCAATAGAAAAACAAGTTTGAGGTTGTTTCTTTGTGTTATCGTGAAGGTCTAGCAGAGCAGGGTTGTCATGATGATCTTTTTTTTTTTTTTTTTAAACCTTGGCAGACAGTTTTCCAGATGTCGGTCCAGGCTTGATGCATAATGATTTTATATTGTGCATGACTATGCATCTGTGCAAAAAACGTCAGGGTGATATTTATTCCCTCAAACAGCTTTTGAGTTTAGTGCAGTACTTCACACACTCTATCAGTTCACAGAAGTCAAATGAGTTCACCAAGTTATTCCTTTAAATAAAGAAACCTAAAAACCTTTCATTGTCTAAATTTAAAGGCCGATTTAAAGTCGACTAACCAGCATGATTTTTTATGTTTAACTTGATTTATCTCTCTACCTTGACTTTTAATATTAATCCTTATATTCACATATGCTTGTATCTCCTCAGTGCACACGGACAAGGAGGCAAAGAGGATTGAGGAGGAAAGTACTGTTAAACCGTCAGCATCTGGTTTTTTCGCACTCATTGGGCGGCTGCTCTTCTTCAGGCCCGTTTGGACCAAGGAGAACCAGAATCAGCAGAACGTCCGGTTCATTTATGTGCATTTCAGTGCCTGGCACTTTGCAGGCAGCGACCTGCTGTGGGCCGGGATAGCCATTCGATTGGTTCAGGCCATGCAGCTGCACTTTGGGAAACTACAGCTGGTTCTCTACCGTGTGGCTCAATACGATGAAGAGGATGAAGTCAAGACGAAGGTTTGTGAGTTATGTTAACTGTATTTATAATCAAACACCAAATCACAGCCAAAGCTAAATGCTATTACGATAACAGCATTTACTGCACATACTGAGGCGCAGCAGATTGTGTTCACTGGGAACTGATCGGAGCAACATCTGCTGTGTTTCCGCAAAGACACATTACAGTTGAGCTTTTTAATGCTTTGCACATCAAAAACAGAAAACCCTCCCTGGACTGGCAGCTTAAGTGGCAGATCCAACTTAAGAAGGAGAAGACAAACTGAAAATCACCACAGAGTCATTAAGATTTATCCTTTGAGGGTCATGAACGTCTGTACAAAATGTCCCAATCCATCAGATGACAATGAATAAATGATCAATTAAGCTGCTGATGGCTGTAGATGAAAAGTCGGGGGATCACTCAAGTCATTAGAAGTTATTGGGAACCATGAATGTCTGAATAATTGTCAAGTTATTTCAGTCTCCACTAAAACGGTTGAACAAGATCTCCATGGCTGAGAACACTAACTTCACCAGATTCCTGTTTGGTCTGTTTTGTTTTGATTTCAGATAGTGGAGAACAGTAGAAACTATTGGAGATCCAAGAAGATTTGCTGCTGCCCCCTCTGGTTGTTCGTCCTGACCATTATTGTGTTGCCAATTGTTCTCCTGATATTATGGTTGACCCTTGACATTCCCAAACCTGAGGTGGAACTAGATCAGGAGGAGCCAGAAAAAAAAGGCCAGGTGGGTGTGGTGGAGGGTATGTTCATCGCTGCAGTAGGAGTCCCTGCAGCAAGCGCACTGAGGTTTATCTTCCAAATGGTAAAGAACCTCATCTTCAGCCAGGAACATACCATTAAGAAGGGTATGGACAACGAGCGGGTCAGCCAAAAACTGGGCTTCATGAACGAGGTGAGGAGGGAACTCTGGTTCCTGTCTCGCTATATCCAGTTCATGGAAATATTTGAGAGGAGAAGGATTCGGGTGGTGCTGAAGATCACCAATCTGGACCGGTGCGACCCCAAGAAGATCGTCGCAGCTCTGGATGCCATTAACATTTTGCTTTCGGATGAGGACAGTCCGTTTATTTCCATTCTGGCCACAAACCCTGACGTCATCATAGAGAAAGTGAATTTCGCCGATGGCTACTTCAGCAAAGAGGACCGGGCCTACGCGCTGTTGAACCACATCGTGACTCTGGCCTTCACGCTCCCACCACTGGATGATGATATGAGGCGTCGTTTATTTTACAGCCTTAAAGGCAATCCAGAATCCACAGATGATATGAAATATGGAAATGAAGTTAACGACTCCAAGAGAAATTCTTCCCCTGGTGACTCAAGAGTAATTGAGATAGAGTTAAAACCAGCACTGGATGTAAAGAAAGAAGAAATGGAGAGACTGTTGAAGTCAGAAGATGCTATAGCAGAACTAGAGGTAGATGAAAAGGTAGTGGAGACCTTGGTGAAGAGCATCCTGACCAGTGGAACAAATATAAACCAGTACATGTTGGATGACGCCATGTCCATGAGGAGGGTGATCAACTCCGTTCGAGTGACTGTGATCATCATGAAGGCTTTGGGCAGAGAGCTGCCACCGCCAGAACACATCGCAGCATGGGTGGTTTTGGCCAATCAGTGGCCCTGCCGACTCAGCTGGATCATCCAGTGTGCAGAGGATGCTCAGCAGAGAGCAGACATTGATCATTACAACGTGGCTTTCATTAATGATTCGAAGACCTTATGGGAAGTCTTCAGTGAGTCCAAGGCTGAGTTGTATGTGATGAGCGCCCAGATTGAAGATCTCCTAGAGCAGGACGGAGATCCGGAGATGTTCGAAAGGCTCCTCACAAGAGACTTCCAATTTACCGTCAAGGACCTGAAGACATTCGAAGGGACCACGGTGAACCTGGATCATTCAATCAGGAAGGAGTTGGCTCAGATTAGAGGGACCTCCAGGTTGAAGGACTCTGGCTGGATGAGGGACCTGGCTCCTCTGCCGATTGCAAAAATCATCAATATGAAGACGGGAGATGTTTGCGATGAGGTTAGAAACTTCAACTCAACCGCTTAGATTCTTGCAAATGCGACAGAAAAGGTCTGTAAATATTTTTGTGTTTGTAATAAATTAACTTTCTTTGTTTTCCTAGTTGGAGAGAATGCAATTTCCCAGCAAGTACATTGATAAGGTGAGAAGCAATGACCTCAATGGCTCGGCACTGCTCTTTGGTAACGCTGAGGACCTCAAAGAGCTCCTGGATATGACCTTTGGTGAATGGGCAAAGTTCAGCCTGCACTTCCTGGGTTTACCTTCACATCTCCGACCTCAGTACAAGAACATGAACTTGAACATGCCGGAAGCTCGACACCCTCAGAGCTTCCTGAGATTGAAGGCTCAACATGCTGTCAATCAATACTCATCCAATCCCAGTCTGTTTAACGGCTCCGTGTAGGATCACGTCTGATTCTTGTATGTCTGATTACACTGAAATAACAAGATGCATGTGACACATTAACAGTGTTTAATAGTAACAAAACATGAAAAAAAGCATGATAATGAAAAGTTTATGCAAAAATGTTTGAATATTGTTGATTAATCAGTTTCTTGCCTCAAGTTAGATAAGATAATTAACCACTTTCATGTTTCTGAGCTAAACATGAATCTTATCTTAGCATGAAGAGCGGGAGAAGAGGAAAACAGCTAGTCTTGGCTCTGATGTGTGGATTAACGGAGCGAGATACAGCCTGTTAATTAGACGCCTTTAGAAGTTCAGTCTCAAACTTTGGGCCGAGCCAGTGGAGATGTTTGCCCACGTCTTTCTGCTAAACTAAGCTAATTGCTTCCTGGCTCCATATATTTCAAACACACAAAGAGCAGTGCTTTATCATCTCACCCTCAACAGGAACGTAAATAAAGTGTGTTTCCCAGAATGACAAGCATGTCCTTTAAGTCAGTGTTAGCTTATGTGATTGCTCAACGTTTAATTTCACAGTTTAAACACGACTTAACTAAAACTTTGTCATCAATTTATTGTACCTGTAATCCAGCTCACTGTGAATACATTATTGTTTTCTCATTATTTAAGGTGGTGTCTACAAGTTAGGTCCGGCAAGTAACTAATGACTTGCCATTGCTGAAATATTGTATAGACTCCTTTCTCCACTCATATACCTCTGTTAGATCCTTTTGAGGGACTTTCACTGATTTATTTATAAACATTTAAAATGAACCGGTTTTAATCCCAAGTAAACATTCAGTGAATCTGGTTAAGAAGTTTATATTGTATTGGATGACTAAGAGAAGAAGAAGAAAAGATTTCAAGTTTATGACACTGTGATGTGGATCTGAATGCATTCATGTCGGCGTTTGTCAATCAAACTGGTCTACAGCTCATTTCAATATTTTTCAAGTTCTGTAAAAGAGCAAGCGTGGAGAAATCACATACTAGATTAGAAAGATTGTAATTAAAATTGCATGAATTCAGTAATTATGAAGCATGAACGTGAACATGTTTTTATCAAATGTCAGCTTAACTCAACATTTAATCTCCTGTAACTTTCTTAAATAATGAATTTATCATGTAGGTCATGTTAACAGTGATAGCTGTGGTGTTACCTCCATGTCCAGTTACTTATAATTCAAACCTAGTTGACGTCTCCAGTGGGGACATCTTGACATGTGACAGTCAAGATGTTGTACGTGTCACTGTCACACTGCCATGGCTCACTGGAACAAGTGAACACAACACAGCTATTGTTTTGTTTTATGTTAATAATACACCTTGTGGTCTTTCTAGTTCAACAAGTCAAAATCCTGTGAAAATGGATTATTATGAAACAACACTTTGAGTTCTCGGTGTCAATGTGTCACAGACCTAAAGGCGGAAAACAGAAGAGAACGAGGAAGATTAAAAAAGCTGTGAAACTAAAAATATAAATATTTAAGCAGCCGTTCTGCTTTTACACAGCAGTTCACTTCTATGTCTGAATGTTATGTATAGTTACATATTACACTACCCGTACCTGTGCTACTGTATAACACCAAACTGTGACATGCAAATGAAGATATTCAACTGAACTAATGGGTATTAATTGATGATAAGCTGTAAGGTTTAACATTTTTTCTATTTTTTTAGTGCATGTTTTTCATGTTGTATGTACTGTAATTTTTACTGTGACTTTACGATTGAATGTTTGTATAATGTGTTCAGAGTGAAAGTTAAGGATGTGAACCTGACTTTATGCTTCTGTCTGTTTCAAACAGACTCTCTGGGCAAATATTCACAAAAAGTATATTTGGCATTTTTATCAACTGAAATTCACTGTGATGCGTTTAGGAAAAACTTTATTGACCATTCAGCAGAAAAAACAAGTACAGTGTTGGGTGCTGCAGTGAACCGCAATTTGCCATTTCATGCAAATCAATAAAATGTAAACTCTGACAAATGAAATGTATGCAAAAGCGTTCCATAATAAAACATGAAAAAAAAGCTCATCCAAGCAAATAAAATTTTCTGTTGAATGTCACTTCCCATTTTTTTCTCGATATATTTTGCCTGTCTGCGAACAGCCGAAGCAAACGTGCTGCTGACTCATTAATGATATTTAAACATCAAAGTGTTCTCATGTTAAGTAATCAGCAGAAGGTTCATTTCATCTAGATTCCTTTGAACTGTTTCCCTCCTGTTAGTTTGGCTAAAAATATCAAACCGACAAAAAGCCCCCAAACATTTACAGTGCAAGCTACAACATTACACTTCCATACGCGCTGAAAGCATACAGTACACACTCGAGGTTAATTTGTAGGATGTCACTGATCTTCTGGTCTTTACAATCATAACAGTACCTTCTGATCTTGTGTATTTTCTCCCAGTTTTCTGTTAATTAACCTGCCAACTGGACAAATTAATAATTCTTTGAATAAACTCTCTACCTGTGGATCAGGCTCAGTGAGGAGTGAAGTACCAGAGGCAGACAGATCTGAACATTATATAATAACGTCTAACATATATTTAACATTTCCATTTTAATACATATTGTCATTCATAATTCACGGCGGTATTTTTAAGCTCATTTTAAGTTTTCCTTGAAATTAGCACTGAGGTATAAAAAGGCGATAGGTTTTTAGTAGGATTCCTCTTACAGTAGATATTTTGTCTAATCACGCTAAACTAAGGCATAACTGTATCATAACTATTTAAGTTACATTTTCACCATTATTTGGGTTATTATTATTATTTTTAAGACACACGGTTCATATATTCAGGGTACAAGTGTAATTCAAGAAAGTTTTAGATACAGCAGTTCGAAATAATGCTCATAGTAAAGTTATAATAAATTCACTTTTTTTCTATAGGAGAGAATAACAATTTTGGACGATTTAGGAATGTATTTTAAAAAAAACATCCAAGTATCATTAAAAAAAAACAGCAAGGAAATAAAAGCTGCTAATAGGCACGTTGATGAGAAGAGCACAGTGGTATGTTTATAATCTAAAATGAATCCCTGATTTGCATTTGTAATTTGATCGTACTGGTGTGACACCAGGCTCTCACACTGTGGAGCAGCAGCTTCCCGGTGTTTTTCACCGTTACAGACAGGAGCAGGATTACAGTACTTGCAGGTATGTTTTGGCGTGAAGCAGCTCACTTGCGTCCCAAAGACTCCGCCAGCTTCTTGAGCCGTTTCTTGAGCTCCAGGGGAAACTTCTCGTAACACTTTTTACAGACGGGCTTCATGTCAAACTCAACAAACTTGTTTCTGGAGAAAAAGACGGAGAGAAAAGTTAATTTAAATATAATAAATATGTCAACAATAATCACTCGTCTCCTGCTTACATTAACCTTTGCAGATTTACCTCCCACCTGCGCAATCTGCATAGCTGTTACCGAAACATTATTATCACTGTAGGTTAAAATTTATTTCAAGCCTCACTTTAAATTATATCAGCATTAAGGACGTATTTTCAGCTGTTAACACCATCTTCTAATATCACCTTATTATGGAAACTGCACCGTGCCCTTTACTGCAAAGCAGCAAATACTTATCCTCATCAAACAATAATAAATATGTTAATCTTCATGGACACCATCGTATACATTTGCGTATACTTCACAGGGTTTCCACAGTAATCACCGGCACAAAGCAACTTTAAAAGATAAAAGAAATAGTGATGTCATGCAACACGGCAAAGGCAGTAAACAAGAAACACCACAGAAAATAAGAGGAAGGCAGAGATAGCACCAACCGACAGATGGAGAGGTGAGTTGTACAGAATGATAACTCTACAGACACACAGCAGGCTTTTTCTTGCGGTCTTTGGCATCGCGCTCACGTCGAGCCAGGCGCCGTTTCAGCTCCTCAGGCATGTGCTCATAGCAGTGCTTGCACACTGGCCTCAGGTCAATTTCAACAAACTTATCTCTGAGTTACCGCAGACGCAGCAAGTGAAGCATGTAAAAAGAGAAATTGGAGGAAAATAGGAGGAAGAGGAAGGGGAGGAAAGGAAAGGAAGGGAAGGGAAAAGAGCCACAGAGAGAGAGAGAGGGAGGGAAGAGTTGTGGGAGGAGAGTGAAATACACAGATACAAGTGTTAAGACGGGACGTGTTAAGTAGGAGTATTAGAGAAAACAGGGGACGACAGCAACCAGCTGCTAGTGTTATACTCTATCTGTTCGCAGAAGCTGTGAATGCGCATCATCACTTACTTGAGAGTGAGTTTTGTGTTGCAGGTGGAGCAGGAGAAACAACTGACGCACCAGGCCTTGTTGAGAGCCGACACGACTGGGGAGGAGCGGGAAAAAAAAGAAAATTATAAACACACATTTGGTACAAATGACTTAAACACTGAATATAAGCTCTGTAATGTGGATACTCACCATCACCTTCAATCACACGGTTGCAGTGATAACACACGTCTCCGAAGAGCTTCATGAGAAACAAGATAAGGTGTCAACACACACACACAGCTATAACACACACTAATTCATTTGGTGAAGTGATTGGTGGTGCCGTCTCATTTACCAACACTATGACCCACAGGAGCCATCATTTTAACTCGGCTTTTCACTCTGGTACCAAATTCTGTACTTTTATTGGTACCCAACGAATTCCCACAAAGGTACAGAGTATCGATTCACGTTAAGTCAAATGGTACCACATTGCGGTACCTGTACGCGTCACTTCTAATCGCAGTGGTACCGTTCAATTAAGTCTTCGTCACAGAACGAGAGCACGTCTAAACGGGGATGAAGTCTCCTTTCGTCAATACGTCAATATTCCCCGGTACCGCTTCTCATCAAAGTGGGCACATTGCAGAGTTTGATCTGCACCTCTGTTTTATTTGTTTTTTATTTGATAAAGTTCGACACAGAACTTTCTGATTGCTGAAGTTGTCTTTTCACATTTGCCTTTCTGTGACGGTAAAAAGGGACATTTACATTTTTTCAGACAAGACGATGTCTCATCAACTATTACTTTTTTTTTCTTTTTCATTGAATGATTTGATTCTTCGAAAATCATTGCCCATCCCTAAAACATGGAATTAAAGGCTGAGGAGTTGTGATGTTGTTGAGAAATAAATACTCGAATTTCATAAGTTTTCTTCTTTACAGACAAAATTACTTAAAGGTCCAGTGTGTAAAATGGGGGGAAATCCGTGATGGCGGATGTTTACCACAACTGAAAATATTTCTGGAGCATGGAGCGATGAGATGAAGATCTAACCTATTTTACGATATGTCTACTGTTTCCTACTCCTTCTTCTTTCCTTCCGCCTTCTTCATTGGTTTGTTTATGAACGTGAAACTCGTACAAACATGGCGGAGCAAGACGGCGACACTCTCTAAAGCAAGACCCTACAGTATAAAAGAATAATTATAAGGCTACAAAAACCAAACAAATTTCGCCAATTATTACACACTGGACCTTTAAAATGACCACCCATATACACACAAAAAGTACTGAAACCAGGTACCATTGTGTACAGGTACTGGTACCCCTCCCGACTCTGCTCTGTTTGTTCCTACCTGGTTGTAGTGAGTCTCGCAGTAAGCCAGCCCCTTCCTCTCGTAATGGCGATGGCCGAGGAAAGGCTTCTCACACTTGGCACACACGAAATGCTGTCGACAAAAAACCCCAAACAAACACATAAAACAAATGTTGCTCTTTACTTAATTAGACGTGTTTATAAACCTCCAGACTTCACCGATGGAGACAAATTGCTGTAGTGATCCTTTTAGTTTCACTTTTGATTACATTGAGGCCTTGCAGCCATAAAAACTGCTATGTGTTTATTGCCTGTCAGATAAAGTTCATTAAGTAGCTAGTTACAAAATTAATTCCAGCTAATGACCGTCTTTAGCATCACACCAGCTTCAATACACTGCTGATAGTCTTTGAACTTTTGGGATATAAAACTAAGCAGCCTCCAGACAGATGAACACACAACTTAGACACACACACACAAATCTTATTTTATTCTATCATTATTCCCCTTTTATTTCATAATTTACTTTTTCCTGATGTATAGGTATTCATGGAAAATGTCTTTCTTAAGCACAACTACATCCCTTTGTGCCGCTGTGTCAAATTGAATTTTCTCCGCGGGGGATCAATGAAAATACGTCCCATCTTATCTCTGCCTCAGGAGAAATAATCTTTTCTTAAAAAGGGCTCATATCTCTCCTACTGCCTCAAATGAGCCGATTTACGCTGTTTGGTTTGTTAAGTGGTGTATTTAATGAATTTAATTTTCCTCTGCATAAGTAATGGTAAGTGAATGTAAAATTTATTCTTCTTTTGTTTCAGGGAAACATTACAAATGTATAAAACAATGGGCAAGAGGACGTGTGTCTGTATCATTAATGCATCTGGAGTCTTTTTGAAGTTTACACCCTGCAGTGTTTTTTTTGTAACAAAACCACAGTTGTTTTAGTTATTGCTTAGTGTTTTAAATATATATATATTTTTTATCTTTAATGGCCTTCTTTGTGTAACTTTTGGACAGCACGTTGGCAGCTGAATATATGTCCAGATCAGTTGTATTTCCCTGACCACTGAGAAATAAAACAAAACAAAACGTAACAAAACAAGTCTATTTTCTGTCTTGTGTCTTGAGTCTTGATGAACAAAGAGCAAACAAGCCTCATCTTTTGTTCACAAACCTCCACATGCCACTGCTTGCCCATGGCATTGACAACACGCCCCTCAATGGGTCTCCTGCAGGCGCCACAGATTGGTACACCCATCTTATCGTGGCACGGCAAACAGAAGAGCTCTCCCTTCAGCTCCCTGGCATCTGCTGTCAGTTCTTTCCTGTGGACAAAGAAACACATTGAGACACATAAAAAGAGAAAGAGAGGAACACAGGCTTCCAGATCACTGTTATAGATAATATTCATGCAGCGCTGGAGCATACTCTGAAGCCTGAAGAGGATGCTGTTATCTGTACTAAATAGTGGTGCAGACTGACCCACAGTTGTTGCAGTTGAAGTGGTCTGGATGATAGGGGTCATTCTTAAAGATCAGTGGCTGCTCTTCGATGATGGCGTGACACTTCTGGCAGATGTACTTGCCCAGGCCACGAGCTTTCTCACGGTTATGGCACGGGCGACACAGGTGTCTGGAAAGAAACACCGTAGAGAAAGAAAACACTTGAGCCAAAGCAGCTGGAAATTCAAATAATAAAAATATATAAATAATAAACTGTATTTATTTATAGAGCCCTTATCAAACAAAAGTACAAAGTGCTTAACAGTTAAAATGAGAAATTAAATCACAGGGGATAAAATTAAACATTAAAATGACAATAAAACTAGCAGGGCTGTATAAAACAAACAGGTAAAAAAAAAAAAACTGTGGGAAACAGAGGAAATCAGCAACTCAGATAAAATCAGGAAATGCTAAATGAAAGAAATGTGTTTTAAAAAGAGACTTAAAAGACGACACAGACTCCAGCCACCTCATTTCCTCATGCAGGTCGTTCCAGAGCCTTTGAGCTTTGTCCCCTTTAGTTTTTAACCTGGCCTCTGGAATAGACAGAAGACCACTGCCCGAGGATCTCAAATTATGTTGGGGGACTCAACTCAACTTTATCTATAAAGCACTTTAAATGCAGCCACAGCTGCAACGAAGTGCTGTACATAAATAAGAACAGAGTGTAAGACATAAAACATAAAAAACAATGTTAAAACAATAAAACACTAAAACAAGAACAGGGTGTCATGCTGAGTTAAAAGCCAAGGAATAAAAATGGGTTTTAAGATGAGTTTAAAAATACATACAAACTGTAAGTACATAAGGGGTTAAGAGGTCAGAGATGTGATCTGGAGCCAGCTTGAAAAGTAATCAATAAAACAAAGAGGGAGCCAGTGTAAAGACGCTAAAACAGGTGAAATGTGTTTGTATTTCTTGGTACCAGTTAAAAGCCTCACTGCTGGGTTCTGTACTAGTTGTAATCGCAAAATAAAAATACGTCATGTTGTGTGTTGTGTGTGTGGCCACCTGTGTTACAAACCATCACAGTTGTTGCATTCAGAATGTAATACGATGGGATACTCGCCTGCCAGCATTTTTGACGAATCCCACGTCTGCGAGCACGGCCTGGCAAATGTCGCAGCAGAAGCAGTCGGGGTGCCAACTGTTGTTCATCGCTTTAATCACGCGGCCGATGATGAACTCTCCTGAGAGGCACAAGAAGTCAGAGGTCAGAGGTCAGCTGGAGGCACATCTCGTTTTCTCCTCTTTTATTAGGAGTGGAGGCTTTTTTTTTTTTGGATGCTGTTCAGGAGTTCAGACTAATTTCTCCACTGTGGAGTCTTAATGTTAGAACAATACACCGCTGTGCTTATTATAGTGTTCTCAAAGTGACACTTGAATTTTTTAAAGCATTTTAATTGTCCATTTAATTAAATTATCGCACGTCTATCCCTCCCCAGACACACTCCAGCAGTATTTAAATGAATCTTACGTGGTACTAAAGTGCATTATGGGTCGTCTATACATAAGTGGGAAGTTTTAAATTAAAGTATAAAAGACTTGGGTCTGATCTCTCCAGCACCACATGAAGGTCAAGGACTCTGAACTCCACAACTGTAGTGTTGTAGTTCTTACAGCGGGTTTACAAATGTCAGTTGTTTCTGTCTAAACAAGGAAGTAAACCCTGATCACATATAAACACTTGACGTTCTGGGACCAATGTAGTCTGCTATTTAAAGTCGTTAAAGGCATATAGTACCTTTAGAACACCTTAATTTTTTCAGTATTACTAAGATTTATGTGGTGCTGTAGTGAAATTCAAGCATATAGAGTGTGCCAGGAAAGTTTATCACGGCGCTGGTTCCCGGAAAAGAAAGTGAATGGGATCTTTTCATTGCGTTCTGGATAATGGCTCTGTGGCTAAAACACAAGTTTATGACAGTTACAAGTTTTGTTCAGTGAGATAATCTTCACATATGAGCACCTTTTATACTGTATTTGAAGCTTAAATGCGATGGCCATAAGAAAAAAGCTCATGTGTAACAGACTACTACACGGTCACATGACTGATGACGTCACCACCACTAAGCTTTCCACTAATTTCAGCCACTTTATTTTAAAAACATTGTATAGTGGGGAAATGGGACTGTTGAAGAGCCATAAATAATATAAAATAGCATCTATAAGAACACTCTGGCCTGTTGGGGGTGATGACGTTTAATGGTCCCCGACAGGGTTTGTAGTCGTATTGAACAACTTGTTAGCAACCACCTTTTTTACCACAGGTAAAAGCTTCAAAATTCACAAGCAGGGTATTTACTGACTGGAACTTGCTTAAGATTTTAGATTAAATAAATGGAATCAGCCTGATTTCACACCTTTTCTTCCATCTGAAAAAGTAACGACACTGAACACAATATGGTCTGAATTATTAAATATTAAATACTTTTTAGAACAACAGCTTGGAGAGCTTTGCCATCACCTTGTGTCCTGTTCATCCCAAACCAGCTCCACTGGGTTTAAGTCTGGAGCCTGTGCTGCCTTTCTATCATTTTAAGCCCTCACCTGTGTCTTTTCTTTATCGTCCACTAGGATGAACCTACGTCCGTCCACTCTGTCTTTCTTTGGTACTTGGGTTTTTCTCACCACTCGTACAGCAGTACAGTATTGTCACACTTCTCAACTCTTAAGTTACCTTAAAGTTTGCTTCAAGAAAGCAGACATGTTTGTAAAGGTAACTGTAATATAAAGTCTCGTGAAATATTAGGAAACTATTATAGACCCCAGGGTTGAATTTGCCTGGAATTGCCCTTTAACTTTTATCTAAACTACACTACTTGTCATTGAACATCTTTGGACTTGAGCTGCTGAAACTGTCGAACTACGACAGCTTTAAATCTGTAGTGTACTCTGAATATATCTGAATAGAACATATCTTATTTTTATCTCAGTCCCTATTATGGTCACCCGTCTCTTTCCCCACACACATTCACATCATACACAAGATGTGGACAGGTCCTCGAGGAACGAGACCTGGCAACACTCACCGCACTGGTGACAGCAAGGAGCAAAGAGCATCTGGAAGTCGTGTTCACAATATTTTCTTCCTTCAAACTGTGAGGAGAAAGAAAGTTGAAATAGACTCATTCAAAATGTTTTTTATACAGTATATAAACATATCAAAGGAACCACACGCAGCAGCATACCAACAACTGTGGCTCATTATTGTGTTGACTATTGTGTGAAATATTGGTAACCGGTACATTTCAGCGCACTACCTCGTAGAAGAGTCCCTCTGGAAACTGCTGGAAGCACTGGGCGCACACGAAGCAGTGCTCATGGTACAGCTCCCCATTACTGTTGACGATCTTCTCAGTTGGAGCAAAGCCACTCTTACATCGCTCACAAGCCGCATGGGCCAGGGCATTAGCCATGCTGTTGTGAAACAAGAAAACACATATGAGTAATTCACTTCCCCACAGTCCCAGTGTGTGTCATGTGTAACTGGGACGCAGGCAGGGCTGGACTCCAGTGTTTATCATTTCTCACATAACTCCTACACTAACTGCTGAGCTTGTTTCAGCAGCTGTCACAGGCGCAGGGATTGGAAATAATATGTGAATCAGTTGGGGAAACTCCTAACCAACCACCTAATTTGGTAACAGAATAGAGGCAGTGAAACCCAGCTGAGAGGCCAAGTGCAGTGTTTCCCTCCATATTTACACATATTCACTCCCAAACTACTGACACTAGTGCATGATAATCTTATCTATATCCCATTTTACTGTAAACACATTATTTTTGCATTTGGGAAATGTGGAGAATAAAATTAAGTCTGAATATATAGTGGCCTTTTAGAAATTACAGCATATAGCGTCCATTTTTCACCAGGAACACAGTTGCCCCTAATGTAAAATTTCAGGAGCAAAATCAGAAAATTAAGAGGTGCACACCGTAAATCGGCTTGCAAAGCAATATTCACATTTCCTTTTCATTCATGATCCTCACACACATTGACCTGACAGCTGTAATGACAGATTTTAGATTCTTTGAGTTGTCCCTCTTCATGTTTCACCAGTGTTTCAAAATAAAGAAACAAAACCCAGGTTAATTTACTGGTTGCACAAAATGCAAAATGCCCCCATCTAGGGGCAGTCTGGGGCCCTGTATAGTATTTGCTTATGAATATGTACTAATTATGATATAAATATGTTATAGATAGATAGGTTAACTAACCAACTAATGTCATTAGTCCAGTTAAGGCCAATTTTGACTGAGGCTTCATTTTTAAAAAACAAAATACAGTAACTTATCTTTAGTTGCAATATGAATTTAACACAACAGCCCATAACAGCTTCATTGACAGTTTATCATTTTCTGCCCTCAAGAAGCGGCACAAAACGGCTAAGAGCAAAACAATTTTGTGTAACTGGCTTCAAATAAACTATAAGTCGTGACGTCACGACTCTTCCTAATATAAAAGGGCATCATAGTTCAGATGCTAATTCTGGTAGCTAACCCCAACCCAGCTAGCACACTAACCTGGTAGCAATAAGAGCTAAACTAGCGATACATCGGTAATAGTAAACTATCAATCACATCTCACCATTGCTCTGAACCTAAGTGGGTATTGACGGTAACTTTTGTTTTTTGCAAGTATTTAAAAAAGTTGGGGAAGCTAATCTTGGGTAACGTTACCGGGCTAACGGCTAACTTTAACACAGCCGTTGAGCTACGTTGGCAGCGCTAATGTACCGTTAGCTTCAGCCTGCTAAATGAGTTGAGTTGTTTATGTTTGTTCTGCCTGAGCTAAAGGAGGAGGGCAGGATGATAAAAAAAATAATATAAAATAAAATAAAAACTTACCTGCCCGTCATTCCTGCCACCCCCAGCATCACCTCTTAGCACTGACAACTTGTTGTTTTTAGCTCAGGAGCTAATTATGAGGCACAAACTGTTGCTGCTAAATGTGTCTCGCTGGGTGGAGAAAGTTTCTCAAGGGGCGATTCGCACCACGTCGTCCCCTCCCAGACAGACTGAGTCAGGACGGGGCTGAGCTGGCAGACAGGCGGGGAGGGGGCGGCCTCAGTCCGTCCACCCACGCAGGGAGTGTCCGTGGTCTTCCGCGTCCACAAGAGGCTGATCATCCCGGTGGATATGATTAGTTATAAAACTCTGATATATGGGCCTTTACTGGAGTGTGGTACTGTTCGTTTAAATAACTGTCTCTTATTTGCAGTTGGGTTTACGAAGAGTAAATAAATAAATAGATAGATAAATTATTTTAAAACCATAAATCTGACTTCATTACTTCGATGTTAAAAAATCACTTTTTGTATTTTTAAATCCAAAAACCGGAAGAAAAAGTAAGGGTAACACTTTCTAAGAACAAGCATTAATAGACTACCAGAGCCGGCCCTCCCTATAAGCGAACTAAGCAGCTGCTTAGGGCCCCGCAGCCAATGGGGGGCCCCCAAACCCGTCGGATGTCGCCAAAGTTCTATTCTGTCAAACAGCCAAAATAGGTGGATTTTTATATTTTGTTTAACCCCCACTACATTGTGGTGAATAAATATTTTCAGAAAACAAAAACTTATTATGTTTTTGTGGCGAGTATCCTACCAAGTGTTGTCAGCTGAGCCACAGAGCAGCGGAGCTGCAGCTGCAGCAGCAGCGACAGCGGAGAAAGCTGCCGTTTTCAGGTCTTGTTGTCATTGATCCAGGTGTCATTCACTGACCCTCGGAAAGCAGAGGGCCCCGTGATTCAGATGTTTTTTACAGTTCGTCTCTATCATAAACGGTTCCGAAGTTACAGTAGCCTATAATGTTTTGATGATGTTTTGTAAAACAATGTGTAAGCGTCGCATCGCGCCGTACGTTCGGTTTGGTTTAGCATCGGCGCTAATTAGTTTAGCGTCTGTTTATGCCGATGGCACATTCAAGGACCCTCGGAAAGCAGAAAACCCCGCGATTCAGACGCTGTTTGCTGCTCGTCTCTATAGTTCAGAGGATATTTCATGTTTTGTATGTTGTTTTTCATGGTCCGCTCGTCTTTAGAATGTTACAGCACATACGTTCTAAGCCATTTTTCTCACTTTTCAAGTTTTTAGTCATGATAGGCCTAGATTAAAATGACCATAACTTTTGATCTGGGAGGGCTTTCTCAGTAATTCAAACAGTTATGAACAGCTCAGAACTTATGGAAATATCAAAAAATGAAAATGTCAAAATCCCATCATGTGAAGGGTTTTCCCAGGCCACCACACAAAAATACATTTATGGTTCAAATTTCAGTCTAGGCAGTAATATAAAGGGTCAGTAATCACTTGCTCCTACTGTGCAGGCCAGGGTCAGAATATCAACTGTATGTTTAAAAAAAACACTCAGAGGAAGTGTAATTTACAAGTAGTAGTACAATCTATCCCCCTGGACCTACATTCATTAGCACTATTTTCTGTAAACAATAATTGTAAAATAATTTTTACTGTCTCAGGTGGAGCAATAGGCTACTGTTTAATTAGTAATAAAATATCTCCTCACCATCATGTTGATAGAGGTACAATAAAATACTCAAGGGTTGCATATGGCAGCTGTTTTTTTATATATAAATATTTGACGGTATACACTGTGAGGCAGGGCCCCCAATTTTATCCTGCTTAGGGCCCCCACATGTACAGGGCCGGCCCTGTAGACTACTGAATTCTTACCTGTGCTATGGACTCACTTCATCTAATGTATGTAGATGTTAGTTAATTTAACCCCTGTTGACTGGACATTGTATATGTTTAGCCTAATGTTCAACTGTATATTACACAAGATGTTTTGCACAGTTTGTCTAATATAATGTTCCCTTTGATCCATTAGGAGCTAGTTAGAGGAAACAGCACAGGAGCTCTGCAGGAGATACACAGCGTTCAGGGTTAGAGAGGAATTATATAGGGGACTACAAAACAATATTTATGAGAAAATAACAAGCAAAGTCTTATCTTTCTTTCTTTTTAAAGAAAGATCAGCAAACTGCTAGTAGTAAAACACTGCACTGGGTAATTATGATCATGTACAAAAGGATAGAAATGACCAGATTGTACAGTATGTTCATATGACCAAACAAACACTGGGATTAAGCCTGTTTGATTTATAAACAATAAAACAAATGGCGCTCTATTGATGATTTGTTTATTTCTGTCTTATTGAACCGCTGTGACAGTCTTGAATTTCACTCTGACAGTTACGGTCTGTCTGGGTTAGTTGGTAGGGATGTTTTGCCAGGAGCAGAGATAATACTGAGGGCTTAAAACTGCCGCAGGGTTTGGTGACATGGGATCCAACTGAGGCTTGGATTTATAAATAAGGAAAATCCTGACTGAAAGATAAAAAACAAAAAAGAAGGAGAAAAATTACAGAGCAAAAACAAGTCAGAATAGGTTTTCACTTGACAAAATCATATTTCACTGAGGAGAGAAAAACAACTGAGCTGACCGGTACGTTACCCTGGTTTCATGAATTTCAATTTCTGTCTGTCTCCAGAGGACAAATCCTCCTGACGCTGCTGATCATCTCACTTTTTCCTCCGCTGTCGACTCAACATGAGGAGGTTTTATGGTTTTGAGTGAAATACACCGGCTGCATCTATTTGTTCATGTTCAAATCTGGACTCAAAATCACTCTGGTGATCGTCCCTCCGGCTTTTCATCTGGTGCTATCAAGAGGTCACAATTTTTAATCTACCTACAGTTCTTTGATTTATCACCACATCCCTGCAAAACTAATGACACTCCCGTCACCTTGGACGTTCTTTCTGTGTAATACCAATTATAAAATGTTCCCACTGCAGATGGTGAACAAGATAAACATAATAACGTGTTAGCATATAGCCACACGGCACAACAGGCTGCAGAGCCGACTAATAGTCTTGCTGATGGAAGAAGATTCTTTACTCTCTTGTATAATCACACTGATGTACATTAATTAACGTTTACCATGAACCATACTATTGAGGGCGACTGAACATAATTAATTTCTGATGAGTAATTTAATGTTTTCCCCTCCAAAAAACATCTTGCGTGACTGTTTTACTAACTGGTTTGTTACTAAACTTATGAAACATCTTAGCTTGAAATAAGAAAAAAAAGAAAAAGATTATACATACATATTCAAACAGACATTTTTTTTAATGTGGCTATGAACTTAAATATTACATATCTTTGGGGAAAGTATAAGAGGATACCTTCCAATAAACTCAGTACAACGCGGCCTTGTTTAGCTAAAATAAAAACAACACACCGTCACTGTACACTATAAAAAACTGCAGCCCTTACTCGGCCTATAGTTGAGTATTACAATAATCATCTATAAGCACTGGATACAAATGCAGTTAAGAATAACCAGCAGATGGCATGTTTTTTCTTGTTTTTCTTTTTATAAATACACAATAAAATGTACTGTAAGTCAGTAAAGGATGAAGTCCGTCGCCAAAACGTGTTGGCCTCCAGAAACAAACAAAAAAAAAAGAGATAAAAGTTAAGACATGATCATGAACACCTGAAGAAGTATTAAATGTGACGTTGTTTTCTCACTCTTCTTAAAATGACCATGTTACACATAACATATCAAACCTGTTAAATAATTTCAACAGAACGCAATGATTTACAGGTTTCTGTCACTGTTCACAGGCAACATCCAGAAGTAAATCCATCTTAAGACAATTATTCCCTCCGTTACTCTCTCTGTCTCTCCATTGCAAACAAAACAATAATAGCAAAACATAAATATTTCAATCTGACACATTCTTCCACACATTCAGTTACATCAACATTCAGCTGCCACAGTGTCTGGACGTCAGGGCTGCACAGATACCTCCTCAAAAAAAAGAAAAAAATAAATAAATACAAAAACTCATCATTTTCACATTTCTATCAGTTACAGCCACCACATCCCTTCGATGTTTTTGTGATATAGGACGAAACAATATAAGTTTTTTTAAAAAGAAAGAAAAAAAAGGTCTTATTTTAGGCCCACCACCTGTTTCCATGTGACTTCACTGTAAAGCCTCAGTTGTAACTGTGCAGCCCTGTGTCAGCATAAACCCCTCAATCTTTCATATATGTATAAGTTCAGTTCATATATGGTACACAAAAACTGTTTTTTTGTCTTTTTAGCCAATGATCATAATTTGAAATACAATAAAAAATAAAATACAGGCTTCTTCTCTGCTCGTGTATACGTTTTAACACGTTACTAAATCCACAGAGATCTGTCTGTTCATTTGAGGACGCTTCTGTTTTGCAACTTTCAGGTACATTTATCTCTAAAGTATGTTTTTACAAATGCGAAGCCAGGATATATTGTTCTTAGGCAGACGACAGACGGTACAGATCATTAGCGACGGTGCGTGATTGTGCTGTCGAGCAGCTCAGTTTTGTCCCTTTCTGAGAAAACTTTCCAGAGTGATTTTTTTTTTGCGAGTCAAATGTCAATAACTGAACAATTCCACCTGCCACTCTCATTTATTACAACTTGTTGTAATAGAAAACAACTCCATAAAATCTACTGAGTGTGACTCATCGGCAGGTTTACCAAAACATTTTCATCATTTAGCTGCAAAAATCTGTTAGTTTCATGCCTGAATGAGATTGTAGTTCGTCTTGCGTCCTTCATTAATGTAAAAGTGCATCAGTAGGATTCAGTAAATGTAAAGATATAAGATGTCAGCAATTAAAAGCCCCCCCCCCCCTTACATTTGTTTTGCAAATAAACACTTTGATATTTACAATAACAACAGGAACATATGTCAGGCAATGCAGAAATATAGCTACTGTACATTTAACACAAAATATGCTCAAACATCACTCATATTTTTATATTTTTATATTTTATATATATATATATATAAAGATATATATCTACAGCATATACAGACTAACATAATTATGGCCAAAGTCACTTAAAAAGCACCACCTTCACAAATAACTGTCCTTAGAAAAACAAAAAGGAGATTGAACCGTCTTCAGCCCCGTTAATGGAGAACGACACAGTTCTCTTGTTCTACATGAGATGCAGTGACTCAGAGAAAACATTCAACTACATTAAATAGAGACTCGACAACAGACAATGACACACACAGAGACCTAACCCAAACAAAAACTTAGGGAACGTGGTCACATGATCGACCACATCCACATCAAAACGCCAACCGACTGACGACCGTCCCTTCAGAATAAAAGCTTTTCTTTTTTTCTTATACTCGCACGGTCACAGCGTGCCTTTAGTTGGGCTGTGGTGATTTTAACTGAGTAAAAACAAAACATGTTAGCTTATAACGGTGAAAAATCATCCCCATCTAATGTGCTTTTTTTTTTCCATCACACGTGAAAACTACTGCAATGTCTGGACCTGTGAGACATTTAGCAAAGCAGTGTGATGATGACAATCTGTTGAATTTAAACTGCATCAGGTCTCATAGAGTCTTATTTCCATCCGAGGGATTTGTGCTCATGTCCGCTCGTCGTATGATAACAAATGTTTTTGAATCTGTCTGCAGATAAAAACGCTAATTACAGCCAACTTTCCCATTAATTCCTGTTAATTCCCATGAGAAAGTGTCACTTGTGAATAAAGTACACGTGGCCAATCTGCAGGGTTTGACTGCCAAAGGAAAATGGCTCAAAAACAAGGTGCTAAATGAGTGATAATAAGATTTAGACTTAAATATAGATTTAAATATATTTTTTAAAAAAGGTATACATGGAACAATAGAATGAATCGCCTTGTTAACTTCTGGGTAGAAAACCAGCATGAGAACAATAGTGACGGATGAGAGTTTCGCTGTATACAGTACATCTCATTTTTCATGTCACTATGTCGCCGTTTAGACTAATCTGATGTTTGTAAAGTTTATAAAACCAATGATTGGACAAACATTACTATTTGTATTGTGGCGTCCCCACACACATTTTTGTAATTAGTCATGGTTACAAAATGCCATTAGCTGTCCCTGTCAGCTGAGCCACTGATGCTTTCTAGACACTTTGATTACCCCAAACTGAATAAATACAACACATAGCAACACAAAACACACACGCACACAGAAATAGTAATGTTTCTTCAATCATTTCAGATTTGTCTAAACGGTGATTGATTACGTGCTGGTTTTCTACCCAGAAGTAGTTGTAAACAACAAGAAGATTCGGTCTATTTGGTGGCGTTTAAATCAATAACTGTATTTTATCAAAGAGACGTCACTCATTTCTTCCTGTTTTCAGAGGAGAAGTGGTGAATATGGAGTCAATGAAAGGGAAAAGATGAGGACGCACACACAGACACACTCATTCTACCAGGTGGGCATCATGTCTGGGAACCAAACGCGACCCAGATGCTTCGACACCTCCCAGTGGATGTCGTCCAGCCCGTAGCGGTGATCTGGCACCAGCACCTCCTCCATGATGGACAGCTGCGTCAGTCTGTCTCCGCACATCTTGACGAACTCCACGAAGGCGCTGCACGACACCTCGCACTCCCCCAGGCCGATGGCCGACAGCTGCGTGCAGCGCTGGGCGATGCGGATCAGCTCCTCGTCCAGCGGCCGCAGCCCGTTGGCGCACACCACCAGCTCCACCAGGCGGGGGCAGGTGAGCCCCACGCGGCCCAGGACGTCCTTGCTGACGGAGCGGCCAAAGTACAGGTGCGTCACGGGGATCTCGTCGCGGAAGAAAGGGCCGAACTCGTCCTCGTAGAGGAAGAAGTACATGACCAGGTTGAACTTGGGGGAGTGGCGCACCATGGCGTCCCAGCTGCTCTTCTTGATGGTGTGGAACTGCTGGCCCGGGTTCTCGCTGACCACGTCGATGCGAAGGTGCTCCAGGTGAACGTGCTTCTCCGAGGACAGGGCGATGAGGAGCTCATCGCTCAACAGGTGGTAGTTGAGAGCGAGTTCTCTGAGGCCGTGGCACTGGTCGGCCACACACAGGATGCCTGGGACGGAGGGAATCACACGTTAGGAGGCTACAGATCAACGCAGCGCAGGGAAAGAAGAAGCAACGTGAGTCAACACTGGTATTATATAAGGTTTCAGACTTAGTCACACTGATCTGTTGAGCTTCTGCATCATAATATTGTGATTAAAAGCCTAAAATATCTGTATTTCAATATCTATTTCAGGTTATTCCTACCCTGTTATCTCAGCAAGTATAAATAAAAACATCACAGATGTTCCAGATATAAACAAATGGTTTGTCCTCTACATCATTACATATCATCATTTTTCTAAATTGTTTTATGATGTTCTTCACATTATAGTTTTATAGTTTTATGTTGAATGTTTGTGTCTAGGAGAACCACTTGACAAGCCCTTAGGGGTTTTTTTGTTTCTCCTGCACATTTGTTGTATCTATTCTATATATTGTATACATTTTGTTGTTGTTCCACTCTTTAAAAATGCTGTTTTATATATATAGATTTTCTCATGTGCTAATAAATAAAAAATAAATAAATAAATAAAAAAGTGCATGACATCAGCTGTAACTGCTCTTGATCAAGCAGATCATTACCATATCTTTGTTTTCTATCGTCTGTTACCTGCAGGTGAAACGTGAGGGCAGCTGCTCATTTTCAGCAGTTTGAGCGTGTCGCTGTTATTGGCCACCAGGACTTTGAGGGAGGGGTCGTCGACGGGCGTGTCATCGATCTTCAGTGAGGATAAGGATTTGGAGTTGACGAAAACCACCGTCAGTGCTGAGATGAAGTGAGACTGGAGAACGCGAGAGAGATAGAAACATTTCATCATCCTATTTTTTTTTTTTTTTAAATCCTCTCAGTAAACACAGTCTGTCTTCTGAGGCAGCACCAGACGCTGGTTTTATATCAACAAGGACATTTAGCTCTGTGACAGACAGATGCAGCCATCCACCGCCACGACACGTTTCCATCACTGCCCTCTGCAATTGGAAGAAAGTTTTCGTCACATCACTCTCGTCTTAATGTAGGTGCATCTTTGGTCCGTTCACACCCGCATCCACCCAAAAATATTGGCAGCCCTGCACTTTTACCAGATAATATCCCAATTTCTCCCTGAAAATCTTTTTAACTACAGATGTTTCGGTGTATAGACGTACATTTCTTTGGTTTGTGATGGAACAAGTAACACAAAAAACTGAGGAAAAAAATGAACTGGGATGAAAAGTGTGATTCCTACATTGCCATCATGCCAATTAAAGAGGAACTATGCAGGATTTGGAGCTTAACTATGCTACATTTTTACCTTAATTAAACCGCTTCGGAGTAATTGTGATGGTTTAAATAATGGCTTAACTTGTTCCAGGGAGAATGGAGGCTCTCTGCCTTCCACATAGCGTCTCTTGTCTGAAAACCAACCTTGTAAGATCAGAGCCTCCAACCCGGTGTCCCAGCTCTCATCTCTGCAGCACCGCCACACAAATGTAACGCGCCCCATAACTTGTAATCTCTTGTTTATGTCAGATAAGACTACACAAATATACACATGGTAACATGGTAGATGATAAATAATGTTATCCACCGCTCCATGGATTCATTTCTCACCAGCTTCGTTGTAAACAAATGCACATGACCGGGAGGAGGGTTAGTAAAACAGAGGAAAAGCAACCAGACTTTCATAGTTGCTCTTTAAACTACGATTTAAAGGAGCATCACATGCTTGATCTTTCTGTTGAAAAGGTACCAAAATTTTTCTACAGCCCAAATCTCAGGTTTTTATTTTGCCGTTCCATTGCAAACCAAAGAAATACAAAACCAAAACATTTGTAGTTGCAACAATTTCCAGGGAGAAGTTGCAGCATTATCTGAAAAAAAAAGTGCAGGGGTACGAATACTTTGACTGTTCTATAAATGGATCATAAAAACAATTAAACAAACATGCAAATGTGAATGTGACACAAAAGACCAACTGTTAGTGAGAATTAGCTCAGCGATCTTAAATTACAGACCTTCTCACAGGCGCTTGACATTAATCAAACCAGCTGCATCTTAGATTACAGCTATCAGCTGGTGAATTGTGTGGTGTGTGACAGTTGTGCAGATAGAGATGAACAGATTATTTAATTATAATCTTTCTGCTTCTTACTTTGGGCAGCTCCATGAAACTGGGCCTGGCTGTGGAGATGAGCCCCAGTGTTTTCAAAGAGCAGTTGACGAGCTGAGAGAGGATGTCGCACGCTGCCTCTGCAGACTCTCGGCTGCTGTCCACCTGAAGAGAACGAGGAAAACTATTTTAATCTGAAAAGAACGTGAGAAGTGACTTCAGCGCACAGTTCATCGCTTCAGCCGCACACTCCTCCTCGCCTGCTTCTCGCTAACAGTTCGTACCTTGAAGCTGACATACTGCAGGTGGTTGGAGTGCCTTTTGATTATCTGTTTGATGAGGTCCGGGTGTGTGGCCTTCAGGTACGAGCTGGCTGGCTGGTTCAACTCGAACTCAAAACACCTCCACAGCTCCGGCATGTGAAACGCCTGGTTCCAGCCTCGACACACCTGTGGTGACATCATTAAAATCAAAACCTGTGCTTGAAGGCAGCAGGAGCTTTGTAGTGTTGGTAGCCTCTCTGAATTTCAAGGACCATTTACTCCAAGTCTGCAGCTTTCTGTAGTTGACACGGAGGTGGTAGTAGTCCAATAAAAGCACTGGTTTTTGCAGATAAATCTTGAAAATACAAGTTAAACGGACCAAATTAGGAACAATTTTACCATATTAACCTCAGTGTTAACGTGTATTTTTGGGAAAAAAAACAAGGTTTAGTCAAGTTTTTCTGAGTAAAATTAATTCCAATGAATGCTGCCTTTGTTCAAACTGAGGTGGTGAATAATCTTTTCCCACAGCTTTGCACTGCCACTAGTAAAACAATGTCATACTGCAATAATCCTTATGTGCAGACTCTGCGGTGTTAAATAAAATCCACACATGACACTTGCAACGACCACTACTGCTGACTGCCACATAATAAAAATTATAACAATGATAATAAACTCTATTCAGCAAACAAACAATAAAACAATAAAATGAAAAAATAGAAATAGTAAAAAAGTAAAGGAAGATATAAGATGTGGCCTATGATATATTACAGGATAAAACCCCCCCAAAAGAACAAAATAAAAATGTATAATCTGTAGTTTTTAATTGGATATTGAGCTACTCTTATGTTACAGAAATAATAAATATCAGTGATAGATAATAAAACCACATGTGTACCTGCGAGGCGTAGGCTCGGTCCAGCAGAGGCAGGTACTGGAAGATGTGGAGCAGGATCTCCTGAGGCAGACACTCCCAGTGGACGCCCCTCTCCTCCTCCTCCTCCCCCTTCTCCTGATCCTTCTCCCTCCTCTGCTTACAGGGACGCTTGAGAGTCTGTCGGGAGTGGATGCTGCCACCGCCGCCGCCATCACCGCCGCCGCTGGTGCCGCCTCCGTCCTCCTGCTCGTTCCCCTGGAGAACTCGTTTCATCCTGGATAAACAGAGGAGGAGGAGTTAAAGGCAAGGCATCTTTATTTATATAGTTGCCTTGACAAAACATTTTTAAAAAGAACAGCATGAAAGAGCATTAAAACAAAAAACAGAGAAGAATAAAAAAAAAAGTAGAATAAAATAAAAAAGATAAAGTTTCTTAAAAAGAGCTCAGCTATAAGCACATGAAAAGAGAAATGTTTTTAATGTTTTGGGTTTATACTCCATTAACATGCCATTCATATATTCTGGACCTAAACCATTCAGTGATTTGTGTAGAGTAGAGTAGAGTGGAGAATACTTTATTCATCCCAAGACCAGTAGCAGAACTTTAAAATCTATTTAAAATGTATTCTGTAGCTGAAAGAGACACAGGTGGTCAGGATAAGGGAACTTAATGGAGGAGTATGTCATATGATGGCCGTAGACTTGCAACTGTTTTAATTAGTGGGTGATCTATTCATGGATGAATTAAATATTCAAATAATTGAATTATTATTTTTTCAGTAATGTGATGCAGAGCGGAGATGCTCGTCCTAGTATTTGAGACAGGTTTAACATATTTTTCTCAAAGTCACTCATTGATTTAGATGTTCACTAATCACTGAGGTACTTTAGATTCACTTCCACCGTGTTGACACCAGCAGACGGTCTCAGGGAACCTTGGGTACCGTCACGTCTGCGCTGTGGTAGCCTCAAGATTTATTCCTCTATCTGCCTGTGATACATCCCATGGAGGGATTTTGTCCTCCATGATGTTTCACCTCCTCCTCATCAAACCCCCGTCTCCTCCTCCTGCTGCTGCCTGAGGCGTCGCCTCTGCAGTTCATCCTGAGGGGACATGTTCCTACTCCTGATGTGTTCATGGACGCTGCGGCCTTTTTCTCTTTGACTCTGGGTGGAAAACTCTTTCGTGTCTATGCAGCTCATGTGTGTATACTCCACAGTTATTTCAATTTTTTTTCATTCCTGGCTGTAGTTGCCTATTGTTAGTAATATACACTGGATACAGACATTCAAGTCTCAAAGTTAATGACAACAAATATAGATGTATGTCTGTTAACTTAGGCTTGATGAGTTATATTAATCAGCACATTAAAAACTAAGACTGTGTTATATATATTTTATTTCAGGAACAAGTTCTGTTTGTTATTTGGAAGCCATTAAGTATTGTTAGGTAAGTAATATCTATCTAAATCTATCTATCTATCGCCCTCTAACTGCCACCCTCTTACCAATCTTGATTACAGTAACTTATTCATTCATTTATTGATTTATTTATTTAATCTTATCAGTATTGGTTAAAGTTGATAAATATTTTTTTGATAGTAGCAGCTAAAAATGTTCAATTTCACTTTATAAATATTATTTTTAAAAATAAATAATAATAATAAATTAGTCTTATATCATATTTCTTAATAAATAAATAAAACATCTGTGTATCTGTCTGTCTGAGAGGGCAATCAGTCATTGTTGGTGGTGTTTACCCTGTGTTGCCCAGACCTGCATGACAAACTGTAAAAACCTGCAACGCTGCAAATCTGTCCATAACCAGGTGTGTCTCCTCCTGCTCACGTGCAGGATGAAGTCAGTGGCCGAGGAGGAGGACACGCCCCCCTCTGCCTGTCTGTCTTCGTCTCACCATAACAAAATTTCCTTCTCTCCACAATAAAGTCTTTATTATCTGCATATTTACCCACTCATGAACTGCGTGATGTTTATCCACCTGTATTACCTGTTTATTTATAACATGAGCCAAACGAACCGACCACAGTTTGTAAGAGTTTAGCTTTGAATAGAATAGAATAAAAAAGTAAAGTACTTTTCTAATCCTCCGATAAAATATAATAAAACATACAGATGCCATAATTAGGAGAATACAATAATTTAGGCTATAACAATAATACAGTAAAAAAAAATCTGTTATAAATTATATGGAGACGTAAAAAAACATTCAGTTCACGCAGTGAACAATTGTGCACTGTAATGTAATGTATTGTAATGTAGCTACAAGTGCAGGTGTGTATTTTTTTCTCTTCAGGATTAAAGAAACAGTCTGGTCGCTGCTGACAGGAAAACTTATCTTGGCTTAGTTTAGCCGAACCGACCACAGTTTATACTGTATGTGTTTAGCTTAGCATAGCCTAGCCAACCTGTATAAACTGGAGTATGAGTTTAGCATCTTGGTGGCTAACTTAGCAAACAATTTGTGTTGAACGATACAGTTTTAACTGACGTTAACGGTTATGTAGACAACTGCTATCCAGGTATCCGCCGCCGTAGTTAACAGCGTTTCACTCACCTGGGTTTCTCGTTCCTTCGTCGGATGTTCGTCAGGAGGAAATCAATCGATCAGTCAACGTCAACCGGGACCGACACAAGAAAACTGGGTTCGAGCTGGCGGAACGATCAAACACATTGGACCATAGGACAGCAGCGCGAGGGAGCCGAGACAGACACCGACTTCACCAGTCCAGCAAAGGCCTTTTTTTTCTTTAAATAAGAGTTGTCTCCTGACCTAGTTTCTCCAGCTCCTCACAACAACAATTCCGCTGCTGCTGGCTCCTCGGTAGTTTTGCTCCGCCAGATAAAAGATGGCGGTGGTTGGTTGGTGTTGTGTCGGCCGAGCTCAGTGGGCTGGTCTGCGGTGACAGCGGCCGGTCGGCAGGGGGCGTTACCATGGAGCTCTGAGTCTGGAGGGGTTCCCCATCACTTCGGGCTCATGTTTCAAGTTGAGACTCCAAATATTACCATCATGAATCCTTGGTCTTTTTCAGGACCATTTTTATGCTATCTATATACTATTGAATGGAGGACAAAAAAGTCTATTTTTGTATTTCCTTAATTTATTTGTTTTTACTTATTTATTTCCACATTTCTGCATGTTTGTTGCTTTGCTAATTTGTTTATTTACCCTTTTTCTAGATATATTTTCTGTCATATGTTATTGTCTCACATAGATAATGAATAGATATAGTTAGGATATAATAATTATCCACAAATCAAGAGCCTCAGCTGTAATGTGGAAGACAAAAAATCACATGAATAAATAAAAAGCTAAATATTTTTTAAACCTTGAGTTGTCAGACCAGAAATCAGTTTCACATGATCTTAGATACGAACATCACATCAGTTTTCTTACAATGCAACAAAAAACAACGCTGAAATAGCTAGAAAAGCACGCTATCTGAGAAAGCTGTGGAAAACAGCTAACACATGCAACTGCAAAATATTTATACACCTGAATGGGCCTCAGAAAGAAAGTGCTGGTTAAAACTTCTGCTTTTATTCTGTTCTTTTTATTCCATGTTCAAATAAACTTTAATTCATCCATTCATTATACAGTATATTTAATATTTAATATATCAACTCTTTTTGTAAAACATTCTTCACTTTCATCAAACACTGTCCCCGTTGGATTTGCAAAATGTGGCAACATCAGTTAGATTGTGCGAGGAAAAAGTGTACGTTACTCCGAGCCGCCACCACCAACACTGCAATTTTGACTTTAAATGTACAGGAAAAAACAACAACTGTGTGAATCTAGATGCATTGCTACCTAAACATAAGATTTTAGTGCATTTTGGGAACACATGCACACGTCAAATGAGAACAATCAAACTGCTTGTTTGGCGCTGCGTTTTCAAGACCACTTCTGAAGCTTTAGATCTTGAGCTGTCAGTTACAGTATATTCACATTTCAACAATAACACAGTACTAGCACAACATACTCAGTAATAGAGAAAAGACAGTCCAGCAAACATCAGGAGATGTGGACCCCAGCTTTGTCATTTAGACCAATTCAAGAGCCAGGGTCTCACACAGGAAGTGACGTTTGCCAGCACAAACAATGTCATCCCAGGAGTCTAACCAGCCCTCCTCTTCAACTCGATCTGGAGCCACGATGGCAACGCAGTCCTGTCCTGCCAAGTCTATGTCCCAGTCAGGAATGGCCTTGTTCGGCTCATTAGGCCTCCAGTAGCTGACGTTCCAATTTACTGTGTTGTCATTGAGCCAGAAATGAGTGCCCTCCTTCACCATGTCCTGCAGCCCAATCCACGCTTGCTGAGTGAAAATTGCAAACTGAAAAGTCATGTTGGTCAGGAACGCCTGGTCTTCAGCATTGTAAACCGTGGCCAAATCGCCGCCCCTTCTGCGGAACACCCAGCGAGCATCTTCCCACTCTGTGTCTGAGGACAGGTAGAGGCAGCGTGCAGCGTGCTCGGTCCAGCCCAGTAGGCAGCGTGTACAGTCCAGCGTGGTTTTGTTGCTGAATCTCCAGAGAAAGGTCAGATGGTTGGAGAACAGGATTGGACACTGCTTTTGACTTTGTGCCTCCAGCTGCATGGAGGTTTGCTGTTCGCTGATTAACAGCTGACGCAGCCCCTCGTTTTCTGCCGTTTCTGAAGAGATGATGCTCAGTGCTTCGTTCAGACGCTGGGTCAGGTTTCTGTTCTCCTCTTCCAAAGACGTGGAGGTTTGCTGTTCACTGATCAACAGCTGGCACAGCCACTCTTTTTATGCTGTTTCTGAAGAGATGATGCTCAGTGCTTCATTCAGACGCTGGGTCAGGTTTCTGTTCTCCTCTTCCAAAGACGTGCAGTTCAGGTGTTTCTTCAGCTTAGTGTTTTCTATTCGCAACTGCTCAGGGATGTTCCAAAGGTCAAATACCTCATTTGACACATACTGTAACTCAGATGTCGCACTTTGGGTTTTACCCATCACAGCAAAGACAGCGCCAGTCACTGCACAGAAAAGCACCAGCAAAACAACAACCACCACAATGGTTTGCCACTAGGATTTGCTCATGCAGCTGTTTATCCGAGGATCTTTTTTTTTCTTCTTTTTCTTCATCTTCCTCCTCTTTTTCTTGTGAGATAGGGTTTTCTGGATCTTCACCATGTGGAAATCTAAAAAACAAACACAAAAACCAGATGTAAATAAACAAAAGATACATGTATACCGTAAAGATGATGTTTACATTGCCAGGAAAATAAACACCACATTTGGTCTAAAATATATCAGGCTAGTTTCACATGTTATTGCTATTATAGCTTCTCATCACATCCTTTTCATTCCCTGTTTCAGTTTGGATTTTCTTAACTATAGTTTTTGTCTCTTTGCCAACAAACTAGCATACATCACTTCATCACATGATTGATTAATGTTATTATTATGTCGTCTTGTTGTACATTACTAAAATGTAATGAATTATATTTTTCTTTAAACGAGCCGTCCCTAACGTCTGTGTTCCCGGTTTTTCACTTGAATCTCCTCCGTGTCAACCGTTAAAGGTAGGGTCTGGAGTTTTGTGCCTAAAAATAAAAATTAGACTTTTACAAATGAAATCCGTCTGAATCATCACCTATGGGCTTCTAGTCCTGTGTGGTGGGGGCTCTGTCTGCAGCCCCTCCTCCCCCTGCCTGTATTTTGGTTTTTTGGTTTGTTTTGTTCCTCTGGATTTTCTGGTTTTCAGATCACACCTTGAGAGAGTCTTCCTCCAGCCAATGACGGAGCTCAGGTGTTGCAGCAGGAGGCTCAGGCCTGTTAGCTGTGCTAGCTGTCTGATGCTACTGAGTCTCTATCTCTCTCAGCATCAGCAGTCAGGACAACAAAGAACAAAAATACAGTCTGAACACGCTGGAAACAAAATTAAACCATTAGTGAGCTTATCACGAAAATAGCAAGACACCCGCTGTTCACCACAATACAACGGCATAACAACATACACGGAGGCTCCCGGTGTTGGCGATCGGCTCGCGGCTCCAGCATTCCTATCCTTTATGGTCATGACAACTGTTGCTGTCAGAAGCAGGAGGCTACACAGCTTAGCCTGAGGGGAGGGGCTGAGTTTCTCTGTTTTGTTTACAAACTGATAGGGACAAAACTCCAGACCCTACCTTTAACGTCTTAACGTTACCGTGGTTTTCCTCTGGATTTTCTGGTTTTCAGATCACTTCTTTCTGTTTGTTGCCTCCATGGAGCTATCACATGTGTGTAGTACCACCAGAATAAAACAAACACGAAAAGCAAAAAGTAAACAAATTATCACGAAAATAGCAAGACTTTCGTCTGTGCTCAGATTTCCGAACCCGTCATCCATGATGCTAACTGGCGAAAAAAAAAATCGGAGATACCGCGCTGTGTGCTGACGTTACGCGAGATAACGACACATCACGCGAGATTTCGACGTAGCACCAGGCTACTCAGTTTTCTTCGATTTTTGTCACTTTATTTCACTCCAGTACAGCGTTTTAAGTTTTTCTTTTGTTTATTGTGTTGTTTGTGTAATTTACAATTTTCCCGCAAAAAAAAAAAAAAATCAGAAAAGCTGCTGCATGACTTTTACTTTTACTCACAGTAAAAGCCCCATATTTGCAAAGGCTACTGTGATTCCTCAGAGAAATGCCCCCTCACTGATAAACAATTACATTGTTGTTATTATTGTTTTTGTACATAATGTTTTACCATAGTACTAGATGTCAGCAGTTTAACCTCATCAGAGGCCACATGGATTTAACATTCCCCAGGCTCCATGATTTATAGATAACTCACTTAATTGATCCAAATGAGTATATTTCAGTCTACAGAACAAGTAGCCTACAGGTCTGATAACTAGATTTTGAGATTCGGTCTGACTATAATCATGTCAAAAAACATGAACATTCATTTATCGGTGGATGTGAAAAGTGAATTGACACTTCTGAGTTGATATACCGTTTGATGTTTATTAAAATGGGACGGATTTTACAGGTTGTACACTCCATCCACATTGGCATTGATTAAGAAAGCAACAAACAGGTACAAATGCAGTATATACATATCAGTATACATATATTTATAAAATACAATAGCATTTTTTTTCACACAAATGTACTGTATTTTTTATTTAGTAGTTATTATTATTACCATTATTTGAAGTCATTGTTAGGAGGACTTTTAAGCAAGCTACACACAAATTGTTTGGACAGAAAAATGCTGTGCATAAGCTGTGAGTTTCTGTCATGGAAAGTGAGTCAACCTACAGTTTATGTACAAGGTTCAGATCTCCATGTTAGAAAAATAGTCCCATGTTTGCACAAAGTCCCCAAAAGTAACTTTTTTTTGTTTTTGTTTGCAATTACAGAAGGCAAGCATCAACAGCACAGGCACCAGAGAAACAAGCAAATCCCACAACAGTGATGTTTTGGTCGGTTGGACAACTGAATACAGGATAAAAAAAATAAAAATTGGGTGGGTAAACACAGTATCTGATCTGAATCCTGAACAGTTTCTGTCTAATTATGATGAACATCTTGCAGAGAGTTTTGTAGTGTGATTTGTATTTATGTCTCCTGATGACTCAACTTTTTTAATTGGGCGTCTTCAGCAAGACGGTCAGTGGCACATTTAAAAAAGGACAGGAGAGATAAGTGTTACATATGAAAAAGAAAACATGGAGCTGCACTGATTTAGAAAGTGTATTGATCCATGAACAGCAGTTCACACCATTCACTCCGTCTGCCACCTTGTGAAATAGTTTGACTCCACCTTTTTTTTTATAAGGTATAACCTCCAGCAAGACATTCAGGATTTACTTTTCTTTTTGTTTATACTGTTCGTGCAACTGAGCTACACAAACATGATGCACCTGCCATCAGTCATGTCTGTCTGAGAGGTCCAGGCTGCACTTTATTGTCATCTGAGGCAAACACAATATTTGGAAAGCACTAAAAGCAGAGCTCTGTGAAGAAAATGGGGCTTCATTACGATAGAAGAGAGAACGTTTTTCGTCCCAAACATTAATAAAAGATTTTTAGTGTCATGTGCAGGACAAACATTTTCTGTCGTCATCTTCTTGAAGACTGTGGAAGAAATGCATCTGCGTCCACATGGAACATTTTATCTGAAGGCTTCGTCACAGCGTGTTTCACTGCTGCAGGTTTGTTTTTGAGTTTTGCAGATTTCCATTATTAATTCAAGGAAACTATTTTAATAGCCCAGCTCTATCGACTGTCAAGGCATCTCCCTCTGACCAGAACCAAGGTCTGTGTTAATGGACTGTGCAAGAAAAAAAAAACACTTGGAGGCTTTGTTCAGTGTTTTCCACATTAGGCATTAAAAGGCATATTCTGGGCACTGAGTCCAATGAAAGTAAAGAATACAATTCATTTCCAAAAATGCTCTACCTGTAGTTCATAACATGTTTCAAAAAGATTGCACAGCACCGCCACCTGGTGGTTACAGATTTCTTTTTGTCCAGATAAAACAAAAATCCTCTTTGAACTATGATTATTTCATGTTTATTCTTCTCATTGGAACAAATTCCCTCCTAATTCGTCTTTATGTGGCCGCCCTAAATGTTATTTAAGTTTTCCAGCAGCTCATGTTGACTGGGATTAACATTTGTTCTGGATTTAAATCCAGTTCATCTAAATTACTGTGTGTGCTCCAGACAAACAAAGAAGATTAATCCATGATGGCAGGAGGGGCAGCGAAGGTCCCTCTTGATTTATTTCATGACCAGTAGTCGATTTCACATTTCTACACATCTTTGATGAGACTTTAAACATAACATTTGGTCTTGTATACTGACATATTATTGATAATCTTAATTTGAGCAAGGCGAATCAGATTGATCCCTGATGCAGCTTGAATTGTATTGATCAGAGTCTCCACAGTTACACTTGTTGATGATTAGTAAGATTTCATACAGTGTTTTAACACAGACAATCACCCCAATGTCAGGACATTCAGAATCGCATAAACGTGTATCAAATTGCTGCTGGTTGATCTCCAGCTGAATTAATAAATCACTATTACAACCCTAATAACTGGAGGGGGGTGGATATAAAGCAGCAGTGAGACCAGATCTCGGAGACAGACATTAAAAAGTTTCCTTTCACATTAAAACCCAACACTGCGACAACGAGCGAGTTACGTTTTACTGGTGCTTCAGAAACGCACCAGAATTCAAGTATGGGTGGCGGTGTGTGTGTGTGTGTGTGTGTTCTGTAGTCTGAGCAGTTTCTCATTTAGGTTTGAAAAGTGTGTGTACGACGAGCGGAGACAAGGACAGGCTCAGTATTCAACCCACAGAGAAGGACACAGGGCTTTAATTAATTCTCACTTTAAATGGATTAAAGGGCAGGGTGACTTAGCTGTTGCTTTTTTAACTTCTATAAAAACTTGCAGTCTGAAAGTGTGGAATAACTGCTGCAATAAATAGCTGAAATCATCCCTCTCTCTCACACACTCACACACTCACACACACACTTTCACACACACACTGAGCTTTGTTTGTGTTTCTCATTAACTCCATAGCAGCTTCTACTATGGTAATGTGTGCTCTGTGCTTTTTTTTTTCTCTCTTTTCCTTCTTCCACCCTCCTCAGTCCTCATCCATCCAAAATCTCAGCACGTCCTGCTTTAGCCCGGCGCCTCCGATCATCACAGGTCACATGACAGTTTTAAGGGGTCGACTCGAGTCTCACGTATGGTTACTGCTGCTATTAGTTAATTGTCTCTTAGTGGGAGAGTCTCTTACTCTCTGGGCGACACAGTGAGAGTGGACAGGGACTCCACCTGGAAGACACACCACGTCTGGCTCACTGAAGGTGTTGTGGCACAGGTGGCATCCCTTCTTTTCAGACACAAAGACGGGTTTCTTGCGCTCTTTCAGCTGCAGGGAGAAAAAAAAAAAACGGGGCAGAGGAGAAAGTTAAAGGAGTGATTAAGCTTCAAGATGACAAGATATGCAAATGGAGTAATTGACTGTACAGTTACTATGTAGACAGGAGACAGTTTTCTATTGTAGAGTCAGTTAGTTTAACTTTTTGAGAAATGTGATTATATTTGCTATTTATAACGTTAATTTGATGAAAGGCACGGAAATCATATTCATATCTAAATCGACTGGTTTATATTAGATTACCAGTTGATTAAATGGCCAATATTCGCAGCTTTGTTTCAGTTTTTGCTATTTAACTGGTTTATTATTATTTATTCAGGATTTTTCTCGCTTTGGGGGGATAATAATAAGAATCTCTTTATGTTATCACTATTATTACTAAAGACTGATGCTGCTTTGTGCAGTAAATTAAAATGAAAACAAAGAGGACATAATCTAGTAAATAAGGACTTTGTTTCCAGTGTAATTGCACGTCTTTGTTTTTTTTTCTTCACTGTGCGTTTCTCACCCTGTCGTGCAGCAGCTGAAGGTTTTCAGAGTGAGCGAGCCCCAGAGCGATCTGGGAAGTGCGGCAGGCGTGCATACTGGCCCTGACCGCCCGACCCAGGAACGGCCTCAGCAGCTGCAGCGACCAGCCTTCAGGGAGCATGCGGAGGACTCGCACGGCATCGAACACCTCTCCGTGCCGATTCAGGAGGTCCACCGCTGCCATCTCCAAATCCCCGCTGCTGCTGCTGCCGCCGCCGCCGCCTCCTGCTGCTGCTGCTGTCGTCGTCGGAGGGTTTGCGTCAAGATAAACTCCCAGGAGCAGGTGGAAGAGCTTCTGTCGGTACGCAGAGTCCCGAGACGACGAGGCCCACAAACAGAAAGCCTCTGCGGACGGGAAGTCTCTCAGCTGGTGAACCAAAATGTGCAGCGCTTTGTCGTGCTCCTCCAGTTTTCCATGTAGTGTTGCTCGCTCTAGCAGCAGTTGTTCACAGTTCTCCATCTTACCTGAACAACACAAAACACCAACAGGTCATACACTGCACCAAATACATACATACAGTGGGAAAAATAATTGAATGAAGCATGCATAGAGGCTTTTAAATGCATTACTCATTGTTTGTTTTTTTATATAAACTGTACGTGCTAATTGCAGGTCTCTCTAAAGCTCTCTGTCAATCCTTGGACGACTCTTCTTAGTTTTCCTTATGAATCTTATGAGGACCTGGTCGTGGCCAGTTTATGGTAAAATGTTGTTCTTTTTAGTTTCAGATTAATGGTACTAACGGATAAAAAGGGGCATTCAGACACGTCTGTAACCGATGCCATCAGTCTGTTCTGCAACATATGTTTCTGAAGGTCTGGAGAAGCGTCATGAGACGGGGGAAAGTAAAGTGACACCTTGGTGATGAGAAACCTTTTCATAGGGGTCAACTGGACTAAACCAGCTGATATTACATTACTTTGCACTGACAGGGGACAGATTACTTTCTAAATACTGACAGAGTCCAGCTGCTTTCTTGGCTTTCCAAACGTTTTTGCACCTTCTTTTCTTCATGTGACCAATACTTATTCCCAGAGTTGTTTCACTTTATTACACATAACTTAATTTATGGACATTAATGTTTGGATTTCTTTGTATGTGTGTATTACTTGGGTTGTTGCCAACATCTGGTAAAAAAATTCATGTCAATAGATAAATTTGAAATATATTTTCTGAGAAAAATGTTGACACGTTCAATACTTATTTTCCCCCGCTACATCTACAAGCATCTGTACGTTTAGACACGAACACACGCAAAGATCAGTGTCGTCATCCTCAGACGTGTGCCTCACCTAAAAGAAACTGTGCCCGGTACAGGTCGGACTCCCTGAGCAGAGCCTGGAGCCGCTCTCTCGCTCTGTTGAGCTTCTTCTCATCTGTGGGCGACTGTGACAGCAGCGACATCACCCTCTCCAGGTAAAGCACAGCCAGGTGCGTGTGAAACTTCTCTTTCTGCAAGAAAAACAATTCCACATTCACTATTTTCCTTGACAAAGAAAATCCTCCAAAACAAGACATTAGGCTTTATTAAAAACATTATAATAACACTGACTGGGAATTGTAATATCCTGATTTTAACTCGATTCAGTGCTGTTTCAGTTTGCAAACATAACAACTCGTAACTAACAATGATTGACAAGCAGCTCTTATTTCCCAGCCACCTCTGTGGAGCGTCTAATAAAGTGTCTGAAACAGTTTTGCTATCCTGGTTATATTAAATTAAGTTTTAAAAAACTGAAGAAACTGATGAAATGAAAAAGTGTGCGTGGCCTTTAAAGTCTCCTATTTTAGAGTAAATCTCGGAGGAGTTGTAACTGCTTCATCAAAAAATACTTTCATCTTTAAAACGTGAGACTGCTGGAGTTCATGTTAATGTATTTTGGTACTTTAGAGAAGTGATACTGCAGTAAAGACTCCTGTAATGACACTTCCTTTCCTGCACACAGGTTTGTGTTTGGATCAAACTTTTTAGTTATTCTTCAGACACCTGACGAACGTGGCTTGTTTAACATCTGAAATACACAGATTTCAATTATTCCAGGTCTCGGGAACAGTATAATCAAACATCAGGTGAGTTTAAAATGACTTTAAAGTGACTGCCCATAATAATCAGTTCTGTTCTCCGTCTCTCAAATCAATGATTTAAGTGTAACGTTATTGGAGGGACCCTTACAGAAAGTGAACATCTGTTTCAGCAGCCACCAAACGCCACCCAGTTCAATGTAGTGCCACAACTGCTGTTATTATATTTTCTGGGATGGACGCAGCATTAAGTCTGACGTAGGGAAGCACGTTTTAATTCTCTCTGGCACAGATTTAGTGATTTGATCGACAACACTTGAACAACTTCCAGTTCTTCTTCCAGTTCTGATGCCGCCGCCTCCCGCTCCCACTTCTCTCTACAGTACACAACAGCCGACGGCTTCCTGTCTCCTCACCGACTCATCGTACCTGTATTCTTCTCTCCAGCACCAGGTGCTCCAGGTAGAGAAGCAGCGCCTGGTTGTGCTTCCCCAGGTATGTGATGACGTCGTCGGGCTTCAGCTGCGACAGATCCTTACAGAGAGGCCGCCGAGTGAAGATATGGACGCCTATCTGCAGACGAAACCAGAAAAACGACTTCAATCATACACTGAAGGAGTTAAGGATGAAGAAAACATGAGACACAAAAAGAGACTTTGATCAGTTTCTACTTTTAAAACTCTGCTAAAAAAAATGCACTTTTATCGAATGGCCTGTTATGATACGTAATGATTTTATCCTCTATTTTCTTTCTTTCCGTCTTTTTGTTTTGCCATCATTACATTACATTGTTTGCTGTTGCTTTGTTCTGTTTTATCTGGTTGATACGATCTTTGTTTTGTTTTTTGTCTTACTTTGTTATTTATTTTATTGTTTTATAAGGAACTTTGTAATGTTGTTTTGATAAGTGCTGCATAAATAAAATCATCATTATTATCATCTGCATTAAAAAACATTTTTGTTTTTTTTTAAAATTCAAGACACACAGAAGGAGAAAAAATACAGAACTAAAGAAATAACTTGTGTGCACTGGAAAATAGCAGATTGCATCTTGACACCAACCAGACTGTCCTGTTTTGCATGTCTGCTCGATCAGCTGTTGTGAATTGTAAATGTAAATTTAAAAATTAAGATGTTTTATAGTACTTTTTTTCATTCATCATCTGGCCAAGTAGTGCCACGGCTCCAGACTAATGTTTTTTTTCACCATGAGCACAGTGGCCCCTAACTTCAAAGAAAACGACTTGCAAATAGGCGAAAATTCACAGTTATTTTTCATTCACGATCCTCACACACATTGGCCTGTCATCCATAATGACAGAAACTAGATTTATGAGTTGCCCCTTCCACATTTCACCAGTGTAAAAAGAAAATAAGGTAACTTTACTGGTTGCACATGCACAAGTAGAGGAAAAATGTACTTGCACTGTGTCAAATTCTAATTCTAGGCTCAGTCTGGAGCCCTGCGTGCTGATAGAAGCACATCCTGCTGACTGACACTAGTAAACCTTGACTGACAGAACAGCACAGCTACATTAATGAGTCCATTTAAGGTGCTGTGGTAACCTACGGTGGGATCTTTCTGCAGGGCCCAGTCTGCGTATTTCCATACAAGGTCCAGATTGGAGCAGGAGCAGAGAAAGTCTACAATGTACTCGTAGAGGTCGGGTCGTGTCTTGTCCTGCAGATCCCCGTCCACCACGCGGATCCACAGCTGAAACAGAAACATGAAGACAAAGTTCAGCTCCTAAACGTCACACTGATGCTGATGCTGATTCTTTCGTGAGAGTTGACCGATTTTAGGTGGAACGTACCTGAAGCGCTGCAGAGTCCTGACCGTTGTAGTGATAGAGAAGCCCAAGTGCAAAATAACTAAAAAAAAAAGACAGAGAAAAAAGACTGAATGGAGTAAAGGTGTTTGTTTTTTTTTCTTCCCCTCGATAATGTAATTTTTTTGACAAAATAATTAAACTGCACTGATGACACTGGACGCCAAATTAAGGCTTTACAATGCGGTAATTAACCACAAGAGGCTGAAAAGGAGAAAAACATTTCCCCCGTCGTCCCTGTGGAAATTTTGTGTCCACGTTAATCAGAGAAAATTACACTCATCCCCACGAGAGTGTTCATTTTCTCCTCTAATTACAGCTGCAGCCACGATCCAACATGACCAGTCTGAAACTACACATTAACTCTAATCAGTCAAAGCAAATACAAACATTGAAAGATGATATTTAACATGTTTATAATGAAGCCACAGTTTCAAAATGAGTGCGTTTTATTTCACTTTACACGTGCAAATCTATCCGCTGCAGTTAAATGTGTTGAAATATAGCAATTTACATTTTTTTCTACGGACTTCTAGAAGACAAAAGATGATATTTTCCTCACTTGTGATATTTTTCCAGCCACGGGACGCTGTCTGCCAGCACGCAGGCGTTGTCTGAAGCGACCAGGTCTAGAAGGCTCTCGTGATCTTGTTCAGCATAAAGCTTTAACAGCGCCGTGTCCACGTCTTCTTTACAGCCGTTTGCCACCTCTGTGCTTCGTACCTGCGTGTGGAGATAAATACTATTTAAAAACAAATAGACTCCCACTATGTAAACAATGTTTTATTCAATGTAAATAAATCTGTTTTTTGTTTTGTTTTTTACTCCATTCACCTCTCCCAAGTAGCTGATGAGGAATTTCTTGCACCGCAGCACTTTCTCCTGGTCGCCCTGAGCCAGGTGGTTGAGATCTGCAAACTCGTGAAGAGGGGGGTGACAGCGCGTGAACGAGGAGGAAGCAGGCAGCAGTAACGGGTAGAGAGATATCAACTCCCGCACGTCCAGTTGACCCTTCCTGAAAATATAATGAGAAAAGGTCACGAAAGCTGCTGAGGAGGGATGGCACCTTTTTTATAACTTTAACCTTGAAAATATATTGATTAGTTTAAAAAAACATCTTAAAAAAAACAAATTCCCTCATTATATCATCAATTATTATCATATTGCAATATTTTATTATGATAATTCATCTCATTTCGAACGACCAAAGCTAAAAATGTGCGAGTACGTGAGGGTAAAAGCCAAAAATAAAGACTCTACAGCAGAATTAAATACTAAATCATATTCACAGGAAAACAATGAGCCTGTATATCACGGCTGCAAAGTCGATCAAACATTGGGAAACAATCCAACAGCGTCTCTGACTCTGACCTGAAATGTTCTTTTGCTTCTAGAAACTCTAGTTGGCCAAAGTGTATGAACCCCGCCTGCTGGAGGATCCTTTTGTGCAAAACCTGACGAAATAAGACAACAACATTCATTGTTAAAAGATATTATTATCAATTACTATGACACCAATATTATTGTTTAACAATGATAGTCATTATTTATACATCACTTTTCCTCACAAGGTTACAAAGTGCGTCACAAAAGATAAAAGCAAACAACAAATCAGCAATAAAACAATAAAAAAACAGCTATAAAAGCAAAGCTTAAATTTAGATTCAAGCCAGTGTTTCCTCTACATTCATTTAGCAGTGGCGGCCCGCCACACCTAAATCCTCGCCGCCGCTCCTTCAAATGTCTTGTTTTTTTTGTTTTTTTTTTAATTGTCGCAAATCCACCACTGCCACATGCCTCCACCTTCACAGCAGAGTCCTGCTGCACCTGAGGAGCTTAAGGTAAACTACAGATAACTATTTTGCTCAGTATCTAGCACCCCTCTGCACCTGGATGACAGACCACATCGTGTTTTTCCGCAGAATCATTTAACTCAGGTTACAGAATGAAAAGTCTCAGGACAGATCGGTCAGTCTGTTGCCAGTGGGTTTTTAACATTAGCGGGTTTGATTCTGGGATGCTCAGTGTTGGTGGAAAAGAAAAAACCTGTGTTGTCTTGGGCTTATAATAATTTATTGTAGCGCATACAGTACAGGACACACTGCGTTAAACGTTAAACCCCCCTCCTCCCCGGGCCGAACTTGTCTTTGGGGATGTTTCTCTGTGCTCCCGATCCTGTGAGCTGTCCGTGCGGTGGGAGGCAGCTTTTTGACAGTCCCTCCACTAACCTTGGGGATAATGTAAATGAAGTGATGTGAAAAAAGATCAGACGTCTGCGTCTCCCCTCGGCTCTGTTTTCAGCCTGCAAAGAATCTGCCCGTGACGGTAGATTTTGACCAATCACAGAGCAGCAGCCCTTATTCGTATTATTTGGACGTTTTAAAAACGTAAGAAAGAGACGTTTTTTCTCTACTCGCTGCGCTGGCTGAGGAGATGAGAACCATGTGGACTCAACTCAAAGCTTTTTTCTACATTTCTGCCTCCCTTGCCTTGAATCAAAAGTCTCTTGAAGTAGGCCCAGGTTACCAAACTAAGAGAAATATGATCAGTGGTAGTTTAAAGTAGTCAAAATACAGAAGTTATCATGACGTGAGGAAAAAAAGAAAAAGACATGTTGATTCGGCGGAAACCCGGCTTTACAGGTAAGACTGCAGTGCCATCACGGGACGAGGGGGGGGGGGGGGGTCGGGCGCCACTCCTTAAAAAAATCCTGGAGGAAACACTGCAAGAAAAAATAAGATCTTTCATAAAAAGGGAAGAACCACAAGCTGCTGATCTGAGAGCTGCTCATGAGGAGTTACTGTTTGTGATTAGATCATGTAAAGACTTTAAAAGGTTAATAAAACAGGAAGTCAGTGGAGAAAGAGGCTCAAACTGGGATGATACGACCTTGTTGTCTGGAGCCTGTTTTATACACGACGTCACCGGTTGGTTACCTGGAACTTGTCTTTGGGGATGTTTCTCTGTGCTCCCTCTGTGAGGGTGAGCGCCTCCTCCACTCTGTGACCGGCCAGCAGATCCTGGATCTGTCTCTCAAGGGGCAGCGGCACCAGGACGTACACCGCCTTCGTGGAGGCCAGGATGACCTTCCCTAAAACACACACAACGAGGTTGATAGTCTTGAATCGAATCCCATTCGAGGTCACCGACAGTAAGACTGCCAGGTTGTGATTTAACGCTCTGTGGATTGCTTTCTCGCAGGCTTTGTTAAAAACAAACACACATGGCTGCGAGGAGGGTTAGCTCTACTCCATCCAGAAACTGAATAATTTTTGATTTGCCCATCTTTTTTTTTTAAAGCTCCGAGCAGTAATATCTTTTACTCTGAAAATGAATTCTGAAACTAAAAGGATGCTCTGTAATAGGAAAAAGAGGCTGCAGATGCTTCAGATCCCATTAAGAGCACAGACTCCAGTGTACAGCTCTCCACTGCTTTCAGCCACGCTCTGCTAAAAGGTTTCCGACTCACACTCGCAGTCCGAACCGACGACTCTTACCATCCCAGGACTATTTGGTAACTGCTGCACTTGACAGTTAAAGACATATTATTTGTTTCACTCCTTTTTTTAAATATATAAAGATGGATGAAACTGAAGGATGACACACATGAAAGTCTGTTTGTGGTGAAGTTAAAAAAAATTGACAATCAGACATTATTATCACATCATAATAATCTGACGAAAAAAAGAAAAAATGACATAAATGAAAACCTACATGTAATGATGATTTAAATAATTCTCCTTTTTAAAAACAAGTGGTTCGAGTAGACGATGAAAAAAGCTTATCATGCGACGATACCTTCAAAGTCTTGCAGGATGTGTCCATCCCTGAATGAAAGAGTCTGTTTGAGCTGTTGGTCCAACATGCTGTGGATGGTGATGAAGCTCTCATCCAACGCCACCACGTACGGAAAACAAACGGCCGCGCCGATCACGCTCTCCGACCAGTTGACCGGCGCCCGTTGGGACACTCCCTCTGCGTTGGCAAACATTCCTGCCGACAGTTTTAAAGAAATGATCTAAATCATTTAGAGTCACTCCCTTTAAAAAATCAACACAAAAACAAACAGATGCACACTGTAAAATCTGTAAAAATCTATTATGAAAGTGAGTAAATTTGTTTTGACAATTCATAAAATGCACGATATTTGTGAAAACAGTCCCTGTTGGAGCAATTTATTTATTTCTTATTATTAAATTATTATTTTTTATCGTTCGTATTAGTTATTTAATGTTGTTTTTAGTTTAGTATGCTCTATTTTTTTGCTCTCATTTTTTCCTAGATTTTCTTTTTATTCTTTTTTCTTGTTTTTAATTGAATGTTTAATGTTTTCAATTTTTATTATTTGGGTTTTTTTGTTTGTTTGGTTTTTTTGTGGGGGGTTTTTGAGTGCCCATTGGTATGAAATGCGTTATATAAATGAAGCTGCCTTTAGTTTAGTTAGTATTTAGATTTGATTATTCTGAATTGATTTGTTTGATCTATCTGATTACATATTGTCAGTATTCTGTCTCAGTATACTTCCTGTTTATTATTTGTGTTTTCGTTTCATTTGGGCACGTTAAGGGAACCTGAGAAACTTCATTGCTTCCTCGGTTTTGGTCTAATAAACCACCTTTTTTGTTGAAACTGGACATTTGCATTGGGCGTTATGTTTTTTTCTTCATCTGTGTAAAGAACAACAACCCATGATGCAGCAGATTAATGCAGCACATTAATATGAGACTCTTTTATAACCAAAAGCAAACTCCTCTGGGTCTCTTTAAGTTTGTAGTGGGTTAGGGTTAGAAAATGTGGAAAAGTTCAATGTGTGTGAATACTTTTGCACAAATGACGGACTCACCCAGACCGCCAGGAGCTGCTAAGAGGAACTCCTCCCTGCTGATCCTCTTGACGATGGGTTTCCTCTCCTCGCTGTTGTACGGGAACAGATCCTGGGAGGATCCCGTGTTGTAGTTCAGGATCATGTATTGCGTGGCGAGGGCCAGGCACAGGAAGTAACCGTCGAGACTGAGAGCGCACGGCTGCTCCGGAGTGGACACCTCCTTGACCAGCTGCACTCTGTCCACGTACACCATGAATATCTGGACCGTCCGCCGCTTGGAGGAGAGCACGCCCATCTCCACGCAGAACGGGTCTCCGTTCATCGGGTTCTCGTTGATGCAGAACGCCGTCACGCCTCTGATTTTGGCTCCGCCTCCCGCCGCCGAGGGCACGGTCTCCAGCGTCTCCATGTCCACGAGGAACACGATCCCATCGCAGAGCACGATCAGGCGCTCCAACGCAGACGCGGCCCTCAGCTCGGCGACGGGTTTCTTGAGGCCGAGGTATTTGTGCAGCTTCTTCTGCGCGGCGTAGGTCAGTTTCCCTTTGGAGGACGTGACCTCCTCCAGCAGGAAGTGGTGGATGAAGCAGTCGTTGGTGCCCACGTACAACTTCTTCCCGCAGCACTCGATGCACTCGATGTTGATGCGAGCTTTGTCGCCCATGAGGAGATCTCGCTCCACAGCGGGGACCAGCTCAAAAGCCTTCACACTCATCTCAGCCAAGGCATCGACACTAGACGGAGACAAAATAATCAATGACGTCACTGTAACAGCATTTTATTGAGATACATTATTAATTCAGAGGCATGAATGTCATATGATACGCTGAGGGTTAGGGTGTAGCCCTCATTCACAACCAACTCCAGATCCATTCAGCTTTTATTTAAGCCACTTGTTTCTGAATGATTTAACCCTGAATGTTGATAGGATCATATACGTTTACTTATTCCTGCTGCCTTTCGAGCATGTTAAAACTGCTGATGAATATAACTTGTGAATTGTATTTGTTTTGTTTTTTATGTTTGTGTTTTTTGTTGTTGTTGTTGTTTGCTTTCTCTTCTGTCAGTCTCTTTTATATACCTTACATGTTCTGAATAAATATATAAATATCAGAGTCCAACTTTCACAATGACACACTTTCCAAAAACAAAAGCACTTGAAGGGAATTTAAGAAGAAATTAAGAAGTTTTGACAAGCTTTTGAAGAAGATCAATCAATCAAAAGATCAATAATTACTCGACTAAATAGTTAACATAACAAATTGCTGTATAAAACCGGTAAGCAGAAGTATGTTAAAAACAAGCATTTGGCATTCATTTTCTACTTTCCCAGCCTGAATAAGTTCAACTTCCCTATGAAAACCTCATGTATAAGGTCTTGTGATTAAGTGGATCCTTCTTCCCACTCAATATTAACACTAGGAAGGATTCATCATTCACAACACTTCACTTTGAGTACTCTGATCAAGACGTCATAAAAACTATGTAAACTTTATATAAATAAATATTTAATAGATGGTTTATACCACAAGTTAATGCCCCTGTGGCCACACGTGTCCAAACCTTAGTGTATATAAGGACAGACAATACTGTGGTGAGACAGTAATAGTACTTAATAGATGTTTTCATTTTTAGTAAATGCAGCACACATTAAACATCCTTGTATGTGCTATATAATTTTGTGCTATAAACCACTTCATCAAATGATTATATACTATTTGTGAATGGTCAATATGAGGCCGTAAACTGGTCACTGATTCACTTCATTTCCAGTCATATAAAGACCTTATTATTATCTTTAATGAGACTCTCTATTTAAGTTGTTAAAGCTAATGACGTTCATGCTACAGCAACTAGCCTTGTTAAAACCCCCATGGAGGAGGCCGGTGGGGAAGTTTATGCATTAACAGCAGCTGTCTGAAGGTGAGATACTTTGTTTTTATAACCTCAGTGATTCACAATAAGGTGGTCTTATTCGGTTAATAGTTACAATTGTTTATATAAATATATTTGTATTTCTTCTGGGCCTGAGCTAAGCTAAGCTAAGCTAACGTTAGCACAAACAGCCTGATCACCACTCATTTTTCTTTTTAAAAATAAAAGCCAAAAAAGGGAAGGATTTGTCAATAATGTGGACAAGCAAGTCGCACAGTTACATACAGTAATACTCCTCTACATTTCCAGGAGATGCTCTCCTCCTCCTCCTCCTCCTCCTTCCTCCTCCTCCTCCAGCTGCTGCCCTGTCTCACCGGGAGCTGCTAGCTTACCTCCGCCGCAGACAGCGCTCCGGACCCCGGCGGGATTCACCACTGACAGACGGGGCCTCCCCTCTCTCTCTCTACTCCAGAAACAGAAACAGCGGCCACCACGATATATATTTACACTTTTTTAACACTGTTGTTCCCATAGCTGCCTGGGGGACGGCACCGCATTGACAAGCATGAATTTATACAGCCTGAATGACGGCGGCAGGCAGCGCTGGGTCCTGCTCCTTCCTTGTCCGCCCATCGTGCTGCGTTAAGGACAACTCGTAACAATCAACAACCTGCACATATCAGGCACAGAACCACACCGTCAAGTGGCAAAATACATTAAAGCGTTGTGGGAAAAACTTTAATGTTTTTAAGTTTTTGGTTGTTCAGGTCGTGGTGCCTCTCGGGCGCTTTGAAGTCGGAAATCGGAGTTTTCAACTCGGGAGGTTCCGAGTTCCGGGTTGTCACGAACGCAGCACTAGAGCCGAACTGAACTCTCGCATATTGCAGGTGACGCAGTGCTGCGTTCAATACCTTTCAGACAAAAAAAAAAACTTGTTGACGATTTAAACTGTACAATTAACACAAGGAGAGCATGCTGTATTTAATTTATTTTAAGTTTAATCTTTGATCAGACTGTCTCGTTGATACTGAGTTCAGACATAAGACTGAGGAAACCTGAAAATGAGAAAATAAGAAGACAGAACCAGCAAATGTGACCACCATTATCATCTGATCTGATCGCATGTAGGCCTGCAGAAAAAAGTAAGTAAAAGTAAAGTAAAACTATAACTTATATGTGCAATGTGGTGCACTGTCCCATTTTATAATTAAGTGCAAAACTTCATATCCATCTTATATGATAATGCCTGGCGGGAACCTAAATCATGTTAACGCTGTCCTAGTATAGTAAAGTGAGATGGCAGCCCAAAAGTATGATTGACAAAGTCACATTACATAAAAAGAAGGTGAAAAAACTTGTTATGTAGTATGATGACTCAGCAAGTGTGGTGTTGGCACCAATTCAGGTTTTAAATAGAAGTTCATCAGGTGTATAACCAGATGGAGAATACCATGTACTAACCCTTCCCCCCAACATTTGAATAAAATGTGTGTTACAGAGCAAATTAACAAACCAGTTAACATTAATGGTCTTCTTTATCATGTCCCCACAGGACAGGAGCCAAATACCTGGATGTCCTTATCAGCCAGAACCAAAGAAGTCTTTAAACCCACAACCAAGGCCAGATTTCTAATCCTCTCTAACGTAACCAATAATTAAAACCCCCAAAAGTATGCAATCTTTTCCAGACTTATTCAAGTGGATGAAATATGCACTTGTTGTGGAGGTGAGACAGAGACAATTATGCATTTGTTTTGTATTTTGAAGGGTCATGGAAAAATGTATTTACGATATTTTTTAATATAGGCTATATAGCCAACTAATTATTACTCAGTGTAATATTTGTACTGATATGACTCTAGTTTTATATACATGCTGAATGTCTGTATTTTTCCAAATGTTTATCAAATCAATTAATCTTTTCAGCTCTGGTCGTGGTGCCAACGTCTCAAGAAAATGAGAAGTACGATAACTTTTACACAGAGATGAGAAATTACAAACTGTCCTTGAACGCCACTCGGCTGCTTTTCTCCCAGGATGCACCTGTTCAACTGAACTGTCTGAGAAAAGCCATTTTGTTGTGCTAGCTAGTTTAGCCACGAGCTAAAGACAGAGAGCCACCAAAACATGGCACGGCTGTCATACCAACGCTAAATATGTCGCTTTTATATTTTTGTTTAGAGTCGCAAAAAAAACAAAAAACAAAAATTGAATTCGTGGACATCTGTAAATAGCAAAAAAAGAAAAGAAAAAAGACGGGTATGGACGGACTAGCTTGAGAAGCTAAACTGCTACTATTAGCATGTTTATGTAGCTGACCGTAGTTATGTTTTCTGCCTGATTATCTGACCTAAATCCGTGTTTATTTGTTTTTTCATGAATGTATTTAAAAGTACACTGTCTACCAAAGATAACTGGTTCAAGAACAAAAAAGAGTTGAGGTTGTAAATAAATAAAAAAGCGGCAGCGGCGGCGACTTAAAACAACCCAGCAGTAAGTTAAGTTTTAACTTGAGCAGAAACACTTGGAGCATCCAGCGTTAATAAGCCAAAGCGCTGATAATCTGATAATGGCAGAGGACACACGACAGGACAGGAGAGCCAGCAGCTTCTCCTCCGCTATAACGGAGCACAACAACACCAACACCAACGGGATGGCCAGGACCTCCGCCTCCGCCGTGGCCTCAGGAAAAAGTGGCGCTTCAAAGAAGTTAGTGATCAAAAATTTCAAAGGTATCGTGACTGATTGATTTGTTTGACTGTTCTCTGATTGTTTGTTCAGATAGATATTCACTTTAATTCAGGGCTCCAGACTAACTTTTTTACTAGGAGCACACTAACTTAAAAATTTAGGAGCGCAAACAGATAATTTTAGGGGCACAAATCGATTTGCAAAGCACATTTTCACATTTCCTTTTTATTCATGACCCCCCTACACCTTGGCCTGGCACCTTTAATGACAGATAACAGATTATTTGAGTGTTCAGAACAAAACAAAATAAAAACCCTAGCAAATTTACTGGTTGGACATGTGCTAGTAGATAAAAAATGTACTTGCACTGTCTCATATGGACAGAAATAACAAAATAATGAACATGACATAACACCGCCCATTCAAGGCCCATTCACAGGGATAAATACAACGTATAACACAAACCAGCTCCTACTAACACCACATTGTACAAAAGTGCACAGATACTCATCTACATGGCCATACAACATTAAACACAAGTACACATCTCACCACTTTTGTTGAACTTGTCCACTGATGCAACCATTGTGTGATTGTAATTATTTGTGCTACTATTATTATCATTTGTTTTGTTTTTGTCTTACTGTTGTTTTATTTGTGGACAGATGGAAATTAGCAGCGCTTCAAAAGACAGAGGAGTGTTTTAATTTATTTTGTAGTTAGTTGATATTCTCTATTCAGTACATGTGAAGAGTCAGAGAAAAATATTCCTGGACAACCTGATCATACTCTTATTATTATTATTATTATTATGGGCTTCCTGAGAAGAGCATGATCAGGTTGTCCAGGAATATTTACTAGATCATCCGTAATGTGTCTTGATGGGTTGTGTGAGTTTTTTTTGAAAGCAAGTTATTCCAGTGTATCATTAAATTACTCATCTAACTGGTCTGATGAGTCTCTTCCTGCTTCACGTAGGATTTATTTGTTTAATAATTACATCTCACAGTGATTGGGCTTGGTGGTTGATGATTTAAAAGGTTCTCACAACATCTGGATTTGCAAATACGAGCTGTAAATAACCAGTATACAAAGTTTAAACAGTTAACAAACAGGACACTGAAATATATTATAGTGATAAACATGTTTTTGTCTATTAACTTCAATGGCTAAGCCCAGAACTTTTGGTTTACAGGTGTTCACACACACCATGTAAAGTCTCTATCGCACCCTGTGTGACCAGCACAGGTGGCATTATTGATAAAACTGACTAGTACTGACCACTGCCAATTAAAAACACTCTGAGCAAAAAAGACCAAACCAAACAAATGAAAAACAATCAGAGACCCACACAACAAAAATGAAGCATGTTCTTGCTGCAGGACAAAATAAAAACATGTTATGCAATAATCCATTTATAGACATTACACACACACACGTGAATTAAATCCAAAACCGTCTGCAACCACAGTCATGAATATTAGAGAACTTTCCATAACAGGTGTGAGATTCAGTGCAGCATTTTATGCCGCTGGAGAATAAAGTTAATCCACATTGAAGGTGTAGCCTGACTTCTGGCCTTAATATTGGGAGATGACAGTGTATGTGGGTGACACAATTAATCAGTGAGAGAGAGGATTGTCTTTGTCTTATCCTCAGTAAGTGGTTGTTGTTCTGTCACTCACTTCATTAACTCCACAAATTCATAAAACAAACAATAGTCCAAGTGGCTGCTGGTTGAATAATAAGTACTTACATGCAAAGTTGACAAACTTGACAAAACTGTATCTGTCATTATTAATATTATGATAATTAAATATCTAAGATTTCAGTCTTCAATTTCTATCCAAACATGTTTCTTTGGAGTTTTTTTAGGATGACTTAATGTATAAATTTACAAACATATAGGGGAGAACAATGTGCGTGGAATTGAATAAGAGCAAAAATGTTCTGTCACCAGAAAACTTTCCCTCTCCACCATGAAAAATGTTTGTTTACACACTCACCTGCGGGTCCAGAGTGTGTGTTGTAGGAGTTGCTCGTGCCTTGGTTCATTATCGGTCATCCCAATAATCAATATTTTAAACAACACAGACACGTTGCTATTGAATGTTAACATGTTAAAGTATGTTTTATCTCAGTTCCTATCGACTTATGTGTTTGTTTTTTTGTTGTTGTTTTTTACAGACAGGCCAAAACTAGCAGAAAACTACACCGAGGACACGTGGCTGAAGCTACGAGATGCAGTCGGTGCCATTCAGAACAGCACCTCCATCAAGTACAACCTGGAAGAGCTCTATCAGGTCTGAACGAAACATGGCCACGCTTCACAGCTACAGCGTTTTAACACCTTTCTTCAGCACTTCAGGCCACACACACACACACACACACACACACACACACACACACACACACACACACACACACACACACACACACACACACACACACACACACACACACACACAGAGTCGAGGTTGCAAGTAGTTAATTTCAGGTCAAGGTTAAAATACAGCCTCATGACTTCCTGGAGATGTGTAATTTATAACACCACAAAGAGAATTTCTGCTTTTGTTTGTTACCGTTGTACACTGATACTTCCACTGCACTGACACATAACTAATGACGATTTACACACTTTACTACAAAAATGTTCAATATAGCAAATAGTTCATGTAGTTTGTCATAAATTACAAACTCTAGTATCACGTCTTCTAGACTCTGCGTTTTGTGATCAAAGGTTTTGTTAGAATTGAAAGGCATCTTCATACATTACATTACATACAGCACAGTAGCAGTCAAAAATGTTGAAACACTACTAAACAACACAAAAGTTCAGTGGGGTATAGGAAGGATAACCAGCCTCCACATGAAGTAAATTAAAATACGCATAAGCAAATAAAACATCGAAGGAGGTTTCTGAAACTATAACTGGGTTAAAAATTGTCCAACACATTATTAAAAACTGGAAGGATAGTAGGGAACCATCATCTTCAAGGAAGAACTGTGGTCCAATGTGGCCACAGAGTTCATATCTTAACCCTAATGAGAATCTTTGAAAAAATTAATGCAACCCTGGATGGAAATAAATGTTGTGACATTGCAGATGCCACAGCAAATCAGTGCTTTAATCAAAGCTAAAGGCCATCCAACAAAGTATTAAGAGTGTGTAACTTTTTTGTGGACGGGCAGTATATTGACTCTGTTATGACTCATTGTGTTGAATCTGTGTCTCTTGTGTTTTTGTCTCTCCTCTGTTTTGAAGGCGGTGGAGAACTTGTGTTCATATAAAGTCTCGCCGACGCTGTACAAGCAGCTCCGCCAGGTCTGTGAAGACCACGTGCAGGCTCAGATCTTCCAGTTCAGAGAATATCCTTTTTATTTGTGTGTGTGTTTGTGTGTGTGAGAGAGACCCCGCTGTGTCGTCGAACCTGTTGAATCACTGAGTTAATATAGTTGGTTGAGTTTGGAGTTACGCTGGCAGCTGTGAACTCGGTTCAGGTAAAGTCTCTGTGCTCTGCTGCTGTTTCTCTGCTCGTTTCTCACAAGGTGTCGATGTAGAACCAGTTAAAGCAGCAGCAGCAGCAGCCGTCACTGGCAGATGATGCACAGACGCACAAACGCTTCACATTTTGCAAAACTGGATTTTTTAAAAACAAAACCCGAAGTAACTGATTAACAACTTAATGTAAAAGTCGTTGTATTAAAGGCCCCTTGAATGTACCGTATCTAATCATATATAACGTCCTCTGAGTGATTTCCAGCTGTCGTTAGGCTTTATTTGTAGGCAAACAACAAATCTTATTGATCTAAGGTTGTTGTTTTTTAACTTAATTTTTATTTCAGTTTCATTCAAAATCATTCATACAGAATCAAATTCATCATATCTGCTGTTTTCTCAAGTTTTCAATACAATGTAGTGCTTATAGGGACATGATAACAACAAAGGAGACAGAGACTATAATGACAGAAAGAAAAAATAAAAGAAAATGGACATACACATAATTCCTGTTATATATTTTCATTACAACAGTATAGTTTAATCAGTTAAGTGAGTATAAGTTTGTTTTTTTTCTTAACGTGGAGCTCACAGAGTCTCTGGACAACCTCTCCTTCCTGAAGCGAATGAATCGCTGCTGGCAGGACCACTGCAGACAAACTGTAAGCTTTGATGGTTTTGTTTTTACAAATACATAATCATATTGCAAATAAGAAAGTTTTGGAATCCTGATTTTCTTCCCTTTTCTTTTCACAGATCATGATCCGGAGTATCTTCCTCTTCCTGGATCGTACATACGTGCTTCAGAACTCCCTGCTTCCCTCCATCTGGTAAAACAACAGTGAATTTAATTGATTCTTGTTTGTTCAGGTGAGCAGTGGCGGCTGGTGTTATATCTAAATGTTTATTATTATTATTATTATTATGTTACAGGGACACTGGGCTGGAGCTGTTTCGTACCCACATTGTGAGTGACAGCGCGGTCCAGAAGCGAACAGTCGACGGCATCTTGGAGCAGATCGAGCTGGAGCGGAACGGGGAGACGGTGGATCGGAGCCTCCTCAGGAGCCTGTTGGGCATGTTGTCAGACCTGCAGGTACCTGGTCACCTGTCTGCCACCACAACTAATCAATACATCAGTAGCTGGGTTCTCATCACAGGTTTTCACAAAACAAAAGTTATATGGGTGAATTAAAGGGACAGTTCACCAAAAAAAATAAAATTCAGTCATTGTTGACTCACCCTCATGCTGATGAAGACTCCGGAGTAGGTTTTTGTTCCTCATCTGGAGACCCATTACCTGTTTTTTATTGTAATATTTAGGTTTTCTATGGATAATGGAAACACAACTTGTGTGTGTGTGCATGTGTGTTATTGTTTTTGACCTCTTGCTTTGTCAAAATGTTTGTTCAGGTTTACAAAGATTCATTTGAGGAGAGATTTCTGATTGAGACCAACCGCCTGTACGCAGCAGAGGGGCAGCGGCTGATGCAGGAGAGAGATGTGAGCAGGACTCTTTGTTTTTATCCAAAGATACAGATCAATGACTAATTAGATTTGATTGATTGAGTGTACTTATTGATCATGTGTGTGTGTCCAGGTGCCTGAATACCTGCACCACGTGGCTCGTCGGTTAGAGGAGGAGAATGATCGAATCGTGAGCTACCTCGACCAGAGCACTCAGTAAATCTTCTTTTTGATTTTGATTATATCGTAACATGTTATTCAGATAATAACTGTTGATATTATGATGAATGACGTGATGCATCTACACGTTATATACAGGAAATTATCTGGACTCAAATGTGGAATATATGTTATTCACTTTTGAACTGCAACACAATGTTTCTTGACAAATTTTACGTAATTTGTAAAAGTTATTTAGAAGGAAAAACAATGTGCATTAAAATGTAAATATAGAAATACAAAAAAAATCGATCTCAGTTTATTGTGTTCAGATGAAAGTTTATTTTTTATTGGTTCATTTAAATCCACTGGAGGTGGATCAAATATTTAATATTTATCTTTCTTTTGTGGTTACACCATTTGACATTTTCAGGGGCATCAGTCTTACTTTTCTTTTAAAAAAAAAGTTAAAATGTCATTTAAATGTCACATAAAACCAAATATTCTTCTGTTATCATTTTCTTGTAGCTTTAGTTGTGACGCTGAATGAGTGAAAGACTTTATGAGGAATAGAAAGCCTTAGGATACAATGTCATTTTTTTCCCCTTTTTTTATTTCCTCCTTATTGTTTTACAGGAAACCACTTATTAGCTGTGTTGAGAAACAACTTTTAGGAGAACACATGACTGCAATACTACAAAAGGGTGAGTCTGAGTGGAGCAGCGGGGGCGTGTGTGTGGTTGTGTTAACTCGATTAATGAAGCTTATAATTTTCATTCATGTTGAACTGTATTGATTTTATGCAGCTGTATATCTTACAGCACTAAATTGAATAGAATCGTAAATAAATCATGTTTTGTTTTGTTTTCTTTATCAAACTCATTTACTTCGTTTTCTTTGATGTGGTTGTGATTAAAAATTTACCAGAGCTCTCAGTCATTTTTATTTTTCTGTATATTGAATATACAGCTCTGAGACCACTCCAAAACGCTAAAATCAAGTTAAAACAATAGTGTTGCGTTGTTTAAAAATCAATATGAATTTGGTTTCTTTTGCATTAGCCTATTATTGTTATTCGAGGTCTGAAAACACTGGAACTTTTTTGTTATTTTGACCAGTTGCCATTTTTTGCAAATAAATGACAAGAGTTTTATTTCAGTTTTGGGAGAAATGTTGTCAGTAGTTTATAGAATAAAACAGAAGAGGTAGAAACCGATCATTTTTGAAGTGGTCTCTTAATTTTTTCCAGAACTGTAAAAGCCTGTGCACATCTGTATTCATGTGTAATGTGTGTGTGTGTGTGTGTGTGTGTGACAGGTCTGAGCACCCTGCTGGATGAAAACCGTGTGACGGAGCTGGCTCTGCTTTACCAGCTCTTCAGCAAGGTGAAGGGAGGACTTCCCACGCTGCTGCAGTTCTGGAGGGATTACATTAAGGTATCCACGTTTAACACCGTCGCTCAGCCTACATGAACCGAGCGTGGATAAAAACACAGTGTGTGCGTTAAGAAAATATATATTCAGGTCCTTTTTATGTGTGAGCGGTAGGGCTTTTCATAATCAAATCTGATTCGTCAGGTTTTGCTTTTCGTCGACTAATCGTTGTATCATGTTTTTGTTTTTTTCCATCATTGATTCATGATCTCAATTGCGTCTTTTTTCGATCCGGAGAAAAGAGTTAAAACAAATTGAATTTGTTTATTCAGGTCAAGCTCGAGGACTCACTGGGATGTTTTTATCAAAACAGTCTTGCCTATATTATAACAAAACGAGGAAATTCTATGTAAAAATCAGCAGCAGGGAGCAGGACCATCCCGTTATATTCAGAATGGTTCTGTGACGAGGTCCGACAGTCGAATCAGACCTCTCTCCGAATCGAATCGTCGACTATGGAGAAGTGAATTTTTACACTTTTCTGTGACCTTGTCTGCGTTCACAGTCCTTCGGTGGAGAGATCGTCTGTACTCCAGAGAAAGACAAGGACATGGTGCAAGACCTGCTGGACTTCAAGGACAAGATGGACAACGTGGCGCAGAGCTGCTTCACACGCAACGAGGGATTCATCAACGCCATGAAGGAGGCGTTCGAGACGTTCATCAACAAGAGGCCCAACAAACCCGCTGAGCTCATCGGTAGGTCGGGACGCAGAAATTACATTCAGACGTTGGGTTTTTTAGTGTACAGGTATTGATGAGGCGTCGCACCATAAACAAAAATATAAACAAACCAATTTACATATGTACATACACTGTTAGGCACGTGAGTATTTTGATCTTATTATTATTTTTATACATTTTTTTCAACTTGAACCTATATAAACTTGAATGTTTGTTCGATGTTAACTTTTTGTTATGGAAACAAGGTCACAAGATAAAAGATTCAAAACATACACAAAAATACATAGAATAATGACAATAAATAAGAGTTTACAGTCATTTACAGACACCGAAACAGTTTCATTCTCATACTGTTGCATTATTTCTGTGATGATAATAACATCTTTATTGTTTCCCATCCAGCTAAATATGTGGATTCGAAGTTAAGAGCGGGGAACAAGGAGGCCACAGAGGAGGAGCTGGAGAGAATCCTGGACAAGATAATGATCATCTTTCGTTTCATACACGGTTAGTCACACCTCTGTGTCTGTCTGGTGTTGCTTTGTTTGTTTCCCCAGTCAGTGAGCGTTAACCAAAACTACTGTGAAGCTCGTTACGGTCTAATGATGAGGCCTTTTGATCTCTTCTTTTTCTCTCCCTCCAGGAAAAGACGTGTTTGAAGCTTTTTACAAGAAGGACTTAGCGAAGCGTCTGCTGGTCGGCAAGAGCGCTTCTGTTGACGCCGAGAAGTCGATGCTGTCGAAGCTCAAACATGGTGAATGTCTGCTCCGATGTTTCATGTCTTGAATTAGAAAAAGCTGTCGTTTATAACCAAAGTCTTTGTCTGAGATGAAAGGTTTTTATTGGAGATGAGATGAGATGTTATCTGGGGCCGTATTTATCAAACTTCTTAGGATTACTCCTAAAAACACTGCTAAGAGTCGACTCATGAGTAAAGAATTTCCTTGCTGAAAGCTGTACTTCAAAGTTCATTTATCAAGTGTCTTGTTCACAACTGTTTTGATAATCGACAAATTGGTTTGGATAATTTGTTTAAGAAAAAAAACCCTCTAAATTCTCTGATTTCAGCTTCTTAAATGTGAGTATTTTTAGTTTCTTTGTTCCTTTATGAAAACAAAATTGAGTCTCTCTTAGGTTTGTGGACAAAACAAGATCTCGGTTTGGGAAACACTGATTGACATTTTTCAGTTTTTTTTTTTTTTTTTTACATTTTATTGACCAAACAACTAATCGATTAATCGTTTAAGTAGTTGACAGATGAACTGCTAAATGTAGTCCTACATGTAAAAAAATCTCAGTGAATAGTTCAATGGCCAATGGGAGAGTGTATATTCAACCGAATTTTGACAATAATCTACCAAATAATTCAAAATATATGCATTGCAAATCAATCAAAAATAAATGTTTCCTAAATTTTCCAATAATTACGTTATTGCATTTTTCCAGTGGTGAGAAATCACTGCCAGCGAGCATCAACTCAACATAAAACTCCCTCCTGTGGCGAAAAGTGGCAATGACAAAGCTCATTTCAGCTGCCCTGATTCAGCACAAACAGATGCTGACACATAATGAACAGCTGCCAGAGAGAGTTAATACACCGTTGTTAACTCTAGGTGAAACCATAAACAAACTAATATATGATGACCTTTAATTCTGCCGTTAAAGCTAAAGCATGAGGTCATTGGTGTGAGGTCTCTAAAGTATCTGGGGGAGTCGGAGTGATTCTTAGACTTGAGAAAGTTGGTAATTACTAAAGACTAAATGTCGCTCTAAGACGCTTAAATAAATGAATACGGTCCCTGGTCTGTGCAGTATGTCCACACTGTGGTTCTGCTGATGAACATTAAACTACTATGACAGATGCAGAGAGACGACGTATGCATCTTCTACAGTGTGGCAGCAGCTCTGATGCTGATGAGTCATCATGTGCTTTAGTGGTAAAATAATGTGTCATGTGTGAAGTGTGAGAAGAAGTCACACATTTGTGGTTTTCACTTCCTGCAGAATGTGGAGCAGCGTTTACCAGTAAGCTTGAAGGGATGTTCAAGGACATGGAACTGTCTAAAGACATCATGATCCAGTTCAAACAGGTACTTTACATCACTACTGTACAAAACAATGTTTTCCACTGCACTGTGTCATTAGATGCAGTTTGTTTCCATGCATCATTGATGTGGTGTTTCTCTTCAGTATATGCAGAACCAGAGTGAACCCAGCAATATAGAACTGACTGTCAACATCCTCACCATGGGATACTGGCCGTCATACACACCTATGGAGGTCCACCTGCCCCCAGAGGTGAGTGTTTCTGCAGCCAGGTGCTGTTTGCTTTTTACTAGGAGTACAGTGACCCCTCCTAATGTAAAATTTTAGGAGCACAAGCAGAAAAAATAGGGGTGCACACTGTGAATCCACTTGCAAAGCAAATTTTCACATTTCCTTTTCATTCACACACAGTGGCCTGCCACCTGTTATGACATACACAAGTATTTAAAGTATGGAATTTGATTTTATACATTTCCAAGTCTGGAAAAGTATGGAAAATGGAAACTATTGTATGGAAATATATTTATCTTACCCAACTGCAATCTCCTGGAACACAATGGCAAACAAATTCAGAATAATGAAAACAAATGATTAATTGCATGTTTTCTTTACATCATACACATCTATCAAGCTGTATAAACACTTCACATACAGATTTCAATGAAGATACAATGATGGCCCATGTCTCAGAGTTTTTCTCCCATCTATAATTCTCTCTTTCTTTGAAGAGCAACTCTGCTACATTTTTACCTAAATTTAACAGCTTCAGAGTTTAATAAATGACTTGTAACTTGTTCCAGGGAGAATGGAGGCTACAAACTGACGTCACACTCACATTCATTCACAAAAAAACACTCTCAGCACCGTCTCTCAGAAGAAGTCCAGTAAAGATGTCAATTTTATAAACAGCTTTTACTCAAGTCTTTTAATGTTGGAGCATTTGGTTGTAGCCGCTTTCTCCCTTCTAAAAACTAATATTATCTGCTATAAAATATTTTTAGTAATAGATAAATGTCATGTCTTTGTGTGTTGGTAGATGGTGAAACTGCAGGAGGTTTTCAAGCTCTTCTACCTGGGGAAGCACAGCGGGAGGAAGCTGCAGTGGCAGCCAACACTCGGCCACGCTGTTCTCAAGGCCGAGTTTAAAGAGGTAACGTTGCAGCGAGAAGAGGAACCGTGTGTGAAATTGTACGAAGCTCATTTCTAACAGCCTTTATCCTACAGGGAAAGAAGGAGCTGCAGGTTTCGCTGTTCCAGACACTGGTGCTGCTGATGTTCAACGAAGAACAGGACTTCAGCGTGGAGGAGATTCGTGCAGCCACTGGCATAGGTGACATGTTTTTAAAATAATAAAATATAGCACAACTTTTCTACCACTGCATCTGTAACTGTCGATGTGTCTCGGGCTCTGTCTGCACAGAGGAGGGAGAGCTCAATCGCACGCTGCAGTCCCTCGCCTGCGGAAAAGCACGAGTCCTGAACAAGAACCCGCGAGGGAAAGACGTGGAGGACGGAGACCGTTTCAACTTCAACAACGACTTCAAACACAAACTGTTCCGCATCAAGATCAATCAGATCCAAATGAAGGAAACGGTAAAAGCAGCAGCAGCATCTTTCTTTCTTTCTTTTTCTCTTCACAGACTTCTCAACCAGAAGCTTTAATCTTTCCTCCGTGTCGTCACAGGTGGAGGAGCAGGTGAGCACCACGGAGCGTGTTTTCCAGGACCGGCAGTACCAGATCGATGCAGCTGTGGTTCGTATCATGAAGATGAGGAAGACGCTCAGTCACAACCTGCTGGTGTCAGAGCTCTACAACCAGCTCAAGTTCCCTGTCAAGGTGACGTATCTTTTAGTCTTTAACAGGGATGTGACGATTATAGATCTTCTAATAATCATGGTATTAGAATTATCGTGACTGTTATGCATTATTATAAAATGCATCCAAGCTAATTTTTGTCAGTACAATAAATAGTATTTCAATTCAGCCTTTATTTCCACACTGTGCAGCCTACCCATCACACGATACATAACTTATAATGAAATGCTTGGATACACTTTAGTCAAAATATAATTACATTACTAATTATATACACAAATATTTTAAGTATCTATTAATATTGGACCAATTATTAATCCCCCTTTGAGCATGTGTGATAGGAGTTCGCATTAAAGGGCTACTTCACCCAAAATAGATGATTCACTGCTCACCGTCATGCCAAGGAAGGGTTCGGTGCACTTCAGGAGTTATAAAAACGCTTTTGGAGTACCAGGGGAGTACTTATTTTATTTTCATATAATGGCGGCGGATAGAGTTCACTTTTGAATCGTCCAAAACACACACTATGAAACATCCAGATACCCCCATACTGCTCGTCTGTACTGACCCAAGTGTCCTGAACTTGGCATGACGGTGAGCAGAAAATTGGTCGATTTTGGGTGAAGTATCCCTTTAAAAGATACCAATGAATTAACATAAGAGGGTAAAGGTACATGTACAAATGCGCGACAGAGAAAAAAATCTCACCCGTCTTTCCCTCCCAACAGCCGGGCGACCTGAAGAAGCGGATCGAGTCGCTCATAGACAGAGACTACATGGAGCGGGACAAGGAGACTCCTAACCAGTACCACTATGTTGCCTGATGTGGGGGAGGGAGGGGGGAGGGGGCTCAGTTGCCGCCGCCACCGCCGCCGTGCGCTCTCCTCACAGCAGGCGAAAAGCTGGCTCCCAAAAAAACAGCATCACAGCCCCTCAGCGTCCTACGTCTACTCTCCTCTGGCGCCCACGTTTCCCTCCCTCCACCCACACAGCGTTGGTCCAGACTGACACGGAGCTCCAGAGACACGAGAGAGACAGAGAGAGAGACTCAGCTGCACTGTTTCCACGGCGACATCTTTTAGTGGGACTCTTCAACGAGACGGGGGCTGGAGGAGCCGCCCAGGTCGTTGATTGTTGGTTTATGTGACTTACAAATCTGCTAATGCAAAACTCAACTGAAAAATAACTAGCACTTTCCTCTTGTTTTTGTTGTGTTTATCCTCCTCGGGATTGGGATTTTTTTTTTTGTTTCGTTTTGTTTTTGTCCATCACATCGTTCTAAAAAATCACTTATTTTCTACAATAGTTGGTTTTTGTCTTTTAGTTTTAAGACTTTTTTTGTTTTGTTTTTATTTTAATTTCTTTGTTCATGAATGGCTACACAAACTGCTGAGTGTTAAAGCTGATTGGTTGGTTGCTTCATGTGGCAGAGTTGACAGCAGAGAGAACACTTGAGGAGGGATGAAGTGTTTTTTTTTTCCTCCCAAGGGGGCGTGGGGGGGCCGAGCGAATCAAATGCGTTTAGGGCCAGAGGTCAGAGGTCATTGCTCACACGGACGCACGGACGATAAATGATATGCAGGCAAGCCACTTTGTCTTTGGGTATCTTGTATGTTTTGACCAAAATGTCCAATGTCATGTGCTGACGTTTTTGTAGATCAGATTGTATTCTATGTACGAGTGAGAAAAGTGAACCTGAATAAATGGATATTTAATGATTCAGTTTACAATTTGTAGAATTTGTAAATAACCAGCTACAGCAGCGGTGCAAGCTGTTGCTGACTTCATCTACTTAAAAATAAAAAAAGCAGAACTAGTTATTAGTGACTAAACAAGTGGTTAACAAGGATGATTTCTAGACATTTAAAAAAAAGAACAGCAAAGCTACTTAGATTGGAAGGTATCCTAAGCATCACGGCACAAATTTTCTAATTTGTCCTTTTTTCTCTTTATAGCCTATTTCTCAGCCCCAAATGATACAAGAAGGAAGTGGATTGTCTGTCCCTCTTGGCAGACAAGTCATTTTGAAATTTAAAATCTAGGCTAAATCTAATCTAAATTTCAATTTAATGTACTCAGCTATTCTCAATAAACAATTGAAATGAGCCACTCAAGATGTAAATTGCTGAAGTTACTCAATGATGGAACTGAAAATGAAGCATTTCTTTTCATTTTCACTCTTACACTCACCAGGGAAAAGTACAGCTCGACTGTGTGTGTGAGAGATTAAGAAATAAGATGTTAAACATTTAACTTGGATAGTATAAAGAAAACTTCATGTCTTTTGTTAAAAAGCGTGGCTGAAGTATGCAGCAGGAATGTGGCGGGGTCCTGATAAGTCCTGGACAGGAGCATTAAAGCTTTCAGCTGCGTTCCTTCGAGGGTTTTACACGCCCTCGTGAATTGATGAAGGCGTCAGCTGACTACCCAGAACACATGCACTTTGCAGCCTGCACAGCATGTGTGTGGTTGTGCGCAAACTCTCACATGCTTCCTCCCCATACAAAAAAAAACTATATGAAGTGCTTGAGATCTCACTTTTCGCATTGCGATACAGCTTGTGTTAACATATTTAACTCAGATTTCAAGTTATCTCAGGAATGTTGCGCTCAGGTGCACCCTCACTCCACACCTGACATACAGCTGTTGTAACTATGTATAGTTATAGGCTATACGTAAGGGAAAAAGCAGTTGTAATAATTATTTTTTGATTAATTAATGAGAATTCGTTGTATTTGTAGTATTATTCCTGGAAGTGCACTATTTTTTCACACCCAACCGAAACGTCTCTTTACACCTCGTTGTCATCAGCTCACCTACATTACACACACACAGTTATGTAAGATAAAATAAAAATAATAAAAAAAAGCAAATTTAACAGCGACAACTTAGATGCAATAGGACAAAATGGTGTTTTCTGTCATCTATTGGTGACATATTGTTAATACGGAGCAGATAGAGAGCGGTGGGAGGCCGGGGGGAGGAGGGTCTCACGTGACCGGGGAGCTGCTCTAAATGCTCCCGTTCACATGACGAGTTATGGCTTATTCACTCACTGTGGCTCTGACCGACACTCAACTGCGACGGTAGCACCGAGCTGTTTCCTGTTGGCTCTCCTTCTTCCCACCGGGACATGCTGCGTGAACACCGGGTTCATTTTGTTTTATCTTCGGACAACAGCACAGAAACGTAAACAACAACAACAACAGTAGCGGTAGCACCGACTGGGTTTTAGCTAACAGCCGCGACTGGTCGAGTGAGTCAAGTGCGACGCACCGAGCGAGCGACGACACACCTGCGGCCGCACCACCACCACCACCCTCTCCTCCGGGCTGCTCTTCGTCCCTCGTACCGGGGACAACGGCAACAACAACAAAGTGAGCTCCGGTCCTGTGGTGCGTTCACGGCCGAAGGATGAAGATGTTACTCTCCCGGGCTTTGACCCTGTTCACAGTCGCCTCTTTTGCCGTTATAGGTGAGTGAGTGACCGTTCTTTCAGATGGACCCAACAACGGCCGGTTAAAAAAACAAAACAAAACAAAAAAAACAGCTGTTGACCGAGATTAACAAGTGGTGATCAATCGCACAGTCGTTCGATTTATGTTTGATTGGCGACCACAGTGTCACTTATGACATTTTTAATGATCGATTAACCGGATAATCATTCTGGAACTATCAGATTAATATGAGTGACGACAAAATCAACTGTCAGTTGGAAAAACAGCCGTTGACCGAACAAGTAACGTTAGGCTAACGTTAGTATTGACACACAGAGTGTAACTAATGACATTTAATGGCTTTTAATAATCGATTAACCGGATGATTAGTGGAGGAAATGTCAGATTAATGTGAGTGAGGACAAAATCAAAACTCCCACTGACTCTTGTTGACACTTCCTGTTTGTATCAATGGACCAGAGACAGTTTCAGATGAACTCACTACACGTTAGTTACTTAGTTACTATGAGACGATTTACTACCTGACCACTAGTTCCTTTTATTAACTAAACATGTGAAATGCTATTGTACCTAAACACTCAACATATGACAGATAATCAATTGAGAAAAGTTTGAGTCATCATTGATGTAATTCATGGTCCAAACTCCTTTAATGAGATTGCTTATTTACCATCTGGTTATTTTAATAAATTAGCTGGATAATAAACAAGTTTTGTGTTCTATAAAGAATTACAGTCTATATAAATTAGCTAATGTTGCTAATATGATTGAATGACCATGTTAGATTAACAGTGACAAAGGTTGTGTGTCTGCAGCAACCTAGGCTACTTTCAATATGACTATTTTAGGATGTGAATACTTCCTCCACCACTACTTTTGCAATCTGTGAATTGTTTTGAGTCAGCTTTTTAAGGAAAGCTCGTCACAACTCTTTGATTTCAACTTCTCATTTTGAAGGTAATCAGAAGAGTTTTCCACAATTTTCGGCCATCATAAGTTTCAGGCATAAATAATAATAATAATTTAAAAAAAAAAACACTGTTAAAATGTGGTTTGGCTTTTCTATAACAGGTGATGTCTCTCCATGTTTGACCTGGTGCTGAAGTTTCTTATCAGAAGAACTAAGTCAAAGTCCAAAGGTCAATTGTCTTCAGGGTCTTTTCTACTCAGATATAATGCCCAGGTTTTGTTAATGTTGTGCACCAGCAGATCGACCTCATTGTTGTTGTGTCATTGGAGAGCTTCATGTGACTGTGATGGCTTTGTGTGTCGGGGGGCCGACTGACGGGGCTGATTTATGAGCAGTTTGATCGTCCAGGCTGCTGACACGGGGAAACACGCCAACACAGATTTAGTCAGAGGAGTTCACGTATAGTTGTTTTAATATAAAATAGATACACAGATTGGTGTGTGGTCAGTTTGGGTCTCTGTTGTTTTTTTTAATCTTTGGCTTTTTTTACTTTGTACACAGCTACGTTACCTCACGATCAGATTGCAGTGTTGTGTAAAGTCTGTGCTGTGTGTTTACCGGGTGAATTGAGAGGTCACACCGGGGTCAACTTTGAGCCAGGCAGCAGAGAGATGTTGAGAGCGTGTGTGTGCATCTGTGTGTGACTGAGAGAGAGACTGAAGCACAGTGTGTGTGTGTGTGTGTGTGTGTGTGTGTTTTTTATGTAGAAAGACAAAGACGAGGGAAGTGAAAGCACTGAGACAGAGGGAAGAGTTCAGCAGCATGTTGGCTGTGAAATGAAAACCAGTGGAGACCTGACACCACCCACAAGCTAAATGCTAAATGAGGGAACCAGTTACTGTTACTGTTACTCTCTTTTTATTTCATTAATACTCTTTTTGGGTCAGTGACAAATAAGGGTTGGCAAGATGCGCAATTCAGAAAAAAAAAAAACATGCATCAGATGTGTTAAAATGTACATTTTGTATTCCCGTTGGTTATTTGTCATTTGATTCATGTCTTCTGAAAACATTACATTAAAATGTTGTATTTCTATATTTAAATTTGACTCAATTTGGTAAAAGGCAAGGCAAGGCAAGGGAATTTTATTTGTATAGCCTGTTTTTACAAACAGTTTGTCTCACAGGGCTTTTTATGGCATCATCATAACAACATCCTCTTCCCTTAGACCCTCACATCGACTGAGGAAAAACTCCATAATAAATCCGTAATACTCTGTAATACTGAGCAGGACTTCTCCTAAAAACACCACTTTTTTTCCTAAATAATCTGACAAATTATGTAAAATTTGTTCAGAGACATAGTGTTGGATTGTAAAAGTGAATTACACGTATTCCACATTTTCCCGTATTTAGTCAGATTTTTATGAAAACATACAGTACTGGTTACACCACTTGGCATTGCGTCATCATTGACCCTTTTATCAATGCAGTATAGCCAGTGTGGGGCTGAGTATCAGCAAGAGGCTGGCGATACGATACATATCCCGAATGGTGAATTATTGCAATATACTGGGATGTAATAAGTAAGACATAAGACTGTTTATTAATCCCACACAAGGGAATTTTGGTTGTTACAGTAGCATATGACATACAAGGTAAACAAGTAGAATATGCAAAACAAAAATATATTTATGTACCATAACCACAGTTGTTTACAAGAATGGAATCAAAATTATATATACAGTGTTGGTAGTTGTAAGGCATATAGGCTAAAAGTACTGCAGAGATGTGGGTGTAAACAGTAGCATGGTGTGCAGTAGTTTGTACACAAAAAGGAGCTCCTGTAGTACATTGTGGTTTGGTTCATACAGTAAGAACTAGGGCTGTTTTCGACTAAGGATTTTCATAGTCGAATCTGATTCGTCAGATTTTGCCGTAGTCGACTAATAGTCGAACCTTTATTTATTTTATTTTTTTTACATAGCAGCAATATCGTATTTGCAACTTTTTCCCGTTTCACAGATAAACCGGGTAAAACCAATATATCCATGGGTAAAACAAAACAAACGGAGGTCACAAGGACTTTATTACGTTGTGTGTTTTAATCTTAATCAATATACACTGTGACGGTGCAGAGAGACGAGATGCTGCGCTAATGGTGCGTTCAACAACTGGAATTGTCCTCTTCTGAAAAACTCTTGACATGTCAAACTTTAGGATGTGTTAGATGACTATGAATTCTGTCTAAACATCAGAAGTACGACACATGAAACGGTAAACACAGCTGATCGATCGAAAAAACAATTACAGCTCGAGATTTCCGTTTCCGTGGTTGAAAGCAATCTTGAATGCAACCTGGTCAAAGTCCGCATTCTCCGTATGTAACCTGCATGCTGACGAAGATAGATGTCAGACCGGTAGCCTGTGCTGTGGGCTCGGATTGCCTTGATTATACTTGATTTTAAACTTTGGCGGCTCTGCCTCCTCGTTTTGCCGGCTTCACCGTGACGTTGACGGTCCTGTGTGCAGAGCAGCGCGCTGCTCACCTCCGCGCATAGTAAGAAGCTAAAACTACCGTTTAAGCGCATATTTAATTTTGTCTTTATTAACAGAAAGTAGTCGGATTTTGTATCAAAATAGGCTTTTTATAATGACACATTCTGTGCAACAATTAATGCTTGGTAGTTGTAAGGCACCCCCATATAAAGAATGGTATGATTCGTACTCCAGAGATCGAATCAGACCTCTCCGAATCGAATCGTCGAATCAGCGACTATTCGAGGTCAGCCCTAGTAAGAACACAAATTGTTGTATAATGCACAAAGAAATCAGAAATCAACTTCATCTACATCATCCTACTTTTTGATTTTGTGCAACCTGAACCGAGGAATCACCGTCAGTTTGAGGCTCACATCATGAAATATTGTGACATTTTAGTCTATTGATATTTTTATTTTGTGGCTTGTGGACATAATATTTACTTTTTCCACTTCACATTGGTTTAATTTCATGAATTTAAACAGAAGTAGGGAGCCTGAGCTGATGGGAAGTCAACCACAGAGGAAAAGTCCTGCAGCCACATGTGAGAAGTGAAGTGTGAAGCCACTGGTGAAACTCCTGTGTTGCATCACAGTGTTATAAAATGGGAGAGGACCGTTTTTCATTTATTTATTTATTTTTAGGGATCTGAGTTGTGGGGTTAAACAACATTATGTGCAGCCACTTTCGAACACACACACACATGGACACACAACAGTGACTCGGGAGTTTCCAGGGGATAAAGGTATTAATAGCTCACAATGCAAGTGTGAAAGTTGCCAGGTTGGCCGAGTTGCTAAATACCACTTAGTAATTCTGTGCATCGGAGCCACATTTAGTTCAGAGTCACTGCCGGCCGTCTGGAGACCTCTGCTGGTCGACTGCTTCAGTGTCAATGTGAATGTGACACTGGCTGTGATGCAATCATCAGCTTGTTATTATCATCTGTGCTCATTCAGTCACTGTTCTCCACCCACACCACAAATAGAAGGTGATAAATGATAATAAAATATAAGGCTGGGTCCCAGAAGCAGTGTGGTGCAGTTATCTCAGTGTATCAAAGTGTAAACTGACCTGACCTCTATTAGTAAGATCGCAGCAGGGATCATAAACAGCAGAATAAACACACACAACAAACATTAACAAAGCTTTTGTGATAAAATGAGGTTTCAAGAAAAGCCTTAAAAGATACTAATGACTTTGTTTCTCTTGTTTCAATAGGAAAACAGATATAGTTCAATAGCAAAGGCCCGGGCGCTCTCAGTCAGGAGTCGGGACCTTAAAGTGACTAGTAGAGCTCCATTCACTGAGCGCCCCAGCACACAGGGAGTTAATTATTAGATTACAAGACTTTTTTATTATCATTTGTACAAACAAAATGAAATATTGTTCCCCAAACAAGTACCAGTACCACAGTGATTATTCAATATACTACTAGTAATAATAGTGCTGAGATCAGAAAAAAGCAACAGTTTTCACCTGAGCGTCAAAAGTAACTTTTCTGGCAGGACACTTGATGTTTTGTTTTGTAAGGGAACTGAGATAGCTGTGATTGGTGTTTGTTGAGAAACAGCTGAAAAAATATGTATTTTACCTGTTTATTTTAAGATTGTGTGAGTTTACGTTATGTTAATTATTCTGTTTTTCTGTTCTATTTCAGTGGTAATGATCATGTTTATGTCCTGGCAGGTTGCATCCAGGCCGTCACGCTTGAGGTGAAGGAGGGAAACGCCACCTGCATCAAGGCCGAGCTCTCTGCGTCGTTCTCCATCACGTACAACACGTCGTCCAGCAGCGAGGTCCGTACATCCAACAACAACAACAACTGAGTCATGTTTCCCTCCACTGCTGCAGCTCTTCACCACCTCTCTCTCTGTCTCTGTCTCTCCTCAGAGGACGGTGCAGGTCCCTCTGCCCGACTCGGCCGCCGTCGACCCAGGCAGCAGCTCCTGCGGCACCGATGGCAGCTCGCCGTGGCTGGTGGCGGTGTTCGGACCGGGCCACGCTCTGGGTCTGAGCTTCTCCACCAACGGGAGTCTGTACAGCGTGGCCAACCTGACGCTGCAGTACAACCTCAGCGACACTGCCACCTTCCCCGAGTCCAACAGCTCCGGTGAGAACAAATAAACTAACAAACAAACAAACAATTATCATGTTACAGACGCAGGAGAGCAGCTTCCCTCTTTCTCTAAGTAATTAATATCCTCATATAGCTGCATTATTGTTAATCAATTAAGCAACGACCACCAGTGAACAGACGATCACAGTTGTAGTTTCCACTTTGCACCTTTTGTACAAGACACTCTCTCCATTACCTCATCCAGGTGTATTTATTCATGTTTTGTTCTTCTCTGCATAATTTATCCTTGTGTATTTTTACCTTGCTCATTCATATAAACTGTACAGTTACTTGTTTTTCATGCCCATCCACACTGTGCAATATCTTGACCAAAACAGGTGTATATATACTTTTTTTCTCACTTTAAAATGACATTTGAACCATTTTTAACATATGACTTAATGTCCTGAAAATGTTGAATAGTGTAACCACAAAATAATGATAAATATTAAATATGTTATCCACCTGCAGTGGATTTAACTGTACTTATTAACTTTCCTGTATATATTTAGATTTTTATTTGACTTGACATTGGGTTGCATCCTGTCATTGACGCATGTGACTGACCTGTTGTGTCTTTGTTTATCAGATGTGGTCACTGTGGTGTCGGCCTCCGTTGGGATCTGGGCGCCGGTCAACACCACCTACCGCTGCCTGAGCTCCTCCACCTTCAGAGTCGGTGAAGCCTCCGTCACGTTCTCCGACATGAGGCTGGAGGCGTACATGCCCGGAGACGACCTGAGTCCCACAGGTACCGCTCTGGTTCAGCTTCAGCTATTTAAAATGATTTATTATTTATACTGATTTATTATCCACGCTGCACCACAGAGCCACTCAGGAAATCATTCTTCATATCTTTTTTTATTCCTCTTTTTGTTTTTAGTAATAATATTTTATTTATGTTGATCCTGTTCAACTCCTATGTATATGACACTTTTAGTTGATTTTGTCTTACCTTTTAGGAGTTTGTAAGGAAGAAAAAATTTGGTAACCCTACAGCCCGGTAATTGTGTCATAATATCTAGAATTAACAGTCAATTTCAAAATGTCGAAAAATAAGCAAAAATAAAATTGATTAAACAAACCAAAATAACAGTTTAATCGAACAGAGACTTGTACAGTTTTTTTTAAAAATCCTTTCTCTTGTCACAGAAAGTGTATGTGTGGCGGATCAGACCAGTACCATTTCCCCCATCCACCACCACCGCTTTAACAAACCAGCAGCTCCACCTTCACCGTTCAACTTGGAACACCTGAACGATGTTCTATCATTTCTATGTCACCAACATTGACATCCATTGTTTGGCCCAGATGGGACTGCAGTTCAACGTTTTTGGTCTCCAGGTCTCAGAATAAAATGAGTCTTAATCACATTCATGCAACTGCCTACTATGCACCGATCTGTGCAAATTTCTTCCTGCCTTACATCTATCAACACAATATTTATTATTTTTATTCTATTTTTGTAAATGACTTTGCATAGAACTTTTTTAAAGGATAACATTCCTCCAGAAGGGACTGTTATTTGTAGCATTTCAAATTTAATATGACAAGTTTTAGTTGATTTTGTCTTACCTTTTAGGAGTTTGTAAGGAAGAAAAAATTTGGTAACCCTACAGCCTCTAAATAATTGTCCGTCATAATATCTGAATTAACAGTTTCAATTTTTAGTGATGATACTAGAAATATTCCCAAGAAATAACGATTGGCATGTTATCAACCAGGCTCCTCCAGAACCTACTAACAGCTTATCTGGATGATGTCATCTCCGACTTGGGTTTTGATAATAATCATTCCTTTCTGGTCCTTGTCACAACTAGCCAGAGCTGTAGTGAGGAACCAGGCTGATCAGAAGCCAGTGGAAGGCTCCACCCACTGAACATCATCCAGCTGCTCATTTTGTTCTGACAAGTCAGAAACATGCAGCTCCACCATAGCATTAGCAATCCAGGAACACCTGAACGAGGCTTCTACAACGTCACCAACAACAACATCATCCAGGTCAGTCTTAGTAGGTCAACCAGATGGGAGGATGTTGAAACATGCCACCACGTCTAACCAGGTCATCACAGAATAAGGTAATGGAGTCAAATTACACATCACATTCATGCAACTGCACTACGCTTCTGTGCAATAGTTTCTTCTCTGCCTTACATCTATCAACACTTAATACTTATTATTTTTATTCTATTTTTGTAAATGACTGCATATACTCTTTTTTAAGTTTTTCTTATGTACACACAAATACACAAGACATCAAACTTCAGCACCAACAATTCAACCATGTTACACACGGAATAAAACAAAATATGCATAGACATATACCATAAATGTACATACACTCCTCTCATGTCCTTTTGGTCTCATCTTGCTTGCACCTTACTGACGTGCAAGATGATCGCTATTACTGTTATTATTTTATTATTATTTAGTTGTTACAGTCAATTTAGTCTCTATCGTCCAATTAATAAGTTATGGCTTTTGGTTCTAACTTGTGTTCTGTAACTGTACAGAATGGCTCTCTGTCTCTCTTTCTCATTTGAAATGTTTGTTATGGTTTTGTTTTGCTACAATGCTACTGTAACAACCCAATTTCCCATGTGTGGGATTAATAAACAGTCTTATGTCTAAAAAAATAAACCAACCTTCTTTTACACTTTTCCAGACTGTCCAAGATTTAGTGAACCTGAGTCCCAACCTGATGGTCGTATCTGGATCCTGTGACGGCAGCACGGCTTCTCTGTCTTTGACACAAGTGCAAATAACTACACTCAACTTCACCTTCACTCTGGTAAATCCATCTGTCTCTCTCTCTTATTAATTTAGCTCCATCGTCAGTTTTTGTTTGTGTGTGTAAATAAACGTATCCATCGACTTCTTCTAATTCACAGAACTCTACAAACAACAAGTATCACCTGAGTGGGATCGCTCTCTTTGCTAATTGGTCCGATATGGCTGGTATGTAAATGCAAAAAACTAAAATCATTTATTTTCATTTTTTAATATTTTTCCGTGTACTAACCCAGTTGTCTCTGCAGCTCCTCTCGTAGCCAGTAACGTCACTCTGAACTACCTGCGGAGTTCGCTGGGCCGCTCCTACATGTGCAACGCAGAGCAGACGTTGGTGGTGGAGCCGGATTTTTCTCTGAACACGTTCAGGCTGCAGGTTCAACCTTTCGGAGTCACCACCAGTCAGTTTGCCACAGGTACAGTAGAGCCGCTTGTTGACTTCAGTTTATTCATCTCTGACCTCTGACCTCCACTCTGTTTGGATCCTCCCAGCCTCGTGTTGACACATGTCCTTAAAGAGGAACTATGCAGGATTTTGAGATTTTCAGTTGAATATGGTGAAAACAAGTATTGCTTTTCCATGAAACAATATCTTGAGTCTGAATTAATTAATTTAAGAAATTTTGACAGGTTCGCCAATGACTTCCTCTTTACATCGTATCAGCCGGTAGCCGCCATTGGGGGTCACTTCTCCAATGTGTTTGCTAACCCTAACCCATTTTCCATACTTTTCCATGCCTGGAAATGTATAAAATCAAATTCCATACTTTCCAATACTTGCGTAGGAACGCTGAAAGGAGGGACAGAGGAGAAGAGAGTGGACTTAGATAGTTCATCTTTAACTGGATTCTTGTCAAGCGTTAAATAGAAACATCCAACATGTTAATCAGTGACTTCTGGAGGCGTCTTATGGCATTGGAGATGTTCATTTCTCAGCTCTTTCTGTATTTAGTGTACAAAGATCAGAGCAACTACAAGCGTCAAACTGAGAGTTGTTATTTCTGTGTTTATTTACAACTTTGTGGCAGTTATTCTGTCACATTTTTATGGCTTTGGAACAGAAACGTTACTGTCACAGAAGAAAAAAACATCTGATTGTTTTGGCCACTTCTCCAAAACCAGAATTAAATGAATCACTGAAAAAAAGAAAAGAAAAAAGAAATCTGTTCCTCTCTCACTCGTCCATCTGTTAAAGCTGCAGTTGGATCATCAGTCGTTTACTAATGTGATGATCCAGTTATTTGACTCTGGTCTGGTCTCTGTCTCCAGCGGAGGAGTGTCAGATGGACCAGGACCAGATGCTCATCCCCATCATCGTGGGAGCAGCTCTCGCCGGCCTGGTGCTCATCGTGCTCATCGCGTATCTAATAGGCAGGAAGAGGAGCCACGCTGGATACCAGACCATCTAACTTCAAACCGGACTGACTCCACAGTGGAGGAGATGAACCTTTACCTAGCGCGTTAATGAGTGAATGAACGGAGACGCTTGTTTCTCTGTGGCGAGTGCTCGTTGTTTTTACAGGATCCTCCTCTTCCTCCTCATCCATCACCTCTGGACCCGTTGATTTCCCTCCATTTCTCTCTGTGGATCGATGATGAGAAAACAAAAAAAGCTGCTCCGTGTATTTAGATCATGTGCATGATCTCGACGAGAGGACGAGTCCCCACTTTATTCAGGACGGGTGCAGTTTGACTCCACTGTTGTTTTAATTATGTTCTCGGGCAGGGGTGTCAAACTCATTTCAGTTCAGGGGCCACAAACAGTAAAATAACAGCACGATAACCTATAAATTAAAAGAACTTTGAATTTTTCCCTTTATTTTAGTGCTTTATTAGGTAACACTTTAATTTACAAGCCACTAATTGCATCATAATGTCAAGAAATAGCCTTGAAGTAACGGTTAATTCCATAATATTGTCACGTTTTTCATAAAGGCAAAAGATTAGACATGGTTTTCATGCTTTGAATTTTTTTAAGAAAGCACCAAGTCTTTGTAATTAAACCGATATTTCTGGGCTATTTCTACACAGTTGTTATTTCTTGACAATTACTATGAAATTAACTTGTCTATTTCTTGACATTATCACATAATTAACAGCCTTTAAATTAAAGGGTTGCCCATTTTACAAAACATATGAACAACCTGGAATTTCTTTATAAAAAATATGCCTCTTCTGTCTTTATGTAATTTTCGGACCCTCTGTCGGGTCGGTTTTAGCTGGTTTTGGCCGCACGTTTGACACCCCTGTTCTAGGGGGTTGGTTGAATTTTCCTGAACTGCTGTCTGTTGTTTATGTGTTTGTTGGCCATGTCTGATGTTAATATCACGTGAATTTTAAGAGGGAGACTCAAATTAACTGTAAAACAAAGTAATTTTTTTTTTTTTTTTAATGTTCCAGTAGCTTTTTCCTGCTGTTGGTTGAAAAATGTTTTTACGATTTTTCTGACATGTGCACATGTTAAAAAAAAAAAAAAAAAAAAAAAAAAAAAAAAAGTTTTAAAAGTTTTATTCTTATACATGCTCACTAGTATTTGTTGTTTTTTTTTAAGCTTCATGAGCATGAGATGATCCAAGAACGCTCTGAATGTGTCTTTTCCAATCATGTTGTTCCTCCACAGGATGAAGCCTGATGATGAGGCGGCACAGTGAGGTAACTGTAACTGTAACTACCTGGTGATCCTGATGGTGAAACATGTGGGTTGGTGCTAAAGCTGAGTGTGACTCTGCTTTAACTAAAGTTTATTTAATAAGAAAAGTGAACAGGTGCATGAGTTAATCTTCTACTCCTGCTTTCCCCCCGCCCTTGCGCCCAAAAAAGAAACGTCAATATGAACTGTTGTAGTGATTTGATCTTTTATTTTTATAGAAAATGATGTGATCTCGTTTTCTATTATGCATCTGACTGAAAGTTAATAAAAATGTTAAAAATAAAGGACAGCATTTCTTCTTTCTTTTTTTTTGGAGTATGTTATGCAACAGTACCTTTTTTTTTTTAAATAATAAGTTTAATCTAGTTTAGTGTGAGATAAACACGGCCGTGCACTCAGAGCTGCTGCACCACGCCATGGTTATTTCTGTCCAGTGTAACTAAATCTGATCCTACAGCAGTTACAGCAGGTTTAAAGGGCCCAGAGCCGGAAAACACAAACTATACATGACATCATTGTTAGAAAAATAATAAAACAGCCCTTTAACTTGTGCTTCAGCATAGTGCACTTGAAATAACTGCATCACATCGACATAATTCACCCTGGATCGCTACAGCAGGTCACATATCAAGTCAAGTATTGAGAAGACAGTATGAAATACAATAGGCCACTTCCTCTGGGGTGTGTCGTTAAAGGGGTAGTTCAGCATTTTTTGGCAAATTGTCCTCTCACCATAATCCCTATGGTCATAGTTGCAGGTTCATCACCTTTAATGATCGGTGCATGTTGTTTTGAGGTCGGCGGGGCAGAGACGTGAGCTGCTCAGTAAACACAATGGAGGTGAATGGTACAAGTCCCCTGTCCTTCATCAAACTCATCAAATACACAATCCAACAACCCCAAAATGCCCTGGTGGACGAGTTGTGATCTGATATAATATATATGATATAATGAGATAATCATGTAACATTACGACACATGAAGTAAATACTTGGAACTACTTGGAGTTGTTGGATTGTGTATTTGATGAGGGACAGGGGACCGGTACCGTTCACCTCCATTGTGTTCACTGAGCAGCTCACCTCTCTGCCCGGCTGATCGCAAAACAGCATGCACCGATCATTAAAGGTAACGAACCTACTGCTATGACTGTAGGGATTATGGTGAGAGGACAATTTGCCAAAAAATGTTGAACTATCCCTTTAACATTGTGCAACACATAATTAATCTGACATTCGCTGCCAACCCTCTCCTCTCCTCTCTTCTTCAGTGTCGGTCTTTTCAGAGTAAAGTGCATAATTCCACATTTAACAAAAAATAAAACAAAGGTTCACCTAGAATAAACTACCTGGTCGCTTCAAATGGAATCGTCGGCTCATACGGAGCAAAACTAACAATATTCAAATTATCATATTTACATTTAGCTTGTATGACCGGCTAAATATGTGATTAAGACAAGAACCTCACGTGTAGTCATCACCGTGAAAAGACATAAGATAGAAAAAAAAGAAAAAAGGTGCAAACGAGCTGCTTCTCCTGTGTGATGTGTATTTTGAGTTTGAGCAACAGGTGAGTCACTGTGTGTGTCACGACTCCTCTGCGATGATGCGAGTTTGACATGTCAGCCGCAGCTTAGCCAAGGTTGCCATGGAGAGACTTCCCGGTTCAGTGAAGATTTTCTAGGAAGGAGGACAAGAAACAGGATTATGAGGGATTAAAAAGGAAGCAAGTTGCCGGCAGGGAAGGAGAAGTCTATAATTTCATTCATCAATTGGTTTTTTTTTTAGGTTTAGTTTTACCTCCATGAAAGTGTGGCATTCATCGACAAATGGTCCGTGGGTGATGTGCTTGAAGGCCTGGCAGACGTCAGGCAGCGACTGGGCCTGTTGAATCAGCGTCTGGTTGTGGTGGATCAGAGTCAGAGCAACGCGGAACAGGATTTTCGAGCCCTCGTAAAACAGGCAATCCCAAATCCTCAGGACTGTCTGCAGGGGAAGAAAAAACAGTTTCTTTTTATTGTTATTCATATATTTTGATTGTTTATCTCTTTGTATAATTTTTCCCATGATAATTTTTATTTTATTATTATAATTTCTGATTGTTCGTTTGTATGTTCTGTTCTTTTTTTTTGTGTGACATTATATCTAATTTTAAAGGGATAGTTCAACATTTTGGCAAATTGGCCCATTGCCATAATCCCTATAGTCATAGCAGTAGGTTCGTAACTTAATTGTCGGTGCAAGCTATTTTTAGAACAGCAGAGCAGAGCCGTGAGCTGCTCAGAGCTATGCTATGGAGGTTCATGGGATTACTTGGTTTCCCTCATCAAACTCACAATCAAATACACAATCCAACAACTCCACAACGCTCTGGTGGACAAGTTGTGACCTGCACATTCACCACGCTGTGAGATAATAACACAACGATACCAGACAGAGTTGTTAAATGTTAAAAGGTAAATTCATGCAAAACATCTGATCCGTGTTGCCTTCAGGGACAGTTTTTCAGCAAGCAGTCACTGCATTGCCTATTTGTCAGAACTATCCCTTTAACTATACAGTAGGTGGAGGCATCTCATAAGCTCTTTGAGTTTTCACCTCTCCCAGCACTGTAAATGATCTAATTGTTCCTTTTACTGTACTTGTGTATTTTTAACTGCACATAATAAATCTAAAAGCAACACAGAGGTGAATCCCACCAGTGAACAAAAGTATCAGTGCTGTTCGTCATGTGAGAAAATAAATATCATACATCAGATTTTTCCATTTTTACAGCCAGTGAACTCGCTCAGCTTGTCTCTCTTTTCCCTTTGCTCCAGTGACCGGAAAATTTATTACTTGGGTGTTTTCAGGATGAGCAGAGGAAAAACAAGTCGCTGCAGCAAAACAAAACAAAACCAAACCAAACAAAGCAGCAGCAGCAATGAATCAATCTTGGTTGGTCAGTGAGTGAAGAACCAC